>CM059258.1:15571048-16771048 GCA_030347555.1 Lablab purpureus | reverse complement strand
AATTAAATAAATCATTTAGATATATGTATGATCATACACATCATCTTATATCTTATGTTTTTTTATATATAAATAAAATTTTAAAAATAATTATTTAAAATTTAAAAATAATTTAAATATAATAAATTAAAGTAATCATTTAGATATATGTATGATAATATGCATCATCTTATATCTTGTATTTTATATATAAATAAACTTAAAAAAAATCATTATTTAAAATTTAGAAATAAGTTAAATATATTAAATTAAAATAATCATTTAGATATATGTATAATCATACACATCATCTTATATCTTGTATTTTTATATATAAAAATAAACTTTCAAAACATCATTATTTAAAATTTAGAAATAAGTTAAATATATTAAATTAAAATAATCATTTAGATATATGTATAATCATACACATCATCTTATATATTGTTTTTTTATATAAATAAGCTTTTAAAAAAATCATTTAAAGTTTAGAAATAATTTAAACATAATAAATTAAAATGAATAATTTAAAATATATGTATGACCATATACGTCATCTTATATATAATAGATAATGTTGTTTCAAAAGTATATACTTAAATAAATCTTAAATATAAGTATGACCATCCGCGACATCTTATATTCTACTATTAAAAAAATCACTTTTATAAATAAATTAAATATCTTAAGATATATGTATGATCGTGTGCATCATCTTATATCCCATATCTTTTTAATATAATTTAAATATAATAAGTCTTACAAAAGTTAAATCTTTTCTCCAAAGAAAATTCATGCAATAATCTACAATATGGATGTATAGTTTATATTATCTTCACTTATTGTATGATTAGTGAGTGTATCTAGTTTGGTCATCCACAGTATCTTACACTTTAAATCGCGTGAATTAAACATAAATCTTATCAAAATACCAAAAAAATCTATTAAAATTTTAAAACTAAAACATTTTCAACACTCATATTCTTTTTTACAAAAAGAACTATGTAACCCTGATTTTCCATAACGAATGGAAATACGTAGGAGCAAGGGCAATCCTTGTCGGGCCAAAATAAATAATTTCATAAATATTTTCTTACTTTAAAAATAATAAATAATTAAATTTTTACACATGTCTTTATTTGATTTTTGGGGAAAAATAAATATTTTAAGAATTACATTACTTTTGTACATTTAATTAAAGGTAGTCTTAGGACGGACGTCGTAGGGTGCTGACACTTTCCCTACACGTAACCGACTCCCGAACTCGAATTTGGTTCCAAAGACCAAAATTTTTAAGAGGGTTTTCTATAGTTTTCCTAAATAAACTATGGTGGCGACTCCTCTGTTTGTCAAACTTGATTTTTCGCCGTCCCGTCGTGATCCAAGTTGCGACAAGAACTAACCTACTATTTTGCAATAATCAGTCAACTATTTCTCTGTATACTACACCAGTAAAATTTCTGATACGAAAAAGATTTCAATAAATCTTTATATCAATTCAACCCCCCCTTCTTGATATACTTCCGCATCTAACAATTGGTATCAAGAGCAGGTAATTGAAAGGTACTCAAGAAAGATCCAAGATGGGTGACAAGCTACCCTTTGTTGAAGGAGCATCTACCAACAGACCTCCACTCTTTGTAGGAGCAAATTACCCCTTCTGGAAAGCCAGAATGAAGATATTCTTCGAGTCTGTTGATAGAGGCGTTTGGGATGCAGTGATTAATGGTCCTTTCATTCCAACAGTGAAGATTGAAAATGGAGAATTGATTGAAAAGCCATGGGAACAGTGGACTGATGCTGAGAACAAAAAAGCCCAGTTTGACAGTAAGGCCAAAAACATTTTAACATCTGCTCTAAATCTTGATGAGTTTTCCAGGGTTTCTCAATGCACAACAGCAAAAGAAATGTGGGATATTCTACAAGTTACCCATGAAGGTACAACAGAGGTAAAGAGAGCAAGAAAGCACACCCTTATCCAAGAGTATGAGATGTTTATGATGCAACCTGGAGAGAGCATCCAAGACGTGCAGAAACGCTTTACACACATAGTGAATCATATGTTGGGTTTGGGAAAGAAATTTGATGATGAAGAACTCAACGTAAAGGTTCTCAAATGCCTAAGTAGAAGCTGGCAGCCGAAAGTCACAACAATCATTGAAACAAAGGACTTGACTGTCATGAACATTGCCACTCTGTTTGGAAAACTGAGGGAACACGAGCTGGAGTTAAGCAGGCTTGATCAACTGGAGACTTCTGATAAAAAGAACAAGAGTCTTGCACTAAAAGCCAAGGAATGCTTAAATAGTGATGAAGAGAAAG
This sequence comes from Lablab purpureus, assembly GCA_030347555.1. Taxonomy (NCBI): domain Eukaryota; kingdom Viridiplantae; phylum Streptophyta; class Magnoliopsida; order Fabales; family Fabaceae; genus Lablab; species Lablab purpureus. The sequence continues at coordinate 16,768,747 of CM059258.1, read as the reverse complement.
AAGATGACAGTACAGAATTTGCAATGCTGGTTAAGAAGTTTGGAAAGTTCCTAAAGTGGAAGAATAATCCAAAAGACAGATTTCAAGAAAATCAGAAGAGGTACACCAGAAAATCTGATTTTAGTTCCTCTAATTTCTCTTGCTTTAATTGTGGGCAGCTAGGACATGTCAAGATAGATTGTCCTCTCTTGAATCAAAGAAATGAAAGAAGCCCAGAAAGAAAGGAAAGAAGAGACAAAGAGAAACGTGTTTCTCATTTCAATAAAGGCAAGAAAGCATACATGGCCTAGGATGAAAGTGATTCCAGTAAATCATCAACTTCAGATTCCGAATCTGAAAACCAAGCCAATCAGTGCCTTGTAGCAAATGAAGAAACATCTAGCCAAGTAAGTATTTTTGAATCTGATGACAGTGAGAATTATGACACCTTATTTGATGCATTCAGAGAATTACATGATGAAGCAAAAAAACTGGATCATCAAAAATCGACTAAAAGGACTAAATAACTGGCTAGAAAACAAATTACTGGAACTGGAAAACCATAATAGCAAACTGAAAGATGAAAACAGTCAACTAAAAGACAGAGTCCTGGAACTGAAAAACCAGATAGAATCTGATAAATCTAAATATGATAAAATCAAATCTGCAAAGTGTGAAAACTGCATTAATCTTCAAAATAAAGTTGGTAATCTGATTAAAACTTTAGCAAAGTTTCAAATTGGTCATAATACACTTAATCAACTACTAGATTCTCAAATTGGATATTCAAATGGAAATGGTCTTGGTTATGGAAAGTCTACAAAACATTATCAAGCTGCAAAATATAAATCTTATCCAAGTAACGGATTTAAAAAATGTTCTTATTGCTTGAAACATGGACATATATCTAGATATTGCTATATCAAGAATTTTGGGATTTCAAGAGGTGAATACTATTGGAAACCCAAATCATATGTTGTTCCTAACTCCAAAGGACCCAACCTGTTTTGGGGACCTAAATTTCTAAATTAACTTTGTTTTGCAGATCTGTCATAGAGCAAAGAAAGCTTTATGGTATCTAGATAGTGGTTGCTCTAAACATATGACAGGTGACAAATCAAAGCTGATAAATTTCAAGGCATATGAAGCTGGTTCTATTACATTTGGAGACAATAGCAAGGGCAAAATCAAAGGTTCTGGAGATATAGGAAAATGCTCTTCTTCACGAATAAAAGATGTACTATTTGTTGAAGGATTGAAACACAATCTGCTAAGTATAAGTCAGCTATGTGACAAAGGTATGAAAGTCACTTTTGATGCAGAATTTTGTGTTATATACAACTATAAAACTGCAGATATTATGCACATTGGAAGAAGAAAAAACAATGTATACATGCTGGACATTGAGCCCTTAAATCTCAAGAACATTTGCTTGTTGACCAAAGAAGATGAAGGCTGGCTTTGGCTTAGAAGGTGTGGACACATCAACATGCAGTTATTAAACAAAATCAGCTGCAAAAGTCTTGTTAGGGGCCTTCCAAATGTCAGATTCGTGAAGGACAAAGTATGTGCATTTTTCCAAAAAGGAAAGCAGTCAAGAAACTCATTTGAGTCAAAGAACATCATCTCAACAAGGAGACCACTTGAGCTATTGCATCTTGATTTATTTGGTCCATCAAGAACTGTAAGTCTTGGAAATAACTCATATGTTCTTGTCATTGTTGATGATTTCTCAAGATTCACTTGGACATTATTTCTTTCTTCAAAAGATGAAACATTCCATGCATTCAAGAAATTTGCAAAGATTATTTCAAATGAAAAAGATCTTAACATTGTTTCTTTAAGAAGTGATCATGGAACTGAATTTCAAAACATGCATTTTGAAAAGTTTTGCTCTAAACATGGCATATCTCACAACTTTTCTGCTCCTAGAACTCCACAACAAAATGGAGTTGTTGAAAGAAAGAATAGAACACTTCAAGAATGTGCAAGAACCATGTTGAGTGAATCCAAGCTTCCTAAATACTTTTGGGCAGATGTAGTTTCTACAGCTTACTATTTACTTAATAGAGTTTTGCTTAGAGCAATTCTTGATAAAACTCCATATGAAATTTTGAATGGTAGAACTCCTAGTATTGCATACTTCAAAGTATTTGGTTGCAGGTGCTTCATACTAAACAATGGAAAAGCATCTTTAGGCAAGTTTGATGAAAAAGCTGATGATGGTATATTCTTAGGTTATTCTATGAATAGCAAAGCCTATCGTATTTTTAACAAAAAGAACTTAATTGTAGAAGAATCTATTCATGTTGTATTTGATGAGTTCTTATGTCAAAAAGAGAGAAAAGGTAATTCTCTTGCAGGTTCAAATGATGAAAAGTCTGAAAAATCAGAAAAGAATGAAGTTTGTGCAGAAAAATCTGTTAATGCTGACAGACAAGATGAACCAGTCGACTATAACTCTGGATCAGTCGACTACTCTGCAACAGACAATGCCTTATCTAAATCCTGGAAGACTCAGAAAGGATTGTCTCTGGATAACATCATTGGAAATGTTGAAAAAGGAGTTACAACTCGAAACTCTTTAACTGATTTTTGTATTCACATGGCATTTGTATCACAAATTGAACCTAAAAGTATTTATGATGCATTGCTTGATAATAATTGGATTACTGCTATGCTTGAAGAGTTAAATCAGTTTGTTAGAAATAATGTTTGGCATCTAGTACCTAGAAAGAGTAAAATGAATGTTATAGGAACAAAATGGGTTTTTAAAAACAAACTTGATGAAAATGGAATTATAACCAGAAATAAAGCTAGATTAGTAGCCAAAGGATATAATCAGGAAAAAGGCATAGATTATGATGAAACTTATGCACCAGTGGCCAGGTTAGAAGCTATCATATTGTTGTTGGCATTTGCATGTCTTAAAGGCTTTAAACTCTTTCAAATGGATGTCAAAAGTGCTTTTCTAAATGGCTTTATAAATGAAGATGTATTTGTTGAACAACCACCTGGATTTGTTGATCTTAAGTTTCCTACTCATGTTTACAAACTCAAAAAGGCTTTGTATGGTCTTAAATAGGCACCTAGGCAATGGTATGAAAGACTTACAACTTTCCTCATATCACAAGGTTTTAAAAGAGAAGTTGTTCATAAAACTCTTTTCACTAAGAAAGTTGTTAATGACCTCATACTAGTACAGATATATGTTGATGATGTCATTTTTGGTTCATCTAATCCATCTCTTTGCCAAGAGTTTGCAGATTCCATGAAAGGTGAATTTGAGATGTCTATGATGGGAGAGTTAAATTTCTTCCTAGGATTGCAGGTTAAACAAATGCAAAATGGAACCTTCATAAATCAATCAAAGTACTGCAATGAGTTATTAAAGAAATTCAACATGGAAAGCTGCAAAGATGCCTCTACTCCAATGTCTTCAAGTTGCTATCTTGACTTGGATAAATCAGGAAAATCAGTTGATGCAACTATGTATAGAGGTTTAATTGGTTCATTGCTATACATAACTGCTAGTAGACCTGACATAATGTTTGTTGTGTGTCTATGTGCAAGATTTCAAGCTAATCCATAGGAATCACATCTCACTGTAGCAAAACGAATTCTAAAGTATCTCAAAGGAACATTGAATGTTGGGTTATGGTATTCTAATGGTAATGAATTAAATTTGGTGGGCTATACTGATTCTGATTTTGTAGGTTGCAAATTAGATAGGAAAAGCACAAGTGGAACATGCCATTTGTTTGGGAACTGCTTGATTTCTTGGACCAGCAAGAAACAAGCATGTGTAGCACTTTCCACAGCAGATATTGAATATATAGCTGCTGGTAGCTGTACTGCACAGATTCTATGGTTAAAACAACAGCTAAGTGATTTTAATTTGCATCTTTCTGATATTCCCATTTTATGTGATAATATCAGTGCTATCAATCTAACTAAGAACCCCATTCAGCACTCTAGAACTAAGCATATTGAAATAAGGCACCACTTTATAAGAGATCATATAGAAAAGAAAGATTGTAGGATTGAATTCATATCCACTAATGATCAGTTAGCTGATATTTTCACTAAACCTCTTGGTCGTGATAGGATTTACAAACTTAGAAATGAATTGGGAATCCTAAACATCAATCATCTTTCTTAAATTTTCTGCTGCAGAGTTAAACAATTTGTTAATTCTATGAAATAGCTGACTTATTTCATTTAACTGACAAAAATATTTTGTTGCTGCAGATTTCAGTGTGTTAATTTGTAACAGTCAACTTATTTCACTTAACTGACAATATTGCTTTATTGTTGCATAAAATAGCTTGCTTATTTCTATGAAATAACACACGTATTTCATTTAATGTGCTTACTGGTGTTGTTTCTATCAGAACAGCCTATTAATTGCTTTGACTAGCTGACTAATTCCATTAACTGCAATTGAATTCAATTGGGTTTTCAAGAAATCAATTTAAATTTCATCAAAACAATTCAAACCATATTAGTAAATGACCAATTCATACATTGGGTGCACTGTCATTCAAAGCATGAACAGTTTTAGGTGCATGTGAGGTTACTTTATTGGGTTTACAAAACTGAGTTTCCATTTCTCAACATATTCTCTTTGCATTTTTTTACCTTAAGCATCAGAGATTGAGTGAAGATCTGTTCAAAATATACATTGATCAATATTCGTTTGACCATGCCTATCAATCTGTCTATATAGTTCTTATCTTCCTGCATATCAGATATCACTACTGTGCATCTCTCTTACTGCATTTTCGCATTACACTACTGCTGCATTCTCTCATTTTCTCTTCAGCTAAAATGTCAACAAATGAGTATTTCCTAGTAGAGAGTGATGACTCTGATGCACCAATTGCTACTGCATTTCAAAGATTAAGAAGGTCATCAAGAAACCGTGTACCCATACAGGCTGCTGCTAATCAACCAACAAGAAGTAACAGGAACAGAGGTTCCACATCTGGGACTCCAGCCCAACCTATTCAGGTTCCAGAATCAGTTGCTGAACCTTCTAATCCAACAGAAAGAAGATTTCCAAAAAGGTACAAAGTACGTGTGAGGCTTCCACAACCAGTGCCTGCTGCAGAAAACGACTCTGATGAGGAAACTGAATCAGAAAACGAAGAACAAAATGAAATTATTGAAGCTGTGGAGCTAAAAATGCAAAGGAAGCTGATTCTTACTCCAAAAATATTGAAATTCAACTGGCTTAATAATGAAAACCTGATTTTTGTGAAAAACTCTCTTCAAGCACAGGGACTGCGACAGTTTATAAATCTAGAAGGTAACTTCTATATTGATCTGGTTAAATTGTTTTATGCTAACCTTAAGGCAGAAAGCAATGTTCTTATATCTCAAGTGAGAGGAAGAGAAGTTAGAATAGACAACTCTCTATGGAGAAGAATTGCTGGATTAAAGAATGAAGGAGTAAAAATCAGCAAGGGAAATACAGGGGCTGTACCAGACTTCAACAAGGATGGATGCTGTTTATAAGTCTTGCCTGCGCAATATTGATGAAGCTGTTATCCTCAAATACAATGTTGGGAGGATGAAATGTGATGAAAGGCTTTTGGCATTTATTCTAGCTTGGCATCTCATTCCCAGGGGGAGCAACCATGCACAACTCATGGAGGAGGACTTAGCCTTGATTCATTGCATGAAAAACAATATCAAGGATAACTGGATATATGTAATCAAAGGACATATGTTCAAGGCTAAGCGACTAAATGATCATAAGCTTCCTTATGCCATCCTTATTTCCAAGTTTCTGGACCACTTCAACCTCCCCACTGAAGGAGAAACCACACGCATTGTCAATCACAAGCATCTGTTTGACAATTATTATCTCCGTAAGATGGGCCTGTCCAAGATCAATGATGACTGGACTTATGAAGCTGGATCCTCCTTATCTGCACCAAGAACAACCATCAATGATGGCACTTCATCTGGGAACCAGCAAGACTACTCAGCTTATCAAATGGTTCCTTACTCAGCACCTCCAGCATATCAGGGAGTACCTATGTCAGAATTTGAACACATGTTAATTTCTAGACCTAATGTGCTTTCCTCCATGCAGCGCAACACACATGAGACAATGGTGGCCAGGTTTACTAACATAGACTATGAAATCGAGCTTATCCAACAACAACTTGTTGAACTTTAAGTTACAGTGGAAAGCTATGATGGCTCCTATACACAAAACTCTGCTGCCATGGAAGAGGATAATACTGAAGAAGATGAAGATGATGATGATGATGAGGAAGAAGATGAGGATGAAGATGATGATGCCTAAGCTTTTATATCTCTGATTTTTTTTATTATTTTCAGTATTATATTTCTGCAATTAAAACAATTTGGGTCTGTAATATTACTCATACACTCATATTCTGCTTATATCTGCATTTTAGAACCTGCTAATAATTTCTCTATACTGTTTATATCTGCTATTTGCTAATGTCAAAGGGGGAGATAATATTCCATCTCTTCTCTTTGTGGTTTTACAGGTTTTGCAGGTTGACATCATCAAATAGGGGGAGTTTGTTGATGATTTTGGATTTGATGATGTTTTAATAATGATGTTGGGTTTTTGATTGATGGTTCATGATTATACAACTTAGTGGAGATGTTAGATTATATGTTAAAGAGTTAGCTAATTGAAATATAATAAACTGTTGTTTTTATTAATCATTAATTAGTCTGCTAATCTTGTTGCCTTAGTCGACTATTTTCATTAATGTACCAGGAATATGGGTTTAATGAAAATAGCTAACTGCTTTGCTGCTTCAGTCGACTATTCTATTACCGGTTCCTCTTTATGCAGAAAATAGCAGAATGTGCATTTGTATCTCTCAAGGGAGCACGACCCATAGCTCTTAACTTTGTATATATATACAACTCTCAAGGACGAATCAAAGTGCGAAAGAATTCAAGAGAATACATACAGAGTTGCAAACATTTAGAGCAAAAGACATCTGCAGAATTCATTAATAGTTTTAGCTTTTCAAGAAGAATCTTGTTTTCACTTTTCTTTGTATTCTTTAATCTCTGGGTAGAGATTTGTGAGAGGGTTTTAGAACCCTGTTATCTGTGATTGGGGTGATCACAGTGACTCAGTGTGAGTCAGTGGGTTAAGTTCTATTCTATAGTGTTTAGAATAGGTTCTTTGAGTTTCTTGTAGTGTTCAAGAAAGAATTGTTGTAAAGAATTCATTTCTGATAGTGATTAAGATCTGTGTGGAGTTACAGATCACCAACTGGATGTAGTTCTTGCACAAAGAACGAACCAGTATAATCCTTGGTGTTATCTTTTCTTATCCTTCATCATCTGTTAAATTCTGCATTAAGAACTAACCTACTATTTTGTAATAATCAGTCAACTATTTCTCTTTATACTGCACCAGTAAAAAAATTTATACGAAAAAGATTTCAATAAATCTTTATATCAATTCAACCCCCCCTTCTTGATATACTTCCGCATCTAACAGGCCTTCTTGTTCTTAGCCACTTAGCCAAATAGCTTACCCTTAACTAAATATATCCTTTGAACCCACCTTTGAGCCTTAGCCTTTTCTTGGATTTATACCCGAGAATTATAGCCTCCTAACTTAGACACCATCCACACCCAGACCAAAAGGGAAGTATGGACCTTGGAATCATTGAAGAAAATCGTTAAAAATCCATTTCTACAAGAAATCAAGAATGTTAAAAAAGTGAAGTGCCAAAAAAATGAAAAAGAAGTCGAGCATTACAAAGCAAATAAATGAATAAGCTCGGAAGGCACTCCAAGTAAGAGAAGTAGTGGCAAAACATGGAACTGGAACAAAGTTTCAAGGTACATTGATCCACGTTCTTTATTCTACCTAAGGTCTTAGCCTATTTTCCTAACTTACCCATAACCCTAAGCCCCATTACAAGCCGAATAAAAGTCCTATCGATCTGTTGGGGTATATGTTCTAATGGTGGGAAATTAGAAGTTCTTTCAAGCCTATGGTAAATGATAATATCATGATGTGATTATGAGTGGAATTTTCAGCCTAAACACTTGAGATATTAGAGTAAACACTTGACCATGTGAGGATGTCCTCTTGAGTTGATTCATTATACTTTGTGAGTTATGATCTTGATCATTTTTTATTCTTTTACTTCTCATTAATGAAGTTTTTCTTGAACATTGCAATTTTCAAGATCTCACTAACATTTGCAGCAGTATTCATCTTTGCATTATATATATTTCAGCATGCACACTTTTATTTTATCTTCTTTTATCTTTTGCTTGGAAGTGCAAAAGAGCAAAATGTTAGAAATAACGACAGTGTAAAAATCAAGACGGGGTGTGAATTGGATTTTTAAACAACCTTTTTCTTATTCAAAATCATTTTCCAGATTTTAAATAATCACTACTACAGAAACCTAATTCCACGTCGGTTCTGGGGATGATTTGACGACGGTACCAAAACCGACGTTGAAAGAGGAGACGTTAAAGTAATATTTTCAACGCTCGGTTCATTTTGAACCGACGTTGAAAATAGACTTTCAACGCTCGGCTCAGCAAATAACCGACGTTGATAGTTCAGTGAGACTTTCAACGTCGGTTATTTACTGAACCGACGTTGAAAGTCTATTTTCAACGTCGGTTCAAAATGAACCGACGTTGAAAATATTACTTTTAACGTCGGTTCAAAATGAACCGACGTTGAAAGTCCCCTCCCCAACTGCAATGCAGTTTCTAATTTTCTCATTTTCCCTAAATTGTACTACCTGCATATCAAATCCGAAAACCAGAAAACAGCTTTCAAATTACTACATTTGAAATGAATTATATATATTCAATAATTATTTGAATTTGATCTATTTACAATTGTATAAATGAAATTACAATAAAAGAACTCCTATTGTTCCCTATTTCTAATTTCTAAAAACTTCGTGCCCACTTTTGTCGAACTTGGTCGATAGACTCTTTGGGCAAGGGTTGGGTATCGCTGAATACCGGAACAAAATGAAAGTATGTTAGGTATCACAAGTAGGAAACTTTACCAATACAGTTTTGGAGGAATAGGGTTTTGGAGGACTAACCTGTCTCCAAGTATCTCTGATATTCCCAAAAACTATAAGCCACATCCAGTACATTACGTAGTAGCCACATTCATAGCTACCCGTTTGTCTATTAACCTATAATGAATTGAAGAAGTCATTAGTTATGAAAAATACATATTGAATATTCATTAGAGAATTAAAAGTAACCTTACATGTAGGATTTCCCAATGTGGGTTAGTGGCTTTGTCGATGTGCATTCCATCAATGGTACTCGCACACCTTAATAGCACTCGCTGAGAAGTTATTAGTCAATACATGAACATTAATTATATTTGAAAACACAAAGTTTAAAATACTTACCTATTCAAAATATTCTTTAAATCAGTGATCTGGTTTTTATTCAAAGAACAAAACCAAGTATACTGGTCTTCTCCGGACGACTCGATGAGGAAGAGTTGCCAATGATGCCTTGAAAAATAAAATGTTTAGAATATAATTCAATCACAATAAAAACAATAATGAACTTATATTGACTTACTCGGAATAAATATGCTCCAAGATATATCTGCCTTTTAGAGGTGAGGATCCAATTTTGGATATATCTTTGGACTTCCTCCCGTCTATTTCCAGCAGCTTGGATTGACTGAGGCTCAAAAAATCCATACACATCTGAAGCTCCCTGCTCCTCAACCAATTCATCCATCATCCTAAAAAATGAAAAATAATATGTTATATATTAAATAATGAAATTGAAATTATAATAATAAATATGTACTTACATTGTCCAAAGTTGTAAAATAGAGATGTTGAGATCCCTATCACCACACGTGACCTCTGAGATGTCAGAATATGAAATGTAGAGAGGGAAGCTTGCATTATTTATCCCAAATCTCGTAGCATCCCAGCGAATCTCAAAGGAGTTCGCATAATATTCTGCAGAGGCACGGATCAACTCAACAATTGGATTTTTCGGGATAGTCGCTTCTTTTCCTTTAGTATGTTCGTAAGCAGCACGACTTGTAGGCTTCCGAACATCCTACATGTTTAAAACAATACTACTTAATACGGAAATAACATTTTCGAAGTCATTAACATAAAAATTACATACCTTTTAGAAACTTGTCTCACTAAATGTTGGGGCCAAGCAATGAACGTGTGAAGGGCCTGTCCCACCACTTGTACCTCATCGAGTAGGCACAGGGACTCGAGCATCGACATCTCGAATCTCTTCTACCACCACTCTCAAATAACCAGGTGCCAAAGGCACACTGTGGATGGTAGAAGCCCCTTGCTGAACTGAACCAAGGGCCACCAATCTTGGTTCAAGCAAGTCATCCTCCACCAATAAGGCACATTGTTTCATCCCAAAATATGTACCTGTGGATGCATGATATGAAGAAATTTGTAATGAAGACATATATCAAAAATAAATAACGATTTTACCTATCGGTGCAGAGTGCGAGTGCAGCAGCAAGAACGGGAGAAGCTAGAATAGGAGCGGGATTACTGGAAGTACTTCCCATTGTGCCAACAGATGGAGGAGATGGTTGAGCGTGTTGGTGGGAAGATGCCATCCTAACTGCCAAGTCTGGAAACATGCTAAGTAGCTGCTCCTGAACCTGTGCTGCGATGACCGGTGTCAGCTTCGCTGTGAGTTTCTTCTCCAACTCTTCTTCATTAATTGTTGAGCTTTGGGTATTCTTCACTGGTGCCCCAAAATAATGTCGAATACCCACATCGGTCCCCACACCCGAACACGGTACGGGTGTTCATCTTACCAATAGCAGTGGGTCGAGTATATCTCGACGACCACATGGAACGAAAGTTCCCCGTGTACACTCGCTCCTCCAAGGAATCCTACAATAAATTTAACATATTATATATATATAATATACAAGTGTAACAAATTAATCATATTAGGGTTAAAAAGAATAGTAACTTACAATCCTATCTCGCTATATATTGAGCCTCCTCGGATGTCATCCCACCGGAAGGCTTTTGACGAGCTCTCTTCCAAGTTTGATGACGTTTAGGAGGAGATGGTGGGGAGATCATCCCGGCTTATACCGGAACCGGCCGCTTCTTGTTCTCTCGAGTGCAGCCTTCTCGTACATCATTCTCTCGGTCAAGAGATCATACCCCCACGAGACAAGCGGTGGGGGTCAAATTCTTCTTTGAACCTCCTTCGCCTTTAATCTTTTCTCCTGAAAAATAATTGATATTAGAATATAATACAATAAGTTAATAAATTTAAATTAATTTATACCTCCCACTCTGAGCTAGTCCTAATCTCTACAAATTTCCTCCACTCCTCCTCAGATATGCCATATCGTTGGCAAGGAGTAAGTCCCTTGCTAACGACATCCTCAGCATACACCCATTTCGTAGTCAATGTGGACTTGAACTGCCTCCACATTTTTGCAATGCTGGACATAATCTTCTTCTTAACTGCCTTAGAGTTTTCAATATCAAAATACTTCTGTAAAAATAAAACATAATTAGCATCAAAATTAAAAACCAATATTCAAGAAAAGACAATTGAATAAATTTAAACTTACCGAATGTCCCGCCAAATCGATTCTTCACCGTGTCGTCAACATTATCCCGGTCCTGGATGCAAAATGGATATCTAAAACATAATCATTAGTTAGATGAAAAGAAGAATTATATGTAAATATGTAAAAACTTCAAATATAAACTTAGAATTACCTTCTCTCGTGCCACGGTACCCAAGTAGTCGCTGAACTCGGGCATGATGCGGGCTGGACACCTTCCCGGTGCGTGGATCAACGGACACACCGAGCTTCTCTCTGTCATGTGTCCGGTCGTCAAGCTCGCATGTCGTGTAGCTTGCCTGGTCTTCTTTGGTGGACGAGGTGGTGGAGGAGATGAGGGAGGTGAGGAAGGAGGTGATGGTGAAGGAGATGCCATGTGTCCAGTAAAGAAAATATAAAACAATATAATTTATAAATCTTAAATACACAAACATAAAACAAATACATAAAGAATTTTAAGTAGAAACATACTTAGACAACTAAATTTTCCCATATCCCTTCATCATGATCATTACGAGTTGCATGGACCACATCCTCTTGTACATCTTCAATACTACTAGGCGATCGTGGTGAATTGGGAATGACAATGAAATCATCCGACTCGTCTTCATTTTCATGGTTGACATCAATCCCTTTGCCTTGAAGGACCACGGACCACCTATCATTACATGGGTCGGTCACATAAAAAACTTGTTTTGCTCGATATGCCATGATGAATGGTTCTTCCTTATGACCTAGCTTCTTAAGGTCTATCATAGTAAAACCCATTTCGTCAAATTGAACACCGGTATTGCTATCGACCCAAACACATTTAAATAGAGGAACTCGAAATTTATCGTAGTCAACCTCCCAAATTTCCTCAATCACTCCAAAGTAACTTATGGATGCCATGATGGGGTTTTTATCCTTTGAACTAGAAAAGTGCATGGATGTGGCCTCAATAGATACTCCACTATTTTGAATCGTGCTATTGTCATCTTGTGACTTTGTGTAGAAGGAATATCTATTAATGTCGTACCCACTCCAAGTGATGACGTTATGTTTTGGTCCATGAGCTAGCCATTTCAATGTATCGGATGCATGCTTGATCCGAAAAAATTTGGCTTCTAAACCAACCGATAAACTTGTTGTTATGCTCCTTCACTAACAACTCGTTCACCCATTTTGGGGTTTTGGGTCCTCAACATTGATTGATGAGCGGATATGTAAGGAAGAACTTCATCTGTATTATTCAAAATATACAAGTGTGCCCGACTCAACTCGGTAATATCCTTTGCTTGAACTTTTATACCACGAGTACCCTTTCCATTTATCCTATCATCATGTCGACTTGTAGGAACACCCACGGCTTGTGCTTTTGCCAAGTATTCGAACAAAACTCTGTAGCTTCTTCCGCAATATACCTTTCAACTATAGAACCTTCGGTCCGTATGGATTCTTAGTATACCCTTTGAAGATCTTCATGTATCGCTCAATTGGGTACATCCACCATAAAAAACCGGGCCACATAACCGTATCTCTCTTACAAGATGAACAATTAAGTGAACCATAATATCAAAAATGATGGAGGAAAATACATCTCCAATTGACATAGTATAATTGCTGCCTCATTTTCCAATTGATCTAATGATTTTTCATCAATTACCTTCGCGCATATAGAGTTGAAGAAAAACATAGACGCATAATTGCATTTCTCACATTCTTCGGGAGTATGCCACGTATAGCTACGGTAAGAGTTGTTGCATCAAAACGTGACGAGTCATGTGACTTTAACCCAACTAGTTTAAGATCTTTCATTGACACAAGACTCTTAATATTTGAAGAGTATCCTTGTGGAACTTTAATACTCCGAAGGCACCGACAAAGACTAGTCTTCTCTTTTTTGGATAAAGTGTGACATGCTGGTGGAAGATATGTTCTCTTGCCTTCAGATCTTGGATGCAATTCCGGACGTATTCCCAATTCACAAAGATCTTGACGAGTATTCACTCCATCCTTTGTCTTACCTTTGATGTTCAAAAGTGTGCCAATTAGACTATCACACACATTCTTCTCAACATGCATCACATCAATACAATGACGTACATCTAGATGACACCAATATGGAAGTTCAAAAAAGATTGATCTCTTCTTCCACTTGCTTCTGTCAGTAGATTTCTTTTGGGTCTTTCCAAATTCAACATGTATGTTTTTCACCCGATCATAAACTTCCTCACCGTTAACGGTGACTTAGCAATTTCATCCTCCCGGCAACCGTTAAAAGCTTTCTTCAATCTTCGGTATGGGTGGTTAACTGGAAGGAATTTTCTCGTGTTTATTATAAATTGTCTTCTTCCCATGTTTCAATTGCAGATAACTTGTATCTTCTTGACAAATAGGACACGCATGATGACCCTTGACACTGTATCCACTCAAGTTACCATATGCTGGAAAGTCATTTATGGTACAAAATATCATTGCATGTAACTTGAAATTCTCCTGTCGATTTGCATCAAACACCTCTACTCCTTCCTCCCACAACAATCTTAAGTCATCTATCAAAGGACTTAAATAAACATCTATGTCATTTCCTGGCTGTCTTGGACCTGCAATCATCATAGATAGCATAACATATTTCCGCTTCATGCACAACCAATGTGGAAGATTGTAGATCACCAATAAAACTGGCCATGAACTGTGGTTAGTGCTTAAGTTACCAAAAGGATTCATTCCATCCGTAGCTAGTCCAAGTCTAAGGTTTCTTGCATCACTACCAAAACTTGGAAATAGACGGTCAATTTTCTTCCACTTGTGGAGAATCAGCCGGATGTCGAGTTGTCCATCTCGTTTCTTTGCAACCGAATGCCATGTGAGATTTTTGAATCTTCTTCATTAGCAAACAATCGCTTAATCCTTGGAATTATTGGAAGATACCATATAACCTTTGCAGGAGAACCCTTTTTATGACTATCTTCACCATCACCATCACCATCCTTGACTTTGTAACGTGATACACCACATTTTGGACACTTGTCAAGACATTCAAACTCTTTTCCGTATAAAATACAGTCATTAGGACAAGCGTGTATCTTTTTATATTCTAAACCCATTGGACAAAGTATCTTCTTTGCTTCATACATACGGTTAGGCAATGTGTTTTCATCCGGAAGCATCTCTTTCAAAAGTTCTAACAATTCATTGAAACTTTTATCACTCCAACCAAACTTTGCCTTCAAATTCACCAATCTTAATACGGAAGACAATCGAGTGAAAGTTGTACACCCAGGATACAAAGCCGTCTCTGAATCGGTCTTTAATTTATCATATACAGGTGCATGTGCTTGAAGAAAGCTCTCCTGACCCACATCACGAAGCATATCCTCTATTCGATCTTCCATACACACATCCTCCTCCTCCACGAGGTTGTGATACTATTGGAATATCAATAAGTTCACCGTGCCATATCCATGTAGTATAATTTTTCATGATACCCTCACAGATTAGATGTTCTCGTATTATATCTACGGTTTGAACTCTTCCATTAACACACTTAACACAGGGACAATAAAATTTTCCATTCATCTTTAGACCATTTCGTTCAAAGAAAACTCAAAAATTGTTCAACTCCATTCTCATACTCTTCTGATATACGACTTGCATTCATCCAACTTCGATTCATTTTCGGATTTTACACTACAATTAAGAGTTAATAAAAACCTTATGGGTCATCAATGAATTTAATATCATTGATTACTATAATAAAAATTATCATTTAGTAGACTTTGCTCTATAAGAGAGACAAACTCATTCTAACGAAATTTCAGCAGAGTTTCCTCTGTTATTTGACTAAATCCAAATTTTTATACAAAATCAAATACATAAACAACATCAAAAAAAGCCCCATGGGCACAGCCAGATCATCAGAACAATCATCTACAGACATTTAATAACCTAATCATACAAACACTATAACATTATTTAGTACAGTTTACTAGAGACAAACTCATTCTAACGAAATTTCGGCAGAGTTTCCTCTGTTATTTGACTAAATCCAAATTTTTACACAACATCAAATACATAAACAATATCAAATAAAGCCCCATGGGCACAGCCAGATCATCAGAACAATCATCTACAGGCATTTCAATAACCTAATCATACAAACACTATCTACAAAACAAAAAAATAATAAAAACATTTAAAAAACCCACTAACCTGACAGCTGGCAGCATGCGATAACTGGTGGCGGTGATCGGTAGTGGCGATGGCAGTGCGGCAGGGCAAGGGCAGCGGCTCGACAGCGACGCGGCGGCGGCAGCGGCTCGACAACGACGCAGATGGCGGCAGCGAGCGCAAGACAGCGACGAGGAGAAACCGAGTGCGTTCGCGGCGCAGCGAAGCTAGCTTCAGGATTCGCACCACCGGTGCAGAGGCGGTTCGCGGCAGCGACGGAAGGGACTGTCTTCGGGAAGGAAGAGGCGTTACGGCGGCGGCGGCGCAGGAAACAGTTGGGACGAAACGCGAAGAACGAAAAGTGAGGAAGAAGAGAGCGCGGGAGTGTTTATAAAGGGTCTTTAACGTCGGTTATTTGGAACAACCGACGTGGAATGTGGTGGACTTCACATTCCACGTCGGTTGCTATCAGAACCGACGTAGAAGATCAGACATTCCACGTCGGTTCTGATAGCAACCGACGTGGAATGTGAAGTCCACCACATTCCACGTCGGTTGTTCCAAATAACCGACGTTAAAGACCTTTTCAAACCCTTCTACGACGTTCGTAGTTTAACCGACGTAAAATGGCGACGTTAATTCCTAATACTGTAGTAGTGAATACTTCTAAAAATAAGATTCGGATTTTCCTTAACCTTTGATAAGAGCAGTTTGAATAACAATTGTTAATATGATCCATAAGAAAATAAAGAGATAGAACACAGAGATTTATACTGGTTCGAATTTAGCCAAACCTACGTCCAGTTCCGAATCACCACAAAACATGTGATGATCACCCCACTATCTTTAAAAGTAATTACAAACACTAATCAGTGACACAATGTAAAAACAATTAAAGATAAACATAAACACCTCCTTAGACACACTAAGGATGATCCTCACCTCTCTTGACACACAAGAGATGAACACACCTCCCTTTAGAACATATCTAAGGGATGAATTACAACAACCAATAAACAGTAGAGAAAACACCTGATGAGTGTTGTGATATGAAAGCTTAAGCACAATGCAATCACCACTTCCAAGAACTTAGATCAACCTTGAGAGAGCAAGAAAGCAGTTTTGAAAAACTTTAGCGCAAAAACACTGTAATTTTGTGTTTGATCATATGTGTTTAACCTAAGACGTTGAAATCAACTCAAAGTTTCCATTCTTAGGTTGATTCAGCATTGAATTCAAAAAAACGTCGTATTTAATCGATTATATAAATGATGTAATCAATTATATCAGAGTAAAACTGGAAAACATATTTTTCCTGATATAATCGATTAGATTAAGGCCATAATCGATTATATGAAACCCAGAAGCAACATAATCGATTATCAAAAATACTTAATCGATTATTTTGTTCGTTAAACTCTTTTAATTCAAATTTTAAGTTATATAATCGATTCTATTTTGATTCCTAATCGATTAAAAGCGTAGAAAAAGGTTTTTGCGAAAATATAACTTGCTCTCAAGTTTGAAATGGTCTTGAATGGGATTTATGACTTACTCTTTTTATCCATAATCCAAAACTGAAACTTCTAAACTTGTATCTTCAGCACTTGAGAGAATCTTCAACAATCTTCTTCCTTGAAAGCATTTATTTTCCTTTATACCTTGCCATAATTTCCATGAAGCAACCTTCCTTTGTGAGATAAAATCAAGTCTTTAATATTGCAATAAAACATTATATCTTCATCATCAAAACTCCAATCTTCATGACTTATTGAGACTAAATCTTCATCAAAACTTTCTGAGTAACTTTTTTACTCATGCTTGAAATATGTCAACACAAAAGTGGTGAGTATTTGATGTATGTCATTTTACTCTTTATTTTTTTATCTAAGAACACTTTCTAAGCCATTTGTTCTATTCTTAAACCAAGCATTTTGCACGTTTTCATAAAAATAATGACATAATTTAAGTTTAGTAAATTTATTGCATTTTACATATTTTTAACATCAAAACATACATTCATACATTCATATTGCATATATTTCTTCTTTTTCTGGTTAAGACCTTTTTTGTAGGAGAAAAAGAACTTGAAGTTATTTTGAGATGAGCCCAAGGTGCTTCAGTGGGGAAAACTTTTTCAATCTTCCAAATTAAATTCTTCGCGGCCCATTTATCATGAAACCAACAGGAGGTGCAACTTAGGTGCATTCAATGTGGCCTAATTCAATGCGTCAGTCAGCTTCATTTGAAAATTTGAAATATGTGCATAATCAACTTCCCATTTTCAGAATTTCCTTCCTGCAAATCCAAATTCGTAGTTAACTCGAAGCATTAAATTTATTATGAAGGAGCAATTATTTCTATTCTTGGCAGAGGATCTCCTAATCAGCAAAACCAAATCCGGGGAAGAAATATTTATTCTGAAGGAGCAATTATTTCTATTCTTGGCAGAGGATCTCCTAATCAGCAAAATCAAATCCGAGGAAAAAAGTATTTGACTTAAATTGTAATTAATTTTTAGATTTTTATTTGTAATAAGACCTTGGCTAATCTCCTATAAATAGGAGACTTAGATGCAAGGCAAAACACTTTACCAGAGCAATAGTCTCTCTTCTTCCTCTCTCTTTTTCTGATTATAGTTTTGTTGTTAGTTTGGAGGTGAAGTTGCAGAAAGTTTTAGGAGTTCCTACTACAATTTCCTGGTTTTGTTTTCTTTCATTTTAATTTATTTAATTTCATTATTTCATATTTTAGCCTTCATTTTATTTAATTCTTGTTAATAATTTAAATTTTGTACGTTATACTTTCTCACATTCACATTCACACCCTCACACATATCCATTTATTCTAATTTTATTAGCATTTTACTTTTAATTTAAATTTAATATTTTATATTTCTAGCCTACATTTTAAATTCAGTATTGTATTTATTCATTTTAAATTTTAATTGTTAATTGAATACATTTTTTATTTAATTGTTAATTATTTATTTATTTTTATTATAATTTGAATTAGCATCAATATTTCATTCTAATTATTGCTTTGCCTTAAAATCTATGATTTAACTGTTAATTATTTATTTATTTTTATTTAAATTTGAATTAGCATAAGAATTTCATTCCAATTATTGCTTTGCCTTTAAATTTATCTTTTAATTTATTTATTTTAATCATATAAGCATTTATAAACATTGATCTCATTATTAAATTCTTAGTATTGCAATTTAATTTTGCATGCATTAGTTTTCCGTATTTAAATAATTTAATTTCCATATTTGTTTTTAATTTTAGTTTCCTTTAATTATTTTATTTATAACTTTTTTTTACTATGTGTTTTTAATTTTAGTTTTCATTAATTATTTATTTACAATTATTACTCTGCATTATTAATTTTATCAATTCAACAAAATCCCCTTTATTATTATTATTATTATTATTATTGTGTAGTTTAACTTTTCTTTGGAGAACGATATTTAACAATGGTTACACTCCTACAATTGTGTCCTTGTGAGATTCGACAGGGTTATATTACATTAGTTAGCTTGTTTTCTTTGATGAGACTTTTGTGCGACTAAAATTTTGTTTATGACTCATCCTCATCCACATCGAGTGTGAGTATATCTCCATTGGGTAACAAGTATAATCATACTTGCCTCTTTCTATTCCAAATATTAATTAAATACTTTTTACAAAAAAATAAAATTTACAATAAAGGAAAATGATATTTTAAATGTTTCAAAGCCAAAATGATACACATCTTCTTTTCTCCAATAACAAATAAATAAATTATAACTACATAAATATCAAATTAGAGTATCATAAAATAATATTTGAATAAAGGTCAAATAATTATAGAAAAAAAAGTAAAAAAAATTATTAAATGTATGCTCTAAAAATAAATTACAAAACTAAGAACTAAAGAAAAGTTAATGTAAGTTTTTTAGATTACTTAATAAACTAAATGTGTTTTAGTAATTTAAAACAAGAATGAGTGAGTATGAGGATGAAGATAAGGTGTTGGGACGGATATGAGAGCGAGGACGGGGCAAATATGTACATTTGTATATTTGTCCCCATACCTAATTTAAAAAATCAGGTATTATCCATACCTAGTCAGTGCAAGGATTCCTTGTCAAAATTGAAACACATTCGAGTAATACCCATGAAGACGAGTTCATTTGTCCTTCCTAAACTTATTGAACATAGTGTGACAAGTGTAAATCTTATAGTCTAATTCAACATAGAGAAAAATATCATGTGGTAAAAGTCAAAAGAGATTTATATGACCTAGTTTACGGTGTGAAGAAGAATTGTGTCTTGTAAGTCATAATGTTTTATTCAGTCATATGAGGTTACATGTCTTCCAAAAATAAAGTCAAGTGTTTGTGATATTCATGTGATAGGAGAGATAACTAATGGGATGAATTAGATATTTGATTATGATATGTGTTTAATGAATCAATGATATATATATATATATGAAAATCTTTGGATAAAATGTAAATGAATTATGTAAACTGTGAAAATATATTATATAAGTTTAATAAGTAATGTATATGAGATTTTAGAACACTAATTTATAATATTTTATGTACTTGTTATTTTTTGAAATTATAAACATCATGCTTTTAGTTAAAAGAGGGTAGGAGGTAAGAATAATATACGTAAATGAGTTTGTTTATATATTTTAATTTTTTTAAAGATTAAATATATTTTTAGTCTTTAAATTATTTATTAAAATTATATTTTATTTTTAAAATAAATTTTTGATTTATTTTACTTTTTAAATATTTTTTATATTTAATGGAATATTTTATAAATTAATGTAAATATTCTTAATATTTAGTGAAATATTAATTTTTTTTTCTCACTCCTATTTTTTTATGTAACTTTTTTTACACATTTTTTTATAAAAATTATTGTATTTTTATTAAAAGAATATTTTATACAGAAGACCGTTGATAGATCAATAAATTCTACATTTTAGTTTGATATTTAACAAGAAATTGAAATTTTCCCAGTTTTCGTAGTTTTTATAGTCAAAATAACAGGATTTGAAAATTGAAAAACAAGACATCACCATCAGGGGTCCACGGTGCCAGGATAGAAAATAAATTCCTGTGTTTGGAAAATAATTAATGGCTGTGTCTGGTTTTTAGGTTTTCTCACTTTTCAAACCTCAAACACATTATTCTTTCTTTCCTAGTAAATGTTAAATAGAAGGTTGAGATCCTGCAATTTGATGCCTTTTTGTAATTCCTTTGATGTAAAATTTATCCAAATGAAAGTTATATAAATAAAGGAAAAATTCACTTATGCAACTTGATTCCCTTTTATTCTTTTATTCTTGTTTTATCAAAACTTCACATTATTTGGTCCTAACACAATCTTATTTTGGTACTCAGACAATTTAGCAGAGGATAAACATACTTGGAAATTCAATTGTCTTGTACAAGCATTCCAATAATAGCGTATATATATATATATTATCAGGGCTTTTTTACATCAAGGTATTAATGTACATATTTTGTATTTTCTTTTATTTAAAAGTGGAAGCTTGATAGAAGTATGGTGTATGAGCATGGCCATGAAAATGGAGTTTGGTACTACTGGTCCTACTGGTCCTACTGGGGGCCACAAGCCGAAATTGTCCACATGAATGTTCACACTAACAAAAATGATCTTGAGAATTTTTCTTTTTCTTCCTACCAATTATGGATTACAATTAATGCATTTATTTTAATTATTTTTATTTTGAATGGATAACTCATGCAGTGATTAAATATTATTATTAATGCTTTTTATGACTAATGTATATATTTATAAAAAAATCTTTTAACATATAGAGTAGTATCTTTTTAAAAGTTTGTTAATTTCTTTCATTAACAACCTTTCCAGTACCTCCTATTGTAACTATGGGATGTGATAATTATTCCTACAAGCATTTATAAGACTTTTAATAAAAAATTTGAAAATTAATATTTTTCAATTCTTCTTCATTTAAAGTTTATAATCTTTTTTTATATAAAAAAAAAAAAGCAAGAGATGAATGTTCTACGTTTTTTTAAAAAATAATTAACTAGTAATATAGTTATTAATGAACAGTATTAATAGATAAAATAAATGTAATAATAAGTTTGTATCTTTAATTATTATTTTATGTATTTTACTATATAATTTTATCATTACTTTGTCATTATATTTTTTATTTTTAGGAATTTTATCACTCGAATAAAATTTTAACAATGTATTATTAATGTATATGCCAAAAAAAGTAAAGAAAATATGACATTATGTTTCAAAATTTTACAAAATAGCACCATTTCAATGTTGTTTCATTTTCTATACGTCGACGTATTATTACATAATGTTTAACACTAATTAAATATTTGACATAAAATAAAACAATACAAATCTTAAAATTAAGTAATAAAATTTATAAAATAGTAATAGTTAAGCGATAGATTAAGTATGAATAAAATATTTTAATAGTGAACTTTGTATCAAAAGGGAGAATGAAGTTTACTTTAGCTTAATCATCCGTTTGTACCAAGAATTTTAACAATTTTAACAATTTAAAAATATTAAAATGCAATATTAAAATATTTTATATTTTTTTTTTGGATAGAGCATTTTGATTATGTCAAATTTGACTTGACTGTGGACAAGTTCAACTTGACTTGGTCGTGGATGGGTTCGACTAAAATCAACTATGGGCAGACACTTGACACAATCCAAGACGGGCCAACTCAACTTGGTTTAGGATGGGACCAAATCAGCATGGGGATCACTCAACTTAACTCAACCCATGTTACTTATCCTTCGGTTGAGCAGACTCGACTCATCCAGGACGAGCCTAACTTGACTCAACTTTAGACAGTTCTAACTCAATTTGATTATGGATGGACACAACCTGACTAGAATCAGGGTGGACCCAACTCAACTTGGCATTGGGCAGACCTAACTCGACTTAGTACAGGGTAGGTCCGACTCGACTCAACCCAAAGCAAGTCTGACAAGACTTCGTCTAAGGTGTGCCCAGCTTGACTCCATCCGGGTGGGGACCGACTCAACTTAAGCTCAAGCGAGCTCATATTGACTTAGCCTGATGCAGACCCAACTCAACTCATGCATTGGGCAGACCTAACTCGACTTAGTACAGGGTAGGCCCGACTCGACTCAACCCAAAGCAAGCCTGACAAGACTTCGTCTAAGGTGTGCCCAGCTTGACTCCATCCGGGTGGGGACCGACTCAACTTAACCTCAAGCGAGCTCAGATTGACTTAGCCTGATGCAGACCCAGCTCAACTCATGCAAGGTGGGTCCAACTTGACTTGTGAAGGGGTGGGCTTGGCTCAACTCCAATTAGGGCTAGCCAGAACAATTCAGGTAAAGGGCATGCTTAGCTCGACTCGGCCTGTGGTTGGTCTGGCTCTAGTTGGCCTAATAAAAAATATTTATTGACCCCTTCTAGATCTTGTTTCTACATATTGCTGGCTAAATTTAGGATTTGTGGTACCTTTTAGATGTTTAGATGCTTTGTGTGAATGCATGGTTGATTAATTATAATTGTTGATTTATATTTGGTTTATGTTTAATTTATTAGCTTACCTTACTATTTGTATGAGTAACACAGTTATGATCATATTATATATAAGAATAAACTCTTCCACAGATATAGATGGAAGTCAACAGACTTCTAAGAATATGTAGATAGAACTACCTTCATGTTGTATGAAGTTTTATTTTGAGTTTAATATTTGATATATTTTAAGAAGCTTATCTATATATGTATGTGAAATGTATGTATGTGTGTAAGAGAGATTATAGTAAAGAATGTTATAAATAAATAGATAAATAAATAGATATATAGAATGATGATATTTCTTAAAATTGGAGTGTTACTATTATTATTTTTTAATTTTATTTATTATTTTGTCATTGTTATTGTTTTTAATTTTTATTAATATTTAATATTTAATATTTAATATTTTTATTTTATTATTTTTATTATATTATATTATCTTAAAAATTATGCTAACGTAATTAATTGTGTGTAAAATAATTTATTATGATAATATAACATATCTCGGATCAGCATATGAAAAATTATTATTAAAAAAATAGGAATAAGGATATAAATGTAAATAATATCTATTCGAATGGATTTTCTCTTGTTTCTTCGTACAAGTGCGAATTTGAAAATAGTATTCATTCTTACAAGTTACAAATCCATCTTTACCATTCGTAAGTACAAATGCAATTTACTTTTCTTAAAAGTATAATTTATTATTATTTAAATCGTAAACTTTTATTTATAATACATCATCTTTAAAAAATGAACTTCTCCTCTATAAATTTAAATACTCATATTTTGATATAATTTAAATAATCATATGTTTTGTTATATGTAACTAGTGTTTTTAAAAGTTTCAGTGATTTTTTAATAGTAATAGTTTATAAAAAATAAATAAATATATTTTTTTTGAAATTTTTCTAATTATTTTTAAAATTTAAACAATTTTTTATTTTAATTTAAATAATTTAATAATAATGATTATACAGAAGGAATATATAATTATATATTAAATATTTGTAATTATCTTTAAATTTTAAATATTTTTTTTTAATTTTTATTTTAAAATATGCTAAAAATAAAAACATAAAAATGATTTTTTTTCTTTATTATTATAGATCTTTATTTTAAAATATATTAAAAATATATTTTCATTTAAGTGAATAATTTTTCGCTCAAGCGAAAGTAAGACAGTGTTGAGGTAGTGTAATTTTTGTTCAAACAACAAAATTTTCGCTCAAGTGAAAATAGTACTGGAACAAGAGTTACTTTCGGCCTCATTCTTGCTTAAGTGGGAATATTTTTGCTCAAACGAGTCAAGCTTTTGGAATTAGGCTTAGTAGTCTTGATGAAAGTTGTAGCCTTGGATGCTAACTTTCCAATAGCTTTGGAATCAACTAAAAAGGAGGACTAGAACTCTAGTTATGCTTGTTTTAGTAAGCAAAAGGTCAAGTTGTCAGCTAGTTAGAAAATGATGCAGACTTAAACATGTTTTGGTGAGTTGAGAAGCTATTGATGAAAATTATTGATCATGTTGCGAGTTGATAAATGCTAAATGATGTTTTATAAGAGGATGAATATGTTGATATGTTCATATATAAGAATGATGAACCTTATGTTGTATATATGAAAATATTGTTGTTGGATGGTATGTTGTTGATCTTTTATAAATATCATTAGCCTATGAAAGGGGGTAAGTGGTTGCTGATATAGCTTACAATGGGATACAAGATGTTAGTACTCTTACTAGTGAGTATTGAAAGCCTTTGATATGTGAGTTGTTATGGCCCTGATGGACGTTGATATTGTTGTTAGCCCTTTATGGGTTTGACCTTTCATGGGTGTTGTGTTGGCCCTTCTGGAGTGGTGGTACATTACCCAGGATGGTATTGTAGATAGGAAGTAGTGGTAAACTTGCTAGCTCATGGATAGAAGTATCCCGACTTCAATGATGTCTAGTCACGTAAACAGAGTATCAAGTGGTGAGAAGTTGAGAGAGACGTACATCAGGCTCTTGGAGTAGGCGTACACTAGCTCTCGATAGCAAGTGCTTTGTGCTACCTTGACCCTTGGTACCCCGACCTGGACCACATTGAGGTCAAGTGTTAGCCTCTGGTGGGACTTGTTTACCATGAATAGAGTCTTCTAGAAGACGCCTTATATTTGATCATAACAGAAATTGTGACTGAGTATAAGGTTATGTTATCTAATTGAATTATATTGTTTGATGTTATATCCCAGTTGGTTATTATGTTGGTTGATTATAATCTGGTTGTTGATAATTTATGTTTGTAATAGTTAGCTCACCCTTGTTGTCTAGTGGGTGACACTGCTATGATAATATATGGTACATGAGCATATCCTATTGCAGGTGCAGGTGGGAGTGAGTAGACTTCTCAGAAAGACATAGATTAAATTAGGGGAGACTCAAGACTTTAAGAGGCCTAAAGTAAACTTAAAAACTGAGACCTTTTTATTTACTAATAAAAAAATTTATGCTAAAATGTATTATAATTTTATTTAAAATTTATTTTTCGAGCTTTTTGTGATGCAAAATTATCTATTAAATTGTTGTAATTAATTTCATTTAACATTTTTTTCCAATAGATAATAAGGTCAATATTCATTTAATCTTTGTTGAGATATTGTTGATCTTAAATAAGTTTTTATTATTTTTACCTTTGAAAAACTTCTTTCAGCTGAGGCAACTGATACTCGAATTATAGACATTATTTTATAAGCTATATATGTATTTGGAAAAGAATCTATTCTTTTTATATAATTAAGAATGTCAATTGGTTTATCATTTTCCAATCCTATAATTTCCTTTAAAATATTTAATTCTGAAAATAAATCCAATACATCAAGATCCAACAAATTACCATATTTCAAAGATTTTTCAAGGTTTAAGCATTTTTGTTTCAAAAGTATACAGTCTAGCAACTTTAACTTTTTAACATTGAATAAAAAACCCAAAATATCTTCATATATTTTAAAATGTTCAAATCTACTTTGAAACTAATTGTTTTATCTACAATGAACAAAAAATAATAAATTCTAAATGATTTTTGAAGAGATTTTAAAATTCATTTCTTTAACATTTTCATCAAATCGTTTCTTTAGATGACTAATATATCTTTCATAAAACTTAAGCTCTATATCCATTTCAATAGCAATTTTCTTGATAGAAATTAATGCATTTTTAAATTCATTTTCTCTGTATTTTTTGAAAATTAAAAGAAGACCTTCTAATTGTTCAATAGCTTCATCAATGAACATATCTTTTGATTGTAAATTCTTATAAGGTCCAATTTAAACATGCAAGCTTAACCCTCAAGAACAAAGGAATAGAAAAAGAGGGAACACGAAAAGAGACAAAACTTACCTGAAACTGAAGTTTATCGGGTAGAAATACTCCTCTTCCTCTCTGATTCCAGTTGTGAACTTTGATTTTGAAAGAGATGATTAGAGATTGCAATTTTGAAAGAGAGAAGTCAGAGTTTCTTTAGAGTTAGGGGTTGGAAAGGAGAAGTCACAGAGAGAAGAAGATAGAAATCAGTTGGTAAGATAATAAAAATAAAAAAGGTTTGGAGTTCTTTTAGCTATTAGTATTAACTAACAAATCTCTTTTTTTTAAAGAAAATTATGATTTATTAAAAAAAGTTGTTAACTCATTAAGTATCATTTTTAGTACAAATAAAAATTAACAAACACTCATAATATTTTAATTAAATTTTATTCTCAAATATAATTTTATAATTAACTTAATAGAGATATATTAATACTAAAAAAATTTGAAACTATTTTTAGAAGATTTAAAGTGAGTGTTTTACTTGTTTGGACCTTGAACCGCTTTTAGATTAAATTTATGTTCATTTTATTTTGGTTGAATTTTTGAATGATTTTTTATCCTATAATAATATCATATATATCTTAATGACTTATAATAATAAAATAAAATAATATAAATTATTACTCGACTAGTATAATAATAATAATAAAAATTATAAATAAAAAAATAAAATCTTTTTTTTAATTATAGATATTAAAAATTTAATTAATTATTTTTAATTAATAATGTTACCAAATTAAAAGAGTTAGAAAATTACTATTTTGATTTACGAAAAAGATAAGTGCTGTAATGTCCTTGCTTAAAACTAAGAAAAAATTAAATGAGTTTATGTAGTCTTCTGGAGATAATGTGATGTAAGTCTTTAAATAATCTTCTTATAACATTACTTGTTTGCTTAAATGATAAGATTTTATATAAATAGATATTTTTATAACCTTTTATTTTTTTTTAAATTTTGATAACTTAAAAAATAATTTATTAAATAAAATTTTATATTTTACTTTTAAAACCTAAAATAAATTAAAAAATATAAAATACTTTCTATATTATGCTACCCACTTTCCATAAAGTTAAAAAAAAGTAAGTGTAAAACTTAATTATTATTATTAGTATTATTAATCTGAATAAATAAAATCAAACACACATTCTGACCAAGTTTAAAAGAGTACATAATTATTTCATATATTATATAGTATTTTTTTTTCTGAAAAGAAAACCCAACAAGTGGTCCCACACCTTGTTGTACCTGAGTACCGTACCCTCTGTAACAGTGTCACACTTCCCAATCACAAAACATACTGATTTTTCTTTTGAATATTTTTTATGGTAAGATTTTAAAATAAATCTGTGCAGTATTTTTTAGTAGGTTCTGCTAGAAAATATTTTTAAAAATCTTATTTAACTTCTTTAATAATAAATTTTACTTTAGGGTGTTTAAGTATTTTTTGTTTGGATTTCTCCTGTGAAAGTATTAAAAATTATTTTTAAAGATTTTAAGAATTTTTCTATAAAAAATTATGATATTTATTTTAACTAAGATGTTATAAAAATATAAAAAATTATGATATTTATTTTAACTAAGATGTTATAAAAATAAGATTTTGTATCTCAAAATATATTGCACACTCACACGCTTTTATAAATACACCCGTCTTCTTCCTTTTTCTCCCACACCCACCGCCGCCACCACCACCACCCACAGCATTCGCCACACGCCCGCCGCATTCATTTCCCGGAGACCCATCCTTTGCATGGCAGTGAGCTTTCTGGCGCGTGATGTATCGGACCTCTGCCTTGGGAAGCCGCCGCTGAGGTCGCTATCCGCCGCCGCCACCGTCGCCGACGCCTTGGCCGTGCTGAAAAGCTCCGACGAGAGTTTCATCAGCGTGTGGCTCTGCTGCGAGCACGAGAAGGAGAAGGAACAGTGCAGATGCGTAGGGAAAGTGTGCATGGTTGATGTTATCTGCTACCTTTGCAAAGAGGACAATCTCTTGTCTCCTTCTTCTGCTCTTAACCAACCCATTTCTGTGATTCTCCTTAAGGATTGCTCTCTTGTTGTGCATCTCCAACCTTCTTCTAGGTGCTCTCCCTTTTCCCTTTCCATTCTCAACAAACATTCAACATAAATATGGTCACTTTATTACTATTATTCCTTCAATTTTATTAATGTAAGATTTTGTTGGTAAACTACTCTAACACCCTGAGAGTTTGTGAGATTTTACTAAATTATCTTTTCTTGTGTCTTTTTAATGTTTACAACAACCTCTCTTTAATGTTTGTTAAACATATAGGGACTAATATAATGTATAAGGGTGGTGTTAATGTAATATATTTCAAACAATGGAAGGATTTGGTGTTAGGTTTAAAAGGGGGAGGGGCTTTGAGCAATCTAAGAAATTTGAAGATTGTCAGTGTGATTTACTATTTTTTTTAGGTTTTAAATTGTTTGTAGTGTCACTTTTTTACTTTGATACTGTGGGAAATGGATAAATAAGTTGACTGGTGTTGTCACAATTATAGTTCTGAATGAACATCTCAGTATGTTATGGTAAGAATTGCAGTATTAAGCTAATCTTTGAAATCATATTTTTATTATAAAATAGAGATTTAAAAGAATAAACTGTGTGATTGTGATATCCCCTCCCCCCGCCCCCATTCATCCCCTGCAGTGAAGATCTCTTATTCTCGCTTTCTTTGTAAAAATGGATATTTTTGTCATCGAAATTTGAGCTTCATCTTCTTCTCGGCTGAATTTAGAGGCGGGTTTTTAATCGCCCAGAAACACATAAGTTACTTTAATAAAATGGATGTAAGTTTTGTTACATAAGAAAATGTAAGGATGATTTAATCATGTGATCTTAATCTGATTTGGACACGGTTGTTTAAAAAAATCCACATTTGGAATCTGAACAAATCTCGAGAGATTAGTTGAGGTGAGAAGAAACCTTGAAAAAACCAAAACAAAAAAATAAGGCAAGTTTGAGTGATTCTTTTTTCAAACTTTTCAATTGTAGTTTAATTTTTTTAATTATAACCTGACAACCTGTCTTGAATTTGTTGAATCTGCTTTTGTTTTTGGGGCGGAGTTAAATTTTGTTTCTTCCTGGTGTTTTATTACGTAATGCAGCTGAAGAGCTAGGTGAATTAACCCTTGTCGATCTTTGTTTGGATTTTTCAGCTTGTTGGAAGCTATTGATCTTATACTCCAAGGGGCACAGAATCTTGTGGTGCCAATATTGCCAACAAAGAGGAGTGGAGTTTCAAGAAGGAAACAGCATCTGAAGGCATCATCAACTATCAACAGTCACAATGGTCGTGAGTTCTGCTGGTTGACTCAAGAGGATGTGATTCGATTCCTTATTGGTTCCATTGGGGTCTTCACTCCACTTCCTGCACTGTCTCTTGACTCTCTGGGGATCATCAGCTCTGATGTGCTTGCCATTGACTACTTTTCCCCTGCATCTGCAGCAGTGGGAGCCATCTCAAAGTGCCTCACCCAACAAACTTCTGTTGCCATTGTGGACAGTGATGGAACTTTCATTGGGGAGATATCACCCTTCACCCTTGCTTCTTGTGATGAGACTGTTGCGGCTGCCATTGCCACCTTGTCCGCTGGGGACTTGATGGCCTACATTGATTGTGGAGGCCCTCCTGAGGATCTTGTGAGAGTGGTAAGGGCTAGGTTGAAGGAGAAGAGTCTGGAGAAAATGCTGCAGGAGTTCACAATTTTGTCATCTTGTGAGAGTTTACACACTGCATTTTCCTCTTCCTCTGATGAGGAGTCACCAACAAGATCAATGGCTAGGTCTGGAAGGTACTCAAGGTCATCTAGCTATTCAGCCAGGATGGTGAGGAAAGCTGAGGCTATAGTTTGTCATCCCAAGAGCTCACTTATTGCTGTAATGATCCAGGCCATTGCTCATAGAGTGAACTACTTGTGGGTTATTGAGGATGACTGTAGCTTAGTTGGCATTGTTACTTTCTCTAACATGTTGAAGGTGTTCAGAGAACATTTAGAGACCATGTAGATTTTTAGGATACTGTGGTGAGGTTTTGGCTTTGGATGCTGGTGAGAAGCATGACAAGGTCAATGAACATGGCCCTTCTGTTGTTTTGAGTATTGCAATGTGGCCCGGGAGGTTTGGTTTTAGTTGTACTTTTATTCAGTGTGCTTCCCTTCTAATAAAACTCCCTTCAACGCAATTCTTTGTAGAGGACCAGTTTTTCCTGCCTCGGTTTGCCTGAAAGTTCTTAAAATGTTCCCTTCTCCAATGAAACAATTTTCTTTAGCAACGAGATTTGTGCACCAATTTGCTTTGGATGTTTTGTGTGTTGAAATTGAAAGCACTTGCTTTGCTTGCATCAGTTTATTTGGTAACTACAACTTCTCTTAACAATGATGTTTTCTGAAAAAAATTCAAGGTTCCAGTGTCACAAGAGATGAATGACACCCACACTTTCTTTTAAGGAATTACATTATGCAAAGTGAGCAAATCACCTTCAAGTCAAATAATTCTAAATTTGAATACATTTTGGGATTGACTGAAACCATTTAAGAACCGAGTTTATAGCAGAGGTGGCCCTGTAACAAATTATGAAAGTCTCTGTGCTCATACTAACTTGTTGACCATTTTGGATATGGACAGTTGGACACCATCAGAATATCAGTGAAGTACTTGATTAAAGTGTATGGCTAGGGAACTTTGAAATCATTGCCATCATTTAGTGCCAATGAATGTGGTTGTTCACATAGAACAGAACACAAGAGGCACGTCTTCTTGTACCAGTTTGTTTTAGAAAATGCAAGATAGGCAGAGATATTTATTTATATTATAAATAATTTTTGAAGATATTAGACAGTTTAGTACATTATATGAAATAAGAGTGTTCACATGTCGGACACGTGTCTAACACACCCCTTGCATATATATGTATATCTGGTATGGATGTTATCTTATTTTGTTTCTATGAGCTCTGACACAGTGGGGTTATACACCATAACAACACTTCATTTTTAAGAATAGAAGACAAATAATGCCGGGGTACTTTTATCATTCAAGTTGTTCTTTTGTACCTTACAATACTTTTCTAACCCAGCCACAAGAATTACAAAAATTAACTAATACATAATATATTTTTGAGAGATAAAGTAAGGACATGTAATAATTAAATAAACAAAACTTGGTGAGAATTTTTTTTAAATCTAGATAAAATTTCGATTGTAATGAATTATTTCATATTTTTCAAATTTCATTTTTAAATCAAGACAGAAATTTGAGAATCTTAATACAAAAGAAAATGTAACGATTTCAATTAAGTTTCCCTCTATTTTTTTTTTCACTTTAATGGTTGCTTATTTCTATTTCATAAGTTATTTCATGTATTAAAGATAATAATAATTATTATTGAGAAAAGACAAATATGTAACGTGAATTCAAATATTGTTTACTAAAAAATATTTTAAAATTTAATAGTCTAAATATATTTAATCTATTATATTTTTAACAGTATTATTTCATATTATTACTAAAAAATTAATTATATTTTAATTTTATATTCATTTATTCACTTTAACACAGGTAATTAACAAAATATAATCAAATTAAATAAATAAAAACTAAAAAAATAGTTCAACACAAGTTACTACAATGAAAAATAGGCATAACAATAAAAAAACACTTAAACATAGATATAATAAAAGAACATATGTCTCTCCTAACCGAAAACTATTTAACAAAATATTATGTTGACCTCTTCATATTTAATCCAAAATACATTAAATGATGGTCTAATCCAACTAATCAATATTCGTCAAAAAGTTATCACAGCAGCAAATAATTATATACTGTCCCCTACGGCTCAAACAACTTCAGCTCTTGATAAAAAAGATTGAAGATATGCTAACAGTGGAGTGTGTTATATCATATACGGGTTTCCACAAAAATAACGCAAGTTAATTAATATCTTCACAAAATAGGATAACTCCTTTTTAAACAAATTATAGTAACATTAAAAATCTAGAGAAATTAAATTGATTCTGTGTGAGATGATTCGTGAGATGTAAACATTAAACAAGATGTAATGTAAAAAGGTTGGTAAAATTCTCCCCTTCCAAGTTGCTCAAGAAAAAAGAAAAAGGAATCACTTGCATTGAGTGACCGAAAATCACGACTCTCTGCCAAGGATGCTGAACAGAAGTGTGGTGAGAATTGCGGGTTTGTACTAGAGCAAGTTGTGCTGCTTGGAATTGCTTCCTTTCGTGAATATTGACCCTCTATCTTACCATCCATTATGGTTATCAACTTTTTTTTCGAGACAATTAAATCAACCAGGTTCTTCTGCTCTCTTCAACATTATGCGTCACGCTAGATTTCTAATTTTTAGACTACCTTCCCCACCCAACTTCATCTTCCGCGGAGCATTGATAGTTTAAGGAGACTTTGTTTTCATTTCTTCTTTTATTGATAATTGCAAAAACGTTAGTAGACTGTCTTATTTTCGCTTCAGAAATAGTGAAGACAACACAATTCCTTCTCTTTCTGGTTTTTCCGTATAAATCTCTGAAACCAAGACATCTAGTGGTATTTTAGTAATTATACGTTCAAGTAGGAGATAAGAACGAAAAATAATTTCAAACCAAATGTACATTGTTCGTATTTTACTATATTTTGCTTCCATTTCCTTCACACATAGCAAAGCATGTAAACAGTCTCGGCTCATACTAGTAGTTATTAGTACAGTAAAAAAACATACATTTTGGCCAACTGTGTGCAGATATAATTTACCTGTTGCGACATATTCTGAATTTTGGCCAATAAGGATACATTTAAAACTGTTTCTTTTTCTTTTCCAAATAAAAATAGTGTCTCTGAAAGTTCAATACTGCCCAGATCAAGTGTCTTAGACCAATTTCAGGCCAAAGTGCAGTTGGTGCATATAAAGGACATGTACTAGTCTGCCAAAGTAGAAAATTACTGAGGCGAGCTTCTCCAGAAGTTCGGATCAAGATGTCTGGGTCAGGTGCAACTGCCATGTACATGTTCTTCTCAATATCCGCAAGTTTTATAAAAGGAACCTCATCCTGTTTATGCTTTCTCTCTTCAGTCATTTTAACCAGCCCATTGTTTGATATCATTTCAGCTTTACTGTAGTTACCGATATGGTTCTCGAAATTATTCTCAAACAAAGTATCTTTCCTTGCTGCACTTTCTACTTCACTAGTGCAAGCTTTGATTGCATTTAGATAGTCATTACATGAATCTTGAGAAAGCAAATCAAAATCATTTCCTTTTGGGCCTTGAACAATTCTTGGAAACGCACCATTTGTAACTTTCACTTCTTTTAACGCTTGAACTTCATTCAATTTTTCCTTGCAACATTCTTGAACAGCATGCACAATCTCGTGACGAGAAGTATATGCTATGCAAATCAAAAGAATTCTCTGGTTGTTGCGGGCAGTAACTCTCATTGCCTTTTCCACAGCAGCCCTCACAGGCTCTGTCAATAATTGCATGTCTCCAATGAAATGTAATCTGACACCATATTCATTAATAAGACTTTCTTGTTGAAGCAACTCCTCAATTTTTTTCCGCATCAATTCCATCAAGGACTGAACTTCTTTAGACTTCCTTTTAAAGTTATCAATGCTGAATGCATAGACAGTTACGTACTTAACTCCTAATTCATAGCAGTATCTAAGGATGGACGTGAGAACATTAAATCCAGCCTTGTGGCCATCACCTTCTTCCATGTTTTTCTTCTTCGCATACCTTCGATTCCCATCCATGATGAAAGCAATATGACTTGGCACAGGACCCACGGATAATACAGCAAACATACATTTTCTTAGATAACAATTTAAACCACCAAACAAGTGGCCTATAAAATTTACTGTATTTTTCTGCATTGAACTGTTCAGTTATGAAACTTGAAGAGTCCAAGACAAGCCTGTTTAAAAAGAATTTCATTATAAGGTAGATAAGAGTCGAAGCAACAACAGTTGAACATCTTGCAAGAAGAAAGGATGACTATATTGTGAATCGTAAAAACAGAGTCAAAGTTTTATAAATATAAAAAAAAATCATAAATGACATAGTTCAGACACCAAATAAAATGGGTGCTTCACCGCTACTGCTCATGCATTAAAACCAACTTCCCGGACAACAAATGATATCATCTTCCATGATAATAATTTAAGTATTATCACTACTGTTAAAGTGGATGGAAACATGAGAGTTGGGATTCCTATAAGTTTGTTGCAGTAATGAAGCATGAGCAAAATCTAGGATTTAAAAGGTTGTTTAAAAGGATCAGATTTTCCTACCAATAATACCAAAAAAGAAATTATAGTTTAAACTATATCAACAAAAGAATATTTGAGGAAACAATCGATATTCAAATACTCTCCTAGATGGTTATCAAAATCACAAGTCAACTTTTTTGTTCCAACACTTGAACTTAGTTAACTCTTCCATAAACTTGTGTTGTAGTTGAAAATGCATAAGCACCTTTTTTTGTTTAGATATTCAATTTTTAAGATCACTGTCGATAATAAAACTTGTACAAATATTTAACACCATATTTATAAAACTGGGGCCTTTGATTAAATAGAAACAATTTTGCATGCTATTCACACATGAAATCAAATTTAACATCTTAATGCTTACGTTATTTTTAGGTTATGAGACAATTGCAAGTTGCAGAGATATCTAACAAAGCAGCAATTGGTATAGGTGGTTGTTGCTCCAACAGCATACACATACTTCTGTCTTCAAAATCTGGAAAAGTTATGTTAAACATGCTTGAACAACTTCATGTTGAGCCAATGAAAGTACACGACAACCACAATTATAGGAAGAGTCAATGGCAGCAAGATGCAGTAGTAGCTGTTATATTTGTCAGACATAAAATAAAAAAATGATTAGTTTTTCTTTCTTCCTCAGAGAGAGACATCATTAGTCACCAAAATAACAGAAATTGTTTATACAAAAAATTATTGCAACAATAGAGAATTTATTCCAACAATATATTTAATTGTCAATCATTATCAAACACGTCAAATTTATTTTTCTTATTTTAGTCTGAGAGTCCAAAAGAGGGTGATATTTTGGTTGTTGCAAAGTGTGGCAAAAAGTAGAACACCTAACTTAAGGCATTAATCCATATGAAGCATATACCCAAAGTTTGGAGGATCCAAGTCGTTATGAAAGAAAGAAAGATCACTAAGCAAGCTAGGAAAAACATCATGTTGCACCAAGAGAAAGATGGTACTTCATTAACTACTTGATCATCAAAGCAACTTCTCTCTCCAACTTGTTGGTTCTTCTGATTCGATCATTTCCCAAACATTTTTTCCCAACGCATCATCAGTGGGGCTATTATGCTACCAAACTCACTGCCTTGAGTATGTACGAAGTATATCCAAGCTGTTTGGTCTAGGCTTCAATAGAATATGGAATCTTTCACGAGTATAAACTTCAAGCTACTATGTTCTTTTTACTCTCTTAAGATCATTTAATGTCACAGGAATTCAGAAGCTTTGGATGGAGATAGCAAGACTAATGTTTTGGTAAAGCTTTCATTTCGATCACTACAAGTCCTTCAGACATAGCTACCATCACAACATCCATGGTATTGTTCTCTTTAGAGCTTGGACTTAGCTCTGTATTCAAAAGGCATATAGGTGGGTCAAAGGAGAAAAGTATCTATAAACTATCATTTGACCACTACTCCAAAGTGACAAAAAGCCCCCTAGTCAACAGTAAGGGGCTTGAGTGGCCTAGACAATCCTACCTGGGGTATCAATGATCCGACCACCACAAGTTTGTTGGACATCATTAGGGTCATCATAATTGAAGTATTATCCACTTCAGGGCTTAGACTCAACTTTGTCCTAAAAAGACATCTCGGTTGTTAAGAGAGCACACTGTATATACTCCTAAATTATGTGTTACTTTTGGGTATATTCGAACAACTTTCATTAGCCACAGACACTTTCCTTTTAACCTAAAAAACAAACATTTTTTTCCCCAGAGATGTATGAAACAAGCAGACTCAAACGTGGTGCAACCCTCACGCTTTCACTTCCCAGATACAAAAAAAGACAAGAAAGACAAGAACACAACCCCTTCTAATTAATTAGCACATTCGAATCATCACCAAACACAAATTCCAAATTAAGAATATCAGATTCATGTGATGAATGACACATACAGTAATCGTTTACTGTGTATAATGAATAACAAGTTCATGAAACGCACGATATAACACACTCACTATCACTAGCATATGAAACAAAACATCAATTAAAAAAAATAAAACAAATCCATACCAGAATATATAGCAATTCAAACCCTTATTACGTTCTCTTTGTTCTCCACGCCATCGTTGTTGCCATAGTTCGTGGCGTCGTTTCCGTTCCAGTCGTTGCCGTGGTGGTGTGTGGTGGTTCTCCTCTCAGGTCACGACAACGCTGCCGTTCCTAAGGCCATCTGGTTCCCGTCTTCTTTTTCTGAAATATGTGGCTTTACCACTTCAGTTTTAGAAAATGCAAAATGGTCATAGATATTTATTGAGTTAAGTATCAGTCTTGGACTATTTTTGTATATGGTAATCTCTAGACTAATTTTTTCTATATATATTGTTTAAAAGATATTGAATAATACTTAGAATTTTTCTACAGTTTTTTAATTAGTTGTTCTGCATTTTTTAAGTTTGTTTTATTTTTTAAATTTTTTTTATTTTACAATAAAAATAATTTATAAAATATAAAAAATAAAAAATTCAAAATTTTACAAATAATAAAACATAATTTTAATAAAAAGTTTATAAATAAAAACAAATTTAACATATATTTATTTTATTATAATTAACTAATTTATTATAATACATAATATAATTTTAAATGAAAAATAAAAAAATTTAGTGAAAGCAATTAAAAAATAGAAAAATATTCAATTACAATTTTCATTCATTCATATTAATATCGGATTAAATTAATTTAGTAAGGATAATTTTTTATAAATACATGTATATTAATTTTAAATAAAAAATATTTAATTCAATTTGAAAGACAAATAAGCTTTCGAATGAAACAAATCATGAGATAAAAGAATATATTGTATCTTTACATCATATCATGTATGTATTGTCTGTTAGACTATACCTAAAATAATAATCATATGATAACTCATCAGATGATGTGTTTTTAGATTTTACTAATATTTGAAAATTTGTTCTTGAGCTTTCAAAGATATTTTTTGCAGAAGTTTGATGAATAAGTACAAAAGCAACTCTCACTTCACATCAATGTCTTTCTTATAAAAAGATGTAAAAAATATGAAAAACACAATAAGGGAAGGTTGAATTGTGTTTTAAAACTTTTCTTAGTCAATGCAACAATCTCTCAAAGAAATATTTAAAATTTAAACAAAAGTTTTCTTAAATTCTTCATGAAAATGAAGAAATGAAAAGAGAGAAGGTTTCATCTACTGTTAAGATTTAGATCTTAGAATAGACCAAAGCATCAGACGATGAACAGATAAATTTTTTTGAAAAACAAGTTAATTGAATATGATGTTACCTCTTGATCAACATATGCCATCTGGCAAAGATTTGCTTGTTCTTCAGCATCTAATCCTGACTCATACTTGATTTAATTCAAGAATAAGTGCAGATTTTATTTGAAGAATTAAATTAAAAAACAATGCTAAAGATTGATGTTTTGATGATAAAAATATAAAGATTATTGCTGTTGGCATATTTCAAGTCCAGAGTTTTATGGACACCTACAGTTTTGATGATGAAGTTTTTAGGAAGTTTCAATCAACATTAAAGACTTGTGCCATCTCACAAAGGAAGGTTGCTTGATAAGAAAGGAAAGGCATAAAGAGCATTCAAAGCTTTCAAGAGAGAAGATTGATGAAGATTTTCTCAAGAGCTGAAGGATCAAAGGTAGAAGGTTCTGTTTTGGGTGTTGGATAAAAAGAGTAAGTCATAAATCCCATTCAAGACCTTCCCAAACAAGAGAGCAAGGTGTTTTCTCGCAAAAACGTTTTTCTACGCTTTTAATCGATTACCATACGTAGATAATCGATTATTTAACTTAATATTTGAATAAAAAATGTTTAACGAGCAAAATAATCGATTAAGTGTCTTTGATAATCGATTATATTGATTCTGGGTTAATATAATCGATTATGGCCTTAATCTAATCGATTAAATCAGACAATATTTGTTTTCCAGTTTTTAAACATGATATAATCGATTAAGCTTTTAATATAATCGATTAAATGAGTCGTTTTGCGAAATCATTCTAAATCAACCTAAGAATGGAAACTTTGGAGCATTTTCGAATTATAAAATGAAAGAGAATGTCTTAGGTTTAACACATCCGAAAAACACAAAACATTCAAAGTGTTTACGCGCCTTAGCTTTTTCAAAGCCGCTTTCCTGCTCTCTTCGGTTTGATCAAGTCTTTGGAAGTGGTGATCATTGTGCTTAAGCTTTCTATCCAGCACATTTCGGTGTATTCTTTTCTTGTTTTACGTAAAGGGAAAATTCATCCCTTGGATCCGTTCTAAGGGAGGTGTTTCATCTCTTGTGTGTCAAGAGAGGTGGGTTTCATCCTCGATGTGTGCGAGGAGGTGTTTCATCCTTAGTGTGTCCGAGGAGGTGTTTCCGTTTATCTTTATTTGTTATTGCATGAATTGGTGTTTGTAATTTCATTTAAAGATAGTGGGGAAAATCATCACGGATTTGTGGTGGTTGGGAACTGGATGTAGGATTGGCTTAATCCGAACCAGTATAAATCTCTGTGTTCTTTCTCTTTCTCTTTATCTCTTAATTGTGGATCATTATTACAATTGCTAATCCCAACAGCGTTAATCAAAGGATTGAAAAATTCACATCCAAGTTTTTGAAAGTTTTTCAAAACCTGAAAATTTATTTAAAAGAGAAAATTTCTTTAAAAACCCAATTCACCCCCCCCTCTTGGTTTTTACACTGCCGTCTTTATTTAACAATTGCAACATTAAAGACTTGATTTTATCCCAAAAAGGAAGGTTTCATCATGAAGATTAAAGGCAAATCATATATTCAATCATGGTGATTTAAAGTAATTAAGGATGAAAATCTAGAAGATTTGCTCAACCTCTGAAGAATCATGTTTAGAAATTTTAGTTTTGGGTGTTGGATAATAAGAGTAAGTCATACTTCCTCCCAAGACCATTTCAATCTTGAGAGCAAGTCATATTTTCGCAAAACACATTTTCTACACTTTTAATCGATTAGAAATCGTAATAGAACCGATTATATCACTTAAAATTTGAATTAAACTAGTTTAACGAACAAAATAATCGATTAAATGTTTCGATAATTGATTATATTGTTTCTGGGTTCATAGATAATCGATTATGTCCTTATCTAATTGATTATTTCAGGAAAAAATATGTTTTTCCATATCTTCTCTAGAATAATCGATTATGGCTTTTAAACAATCAATTAAATACGACGTTTTTTCAAATTAAAAGCTGAATCAACCTAAGAATGGAAACTTTAAGCTGATTTTGAATTATAAAATGAATGGCAAGGTCTTAGGTTCACACACAACTTATTAAACACGAAAATAGAGTGTTCTTGCGCTCTAATCTTTTCAAAACCACTTTCTTGCTCTCTCAAGGTTGATCTTAGTTCTTGAAAGTGGTGATTGTCTTGTGCTTAAGCTTTCATATCCAACACACATTAGGTGTTTTCTTTCTTGGTTACTGGTTTATGTAATTCATCCCTTGGATCAGTTTTAAAGGGAGGTGTTTGTTCATCTCTTGTGTGCCAAGAGAGGTGGGATTATCCTTAGTGTGTCTATGAAGGTGTTTCTGTCTATCTTTATTTGTTTTTACATACTGTCACTGCATTGGTGTTTATAACGCATTTAAAGATAGTGGGGAAAATCATCACGTGTTTATGGTGATTGGGCACTAAATGTAGGATTGACTAAATCTGAACCAGTATAATTCTCTGTGTTCTTTCTCCCTTTCCTTCTCTCTATATTTTACTCCTTTTGGATTATATTTACAAATTGTTATCTCAATTGTTTTTGTCATATCTTAAGGAAAATCCGAATCCTGCTTTCAATAATAAAATTAAAATTAAAGTTAAAAATTATTTTTAAACCAAAAGAAGTTTTGAAAACCCAATTCACCCCGCTCTTGGATTTTTCATTGTCATTATTTCTAACAATTGGTCTCAGAGCTGGTTTTTGAAAATTGCTCAAAATCAAAGATCCTTATGGCAGTGAAAGGTCATCCTTTTATTGAAGGTGCTTCTATTCATAGACCATCACTCTTTACCAGTAAAAACTATCCCTTTTGGAAAAAGAGGATGAAGATTTTCCTTAGGTCAAATGATCAAGGTGTTTGGGATGCAGTTGTAAAACGTCCTTTTATTCCTATGATTATTGTTGATAAAGTGCAGGTACCAAAGGAGCAATCTCAATGGACAAGAGAGGAGTACAATGAACATCAATGTAATATAAGGGCATGTAATATGATATCATCTGCTTTAACTGTTGATGAGTTTTACAGGTTATCTGATTGTACAACAGCAAAGGAAATGTGGGACACTCTTGCAGTCACATATGAAGGCACGGAGGATGCCAAAAGATCAAGGAAAAACACCTTAATTTAAGAATACGAGATGTTCCGCAAGAGTAAAGGAAAAACTATCTATGATGTTCAGAAAAGATTTACTCATATTGTAAATCATCTCAAGGCATTAGGTAAGAAATTCGATACTGAAAAATTAAATGTGAAAATATTAAAATCTTTGAACAAGACATTATGACACTCCAATTTTTATAAGATTAATTAAATATTTTTAGGAAATTTCAAGATTTTTAATTTAATTAATATATGTTTTTTTTGTGATTTTAATATATAGTATTCATGTTCATAATTATAAAATAATTAATTTTAGAATATAAGGTCTTATATAAATAAATGTTGAAGTCTTAGGTTATTGAGAACACTAGTACTTTGAGAGAGAGGAAGAGAGAAAGTCATTCCCGTTTTTCACAGGGCTGCTACGGTAAAACAATTGCTGCAGATTCGTTCACTGTTGGATCGGGCTGGAAATTTAACAAGTATTTCTTGACACTTGGTTCTTCATTATGACTGGTTAGATCGGTGATACGAGGTTTGAGCAGGGAGATATTTAGTTCGCACTATAACAGTAATTTGAGGTTTTTTGTTCTCTATTTAACAAGGAAGATGAGAAATTTTAGAGTATTGGGAGCACCATCTGCACATAAAAAAGGTAAGGGGGGAGTGAGAAATCGTTTTGGGGTGTGGGATATTTGTTGGGTAGTGGAATTGACCCCCAATTCCTTAATTTGGGTGTGTTATTGAAAGAGGGGTTTTCCTATTTCATCTCTGTTTGATTCCTAATTACTCTTGTATGTTCTTTATGATGTGAATTGAAGAATAATATGTGTAATTTCTTAATTTGATAATATTTTGATTGTTTGACCCAATTTATTATTTTATGTGTGTTCTTGAAAGAGGGGTTTTTTCTTTCATCTCTGTTTGATTCCTAGTTACTCTTGTAGGCTCTTTATGATGTGAATTGAAGAATAATATGTATAATTTCTTAATTTGATGATGTTGTGATTGCTTTGAAGAACCTTAAGGATTCTTGTGATACCCTATAAAGGGGATGAGTTAAGGGTGATATAGTTTTAATGATGAATGAAGGATAATGTGTGTTAATTGAATATTATTATATTGTTTTATCTATTGATTATGATAAGAGTCATGTGTTAAGTGATTGTGACTGTAAATGTGAACTTATGTGAAGGGAAATGTGTATGAATGTATAAGAAGTCCTTGGACTTATGTGAACATGCATCATAACGTGAGATGGACTTATGTGAACATGCATCATAATGTGAGATCATTATGTATCACTATTGCGGTCAAGTGTGATATGTGATTGGCGCCACATGCATCATAATGTGAGATCATAATGTGAGATCATAACGTGAGATCATTGTGTATCGCTATTGCGATCAAGTGTAATATGTGATTGACACCACATGTATTCATCATCATAATGTATAGACGGGTACGACATGCATTGCATATGATGCAATTAAGATATGGATATGTTGAGCTTATGGATGATTCCTGTTGAAGTTAAATTAATTTGTTTCTTATGTTTGGATAAGGTTAAGTATTGATTAATTGTTTGTTGTATAAAACTATCCTGCAGTGTCTTTACACCGCAACCTGAGTGAGATATTTCTCACTCCCTTTGTTTCCTTGTCATGTTTTTCCTTTCGTATTGCAGGTGATCTCCAGTTTGATGTTTGTGATTTTAGTGGCGAAGCTTAGTGTTCATGGGACTGCTCTGATATGATATGTGACACCGGGATAAGACTAGAAAATTAGAACTTTTGTTTATTTATGTTAGCATTTTTCAAGAACTAGTGTTGATGAAGTCCTCCAGATATTTAATGAAGATTTAAAGTTTTGATGGTGAAGATTTAAAGTGCTCCAATCAACATTAAAGACTTGTGTCATCTCACAAAGGAAGGTTGCTAGATGGAAAAGGAAAGGCATAAAGAGTGATTAAAGCTTTCAAGAGAGAAGATTGATGAAGATTTTCTCAAGAGCTGAAGTTTCAAGTTTAGAAGGTTCTGTTTTGGGTGTTGGATGAAAAGAGTAAGTCATAAATCCCATTCAAGACCTTTCCAAACATGAGAGCAAGTTGTTTTCTCGCAAAAACATTTTTCTACGCTTTTAATCGATTATGATACGTAGTCTAATCGATTATTTCACTTAAAATTTGAATCAAAATTGTTTAACGAACTAAATAATTGATTAAGTGTTTTTGATAATCGATTATATTGATTCTAGGTTAATATAATCGATTATGGCCTTAATCTAATCGATTATATCAGGCAAAATGAGTTTTCTAGTTTTTAACTCTGATATAATCGATTAAGCTTTTTAGATAATCGATTAAATAAGTCGTTTTTGCGAATTCAATGCTAAATCAACCTAAGAATGGAGACTTTGGAGCATTTTCGAATTATAAAATGAAAGAGAATGTCTTAGGTTCAACACATATGAAAACAACACAATATTCAAAGCGTTCTTGCGCCTTAGCTTTTCAAAACCACTTTCTTGCTCTCTCAAGTTTGATCAAGTCTTTGGAAGTGGTGATCTTTGTGCTTAAGCTTTCTATCCAGCACTATATCAGGTGTATTCTTTTTACTATTTTTCTAAACGGAAAAATTCATCCCTTGGATCTGTTCTAAGGGAGGTGTGTTCTGTTGGAATAAATGGCTGAGTTTAAGAGGGGGGGTGAATTAAACTTTCAAAGATTTTCGAAACCCAATGCCCAAATGTGACAAACCAGATTCGGATTGAAGATTAAAACCAGTTTTAATAGGTTCTTGAAATGCTTTTAATCAATAGATCATATATCCAATTCAATTACAATTTAAAATTCAATTGCTGAATGTAAAAGATCAAGGGAAGAAGAACAACACAACAGATTTATACTGGTTCACCTTTCAACAAAGGCTACATCCAGTTTCCTAAACACACAAATTCAATCAATTCACTAAAAACCAGTTTTTACATGAACACTACATGAAAAACGAAAACCAGAAAGCTGCACCTAGTCTTGAACCCTACAAGACCTCTAAACACCTGTAAAACCCTATTACAAGAGCCCTTAATCACCCTGATTAAGAGACAAACATGCAGCTAACAAACACACAAAGAATTGGATTGAATTCACCTGGAAATTCAATGCGAAAGCAAAACGAGCAAGAACTATGAACAAAAAGCAGAGCATGCTATTCTTGATTCAATTCGCA
Source organism: Lablab purpureus (assembly GCA_030347555.1). NCBI lineage: Eukaryota > Viridiplantae > Streptophyta > Magnoliopsida > Fabales > Fabaceae > Lablab > Lablab purpureus. The sequence continues at coordinate 16,724,194 of CM059258.1, read as the reverse complement.
ATCAATTGGATCTTGGACTTCTTGGAGTGATTCGCAACTTGATTTAGAGTGTAAGAGAAACGTTCTTGCTCGGTGGGTTCTTCTAAAAATGATTCGTCACTCGGTTCTTTGAATTTCAAGTTATATATAGAAAGCTGTTAAAGCGATTCGAAGATAATAGTCGGTTGAAATCGCATTTTAACCGGTTGTTTTCATTAAAACTAATTTTCCGGTGAGCATCCTTTTCTTGGAACTTGAAATCGATCGATTGAAAACCCGTTTTAACTAGCTATTCAGAGTCTGGAATTCTCGAACAAAGCTACCAGGATTTTAAGCTGGTTTAAATTTCGAAAACAGTCAGTTAAAATTTTCCAAATACAAAGCTTTGAAAAATGAAGAACAGTTTAACTAGTTGAAATCAGATTTTTAACCAGTTAAAAATTAGTTAAACCTTTGAAATCATTTTAAAACCTTTTCAAAACATTTCAAATCATTTTAAACCCCAAGATTAAGTCCAAGATTAATTGAAATGCAACTTACCACACAACCTAAGACTCTCTAATCCTAAGACACAATCTTCATTCTTCAAGCACCATCATCTTCATCATCAAAGGTGGTTGGAGGCATCAAATCCACTTGAAACCAAGTCTTCAAGTCCAACAAACTCCCCCTATTTGATGATGACAACCACTTGATGCATTCATTGTCTTTGAAGAATGTAAGAGTCCTGCACAAAACAAAATACAGCAGCAGAAATAGCAGAACAATGTGGTAGAACAATATAGCATTAAAAATAGCAGCAGTATAGCAGAAGCGCTTTCACAGCAGCAGCGTTGCAGATTCAGATTCTCCCCCTTTCACCAGATTCTCCCCCTTTCACTTGCGCTTGCGCTTCATGTGCCTTCAAATGCATTCAACAATTTCTCCCCCTTTGGAATCATCAAATAGCACCAGAAAAATAACATAGCATATGCAGTAAAATAAGATTGTTCAAGATACATGGGAATTTAACCCAATTAAAAACAGCAGCAGCAATTAGCTAACAGCACATGAACAAAACAAAATTAAAAGAGAAGGCAATCAACAACAACGTGTAGATTGAGCTCCAACAGCAGCAGCAAGAAAGGCTATATGTAGTACAGTACCATATGACCAACAGCAGCAATGGCCGCATAGCAGATACATCAGCAGAGATCAGTCATTATCTTCTCCACCATCATCACCAGGAGCAGCATAATAACCCATATTTATTTGTGCAAGTTGGGCATGTAAATCTTCTATACTTTGATCAATGCGCCCAAACCTATTCATGCAGTAGGCGTGATGATATTGTTGATGAGATTGGATCGAATCAAACCTTTGTAACACTGTTTGTTCAAACAATGAAAGTGGAGGTCCACGGTCAACTGGAGGAACATAAGGTACAGTATCTCCCATCATTGAGTAGTTTTCTACACTAGGTTATGCATTTCCAGCTTCATCAGTTGCATCTCCACCAGTAGTTCCAGCAGAAGTTCCAGCAGCGCTTGTCTCTGCATTGCCAGCTTCTTGTCCAGCAGTCCATGCTCCATTGCTTTTAGTTAAGCCAAACTTAAAGAGAAAGCTATTGTCCAGCTGATGGGATCTCCCTATGTTTATTTTCTGTTCACCTCTAATGTCCACACCAAAATACTCAAGGAATTTGGAAATTATCACAACATATGGAAGACGATAATCAGGCAGCCTTTTGGACTTCATCATGTGATCCTTGATGATATGTATCCAGTTAATTCTCACAGATTTCATCAAACAAAAAATTAGAAGAAGGTCACCTTCATTTAATGTAGCATGATTGCTTCCCCTTGGAGTGATCATCCATGTGATGATAAATGTAAGCACCCTTGCTGTCAAGGTCAGTCCACCAACCTGAAATCCACGAACAGATCCTTGAGGGTTCATTAAACACTCTCTGTACGTTTGCACTTTGTTAAAGTCTTCCAAGGAACCACACAAACCCTCGCTAACCACAATGCCATCGGTTTTGAAGCCCCTACTCTTCTCCAAGCAGAGTTGTTTATGATCATCTCCTTTCCTTTCACTTTGGAAGTTAAAACAGATCCATCATGCTTGAGATTTGTGTAAAATACTTTCACCAAGTCTGGGTATATGAACCCATTTAATTCCAGAAATTTTGCGAGATCCCGATGTTGAATCATGGCTACAATGTCGACCAATCCTTCATCTTCCAGACCATTGAAAGCCGAGCACTTTCGGTGAGTTTACAGCCTTCCTACTGATATGTGATAGAAACTTCTCAATCCTCTCTTCATCACCTTCGAACCAAGCTTCTATAGACCCATGTCTATAAGTATGAGTTGCTGGAATCTCAGGTTCCTTATTTTTGGATGACCCAAAATTTTTTGATCTCTTCCTTAGGTTGCTTGAAGAAGCCATTTCAGAAAAGATAAAGTGTAGAGAAATAGAGTATAGAGAATGGATTATGCAGAATTTTTACACGGGCAGGGTGAATAACAGTGAAGCAATGCACATCACATGTATTTAACATTTCAGATTTTCAGTTTTTAACAAATTAATGCTTTATTCAGTCAAAGAATCAATCAAATGCATTCAGTTGGAATATATGGGACAGAGATATGCAGCAAGCACATATTTGACCAAAGAATTCAGTTGGTTGAATGCAATACGTATTTGGAGAGAGAAACCAGCTAAAAGGTAAAGCAAAGGCACTACAAGACAAAACAGCAGTCAAGATTCTTTGAACAAGCTTTATTTATCATGTTCAGATGCACAATTCTCAATTAATCAACTTAAATGCACCAATTAAATGTGAATCAATGCAGTTTAATAGCTAATTCGTTCTGATTTTAAATTTTACATTGTTCCAGACAATTTCAGTCAGTTGATTTGTGAGAAACAACTGATTAAAATAGAAATCCTGATACTGATTTAATGCATTTAACTGACTAATTCGACAGTTTAACTGGCTAAAACAGAAACAGATATCACTGCACATCCACTGCAGCCCCAAATTAGGCAAAACAACTGATTAAAAGCACGAAACAACTAACTAAAATTCGGAATATCACTGCAAATTTCACTAATAACATACAATATGCAAATCTAACTGTAATTAATAAAAAAATATGCAGATTTAAACATTCAAACACATAAAACAGCATGAATAACAGTAGAAATGAATCACATACACGAATTACATCACATTTGAAACATCAAGAACACCCAACTCATTTCTTAATTGGAAAAACCTATCTTTTGGGAGTGGTTTGGTAAATATATCAGCAAGTTGGTTATTAGAATCAACAAATTCAATTATGCAATCCCCTTTTTGAACATGATCCCTAATGAAATGGTGCCTTATTTCTATATGTTTCGTTCTAGAGTGCAAAATAGGATTTTTTGTTAAGTTGATAGCACTTGTATTGTCACACCTAATAAGAATGTGATCTAGTTTCAAACCATAATCAAAAAGCTGCTTATTTTAACCAAAGAGTTTGAGCACAACGGCTCCCGGATGCAACATACTCGGCTTCAATGATAGACAAAGCCACACTAGCTTGCTTTTTGCTATGCCATGATACTAGACTACTTCCTAGTAGATGACAAGTTCCACTAGTGCTTTTTCTATCAAGTTTACATCCAGCAAAGTCTGCATCCGAATAGCCCACTAGATTAAAAGAAGCACCTTTAGGATACCACAAACCAACATTAATAGTTCCTTTTAGATATTTCAAGATTCTTTTGGAAATTGCAAAATGTGATTCTTTAGGATTAGATTGAAACCTAGCACACATGCATACACTAAACATTATATCTGGCCTACTAGCAGTTAGGTATAAAAGTGAGCCAATCAAACCTCTATATTTAGTGGAATCAAATGGTTTACCACTTTCATCCGCATCAAGGTAGCTGCTGGTAGCCATGGGTGTGCTTGATTCTTTGCAGCTGTCCATCTCATATTTCTTTAACAGCTCTTTGCAATATTTTGATTGATTGAGGAATGTTCCATGATCTAATTGCTTGACTTGTAAGCCTAAGAAGAAGTTTAGATCACCCATCATTGACATTTCAAACTCCCCCTGCATAGCTGCAACAAATTCTTCACAAAGCTTCTCATTAGTGGATCCAAAGATTATATCATCCAACAAACCTGCACAAGTATTATGCTGTCCAAAGACTTTCTAATGAACAAAGTTTTATCAACTTGGCCCCTTTCAAAGTTTTGAGAGATAAGAAAGTTACTTAACCTTTCATACCATTGTCTAGGAGCTTGCTTGAGTCCATAAAGAGCCTTCTTGAGCTTATATACATGGTTAGGAAATTTGTGATCAACAAATCCAGATGGTTGTGAAACATAAATTTCTTCATTTATATATCCATTCAAAAATGCACTTTTCACATCCATTTGATGAAGTTTGAATCCAATCATACATGAGAAAGCAAGTAATAACCTAACAGCTTCTAACCTAGCAACAGGAGCATATGTTTCCTCATAATCTATTCCTTCCTCTTGGTTATACCCTTTAGCTACAAGCCTAGCCTTGTTTCTAGTTATTACTCCTTGATCATTCATTTTATTTTTAAACACCCACTTTGTGCCAATTATATTCATGTTAGGTGTGCAAGGGACTAGTTCCCAAACTTCATTCCTTTTAAATTGGTTCAGTTCATCTTGCATTGCCAAAATCCAGTTTTCATCTAATAATGCATCATCAACACATTTAGGCACAACTTGGGAAACAAATGCAGCGAGTTAAACATGTATCATGCATAGACCTTCTTGTAGAAACACCTCTCCGAACATCTCCTATCACATTTCCAATGGACAGATTGCGAGGCACCCTCCATTCTTTAGGTAGATCACTTTACGCAGAATTAATTACGGTGCCAGGATTTCGAGTAAGTTCTTTCCGATTTTCACCGGCTAAAATACCACCGCGCGAGCTTTATCGGTTTCTACATGTCCGGTTGATACACCTTCAATTAAGTTCTCTTCACTTGCACCTGCACCACTCACTGCACCTTCATTTTGCACATTAGTCTCATAAAAAACAACATGTATTGATTCCTCAATGATAGCTAATCTCTTGTTGAAGATCCTATATGCTTTGCTATGTAAAGAATAGCCTAAAAACAATGCATCATCGACTTTAGCATCAAATTTGCCAAGTTTTTCTTTGCCATTATTTAAAACAAAACACTTGCGACCAAACACTCTAAGATGTGCTATGTTGGGTTTTCTCCCTTTATACAATTCATAAGGGGTTTTCTTCAAAATAGGTCTTATCAAAACCCTATTTATTATGTAACATGCAGTATTTACTGCATCCGCCCAAAAATATTTAGGAATGTTTGATTCATTAAGCATAGTCCTTGCTAATTCCTCAAGTGATCTATTTTTCCTCTCAACAACACCATTTTGTTGAGGAGTCCTAGGTGTTGAAAAGTTATTCTTAATCCCATATTTTTCACAAAAATGATTGAACTTTTCATTTTCAAATTCCCCTCCATATCACTTCTAAGAGCACTTATGCTGCAGCTGTTTTCATTTTGTAAAACCTTGGCAAGTTTCTTAAAAGCATGATATGCATCATTTTTATTTTTCAGAAATAAAGTCCAAGTAAACCTAGAATAGTCATCAACAATAACCAAAGCATAATAGTTACCACCAATACTCATTGTTCTAGATGGACCAAACAAATCTAGATGCAGCAATTCCAAAGGTTTTGTTGTAGACACATAATTTTTCAGATTAAAAGAAACTTTGGTTTGTTTACCCTTTTGGCATGCATGACAAATTTTACCTTTCTCAAATTTCAGTTTAGGTAACCCTAAAACAAGTTCTTTTGAAACCAGTTTTTCCAAATGGTTCATGTTAATATGTGCAGCTCTCCTATGCCAAAGCCATGAACTATCTTCCTTAGACATGAGACATGTAAAATTAGTTGCACACATATGATCAAGATCAAGCATATAAATGTTCTCAATTCTCTTGCCTAACATGCAGATTTTATCAGAATTTTTCTCAATGATCTTGCAATGATTTGATTCAAAAGTGATTGTAAAACCTTTATCACATAGCTGGCTAATACTAAGAAGATTATGCTTCAAACCTTCAACATATAACACGTTTTCAATGAGGATTGAAGAAATGTTACCAACATCACCACTTCCAAGGATTTTCCCTTTATTATTATCTCCATATGTGACAAAACCTCCATTTTTCAAGGTGAGTTTGACAAACTTCCTTTTGTCACCACACATGTGCCTTGAACAACCACTATCAAGATACCACAATGATTCCTTGGCCTTCAAGAACACCTGCAAACCACAATCAATGAAGAGAATTTGGTACCCACATCAATTTGGGTCCAACAAAGTTAATAACCTTTCTACCACATTTTGGCTTCGAAATATATTGACCATTAGGAACACCAAATTTTCTGATTTTGCATGATTTTGAAGTATGTCCCTTGTTCATACAATAAAAGCATGTAATAGATGAAGTGCTGGACGGTTTTCTATGTGAAAAGAAATTTCTATAAGGCTTTTGTTTCTTTTGAAAACCATTTTTAAATCCAAGTCCAACTCTATTCGTTACACAATTTTTAAAGTCTAAAAGTGTATCCAAGTTGGCTCTTCCCATGGTGAATTTAGCTAGAGATTTGTTCAAATATTCAATTTGATTTTCTAAAATTCTGCAGTTTGTGCAGATTTTTTCAGCATGTTCATCATTGCAACTTGAAGCCTTGTAAATCATTTCCAGATTTTCAAAATCAGTTTTTGAATTTTCCAGCTCTTTCTCTAGCTCTTTCACCTTGTTCTCTAGCCAATTGTTCATACCTTTAAGCCTATTGTTTGAACAAGCAACCTTATTAGCCTCTTCATGCAATTCCGAGAAAATTTTGCAGCGGTGATCATAAGGAAGACCATTTTGAGTAGTTGAGGAACTTACACTACTTGCTGTATCACAATCAGCCATAAGGCAAAGATTGGCCCTTTCATTATCACTTGAAGAATCACTAGAGGAGATATCATTCTCATCCCATGCTATGTAAGCCTTCTTGGTTTTGAATGATTTTTCATGCTTCTTTTCTCCATTCCTCTCTTTGTTTTGTGAGTATGGACATTCAGCCTTAATATGTCCCTGTTTTCCACAACCAAAACAAGTAAAGTTAGAAGAAGCTAAATCAGATTTTTTATTATACCTCTTGTTCTTGTATTTCAAGAACTTGTTGAACTTTCTAACTAAGAGGTTTAGATTTTCTGCATCACTTCCTCCATGTCCTTCATCCTCACTATTCTCCTCCTTGTGAACCAAAGTCTTCAAGGCCAGCCCTATCTTTTTCTTGTCATTGTCTTCTTGTTCAGCAAGTCTATTCAACTCAAGCTCATGTTCCCTTAGCTTTCCAAAAAGTGCAGCAACACTCATTGTTGACAAGTCCTTGGATTTAGAAATTTTTGTTACTTTGGGTTGCCAACTTCGATCCAAACATTTCAGCACTTTGATGTTCAACTCCTCTTTCTCAAACACTTTTCCAAGGCCGATCAGATGGTTTATAATGTGTGTAAACCTCTTTTGCACATCTGAAACAGTTTCTCCTGGAAGCATCTGAACATCTCATACTCTTGGATTAAAGTATGCTTTCTAGCTCTTTTAACATCAGTTGTTCCTTCATGAGTAACCTCCAACACTTCCCACATTTCTTTAGCATTGGAACAACTGTGAAACACGAAAGAATTCATCAAGATTAAGTGCGGATGTAATGATGTTCTTTGCTTTATAATCATATTGCACTTTCTTTTGTTCATCAGCATTTAAACTTTCCCATGGTTTCTCTTCTTTAGGGATATACGGTCCATTGACTATAGCATTCCAAATCCCTATATCAATTGATTCAATGAAAATCTTCATTCTAACTTTCCAAAATGGATAGTTTACCCCAGAAAACATTGGTGGCTCTGTTTATAGAAGCACCCTCCGCAAAAGGCAATTTTCCTTCGACCATGTTTGAAATTTTTCGAAAAACTTGAATATTTTTCAAGAACCAGCTCGATACCAATTGTTGGAATAAATGGCTGAGTTTAAGAGGGGGTGAATTAAACTTTCAAAGATTTTCGAAACCCAATACCCAAATGTGAAAAACCAGATTCGGATTGAAGATTAAAACCAGTTTTAATAGGTTCTTGAAATGCTTTTAATCAATAGATCATATATCCAATTCAATTACAATTTAAAATTCAATTGCCGAATGTAAAAGATCAAGGGAAGAAGAACAACACAGCAGATTTATACTTGGTTCACCTTTCAACAAAGGCTACATCCAGTTTCCTAAACACATAAATTCAATCAATTCACTAAAAACCAGTTTTTACATGAACACTACATGAAAAACGAAAACCAGAAAGCTGCACCTAGTCTTGAACCCTACAAGACCTCTAAACACCTGTAAAACCCTATTACAAGAGCCCTTAATCACCCTGATTAAGAGACAAACACGCAGCTAACAAACACACAAAGAATTGGATTGAATTCACTTGGAAATTCAATGCAGAAATGAAAACAGAGCAAGAACTATGAACAAAAAACAGAGCATGCTATTCTTGATTCAATTCGCAATCAATTGGATCTTGGACTTCTTGGAGTGATTCGCAACTTGATTTAGAGTGTAAGAGAAACGTTCTTGCTCAGTGGGTTCTTCTAAAAATGATTCGTCACTCAGTTCTTTGAATTTCAAGTTATATATAGAAAACTGTTAAAACTGATTCTGAAGATAATAGTCGGTTGAAATCGCATTTTAACCGGTTGTTTTCATTAAAACTAATTTTCCAGTGAGCATCCTTTTACTGGAACTTGAAATCAGTCAGTTGAAAACCCGTTTTAACTAGCTATTCCAGAGTACTGGAATTCCTGAACAAAGCTACCAGGATTTTAACTGGTTTAAATTTCGAAAACAGTCAGTTAAAATTTTCCAAATACAAAGCTTTGAAAAATGAAGAACAGTTTAACTAGTTGAAATCAGATTTTTAACCAGTTAAAAATTAGTTAAACCTTTGAAATCATTTTAAAACCTTTTCAAAACATTTCAAATCATTTTAAACCCCAAGATTAAGTCCAAGATTAATTGAAATGCAACTTACCACACAACCTAAGACTCTCTAATCCTAAGACACAATCTTCATTCTTCAAGCACCATCATCTTCATCATCAAAGGTGGTTGGAGGCATCAAATCCACTTGAAACCAAGTCTTCAAGTCCAACATGTTCATCTCTTGTGTGTCAAGAGAGGTGAGAATCATCCTCAGTGTGTCTGGGGAGGTGTTTCATCCTTAGTGTGTCTAAGGAGATGTTTCCTTTATCTATATTTGTTATTGCATGAATTGGTGTTTGTAATTTCAATTAAAGATAGTGGGGTGATCATCACGCATTTGTGGTGATTGGGAATTGGACGTAGGATTGGCTTAATCCGAACCAATATAAATCTCTGTGTTCTTTCTCTTTCCCTATCTCTTTTCATTGTGGATCATATTAACAATTGCAACTCAAACTGCACTAATCGAAGGTTACGGAAAATCCGCATCCTAGTTTTTGAAAATTATTCAAAATCAGGAAATTTATTTTAAAGGGAAAAAGTTTATTAAAAAATCCAATTCACCCCGCCTCTTGGTTTTTACACTGCCGTCTTTATTTAACAATTGGTATCAGAGCTGGTTTTTTGAAATTTACTAAAAAACAAGATCCTTATGGCAGGCAAAAATCAATCTTTTGCTGAAGGTGCAGCTATTCATAGACCACCACTCTTTACAGGTGAAAACTATCCTTTTTGGAAAAAGAGGATGGAGATTTTCCTTAGGTCTAATGATCAAGGCGTTTGGGATGCAATTGTAAATGGTCCATATATTCCTATGACTGTTGTTAATGAAGTGCAGGTACCCAAAGTGAGAGCAAGTTGGACCAAGGATGAGTACAATGAACACCAGTGCGATATAAGGGCGTGTAATATGATATCATCTGCCTTAACTGTTGATGAGTTTTACAGCTGATTGCACTACAACAAAGGAGATATGGGACACTCTAGAAGTCACACATGAAGGAACGGAGGATGTCAAGAGATCAAGGAAGAATACCTTGATCCAAGAATATGAGATGTTCCGGATGAGCAAAGGGGAAACCATCTATGACGTTCAGAAAAGATTTACTCACATTGTAAATCACCTCAAGGCGTTAGGTAAGAAATTTGACACTGAGGAATTAAATGTGAAAATCTTAAAATCTTTGGACAGGACATGGCAACCCAAAGTGACGGCTATCACGAAATCGAAGAATCTCACAAGCATGAACATGACAACTCTCTTTGGTAAGCTTAGAGAACACGAAATTGAGCTTGGACGTTTCAAAGGAGAAGAGGAAGACGTCAAGAGGAAATGTGTTGCTCTTAAAGCGGAATCCTACAAGGATGAGAGTAGTGATTCAGATGACAATCTTGAATGTAGTGACAACAGCTTGTTCGTCAAGAAACACGAGAAGTTCATCAAGAACAAAAACAAAGGGAATTTCAAGAAAGGTAAGAAAGCTGAAAATTTAAATTCTCTTGATAACTTTAAATGCTATGGTTGTGAAAAAAGGGGACACTTGAAGTCGGATTGCCCCAACATCAAGAAAGATGAAGAAAAGGTCAGGAAACATAAAAAGCCTTTTGACAAGAAGAAAAAGAAGGCGTACATAGCTTGGGAAGATAATGAAGTGAGTTCTTCTGAAAGTGCAAGTGATTCGGAAGAAGAAGCAAACATTTGTCTCATGGCGGATGATGATGCTGAATCCACATGTAGCAAGGTAAGTGATTTTGGTCTTCCAGATAATTATGATGAATTGCTTGAAGAGTTTCTAGATTTATGTGAAAAATCTGAAAAACTTACTTTCTTTTATAATAAATTAAAAAATGACTATAAAAGTCTTGAAAAGAAAATCGCTGATTTGGAAGAAAAGAAAAAGGTTTAAAAAGAGGATTTAGAAAAAGCAAAAATTCCTTGCAAATGCAAAACAAAAATTCCTATTTGTGAAAATTGCAGTGTTCTTGCTAATAAAGTATCTTATCTTGAAACATCTCTTTCAAATATTACAATGGGTAATAAAAATTTAAATAATGTTTTAAAAGTGCAAAAAGGTTTATATGAAAAAGCAGGACTTGGTTACAATTTCAAATATAATCATAAACCTACCAAAACTATTTTTGTAAAAGGAGAATCATCTAATTCAAGTAATATTTTCGAAAATACAAATTTCTTTAATAAACCAAATGTTCCTATAAAGAAAGTTTATAAAAATGCATATATTCCAAGAAAAACAAATGTTCCTACATGTTTTTATTGTATGCATAAAGGTCATTCGGTTAATAAATGCAATATTAAGCGTTTTAGTGTTTCTAATGGGAAATACAAATGGGTTCCCAAAGGAAAAACTGTTTCTAACCCATGAGGACCCTAATAAGTGACTTTAGGGGACCTAAATATTTTTGTTTATGATGCAGGTTGGTCCCAAGTCTAAAAAGTCATTGTGGTACCTTGATAGTGGTTGTTCAAGACACATGACGGGTGATAAAAGCAAATTCAAAAGCTTCAAAAAGAAAGAGCAAGGTTTTGTAACCTATGGTGACAACAACAAGGGAAAGATCATTGGTAGTGGAGTGATTGGAGAATCTTTAAAGATTCATGATGTTCTTCTTGTTGATGGGTTGAAGCACAATTTGCTAAGCATTAGTCAACTTTGTGATAAAGGTTTAAAGGTAACTTTTGATAATGATCTTTGCAAAATTCATCACAAGGACTCAAATGAAATCGCCCTCATTGGTAAGAGACATAATAATATTTATTTCATTGATATTGCTTGTGCATCTACATCTAGTAATTTATCTTGTTTAGTTGCGAAAGAAGAGGATCCATGGTTATGGCATAGAAGAGCTGCTCACATTCATATGCCTCATCTAAGTAAACTCATATCAAAAGAGTTAGTAATTGGTTTGCCAAAACTGATTTTTGAAAAGAACAAACTATGTGCAGCTTGTAAAAAAGGAAAGCAAACTAAAAATTCTTTTAAGTCTAAAAATGTTGTTTCCACTTCTAAACCTTTAGAATTACTGCACATGGATTTATTTGGTCCCTCTAGAACAAAAAGTTTTGGTGGAAATTATTATGCTCTTGTGATTGTTGATGATTACTCTGGATTTACTTGGACTCTTTTTCTTTCATCTAAAAGTGATGCTTTCAAAGAATTTAGAAAATTTTCCAAGGTTATTCAAAATGAAAAGGATTTGAAAATCAAGTTTTTAAGAAGTGATTAGGGCAGTGAATTTCAAAATTTTTCTTTTGAAATTTTTTGTGAAGAACAAGGTATTTCTCATAATTTTTTCAGCACCAAGAACACCTCAACAAAATGGTGTAGTTGAAAGGAAAAATAGATCTTTGGAAGAACTTGCAAGAACTATGTTAAATGAAAATAATTTACCTAAATATTTTTGGACTGATGCCGTAAGCACCGCGTGTTATGTTTTAAATAGAGTTTTAATAAGACCTATTTTGAAATTAACACCTTATGAACTTTTCAAAGGAAGAAAACCAAATGTTTCTCATTTCAGAATTTTTGGATGCAAATGTTTTGTTTTGAATAATGGAAAAGATAGCCTTGGGAAATTTGATGCTAAATCCGATGAAGCTATATTTTTAGGTTATTCTTTGCATAGTAAAGCATATAGAGTTTTAATAAAAGGACTTTAAATGTTGAAGAATCTATACATGTTGTCTTTGATGAATATCTAGACCTTGAGGAAACCCATCTTGAGTCAAAAAGATTCTTTGTAGATGATGAAGGAGAATATCAAGAAGAAACTCCTTTAGAAGAAGCTGTTGAAGAAATCAAATTGAATGATAATCCTCCTCATGATGAAAGTCTACCAAAAGAATGGAGACCACCTAAAAACGTATCTTTGGACAATGTCATTGGAGATATCTCAAAAGGTGTAAGAACAAGGAGGAACATAAACAATTTCTATATGAATGTTGCTTTTGTTTCACATATTGAACCAAAGACTGTAGAAGAAGCTTTGACGGATGAACATTGGTGTATAGAAATGCAAGAAGAACTAAATCAGTTTGAAAGAAATCAGGTATGTGATTTAATTCCTAAAACTAACAAAATGCAGGTTATAGGCACCAGATGGGGTTTTAGAAATAAGCTTGATGAAGATGGAAATATCACCAAGAACAAAGCAAGGCTGGTTGCAAAAGGCTATAGACAAGAAGAAGGCATAGACTATGATGAAACCTATGCTCCAGTAGTAAGGCTTGAGGCTATTCGTTTGATGCTAGCATATGCATCCATTATGGGATTCAAATTGTTTCAAATGGATGTAAAGAGTGCTTTCCTAAACGGATACATCAAGGAAGAAGTCTATGTAGAACAACCTCCAGGCTTTGAAGATTTCAAAAATCCTAATCATGTCTACAAGTTGAAGAAAGCCTTGTATGGACTCAAACAAGCTCCAAGATCTTGGTATGAAAGGTTAAGTAATTTCTTGCTTGAAAATAGTTTTAGAAGAGGTAAAGTTGATTCTACTCTGTTCATTAAGAAATCAAAGAAACATATTCTTATTGTTGAAGTTTATGTTGATGATATCACATTTGGATCAACTAATGATGATCTTTTCCAAGAGTTTGCTAGTAACATGCAGGGAGAGTTTGAAATGTCTATGATGGGAGAATTAAATTTCTTTCTTGGATTGCAAATCAAACAATTGAAGAAAGGCATATTTATATGTCAAACAAAATATTGCAACAAAATCTTAAAGAAATTTGAGATGGAAAGTTCCAAGGAAGCTGCAACTCCCATGGCTACATCTTGTTATCTAGATCAAGATTTAAGTGGTAAGGCTGTAGATCAAACAAGGTATTGAGGTATGATCGGATCATTACTTTATCTTACTGCTAGTAGACCTGATATTATGCAGAGTGTGTGTGTTTGTGCTAGGTTTCAATCCAAACCTAGAGAATCACACCTAAAGGCTGTTAAGAGAATCCTTAAGTACCTTAGAGGAACAAAAACCTTTGGTTTATGGTACCCTTCAGGAGCCTCACCTAGTATCATAGGTTTTTCTGATTCTGATTATGGTGGCTGTAGAGTTGATAGGAAGAGTACTAGTGGTACATGTCATCTTTTGTTAAATAAAGACGACAATGTAAAAACCAAGAGGGGGGAGGGGTGAATTGGATTTTTAATAAACTTTTTCTCTTTAAAATAAATTTCCAGATTTTTGAATTACTTTCAAAAAACTAGGATGCGGATTTTCCTTAACCTTTGATTAAAGCAGATTGAGTTGCAATTGTTAATATGATCCACAATAAAAAGAGATAGGGAAAGAGAAAGAACACAGAGATTTATACTGGTTCGGATTAAGCCAATCCTACGTCCAGTTCCCAATCACCACAAATGCGTGATGATCACCCCACTATCTTTAATTGAAATTACAAACACCAATTCATGCGATGACAAATAAAGATAAAGGAAACACCTCCTTAGACACACTAAGGATGAAGCACCTCCCCAGACACATTGAGGATGAAACCCACCTCTCTTGACACACAAGAGATGAACACATCTCCCTTAGAACAGATCCAAGGGATGAATTTTCCCGTTTATAAAAACAGTATAAAAGAATACACCTGATAATAATGCTGGATAGAAAGCTTAAGCACAAAGATCACCACTTCCAAAGACTTGATCAAACTTGAGAGAGCAAGAAAGCGGTTTTGAAAAGCTAAGGCGCAAGAACACTTTGAATATGTGTTGTTTTCATATGTTGTTTAACCTAAGACGTTCTCTTTCATTTTATAATTCGAAAATGCTCCAAAGTTTCCATTCTTAGATTGATTTAGCATTGATTTCACAAAAACGACTCATTTAATCGATTATATAAAAAGCTTAATCGATTATATCATATTTGAAAACTGGAAAACTTATTTAGCCTGATATAATCGATTAGATTAAGGCCATAATCGATTATATTAACCCAGAATCAATATAATCGATTATCAAAAACACTTAATCGATTATTTAGTTCGTTAAACATTTTTAATTCAAATTTTAAGTTAAATAATCGATTATCTACATATCATAATCGATTAAAAGCGTAGAAAAACGTTTTTGTGAGAAAACAACTTGCTCTCTTGTTTGGGAAGGTCTTGAATGGGATTTATGACTTACTCTTTTCATCCAACACCCAAAACAGAACCTTCTACACTTGAAACTTCAGCTCTTGAGAAAATCTTCATCAATCTTCTCTCTTGAAAGCTTTAAACACTCTTTATGCCTTTCCTTTTCTACCAAGCAACCTTCCTTTGTGAGATGGCACAAGTCTTTAATGTTGATTGAATCATATTAAATCTTCATCATAAAAAATTTAAGACTTCATTAAAACTCTGGAAGACTTCATTAAACCTAGGTCTTGGAATGTGCTAACAATCTCCCCCTTTTTGATGATGATAAAAAGAAACATAGAGACTTGTGATTGATATCCTGAAAATCTTGGAAATAATGTATGGATATCTCCATCATAAAGATTAGTCCACAAAGGAAATAAAGTAGGCAGTCATATAGCATTTAAATTTCAATTTGAATTTTGAAAAAGAGATTTCAAGGAAATTAATGACTGGAAATTATTTCTAAAAACTCCTCCTTAAACTTTGCTCTTAAATGTTTAAGATATATTAGGCAATTATTTGAAATATTTCCTAATGCTCCCCCTGAAATGAATTTTCTTAAAAGCTAGAAATCTGGACAGATTATCAATCAAAATAAATCTTTTTCTTCCCCTTTATTTTTATCATTTTAAAAAAGATTACATATTCAGAGAATAATACTGCAGAAACAATTAAATACACAGAAAATATAGAGGGAAAATAAAATACAGTAGCTGGAAAAACAAAATTAAGCTAAGAGAATTAGTGAACTTGTAGCCTATTCAGTTTCTTCACTATCCTCTGCATCTTCTTCATCTTCCTCATCATCTACTGCTGGCTGTTTGCCTCTTGAAGATCTAGCATTATCTTCTTCTGGAGAGACATCTTTAATCTCCAGCTTCCTTTCCACTCTATAAACTCTCCTATTAAGCCTTGAGAGCCTAGAGCAAAGGTCATCATAATGAGTTGTTTGGAGACTCATCATGGTGTCCATCCTTCATAGAATATATGCCTCCATTGATCCAGGTTGAGGTTGAGGTGGTGGTTCTTCATCTTCATCCATTGCAGCAGCTTCCTCATCTCTTTGCCTGAACTTGTTTCCTTGTTCTATAAGGCCCATGTGCCTTAGAACATTCTTCCCTATTTTGCTGTTGCTAAGCAAAATTTGCTTGTTTTCTCCTTCAAGATCTACACCTTTGTATTCTAAAATCTTTGATATGAACACAGCATAGGGTAAAACAAAAGATGATAGCCTAATGGCTTTAAACATATTATCTAAAATAATAGAAGGCCAATCAATACTAACATTATTAAGAAAGCCATACATCAATAGAATGTCTTCCTTAGTAAGTTGGGCATGATTGGTGCCTCTAGCAACAAGAATCCATACAATAACATAATGTAACATGCGCTCATTTAACTCAACATTACCAACTTTGTACAAGTTTTCCACTTGTAAGTTTGGATCCTTGCAGAATTTTCGGAACTCCACCAGCTTGTTGAAGTCCTCAAAGCCATAAGTGATGTTTATGCCTCCTTCGGTGGATAATCCAGCAACATTGTTCCACACCTCTTCATCAAGGTGAATTCGAACTCCTTTCACCTTGGTTCTGGGACTAGCTGCCCTTGAAGTCACATTCATGTAGAAAAGTTTGACTAAGTCTGGATAATATGCTCCTTCCATCTCAACAAAATTTTGCAATCCACTTGCAACTAAACAATCCTGAAAAGTGAAACCATGAGTTATGAAAAAATTGCAAGATAAATATTTAGGGGTTAGAATCTTCCTGTCTTTCCATTTATTCACGAAACTAATCTGCATATCCTCATCAGAAATCCATCCAGCAAGTGTTGGTGGTCTCCTTTCTTGCTATTGGGATGTCATGGGCTCCTTGCCTATCCTCCTTGAGGGCATCTTTCTCCTCCTTTGATCAACCATGTGTATATAGAATTTACAAAAGAAAGAGCACACAAACAAAATAACACAGAAACAGAATAATCACAGAGCCAGAAACTCGCACAAAAGAGGGATTAATAGCAGAAAACCAGCAAGAGTGAAAGAGAGTGAAAGTAGCACTTTAATTCTCAATTTGGCTATTTATAGGCAAAGAATCTGATCATAAAGCATTGATTTAATGTAAATAGAGCCGTTAGGATTCGAATATAGCCGTTTGAACAGAAAAACACGTGAAATTAAGCCCAACGTTCAAAAAGACAATGTGCAGAAAAACACAGAACGTCGCATTTAATCGATTATGTGAAGAACTTAATCGATTATTTGCCTTAAAATTTTTTCCAGAAAACGAAAACCCAGAAATTTAATCGATTATGTGCATTCCTTAATCGATTAAATTGCTCCCCAGCAATTTAATCAATTATGTTATGAACTTAATCGATTATGTTTTAAAACATCTTTAAAAACAGCGCTTTTAATCGATTACCACACGAAAACAAGTCGATTAAATACGGAATTTTTCGTAAAACACATAATTAACATCAAAATCAACAATAAACATCAATCAATCAACAGATTTATCATCAACAATTACCTGGAACCTTCTTAAGCTCATAAAATCTTACTTGAGATAAGAGATTGGTAAATATGCTAACTCGTTGATGTTTTTGCCTCCCTTCATAAGCTTGATCACTTGCTATCTCAACACCATAGAGGCTTTTTGAAAGAGGAACCAGCCTACAACACAAATAAGAAAGATCCTGGTCCTCTAAAATTACTTATTAGAGTCCTCATGGGTTAGAAACAATTTGTCCTTTGGGAACCCATTTGTATTTCCCATTAGGAACACTAAAACGTTTAATATTGCACCTATTAACAGAATGACCTTTATGCTTACAATAAAAACATGTAGGAACATTTTTTTTTCTTGAAACATATGCATTTTTATAAACTTTCTTTGTAGGCACATTTTGTTTAAAGGAATTAGAATTTTCAAAAACCTTATTTGAATTTGATGATTCTCCTTTTACAAAAACAGTTTTAGTAGGTTTATAATTATATCCGAAATTATAGCCAAGACCTGCTTTTTCATATAAACCTTTTTGCACATTTAAAACGTTATTTAAATTTTTATTTCCCATGGTAATTTTTGAAAGAGATGTTTCAAGTGTTGGAATAAATGGCTGAGTTTAAGAAGGGGGGTGAATTAAACTTTCATAGATTTTCGAAACCTAATGCCCAATTATGAAAAACCAGATTCGAATTGAAGATTTAAACCAGTTTTTATAGGTTCTTGAAATGCTCTTAATCAATTGATCATATACCAAATTCAATTTCAATTCAAACTTCAATTACCGAATGGAAAGAGTTAAAGGGAAGAAGAACAACACAGCAGATTTATACTGGTTCACCTTTCAACAAAGGCTACATCTAGTTTCCTAAACAAACAAATTCAATCAATTCACTAAAAAACCAGTTTTTACATGAACACTACATGCAAAACCGAAACCAGAAAGCTGCACCAAGTCTTGAACCCTACAAGACTTCTAAACACCTGTAAAACCCTATTACAAGATCTCTTAATCACCCTGATTAAGATACGAACACGCAGCTAACCAACACACACAAAAAGATTGAATAAACCTGGAGTTCTTCAATGCAGAAACGAAAAACAGAGCATCAGCAAGAACGAAAAACAGAGCATGCACTTCTTGATTTGATTCGCACTCAATTGAATCTTGATCGTCTTGGAGTGATTAGCAAAATGTTTTAGAGTGTAATAGGAACATTCTTGCCCAATGGGTTCTTTAGAAAATGTTTTGTCACTTAGTTCTTTGAGTTTCAAGATATATATAGAAAACTGTTAAAACTGATTCTGCAGGAAATAGTCGGTTGAAATCGCGTTTTAGCCGGTTGTTTTCATTAAAACCCATTTTCCAGTGAGCACCTTTTTTACTGGAACTTGAAATCAGTCAGTTGAAATCTCGTTTTAACTAGCTATTCCAAATACAAAGCTTTGAAAAACGAAGAACAGATTAACTAGTTGAAATCAGATTTTTAACCAGTTAAAAATCAGTTAAACCTTTGAAATCATTTTAAAACCTTTTTAAAACATTTCAAAACATTTTAAACTCCAAGACTAAGACCAAGATAGATTGAAATGCATCTTACCACACAACCTAAGACTCTCTAATCCTAAGACAAAATCTTCATTCTTCAAGCACCAACATCTTCATCATTAAAGGTGGTTGGAGACATCAAATCCACTTGAAACCAAGTCTTCAAGTCCAACAAACTCCCCCTATTTGATGATGACAACCACTTGATGCATTCATTGTCTTTGAAGAATGTAAGAGTCCTGCACAAAACAAAAATTCGAAAAATACAGCAGCAGAAATACAGCATACAGCAGCAGAAATACATATACAGTAAATACAGCAGCAATATACAGCAGAACAGCAACAGTGCAGCAGAAAATAGCAGCAGCAGTATTTTTCTTCAGATTTGCAGCAGTAGATTCAGATTCTCCCCCTTTCACTTGCACTTGCTCTTCATGTGCCTTCAAATGCATTCATCAATTTCTCCCCCTTTGGAATCATCAAATAGCAACAAGAGAAATAACATAGCATATGCAGCGAATAAGATTGTCCAACATACATGGGCATTATAACCCAATTAGAAACAGCAGCAACAACTAACTAACAGCACATGAACAAAACAAAATTTAAAAGAAAAAGGCAAGCAGCAGCAGCTTGAGCTCCAACAGCAGCAACAAGACAGACAATATGCAGTACAAGACCATATGACCAACAGCAGCAATGACCGCATAGCAGAAACTTCAGCAGCAGAGATCAGTCATTATCTTCTCCACTATCATCACCAGGAGTAGCATAAGAACCCATATTTATTTGTGCAAGTTGGGCATGTAAATCTTCAATGCTTTGATCAATGCGCCCAAACCTATTCATGCAGTAGTTGTGATGATATTGTTGATGAGATTGGATCGAATCAAATCTTTGTAATACTGTTTGTTCAAACAATGAAAGTGGAGGACCACGGTCAACTGGAGGAACATAAGGTACAATGTCTCCCATCATGGAGTATCCGTCTGCACCAGGTTCAGAATTTCCAGTTTCATCAGTTGCAGCTCCAGCACCAGCAGAAGTTCCAGCAGCATTTGGCCCTGCATTGACAGCTTCCTGTGCAGCAGACCAAGCTCCATTGCTTTTGGTAAAGCCAAACTTAAAGAGAAAGCCATTGTCCAGCTGATGGGTTCGCCCTATGCTGATTTTCTGTTCACCTCTTCATTCAATGTAGCATGATTGCTTCCCCTTGGAGTGATTATCCATGTGATGATAAATGTAAGCACCCTTGCTGTCAAGGTAAGTCCACCAACCTGAAATCCACGAACAGATCCTTGAGGATTCCTCAAACACTCTTTGTACGTCTGCACCTTGTTAAAGTCTTCCAAGGAACCACACAAACCCCTGCTAACCACAATGCCGTCAGTTTTGAAGCCCCCTACTCTTTTCCAAACAGAATTGTTTATGATCATTTCTGTTCCTTTCACTTTGGAAGTTAAAACAGATCCATCATGTTTGAGATTTGTGTAAAATACTTTCACCAAATCGGGTATATGAACCCATTTAATTCCGAAATTTCTGCAGATCCCGATGTTGAATCATGGCTATAATGTCGATCAGTCCTTCATCTTCCAACCACTGAAAACCGAGCACTTTGGGTGAGTTTACGACCTTCCTACTGATATGGGATTGAAACTTCTCAATCCTCTCTTCATCACCTTCGAACCAAGCTTCTATAGACCCATGTCTATAAGTATGAGTTGCTGGAATTTCTGGTTCCTTATTTTTGGATGACCCAGCCTTTTTTGATCTCTTCCTTGGGTTGCTTGAAGATGCCATTTCAGAAAAGATAAAGTGCAGAGAAATAGAGTATAGAGAATGGATTATGCAGATTTTACACGGGCAAGGTGAATAACAATGAAGCAATGTACAACACATGTATTTAACATTTCAGATTTTCAAATTTTTAACAAATTAATGTTTTATTCAGTCAAAGAAGGAATCAAATGCATTCAGTTGGAATATATTGGACAGAGATATGCAGCAGACACAATATTGACCAAAGAATTCAGTTGGTTGAATGCAACACGTATCTGGAGAGAGAAACTAGCTAAAAAGTAAAGCAAAGACACTACAAGACAAACCAACAGTCAAGATTCTTTGAATCAGCTTTATCTATCATGTTTAAATGCACAATTCTCAATTAATCAACTTAAATGCACCAATTAAATGTGAATCAATGCAGTTTAACAGTAAATTCGCTCAAATTTTAAACTTTGTATGGTGACAGGCAATTTCAGTCAGTTGATTTATGAAAAATAGCGATTAAAGCAGAAATCCCGATCTCGATTTAATGCGGATAAATGATTTTAACTCGATCGAATCAGCAGATTAATCGACTAAAGCAGAGACGAGATATTACTGCACATCCACTGCAGCCCCAAATTATGCGAAACAACTGATTAAAAGCCCGAAACAACTAACTAAAATCCTGAATAACATTATAGATTTCACTTATAACATACAATATGCAAATCTAACTGTAATCAATCAAAAATTATGCAGAATTAAGCATTCAAACACACAAACACAGCATGATTAACAGCAGAAATGAATCACATACATGAATTACATTACATTTGAAACATCAAGGACACCTAACTCATTTCTTAATTGGAAAAACCTATCTTTTGGGAGTGGTTTGGTAAATATATCGACAAGTTGGTTATTAGAGTCAACAAATTCAATTATGCAATCACCTTTTTGAACATGATCCCTAATGAAATGGTGCCTTATTTCTATATGTTTCGTTCTAGAGTGCAAAATAGGATTTTTGTTAAGTTGATAGCACTTGTATTGTCACACCTAATAGGAATGTGATCTAGTTTCAAACCATAATAAAAAAGCTGCTGTTTTAACTAAAGTGTTTGAGCACAACGACTCCCAACTGCAACATACTCGACTTTAGTAGTAGACAAAGCCACACTAGCTTGCTTTTGCTATGCCATGATACTAGACTACTTCCTAGTAGATGACAAGTTCCACTAGTGCTTTTTCTATCAAGTTTACATCCAGCAAAGTCCGCATCCGAATAGCCCACTAGATTAAAAGAAGCACCTTTAGGATACCACAAACCAACATTAATAGTTCCTTTTAGATATTTCAAAATTCTTTTGGCAATTGCGAAATGTGATTCTTTGGGATTAGATTGAAACCTAGCACACATGCATACACTAAACATTATATCAGGCCTACTAGCAGTTAGATATAATAGTGAACCAATCAAACCTCTATACTTAGTGGAATCAAAAGGTTTACCACTTTCATCAGCATCAAGATAGCTCGTTGGTAGCCATGGGTGTGCTTGATTCTTTGCGTATTGTCCATCTCATATTTATTTAACAGACTCTTTGCAATATTTTGACTGATTGAGGAATGTTCCATGATCTAATTGCTTGACTTGTAAGCCTAAGAAGAAGTTTAGATCACCCATCATTGACATTTCAAACTCCCCTGCATAAGCTGCAACAAATTCTTCACAAAGCTTCTCATTAGTGGATCCAAAGATTATATCATCCACATAAACACTGCACCGAGTATAATGCTGTCCAAAGACTTTCTAATGAACAAAGTTTTATCAACTTGGCCCCTTTCAAAGTTTTGAGAGATAAGAAAGTTACTTAACCTTTCATACCATTGTCTTGGAGCTTGCTTGAGTCCATAAAGAGCCTTTTGAGCTTATACACATGGTTAGGCAATTTGTGATCAATAAATCCGGATGGTTGTGAAACATAGATTTCTTCATTTATATATCCATTCAAAAATGCACTTTTCACATCCATTTGATGCAGTTTGAATCCAATCATGCATGAGAAAGCAAGTAATAGCCTAACGACTTCTAACCTAGCAACGAGGAGCATATGTTTCCTCATAGTCTATTCCTTCCTCTTGGTTATACCCTTTAGCTAC
Organism: Lablab purpureus; assembly: GCA_030347555.1. Lineage (NCBI taxonomy): Eukaryota > Viridiplantae > Streptophyta > Magnoliopsida > Fabales > Fabaceae > Lablab > Lablab purpureus. Next base: position 16,700,962 of record CM059258.1, on the reverse strand, counting down.
AAGCCTAGCCTTGTTTCTAGTTATTACTCCTTGATCATTCATTTTATTTTTAAACACCCACTTTGTGCCAATTATATTCATGTTAGGTGTGCAAGGGACTAGTTCCCAAACCTCATTCCTTTTAAATTGGTTCGATTCATCTTGCATTGCCAAAATCCAGTTTTCATCCAATAAAGCATCATCAACACATTTAGGTTCAACTTGGGAAACAAATGCAGCAGTTAAACATGTATCATGCATAGACCTTCTTGTAGAAACACCTCTTTGAACATCTCCTATCACATTTCCAATGGACAGATTGCGAGGCACCCTCCATTCTTTAGGTAGATCATTTTCTGCAGAATTTAATTCTGGTGCCAGGATTTCAGTCAGTTATTTTTTATTTTCACCAGCTAAAATACCACCTGCAGCGACTTTTTCGGTTTCTACATGTCCAGTTGATACACCTTCAATTAAGTTCTCTTCACTGCACTCTGCACCACTCACTTGCACCTTCATTTTGCACATTAGTCTCATAAAAAACAACATGTATTGATTCTTCAATGATAGCTAATCTCTTGTTGAAGATCCTATATGCTTTGCTATGTAAAGAATAGCCTAAAAACAATGCATCATCAGCTTTAGCATCAAATTTGCCAAGTTTTTCTTTGCCATTATTTAAAACAAAACACTTGCAGCCAAACACTCTAAGATGTGCTATGTTGGGTTTTCTCCCTTTGTACAATTCATAAGGGGTTTTCTTCAAAATAGGTCTTATCAAAACCCTATTTATTATGTAACATGCAGTATTTACTGCATTCGCCCAAAAATATTTAGGGATGTTTGATTCATTAAGCATTGTCCTAGCTAGTTCCTCAAGTGATCTATTTTTCCTCTCAACAACACCATTTTGTTGAGGAGTCCTAGGTGCTGAAAAGTTATGCTTAATCCCATATTTTTCACAAAAATGATTGAACTTTTCATTTTCAAATTCCCCTCCATGATCACTTCTAAGAGCACTTATGCTGCAGCTGTTTTCATTTTGTAAAACCTTGGCAAGTTTCTTAAAAGCATGAAATGCATCACTTTTATTTTTCAAAAACAAAGTCCAAGTAAACCTAGAATAGTCATCAACAATAACTAAAGCATAATAGTTTCCACCAATACTCATTGTTCTAGATGGACCAAACAAATCCAAATGCAGCAGTTCCAAAGGTTTTGTTGTTGACACATAATTTTTCAGATTAAAAGAAACTTTGGTTTGTTTACCCTTTTGGCATGCATGACAGATTTTATCTTTCTCAAATTTCAGTTTAGGTAACCCTAAAACAAGTTCTTTTGAAGACAGTTTTTCCAAATGGTTCATGTTAATATGTGCAGCTCTCCTATGCCAAAGCCATGAACTATCTTCCTTAGACATGAGACATGTAAAATTAGTTGCACACATATGATCAAGATCAAGCATATAAATGTTCTCAATTCTCTTGCCTAACATGCAGATTTTATCAGAATTTTTCTCAAGGATCTTGCAATGATTTGATTCAAAAGTGATTCTAAAACCTTTATCACATAGCTGGCTAATACTAAGAAGATTATGCTTCAAACCTTCAACATATAACACGTTTTCAATGAGGATTGAAGAAATGTTACCAACATCACCAGCTTCCAAGGATTTTCCCTTTATTATTATCTCCATAAGTGACAAAACCTCCATTTTTCAAGGTGAGTTTGACAAACTTCCTTTTGTCACCACACATGTGCCTTGAACAGCCAGCTGTCTAGATACCACAATGATTCCTTGGCCTTTAAGAACACCTGCAAAACACAATCAATGGAGAGAATTTGGTACCCACATCAATTTGGGTCCAACAAAGTTAATAACCTTTCTACCACATTTTGGCTTCCAAATAAATTGACCACTAGGAACACCAAATTTTCTGATTTTGCATGATTTTGAAGTATGTCCCTTGTTCATACAATAGAAGCAAGTAATGGATGAAGTGCTGGACGGTTTTCTATGTGAAAAGAAATTTCTATAAGCCTTTTGTTTCTTTTGAAAACCATTTTTAAATCCAAGTCCAGCTTTATTCGTTACACAATTTTTAAATTCTAAAAGTGTATCCAAGTTGGCTCTTCCCATGGTGAATTTAGCTAGAGATTTGTTCAAATACTCAATTTGATTTTCTAAAGTTACTGCGGTTTGTGCAGATTTTTCCAGACATGTTCATCATTGCAACTTGAAACCTTGTAAATCATTTCCAGATTTTCAAAATCAGTTTTGAATTTTCCAGCTCTTTCTCTAGCTCTTTCACCTTGTTCTCTAGCCAATTGTTCATACCTTTAAGCCTATTGTTAGAACAAGCAACCTTATTAGCCTCTTCATGCAATTCCGAGAAAATTTTGCAGCGGTGATCATAAGGAAGACCATTTTGAGTAGTGGAAGAACTTACACTACTTGCTGTATCACAATTAGCCATAAGACAAAGATTGGCTCTTTCATCATCACTTGAAGAATCACTAGAGGAGATATCATTCTCATCCCATGCTATGTAAGCCTTCTTGGTTTTGAATGATCTTTCATGCTTCTTTTCTCCATTTCTCTCTTTGTTTTGTGAGTATGGACATTCGACCTTAATATGTCCCTGTTTTCCACAAACAAAACAAGTAAAGTTAGAAGAAGCTAAATCAGATTTTTATTATACCTCTTGTTCTTGTAGTCTTTGTTCTTGTATTTCAAGAACTTGTTGAACTTTCTAACTAAGAGGTTCAGATTTTCTGCATCACTTCCTCCATGTCCTTCATCCTCACTATTCTCCTCTTTGTGAACCAAAGTCTTCAAGGCAAGCCCTTTCTTTTTCTTGTCATTGTCTTCTTGTTCAGCAAGTCTATTCAACTCAAGCTCATGTTCCCTTAGCTTTCCAAAAAGTGCAGCAACACTCATTGTTGACAAGTCCTTGGATTCAGAAATTGCTGTAACTTTGGGTTGCCAACTTCGATCCAAACATTTCAGCACTTTGATGTTCGGCTCCTCTTTCTCAAACACTTTTCCAAGGCCGATCAGATGGTTTATAATGTGTGTAAACCTCTTTTGCACATCTGAAGCAGTTTCTCCTGGAAGCATTCCGAACATCTCATATTCTTGGATTAAAGTATGCTTTCTTGCTCTCTTAACATCATTTGTTCCTTCATGAGTAACCTCCAACACTTCCCACATCTCTTTAGCATTGGAACAACTGTGAAACACGAAAGAATTCATCAAGATTAAGTGCGGATGTAATGATGTTCTTTGCTTTACAATCATATTGCACTTTCTTTTGTTCATCAGCATTTAAACTTTCCCATGGTTTCTCATCTTTAGGGATATACGGTCCATTGACTATAGCATTCCAAATCCCTATATCAATTGATTCAATGAAAATCTTCATTCTCACTTTCCAAAATGGATAGTTTACCCCGAGAAAACATAGGTGGCCTATTTATAGAAGCACCCTCTGCAAAGGCAATTTTCCTTGACCATGTTTGAAATTTTTCGAGAAAACTTGAATATTTTTCAAGAACCAGCTCTTGATACCAATTGTTGGAATAAATGGCTGAGTTTAAGAGGGGGGGTGAATTAAACTTTCAAAGATTTTCGAAACCCAATGCCCAATTATGAAAAACCAGATTCGAATTGAAGATTTAAACCAGTTTTTATAGGTTCTTGACATGCTCTTAATCAATTGATCATATACCAAATTCAATTTCAATTCAAACTTCAATTACCGAATGGAAAGAGTTAAAGGGAAGAAGAACAACACAGCAGATTTATACTTGGTTCACCTTTCAACAAAGGCTACATCCAGTTTCCTAAACAAACAAATTCAATCAATTCACTAAAAACCAGTTTTTACATGAACACTACATGCAAAACCGAAACCAGAAAGCTGCACCAAGTCTTGAACCCTACAAGACTTCTAAACACTTGTAAAACCCTATTACAAGATCTCTTAATCACCACTGATTAAGATACGAACACGCAGACTAACCAACACAAACAAAAGATTGAATAAACACTGGAGTTCTTCAATGCGAAAGCGAAAAACAGAGCATCGGCAAGAGCGAAAAGCAGAGCATGCACTTCTTGATTTGATTCGCACTCAATTGAATCTTGATCGTCTTGGAGTGATTAGCAAAATGTTTTAGAGTGTAATAGGAACATTCTTGCCCAATGGGTTCTTTAGAAAATGTTTCGTCACTTAGTTCTTTGAGTTTCAAGATATATATAGAAAAGCTGTTAAAGCTGATTCTGCAGGAAATAGTCGGTTGAAATCGCGTTTTAGCCGGTTGTTTTCATTAAAACCCATTTTCCGGTGAGCACCTTTTTACTGGAACTTGAAATCGATCGGTTGAAATCTCGTTTTAACTAGCTATTCGAAAAGCTGGAATTCCTGAAACAAAGCTACCGAGGATTTTAAGCTGGTTTAAATTTCAAAACGATCGGCTGAAATTTCCCAAATACAAAGCTTTGAAAAACGAAGAACAGATTAACTAGTTGAAATCAGATTTTTAACCAGTTAAAAATCAGTTAAACCTTTGAAATCATTTTAAAACCTTTTTAAAACATTTCAAAACATTTTAAACTCCAAGACTAAGACCAAGATAGATTGAAATGCATCTTACCACACAACCTAAGACTCTCTAATCCTAAGACAAAATCTTCATTCTTCAAGCACCAACATCTTCATCATTAAAGGTGGTTGGAGACATCAAATCCACTTGAAACCAAGTCTTCAAGTCCAACATCAAGATAGGAAACTTTATTAGCAAAAACTTTGCATTCTTCGCAAATGGGAATTTTTGATTTGCATTTACAAGGAATTTTTGCCTTTTCCAAATCATCTTTCAAAACCTTTTTCTCTTCTTCTAAATCAATAATTTTCTTTTCAAGATTCTTATAATCATTTTTTAATTTATTAGGAACCGAAGAAAGCTTTTCAGATTTTCACAAAGACTAAGAAATTCTTCAAGCAATTCATCATAATTATTTGGAAGATCAGAATCACTTACCTCACTGCATGTGGATTCCGCATCATCCGCTATGAGACAAATATTGGCTTCTTCTTCTGATTCACTTGAACCTTCAGAAGAACTCACTTCATTGTCGTCCCAAGCAATATATGCTTTCTTCTTCTTTTTGAAGAATTTCTTTCCTTTCTTTTCTTTTTCTTCAGTTTTCTTGGAATTTGGACAATCTGCTCTCATGTGCCCCTTTTTGCCACAACCATATTTATAATTATTGTTAGAATTTGAATTTTCAAATTCCTTACCTTTCTTATGGTTGCCTTTCTTCTTGATGAACTTCTTGTATTTCTTTACAAATTTATTAAGATCATCGTCTTCTGAATCATCAGTATCACTACTCTCCTCTTTGTCGGATTCCTCTTTAAGAGCAACACCTTTCCTCTTGACGTTTTCTTCTTCACTGTCGAAGCGACCTAGCTCTATTTCGTGTTCTCTAAGCTTTCCAAAGAGAGTTGTCATATTCATGCTTGTGAGGTTCTTTGATTCCGTGATAGCCGTCACTTTGGGTTGCCATGTCCTGTCCAAAGATTTTAAAACTTTCACATTTAATTCCTCAGTGTCAAATTTCTTACCTAACGCCTTGAGCTGATTTACAATGTGAGTAAATCTCTTTTGAACGTCGTAGATGGTTTCCCCTTTGCTCATCCGGAACATTTCGTATTCTTGTATCAAGGTATTTTTCCTTGATCTCTTGACCTCCTCCGTTCCTTCATGTGTGACTTCTAAAGTGTCCCACATCTCCTTTGCTGTAGTGCAATCCAACAACCTGTAAAACTCATCAACAGTTAAGGCAGATGATATCATATTACATGCCCTTATATCGCATTGATACTCATTATATTCATCCTTGGTCCAACTTGCTCTCACTTTGGGTACCTGCACATCATTAACAACAGTCATAGGAATATATGGACCATTTACGATTGCATCCCAAACACCTTGATCATTAGACCTAAGAAAAATCTCCATCCTCTTTTTCCAAAAAGGATAGTTTTCACCTGTAAAGAGTGGTGGTCTATGAATAGATGCACCTTCAGCAAAAGATTGATTTTTGCCTGCCATAAGGATCTTGTTTTTGAGTAATTTTCAAAAAACCAGCTCTGAGGCCAATTGTTAAATAAAGACGGCAGTGTAAAAACCAAGAGGGGGGGGTGAACTGGATTTTTAATAAACTTTTTCTCCTTAAAATAAATTTCCAGATTTTTGAATTACTTTCAAAAAACTAGGATGCGGATTTTCCTTAACCTTTGATTAAAGCAGATTGAGTTGCAATTGTTAATATGATCCACAATAAAAAGAGATAGGGAAAGAGAAAGAACACAGAGATTTATACTGGTTCGGATTAAGCCAATCCTACGTCCAGTTCCCAATCACCACAAATGCGTGATGATCACCCCACTATCTTTAATTGAATTACAAACACCAATTCATGCAATAAAAAATAAAGATAAAGGAAACACCTCCTTAGACACACTAAGGATGAAGCACCTCCCCAGACACACTGAGGATGAAACCCACCTCTCTTGACACACAAGAGATGAACACACCTCCCTTAGAACAAATCCAAGGGATGAATTTTCCCGTTTATAAAAATAGTATAAAAGAATACACCTGATAATAGTGCTGGATAGAAAGCTCAAGCATAAAGATCACCACTTCCAAAGACTTGATCAAACTTGAGAGAGCAAGAAAGTTGTTTTGAAAAGCTAAGGCGCAAGAACACTTTGAATATGTGTTGTTTTCATATGTTGTTTAACCTAAGACGTTCTCTTTCATTTTAAAATTCGAAAATGCTCCAAAGTTTCCATTCTTAGATTGATTTAGCATTGATTTCACAAAAACGACTCATTTAATCGATTATATAAAAAGCTTAATCGATTATATCATATTTGAAAACTGGAAAACTTATTTAGCCTGATATAATCGATTAGATTAAGGCCATAATCGATTATATTAACCCAGAATCAATATAATCGATTAGATTAAGGCCATAATCGATTATATTAACCCAGAATCAATATAATCGATTATCAAAAACACTTAATCGATTATTTAGTTCGTTAAACATTTTTAATTCAAATTTTAAGTTAAATAATCGATTATCTACGTATCATAATTGATTAAAAGCGTAGAAAAACGTTTTTGCGATAAAACAACTTGCTCTCTTGTTTGGGAAGGTCTTGAATGGGATTTATGACTTACTCTTTTCATCCAACACCCAAAACAGAACCTTCTACACTTGAAACTTCAGCTCTTGAGAAAATCTTCATCAATCTTCTCTCTTGAAAGCTTTAAACACTCTTTATGCCTTTCCTTTTCTACCAAGCAACCTTCCTTTGTGAGATGGCACAAGTCTTTAATGTTGATTGAATCATATTAAATCTTCATCATCAAAACTTTAAGACTTCATTAAAACTCTGGAAGACTTCATTAAACCTAGGTCTTGGAATGTGGTAACATATTTTAGGATGTTCTTTAGTTTCATGGCATTCTAAGAAATAGGCTAGTGTTGCTCTTTCAACCACAAAGGCTGAGTATATAGCAGCAGGCAGTTGTTATGCTCAAATACTATGGATGAAGCAGCAATTAGAAGATTTTGATATCTTTTTAGATCATATCCCTCTTAAGTGTGATAACACTAGTGCCATTAATTTGACTAGAAACCCTATCATGCATTCTAAGACAAAGCATATAGAAATTAGACATCATTTTATTAGAGATCATATAGCTAAAGGTGATTGCATTATAGAATACATAGATACAAAACATCAATTAGCTGATATCTTTACCAAACCGTTGCCTAAAGATAGATTTTATGAGCTTAGAAGAGATCTAGGAATTGTTGATGATAAATTTGTTGATTGATTGATGTTTATTGTTGAGTTTTTTATGATAATTGTGTGTTTTACGAAAAATTTCGTATATAATCGATTAGTTTTCGTGTGGTAATCGATCAAAAGCGCTGTTTTTAAAGATGTTTTAAAATATAATCGATTAAGTTCATAACATAATCGATTAAATCGCTGGGGAGCAATTTAATCGATTAAGGAATGCACATAATCGATTAAATTTCTGGGTTTTCGTTCTTCTGAAAATTTTGTATGCAAATAATCGATTACGTTCTTCACATAATCGATTAAATGCAACGTTCTACGTTTTTCTGCACACTGGTTTTTGAACGTTGAGCCTTCAATTCACGTGGTTTTCAGTTCAAACAGCTATATTCGAATCCTAACGGCTATTTTCGCATTGAATCAATGAATTGTGATCAGATTCTTTGCCTATATATACCTAGATTGAGAATTAAAGTGCCACTTTCACTCTCTCTCACTCTTGCTGATTTTCTGCTGATACATTCATTGCTGTGCAAATTGTTAGTGTTGTTTCTATATTAGATTTCGTGCTTGTTCTTCTTTTTTCCATTCTCTATCCACATGGATGATCAAAGGAGAAGAAAGATGCCCTCAAGGAGGAGAGGCAAAGCACCCATGACATCCCAACAACAAGAAGAAAGACCACCAACTCTTGCTGGGTGGATCTCTGATGAAGATCTGCAGATTGCCTACGTGAATCACTGGAAAGACAGGAAGATTCTTACTCCAAAATATTTATCTTGTCAATTTTTCAGAACTCATGGCTTTACTTTTCAGGATTTGTTAGTTGCAAGTGGCTTGCAAAATTTTGTAGAGCTGGAAGGTGCTTACTATCCAGATTTAGTTAGAGTTTTCTACATGAATCTGACATCAAGAACAGCAAATCCCAGTACCAAGGTGAAGGGAGTTCGAATTCACCTTGATGAAGAGGTGTGGAATAATGTTGCTGGCCTATCCACACAAGGAGGTATAAACATCACATATGGCTTTGAAGACTTCAACAAACTGGTGGAGTTTCGCAAATTTTGCAAGGACCCAAACTTACAAGTAGAGAACTTGTATAAAGTCGGTAATGTGAAATTAAATGAGCGTATGTTACATTATGTTATTGTCTGGATTCTTGTTGCAAGAGGAACCAATCATGCTCAACTTACTAAGGAAGACATTCTTTTGATGTATGGCTTCCTTAATAATGTTAGTATTGATTGGCCTGCTATTATTTTAGATAATATGTTTAAAGCCACTAGGCTATTGTCCTTTTCTTTACCCTATGCTGTGTTTATATCCAAGATTTTAGAATATAAAGGTGTAGATCTTAATGGAGAAAACAAGCAGATTTTGCTAAGCAACAACAAAATAGGAAAGAATGTTCTAAGGCACATGGGTCTTATTGAACAAGGGAACAGGTTCAGGCAAAGAGATGAGGAAGCTACAATGGATGAAGATGAAGAACCACCACCTCAACCTCAACCTGGATCAATGGAAGCAAATATTCTCTCCAGGATGGACAACATGATGAGTCTTCAAGTAACTCATTATGACGACATTTGCTCCAAGCTCTCAAGGCTTAACAGGAGAGTTTACAGGGTGGAAAGAAAGTTGGAGATTGAAGATGTCTCTCCAAAAGAAGACAATACTGGATCTTCCAGAGGAAAACAGCCAGCAGAAGATGATGAGGAAGAAGAAGAAGATGCAGGGGATAGTGATGAAACTGAATAGGCTACAAGTTCACTAATTCCCTTAGCCTAATTTTTTTTTTCCAGTTGCTGTATTTTTTCCCTCTATATTTTCTGTGTAATTAATTTCTTCTGCTGTATTAATCTCTGAATATGTAATCTTTTTGAAAATGATAAAAATAAAGGGGGAGAAAAATATCTATTTTGATTGATAATAAATCCATATCTCTAGCATTTAAGAAAATTAAAGTTTCAGGGGGAGTATTAGGAAATATTTCAAATAATTACCTAGTATATCTTAAACATTTAAGAGCAAAGTTGAAGGGGGAGTTTTTAGAAATAATTTTCATGCATTAATTTCCTTGAAATTTAAATTTGAAATTTGAAATTAAAAATTAAATGATATGAGACTGCCTATATTATTTCCTTTGTGGACTAATTTTTATCATGGAGATATCCATACATTATTTTCAAGTTTTTCAGGATATCAATCACAAGTCTCTATATTTTTTTTATCATCATCAAAAAGGGAGAGAATGTTAGCATTTTTCAAGAACAAGTGTTGATGAAGTCCTCCAGATATTTAATGAAGATTTAAAGTTTTGATGATGAAGATTTAAAGTGCTCCAATCAACACTAAAGACTTGTGTCATCTCACAAAGGAAGGTTGCTAGATGGAAAAGGAAAGGCATAAAGAGTGATTAAAGCTTTCAGGAGAGAAGATTGATGAAGATTTTCTCAAGAGCTGAAGTTTCAAGTTTAGAAGGTTCTGTTTTGGGTGTTGGATGAAAATGTAAGTCATAAATCCCATTCAAGACCTTTCCAAACATGAGAGCAAGTTGTTTTCTCGCAAAAACGTTTTTCTACGCTTTTAATCGATTATGATACGTAGTCTAATCGATTATTTCACTTAAAATTTGAATCAAAATTGTTTAATGAACTAAATAATCGATTAAGTGTTTTTGATAATCGATTATATTGATTCTGGGTTGATAAAATCGATTATGGCCTTAATCTAATCGATTATATCAGAAAAAATGAGTTTTCCAGTTTTTAACTCTGATATAATCGATTAAGCTTTTTAGATAATCGATTAAATAAGTTGTTTTGCGAATTCAATGCTAAATCAACCTAAGAATGGAAAATTTGGAGCATTTTCGAATTATAAAATGAAAAAGAATGTGTTAGGTTCAACACATCTGAAAACAACACAATATTCAAAGTGTTCTTGCTCCTTAGCTTTTCAAAACCGCTTTCCTGGTCTCTCAAGTTTGATCAAGTCTTTGGAAGTGGTGATCTTTGTGCTTAAGCTTTCTATCTAGCACTATATCAGGTGTATTATGTTTTTCTAAATGGGAAAATTCATCCCTTGGATCTGTTCTAAGGGAGGTGTGTTCATCTCTTGTGTGTCAAGAGAGGTGGGAATCATCCTCAGTGTGTCTGGGGAGGTGTTTCATCCTTAGTGTGTCTAAGGAGGTGTTTCCTTTATCTTTATTTGTTATTGTATGAATTGGTGTTTGTAATTTCAATTAAAGATAGTGGAGTGATCATCACGCATTTGTGGTGATTGGGAACTGGACGTAGGATTGGCTTAATCCGAACCAGTATAAATCTCTGTGTTCTTTCTCTTTCCCTATCTCTTTTTATTGTGGATGATATTAACAATTGCAACTCAAACTGCACTAATCGAAGGTTAAGGAAAATCTGCATCCTAGTTTTTGAAAATTATTCAAAATCTAGAAATTTATTTTAAAGGGAAAAAGTTTGTTAAAAAATCCAATTCACCCCCCCTCTTGGTTTTTACACTGCCGTCTTTATTTAACAATTTATTTTTGTTGACATAATTCAAGCATGAGTAAAAAGTTACTAAGAAGTTTTGATGAAGATTTAATCTCAAATAAATCATGAAGATTGGAGTTTTAATGATGAAGATATAAAGATTTATTGTAACATTAAAGACTTGATTTTATCTCACAAAGGAAGGCTGCATCATGGAAATAAAGACAAAATATATTTTCATTCAAGGAGAATAAATGCTGTCAAGAAAGAAGATTTTGAGGATTCTCTCAAGAGTTGAAGATACAAATTTAGAAGGTTCAGTTTTGGGTGATGGATAAAAAGAGTAAGTGATAATTCCAATCCAAGACCATTTCAAACTTGAGAGCAAGTCATATTTTCGCAAAAAGCTTTTTCTACGCTTTTAATCGATTAGGAATCGAAATAGAATCCATTATATCACCTAAAATTTGAATTAAAATTGTTTAAAGAACTAAATAATTGATTAAGTGTTATTGATAATCGATTATGTTGCTTCTGGGTTTCATATAATCGATTATGGCCTTAATCTAATTGATTATATCACGAGAAATATGTTTTCTAGTTTTACTCTTATATAATCGATTACAACTTTTATATAATCGATTAAATATGACATTTTTGCGAATTCAATGCTGAATCAACCTAAGAATGGAAACTTTGAGTTGATTTCAAATTATAAAATGAATGGCAATGTCTTAGGTTAACACACATATGATTAAACACGAAATTACAGTGTTCTTGCGCAAAAGTTTTTCAAAACCGCTTTCTTACTCTCTTAAGGTTGATCTAAGTTCTTGGAAGTGGTGATTGCATTGTGCTTAAGCTTTCATATCCAGCACTCGTCAGGTGTTTTCTTTACTGTTTATTGGTTTATGTAATTCATCCCTTGGATCTGTTCTAAAGGGAGGTGTGTTCATCTCTTGTGTGTTAAGAGAGGTGGGGATCATCCTTAGTGTCTAAGGAGGTGTTACTATTTATCTTTAATTGTTTTTACATTGTGTGACTGATTAGTGTGTGTAATTGCTTTTAAAGATAGTGGGGTTATTATCACATGTTTATGGTGATTGGGAACTGGAAGTAGGATTGACTAAATCCGAACCAGTATAAATATCTGTGCTCAATCTCTCTTTCCCTATCTCTCGTTACTCTTTATTTTATTGCGGATCATATTAACATTTGTTATCCTAACTGCTCTTATCAAAGGTTAAGGAAAATCCGAATCTTGATTTTAGAAGTATTTTTAAAATCTGGAAAATTATTTTGAAAAGGGAAAAAGTCTTTTAAAAATCCAATTCACCCGCCCTTTTGGTTTTTACACTGTCATTATTTCTAACAATTTGCCTCAGAGCTGGTTTTTGAAAGTTATTCAAAATCAAAGATCCTTATGGCAGGAAAAAATCAAACTTTTATTGAAGGTGCATCTATTCATAGACCACCACTCTTTACTTGTGAAAATTATCCTTTTTGAAAAAAGAGGATGGAGATTTTCCTTAGGTCTAATGATCAAGGTGTTTGGGATGCAGTTGTTAACGGTCCGTATATTCCTATAACTACTGTTAATGAAGTGCAGGTACCAAAAGAAAGAGCAAGATGGTCAAAAGACGAGTATAAAGAGCATCAATGTGACATAAGGGCTTGCAATAACTTTAACTATTGATGAGTTTTACAGGTTATCTGATTGGACAACACCAAAGGAAATGTGGGACACTCTTGCAGTCACACATGAAGGCACGAAGGACGTCAAAAGATAAAGGAAAAACACCTTAATTCAAGAATACGAGATGTTCCGCATGAGCAAAAGAGAAACTATCTATGATGTTCAGAAAAGATTTACTCACATTGTAAATCATCTCAAGGCATTAGGTAGGAAATTTGATACTGAAAAATTAAATGTGAAAATATTAAAATCTTTGAACAAGACATGACAACCCAAAGTGATGTCAATCATGGAATCAAAGAATCTTACAAGCATGAACATGACCACTCTCTTTGGAAAACTTAGAGAACACGAAATTGAACTTAGACGCTTCAAAGGAGAAGAAGATGTCAAGAGGAAAGGTGTTGCTCTTAAAGCCGACTCCTATAAAGAAGAGAGTAGTGATACAATTGATGATCTTGAATGCAGTGACATCAACATGTTTGTCAAGAAATACAAAAATTTCATCAAGAACAAGAACAAAGGGAATTTCAAGAAAGGTAAGAAATCTAAAAATTTAAATCCCATTGATAATTATAAATGTTATGGCTGTGGAAAAAGGGAACACTTGAAATTCGACTGCCCCAACATTAAGAAAGTAGAAGAAAAAGAAAAGAAAAACAAGAAGCCTTTTGACAAGAAGAAAAAGAAGGCATATATTGCTTGGGAAGATAATGAAGTGAGCTCTTCTCAAAGTTCAAGTGATTCAAAAGAAGAAGAAAATATTTGTCTCATGGCGGATGATGCTGAATCCACATGTAGCAAGGTAAGTGATTTTGGTCTTTCAAATAATTATGATGAATTTCTTGATTTACGTGAAAAGTCTGAAAAACTTACATCTCTTCACAATAAATTAAAAACTCATTAAAAGTCTTGAAAAGAAAATTGTTGATTTAGAAGAAGATAAAAAGGGTTTGAAAGATGATTTGGAAAAGGCAAAAATTCCATGTAAATGAAAATAAAAAATTCCTATTTACGAAGAATGCAAAGATTTTGCTAATAAAGTGTCTTATCTTGAAATGTCTCTTTCAAAACTCACCATGGGAAACCAAAATTTAAACAATGTTTTAAATGTGCAAAAAGGCATGTATCAAAAGGCAGGACTTGGATATACTTTTAAGGGTAATCAAAGACCTACCAAAACTGTTTTTGTAAAAGGTGAAACATCTAATACAAAGAAGGTTTTTGAATCAAGAAGACCAAATGTTCCATCATGTTTTTATTGCATGCATAAAGGTCATTCCGTAAATAAATGCAATATCCGACGTTTTAGTGTTCCTAATGGGAAATACAAATGGGTTCCCAAAGGAAAAATTTGTTTCTAACCCATAAGGACCCTAATACGTAATTTTAAGGGACCTAAATATTTTTGCTTATATTGCAGGTTAGTCCCAAGTGTTGGACTTGAAGACTTGGTTTCAAGTGGATTTGATGTCTCCAACCACCTTTAATGATGAAGATGTTGGTGCTTGAAGAATGAAGATTTTGTCTTAGGATTAGAGAGTCTTAGGTTGTGTGGTAAGATGCATTTCAATCTATCTTGGTCTTAGTCTTGGAGTTTAAAATGTTTTAAAAAGGTTTTAAAATGATTTCAAAGGTTTAACTGTTTTTTAACTGGTTAAAAATCTGATTTCAACTAGTTAATCTGTTCTTCGTTTTTCAAACCTTTGTATTTGGGAAATTTCAGCTGACTGTTTTCAAAATTTAAACCAGTTAAAATCCTGGTAGGTTTGTTTCAGGAATTCCAGTTTTCTGGAATAGCTAGTTAAAACGAGATTTCAACTGACTGATTTCAAGTTCCAGTAAAAAAGGTGCTCACTGGAAAATGGGTTTTAATGAAAACAACCGGCTAAAACGCGATTTCAACCGACTATTTCCTGCAGAATCAGTTTTAACAGTTTTCTATATATATCTTGAAACTCAAAGAACTAAGTGACGAAACATTTTCTAAAGAACCCATTGGGCAAGAACGTTCCTATTACACTCTAAAACATTTTGCTAATCACTCCAAGACGATCAAGATTCAATTGAGTGCGAATCAAATCAAGAAGTGCATGCTCTGTTTTTCGTTCTTGCTGATGCTCTGTTTTTCGTTTCTGCATTGAAGAACTCCAGGTTTATTCAATCTTTTTGTGTGTGTTGGTTAGCTGCGTGTTCGTATCTTAATCAGGGTGATTAAGAGATCTTGTAATAGGGTTTTACAGGTGTTTAGAAGTCTTGTAGGGTTCAAGACTTGGTGCAGCTTACTGGTTTCGGTTTTGCATGTAGTGTTCATGTAAAAGCTGGTTTTTAGTGAATTGATTGAATTTGTTTGTTTAGGAAACTGGATGTAGCCTTTGTTGAAAGGTGAACCAAGTATAAATCTGCTGTGTTGTTCTTCTTCCCTTTAACTCTTTCCATTCGGTAATTGAAGTTTGAATTGAAATTGAATTTGGTATATGATCAATTGATTAAGAGCATTTGAAGAACCTATAAAAACTGGTTTAAATCTTCAATTCGAATCTGGTTTTTCATAATTGGGCATTGGGTTTTGAAAATCTTTGAAAGTTTAATTCACCCCCCCTCTTAAACTCAGCCATTTATTCCAACAATTGGTATCAAGAGCTGGTTCTTGAAAAATATTCAAGTTTTCTGAAAAATTTCAAACATGGCTGAAGGAAAATTGCCTTTTGCAGAAGGTGCTTCTATAAACAGGCCACCTATGTTTTCTGGGGTAAACTATCCATTTTGGAAAGTGAGAATGAAGATTTTCATTGAATCAATTGATATAGGGATTTGGAATGCTATAGTCAATGGACCATATATCCCTGAAGATGAGAAACCATGGGAAAGTTTAAATGCTGATGAACAAAAGAAAGTGCAATATGATTGTAAAGCAAAGAACATCATTACATCTGCACTCAATCTTGATGAATTCTTTCGTGTTTCACAGTGTTCCAATGCTAAAGAGATGTGGGAAGTGTTGGAGGTTACTCATGAAGGAACAGCTGATGTTAAGAGAGCAAGAAAGCATACTTTAATCCAAGAGTATGAGATGTTCAGAATGCTTCCAGGAGAAACTGTTTCAGATGTGCAAAAGAGGTTTACACACATTATAAACCATCTGATCGGCCTTGGAAAAGTGTTTGAGAAAGAGGAGCTGAACATCAAAGTGCTGAAATGTTTGGATCGAAGTTGGCAACCCAAAGTTACAGCAATTTCTGAATCCAAGGACTTGTCAACAATGAGTGTTGCTGCACTTTTTGGAAAGCTAAGGGAACATGAGCTTGAGTTGAATAGACTTGCTGAACAAGAAGACAATGACAAGAAAAAGAAAGGGCTTGCCTTGAAGACTTTGGTTCACAAAGAGGAGAATAGTGAGGATGAAGGACATGGAGGAAGTGATGCGAGAAAATCTGAACCTCTTAGTTAGAAAGTTCAACAAGTTCTTGAAATACAAGAACAAAGACTACAAGAACAAGAGGTATAATAAAAAATCTGATTTAGCTTCTTCTAACTTTACTTGTTTTGTTTGTGGAAAACGAGGGACATATTAAAGTTGAATGTCCATACTCACAAAACAAAGAGAGAAATGGAGAAAAGAAGCATGAAAGATCATTCAAAACCAAGAAGGCTTACATAGCATGGGATGAGAATGATATCTCCTCTAGTGATTCTTCAAGTGATGATGAAAGAGCCAATCTTTGTCTTATGGCTAATTGTGATACAGCAAGTAGTGTAAGTTCCTCCACTACTCAAAATGGTCTTCCTTATGATCAGCTGCTGCAAAATTTTCTGGAATTGCATGAAGAGGCTAATAAGGTTGCTTGTTCTAACAATAGGCTTAAAGGTATGAACAATTGGCTAGAGAACAAGGTGAAAGAGCTAGAGAAAGAGCTGGAAAATTCAAAAACTGATTTTGAAAATCTGGAAATGATTTACAAGGTTTCAAGTTGCAATGATGAACATGCTTGGAAAAATCTGCACAAGCTGCAAAACTTTAGAAAATCAAATTGAGTATTTGAACAAATCTCTAGCTAAATTCACCATGGGAAGAGCCAACTTGGATACACTTTTAGAATTTAAAAATTGTGTAACGAATAAAAGTTGGACTTGGATTTAAAAATGGTTTTCAAAAGAAACAAAAGGCTTATAGAAATTTCTTTTCACATAGAAAACCATCCAGCACTTCATCCATTACTTGCTTCTATTGTATGAACAAGGGACATACTTCAAAATCATGCAAAATTAGAAAATTTGGTGTTCCTAGTGGTCAATTTATTTGGAAGCCAAAATGTGGTAGAAAGGTTATTAACTTTGTTGGACCCAAATTGATGTGGGTACCAAATTCTCTCCATTGATTGTGTTTTGCAGGTGTTCTTGAAGGCCAAGGAATCATTGTGGTATCTAGACAGTGGCTGTTCAAGGCACATGTGTGGTGACAAAAGGAAGTTTGTCAAACTCACCTTGAAAAATGGAGGTTTTGTCACTTATGGAGATAATAATAAAGGGAAAATCCTTGGAAGTGGTGATGTTGGTAACATTTCTTCAATCCTCATTGAAAATGTGTTATATGTTGAAGGTTTGAAGCATAATCTACTTAGTATTAGCCAGCTATGTGATAAAGGTTTTAGAATCACTTTTGAATCAAATCATTGCAAGATCCTTGAGAAAAATTCTGATAAAATCTGCATGTTAGGCAAGAGAATTGAAAACATTTATATGCTTGATCTTGATCATATGTGTGCAACTAATTTTACATGTCTCATGTCTAAGGAAGATAGTTCATGGCTTTGGCATAGGAGAGCTGCACATATTAACATGAACCATTTGGAAAAACTATTTTCAAAAGAACTTGTTTTAGGGTTACCTAAACTGAAATTTGAGAAAGATAAAATCTGTCATGCATGCCAAAAGGGTAAACAAACCAGAGTTTCTTTTAATCTGAAAAATTATGTGTCAACAACAAAACCTTTGGAACTGCTGCATTTAGATTTGTTTGGTCCATCTAGAACAATGAGTATTGGTGGAAACTATTATGCTTTAGTTATTGTTGATGACTATTCTAGGTTTACTTGGACCTTGTTTTTGAAAAATAAAAGTGATGCATTTCATGCTTTTAAGAAACTTGCCAAGGTTTTACAAAATGAAAACAGCTGCAGCATAAGTGCTCTTAGAAGTGATCATGGAGGGGAATTTGAAAATGAAAAGTTCAATCATTTTTGTGAAAAATATGGGATTAAGTATAACTTTTCAGCACCTAGGACTCCTCAACAAAATGGTGTTGTTGAGAGGAAAAATAGATCACTTGAGGAACTAGCTAGGACAATGCTTAATGAATCAAACATCCCTAAATATTTTTGGGCGGATGCAGTAAATACTGCATGTTACATAATAAATAGGGTTTTGATAAGACCTATTTTGAAGAAAACCCCTTATGAATTGTACAAAGGGAGAAAACCCAACATAGCACATCTTAGAGTGTTTGGCTGCAAGTGTTTTGTTTTAAATAATGGCAAAGAAAAACTTGGCAAATTTGATGCTAAAGCTGATGATGCATTGTTTTTAGGCTATTCTTTACATAGCAAAGCATATAGGATCTTCAACAAGAGATTAGCTATCATTGAGGAATCAATACATGTTGTTTTTGATGAGACTAATGTGCAAAATGAAGGTGCGAGTGAGTGGTGCTTGAGTGCGGTGAAGAGAACTTAATTGAAGGTGTATCAAGCTGGACATGTAAAAGCTGAAAAAGCTGCTGCAGGTGGTATTTTAGCTGGTGAAAATCAAAAAGAACTGACTGAAATCCTGGCACCAGAATTAAATTCTGCAGAAAATGATCTACCTAAAGAATGGAGGGTGCCTCGCAATCTGTCCATTGGAAATGTGATAGGAGATGTTCAAAGAGGTGTTTCTACAAGAAGGTTTATGCATGATACATGTTTAACTGCTGCATTTGTTTCCCAAGTTGAACCTAAATGTGTTGATGATGCTTTATTGGATGAAAACTGGATTTTGGCAATGCAAGATGAACTGAACCAATTTAAAAGGAATGAGGTTTGGGAACTAGTCCCTTGCACACCTAATATGAATATAATTGGCACAAAGTGGGTGTTTAAAAATAAAATGAATGATCAAGGAGTAATAACTAGAAACAAGGCTAGGCTTGTAGCTAAAGGGTATAACCAAGAGGAAGGAATAGACTATGAGGAAACATATGCTCCTGTTGCTAGGTTAGAAGCTGTTAGGCTATTACTTGCTTTCTCATGCATGATTGGATTCAAACTTCATCAAATGGATGTGAAAAGTGCATTTTTGAATGGATATATAAATGAAGAAATTTATGTTTCACAACCATCTGGATTTGTTGATCACAAATTGCCTAACCATGTATATAAGCTAAAAAAGGCTCTTTATGGACTCAAGCAAGCTCCAAGACAATGGTATGAAAGGTTAAGTAACTTTCTTATCTCTCAAAACTTTGAAAGGGGCCAAGTTGATAAAACTTTGTTCATTAGAAAGTCTTTGGACAGCATTATACTGGTGCAGGTTTATGTGGATGATATAATCTTTGGATCCACTAATGAGAAGCTTTGTGAAGAATTTGTTGCAGCTATGCAGGGGGAGTTTGAAATGTCAATGATGGGTGATCTAAACTTCTTCTTAGGCTTACAAGTCAAGCAATTAGATCATGGAACATTCCTCAATCAGTCAAAATATTGCAAAGAGCTGTTAAATAAATATGAGATGGACAGCTGCAAAGAATCAAGCACACCCATGGCTACCAGCAGCTATCTTGATGCTGATGAAAGTGGTAAACCTTTTGATTCCACTAAGTATAGAGGTTTCATTGGTTCACTATTATATCTAACTGCTAGTAGGCCTAATATAATGTTTAGTGTATGCATGTGTGCTAGGTTTCAATCTAATCCCAAAGAATCACATTTCGCAATTGCCAAAAGAATTTTGAAATATCTAAAAGGAACTATTAATGTTGGTTTGTGGTATCCTAAAGGTGCTTCTTTTAATCTAGTGGGCTATTCGGATGCAGACTTTGCTGGATGTAAACTTGATAGAAAAAGCACTAGTGGAACTTGTCATCTACTAGGAAGTAGTCTAGTATCACGGCATAGCAAAAAGCAAGCTAGTGTGGCTTTGTCTACTGCTGAAGTCGAGTATGTTGCAGCTGGGAGCCATTGTGCTCAAACTCTTTGGTTAAAACAACGACTTTTTGATTATGGTTTGAAACTAGATCACATTCCTATTAGGTGTGACAATACAAGTGCTATCAACTTAACAAAAAATCCTATTTTGCACTCTAGAACGAAACATATAGAAATAAGGCACCATTTCATTAGGGATCATGTTCAAAAAAGGTGATTGCATAATTGAATTTGTTGACTCTAATAACCAACTTGCTGATATATTTACCAAACCACTCCCAAAAGATAGGTTTTTCCAATTAAGAAATGAGTTGGGTGTCCTTGATGTTTCAAATGTGATGTAATTCATGTATGTGATTCATTTCTGCTGTTAATCATGCTGTGTTTGTGTGTTTGAATGCTTAATTCTGCATAATTTTTGATTGATTACAGTTAGATTTGCATATTGTATGTTATAAGTGAAATC
Organism: Lablab purpureus; assembly: GCA_030347555.1. NCBI lineage: Eukaryota > Viridiplantae > Streptophyta > Magnoliopsida > Fabales > Fabaceae > Lablab > Lablab purpureus. Next base: position 16,680,251 of record CM059258.1, on the reverse strand, counting down.
TGCAATGTTATTCAGGATTTTAGTTAGTTATTTCGGGCTTTTAATCAGTTGTTTCGCATAATTTGGGGCTGCAGTGGATGTGCAGTAATATCTGTCTCTGTTTTAGTCAGTTAATCTGTCGATTCAGTCAGTTAAAATCATTTATCTGCATTAAATCAGTATCAGGATTTCTGTTTTAATCAGCTGTTTTTCATAAATCAACTGACTGAAATTGCCTGTCACCATGCAAAGTTTAAAATTTGAACGAATTTACTGTTAAACTGCATTGATTCACATTTAATTGGTGCATTTAAGTTGATTAATTGAGAATTGTGCATTTAAACATGATAGATAAAGCTGGTTCAAAGAATCTTGACTGCTGTTTTGTCTTGTAGTGCCTTTGCTTTACTTTTTAACTGGTTTCTCTCTCCAAATACGAATTTCATTCAACCAACTGAATTCTTTGGTCAAGACTATGCCTGCTACATATCTCTGTCCCATATATTCCAACTGAATGCAATTGATTCCCTCTTTGACTGAATAAAACATTAATTTGTTAAAAATTTGAAAATTTGAAATGTTAAATACATGTGCTGTGCATTGCTTCATTGTTATTCACCTTGCCCGTGTAAAATCTGCATAATCCATTCTCTATACTCTATTTCTCTGCACTTTATCTTTTCTGAAATGGCATCTTCAAGCAACCCAAGGAAGAGATCAAAAAAGGCTGGGTCATCCAAAAATAAGGAACCAGAAATTCCAGCAACTCATACTTATAGACATGGGTCTATAGAAGCTTGGTTCGAAGGTGATGAAGAGAGGATTGAGAAGTTTCAATCCCATATCAGTAGGAAGGCTGTAAACTCACCCAAAGTGCTCAGTTTTCAGTGGCTGGAAGATGAAGGATTGACTGACATTATAGCCATGATTCAACATCAGGATCTGCAGAAATTTCTGGAATTAAATGGGTTCATATACCCAGATTTGGTGAAAGTATTTTACACAAATCTCAAACATGATGGATCTGTTTTAGCTTCCAAAGTGAAAGGAACAGAAATGATTATAAACAATTCTGTTTGGAAAAGAGTAGGGGGCTTCAAAACTGACGGCATTGTGGTTAGCAGGGTTTGTGTGGTTCCTTGGAAGACTTTAACAAGGTGCAGACGTACAAAGAGTGTTTGAGGAATCCTCAAGGATCCGTTCGTGGATTTCGAGGTTGGTGGACTTACCTTGACAGCGAAGGGTGCTTACATTTATCATCACATGGATAATCACTCCAAGGGAAGCAATCATGCTACATTGAATGAAGGTGATCTTCTTCTAATTTTTTGTTTGATGAAATCTGTGAGAATTAACTAGATTCATATTATCAAAGATCACATGATGAAGTCCAAAAGGCTGCCTGATTATCGTCTTCCATATGCTGTGATAATTTCCAAATTCCTTGAGTATTTTGGTGTGGACATTAGAGGTGAACAGAAAATCAGCATAGGGCGAACCCATCAGCTGGACAATGGCTTTCTCTTTAAGTTTGGCTTTACCAAAAGCAATGGAGCTTGGTCCGCTGCACGGGAAGTCTGTCAATGCGGGCCAAATCGTCGCTGGAACTTCTGCTAGTCCTTGGAGCTGCAATCGATGAAACTGGAAATTCGAACCTGGTGCGGACGGATACTCCATGATGGGAGACATTGTACCTTATGTTCCTCCGAGTTGACCGTGGTCCTCCACTTTCATTGTTTGAACAAACAAGTGTTACAAAGATTTGATTCGATCCAATCTCATCAACAATATCATCACAACTACTCGCATGAATAGGTTTGGGCGCATTGATCAAAGCATTGAAGATTTACATGCCCAACTTGCACAAATAAATATGGGTTCTTATGCTACTCCTGGTGATGATAGTGGAGAAGATAATGACTGATCTCTGCTGCTGAAGTTTCTGCTATGCGGTCATTGCTGTTGGTCATATGATCTTGTACTGCATATTGTCTGTCTTGTTGCTGCTGTTGGAGCTCAAGCTGCTGTTGCTTGCCTTTTCTTTTAAATTTTGTTTTGTTCATGTGCTGTTAGTTAGTTGTTCTGCTGCTGTTTCTAATTGGGTTATAATGCCCATGTATGTTGGACAATCTTATTTTACTTGCATATGCTATGTTATTTTTCGGTGCTATTTGATGATTCCAAAGAGGGAGAAATTGTTGAATGCATTTGAAGGCACATGAAGAGCAAGTGCAAGTGAAAGGGGGAGAATCTAGTGAAAGGGGGAGAATTTGAATCTGCTGCTGCTGCTGTTCTGTTTCTGCTGCTATTTTTCTGCTATATTGTTTTTACCACACTGTTCTGCTATTGCTGCTGTATTTTTCGAATTTTTGTTTTTTGCAGGACTCCTACATTCTTCAAAGACAATGAATGCATCAAGTGGTTGTCATCATCAAATAGGGGGAGTTTGTTGGACTTGAAGACTTGGTTTCAAGTGGATTTGATGTCTCCAACCACCTTTAATGATGAAGATGTTGGTGCTTGAAGAATGAAGATTTTGTCTTAGGATTAGAGCGTCTTAGGTTGTGTGGTAAGATGCATTTCAATCTATCTTGGTCTTAGTCTTGGAGTTTAAAATGTTTTAAAAAGGTTTTAAAATGATTTCAAAGGTTTAACTGTTTTTTAACTGGTTAAAAATCTGATTTCAACTAGTTAATCTGTTCTTCGTTTTTCAAACCTTTGTATTTGGGAAATTTCAGCTGACTGTTTTCAAAATTTAAACCGGTTAAAATCCTCGATAGGTTTGTTTCGAGAATTCAGTTTTCGGAATAGCTAGTTAAACGAGATTTCAACTGAGCGATTTCAAGTTCCGATGAAAAGGTGCTCACTGGAAAATGGGTTTTAATGAAAACAACCGACTAAAACGCGATTTCAACCGACTATTTCCTGCAGAATCAGTTTTAACAGTTTTCTATATATATCTTCAAACTCAAAGATCTAAGTGACGAAACATTTTCTAAAGAACCCATTGGGCAAGAACGTTCCTATTACACTCTAAAACATTTTGCTAATCACTCCAAGACGATCAAGATTCAATTGAGTGCGAATCAAATCAAGAAGTGCATGCTCTATTTTTCGTTCTTGCTGATGCTCTGTTTTTCGTTTCTGCATTGAAGAACTCCAGGTTTATTCAATCTTTTTGTGTGTGTTGGTTAGCTGCATGTTCGTATCTTAATCAGGGTGATTAAGAGATCTTGTAATAGGGTTTTATAGGTGTTTAGAAGTCTTGTAGGGTTCAAGACTTGGTGCAGCTTTCTGGTTTCGGTTTTGCATGTAGTGTTCATGTAAAAACTGGTTTTTAGTGAATTGATTGAATTTGTTTGTTTAGGAAACTGGATGTAGCCTTTGTTGAAAGGTGAACCAGTATAAATCTGCTGTGTTGTTCTTCTTCCCTTTAACTCTTTCCATTCGGTAATTGAAGTTTGAATTGAAATTGAATTTGGTATATGATCAATTGATTAAGAGCATTTGAAGAACCTATAAAAACTGGTTTAAATCTTCAATTCGAATCTGGTTTTTCATAATTGGGCATTGGGTTTTGAAAATCTTTGAAAGTTTAATTCACCCCCCCTCTTAAACTCAGCCATTTATTCCAACACCAAGTCCAGAAAATCCTTATGGTATCTTGATAGTGGATGTTCAAGACATATGATAGGAGATAAAAGCAAATTCAAAAGCTTCAAAAAGAAAGAACAAGGTTTTGTAACCTATGGAGAAAACAACAAGGGAAAGATCAATTGTAGCGGAGATATTGGAGATACCCTAAAGATCCATGATGTTCACCTTGTAGATGGTTTGAAGCACAATTTGCTAAGCATTAGTGAACTTTGTGATAAAAGCTTAAAGGTAATATTTGATAGTGATCTTTGTAAAATTCATCACAAGGATTCTAATCAAATCGCCCTCATTGGTAAGAGACATAATAATATTTATCTCATTGATATTGATAATGCATCTTCATCTAGAAATATATCTTGTTTAGTAGCTAAAGAAGAAGATCCATGGTTATGGCACAGAAGAGCTGCTCACATTCATGTGCCACATCTAAGTAAACTTATATCAAAAGAGTTAGTAATTGGTTTGCAAAAACTGATTTTTGAAAAAGATAAAACATGTGCAGCTTGTCAAAAAGGGAAGCAAATTAAAACTTCTTTTAAATCCAAAAATGTTGTTTCCACTTCTAAAACTTTGGAATTATTGCACATAGATTTATTTGGTCTTTCCAAAACAAAACGTTTTGGTGGAAATTATTATGCTCTTGTGATTGTTGATGATTACTCTAGATTTACATGGACACTTTTTATTTCATCTAAAAGTGATGCTTTCAAAGAATTTAGAAAATTTGCCAAGGTTGTTCAAAATGAAAAAGATTTGACAATTAAGATTTTAAGAAGTGATCATGGTGGTGAATTTCAAAATGCATCTTTTGAAAATTTTTGTGAAGAACAAGGTATTTCTCATAATTTTTTAGCACCAAGAACACCACAACAAATTGGTGTAGTTGAAAGGAAAAATAGATCTTTAGAAGAACTTGCAAGAACTATGTTAAATGAAAGCAATTTACCTAAATATTTTTTGCCTGATGCCGTAAGCATCGCATGTTATGTTTTAAATAGAATTTTGATAAGACCTATTTTGAAATTAACTCCATATGAGCTTTTCAAGGGAAGAAAACTTATTTCTCATTTTAGAGTTTTTGGTTGCAAATGTTTTGTTTTAAGTAACGAAAAAGATAACCTTGAAAAATTTGATTCTAAATCCGATGAAGCTACATTTTTAGGATATATAGAGTTTTTAATAAAAGGACTTTAAATGTTGAAGAATCTATACATGTTGTCTTTGGTGAATATCTAGACCTTGAGGAAACCCCTCTTGAGTCAATATTTTTTTGTAGATGATGAAGGAGAACAACAACAAGAAGCTCCTTTGGAAGAAGTTTTTGAAGAAATCAATTTGGATGATAATCCTCCTCAAGATGAAAGTCTACCAAAAGAATGGAGACCACCAAAAGAAGTATCTTTGGACAATGTTATTGGAGATATCTCAACAGGTGTAAGAATAAGGAAGAACATGAATAATTTCTACATGAATGTTGTGTTTGTTTCTCAAATTGAACCAAAAACCGTGGAAGAAGCGTTAGCGGATGATCATTGGTGCATAGCAATGCAAGAAGAGATGAATCAATTTGAAAGAAATTAGGTATGGGATTTAATTCCTAAAACTAACAATATGCAGGTTATTGGCACCAGATGGGTTTTTAGAAATAAACTTGATGAGGAAGGAAACATCACCAAGAACAAAGTTAGGTTGGTTGCAAAAGGTTATAGACAAGAATAAGGAATAGACTATGATGAAACTTTTGCACCCGTAACAAGACTAGAGGCTATTCATTTGTTGCTAGCATATGCTTCCATTATGGGATTCAAATTGTTTCAATTTGATGTAAAAAGTGCTTTCCTAAATGGATACATCAAGGAAGAAGTCTATGTAGAACAATCTCCATGTTTTGAAGATTTTAAAAATCCAAATCATATCTACAAGTTGAAGAAAGCCTTATATGGACTAAAGCAAGCTCCAAGATCTTGGTATGAAAGGTTAAGTAATTTCTTACTTGATAATGGTTTTAGAAGAGGTAAATTTGATTCTACTATTTTCATTAAGAAATCAAAGAAACATATTTTAATTGTTCAAGTTTATGTTGATAATATCATATTCGGTTCAACTAATAATGATCTTTGCCAAGAGTTTGCAAGTAATATGCAGGGAAAATTTGAAATGTCTATGATGGGAGAATTAAATTTCTTTCTTGGTTTGCAAATCAAACAAATGAAGAAAACAAAATATTGCTATGAGATCTTAAAGAAATTTAAGATGGAAAATTTCAAGGAAGCTGCAACTCCCATGGCCACATCTTGTTATTTGGATCAAGATTCAAATGGTAAGGCAGTAGATCAAACAAAGTATAGAGGTATAATCAGATCCTTACTTTATCTTACTGCTAGTAGACCTGATTATGCAAAGTGTGTGTGTTTGTGCTAGGTTTCAAGCCAACCCTGGAGAATCTCACGTAAAGGTAGTCAAAAGAATCCTTAAGTACCTTAAAAGAACAAAAACCTTTGGTTTATGGTACCCTTCAGGAGCCTCTCATAGTATTATAGGTTTTTCTGACTCAGATTATGGTGGATGTAGAGTTGATAGAAAAAGTACTAGTGGAACATGTCATCTTTTAGGATATTCTTTAATTTCATGGCATTCTAAGAAACAAGCTAGTGTTGCTCTTTCAACCACAGAGGTTGAGTATATAGCAGTAGACAGTTGTTGTGCTCAAATCCTATGGATGAAACAACAATTAGAAGACTTTGACATCTTTCTAGATCATATCCCTCTTAAGTGTGACAACACTAGTGCCATCAATCTGACTAGGAATCCTATCATGCACTCTAAGACCAAGCATATAGAAATTAGACATCATTTTATTAGAGATTATATAGCTAAAGGAGATTGCATAATAGAATATATAAACACTAAACATCAACTAGCAGATATCTTTACAAAACCCTTGCCCGGAGATAAATTTTATGAGCTTAGAAGAGATCTAGGTATTGTTGATGATAAATCTCTTGATTGATTTGTGTTTATTAATAAGTTTTTGATGTTAATCATGTGTTTTTACGAAAAAATGTTTTAATCGCGTATATAATCGATTAGCTTTCGTATCATAATCGATTAAAAGTGCTGTTTGTGAATTGTTTTCATTCATAATCGATTACCTCATGCTATAATCGATTAAAAGCGCTGATGAGTAATTTAATCGACTATCTGTTTTACATAATCGATTATTTTTCTGGGTTTTTGTTTTCTGGAAAAATTTTGCAAGCAAATAATCGATTACGCTTATTCCATAATCGATTAAATGTGACATTCTGTGTTTTTCTACACACTGGTTTTTGAACGTTGGAGCTTTGAATCACGTGATTTTCGTCCTACAATGGCTATATTCCTTCCCCAACGGCTCTATTGTCATTAATACAGTGGATTGAAGTCATATTTCATGTCTATAAATACCAAGGTTGAGAATCAAAGTGCCACTTTCAGTTTTTTTTCTCACCCTTGTTGTATTTCTGTTTTCAAGCTCTCTCTTGTGCGCGAATCTTTGCTTAATATGTGTTGTTAAATTCTTTTGTGCTTCTACATTCATCCTTGCATCAATGGCTGATCAAAGAAGAAGGAAGATGCCATCAAGAAGAAGAGGAAAGGCACCCATGACCTGCCAATAGCAAGAGTAAGAAGAAAGACAACCAAATCTTGCTGGCTGGATTTTTGATGAAGACCTTCAAAAAGCTTAAATAAATCATTGGAAAGACAGGAAGATTCTCACCCAAAATTCCTATCTTGTGATTTCTTTAGGTCTCATGGTTTTACTTTTCAGGAGATGTTAGTTTCAAGTAGCCTCAAGACCTTTGTAGAAATGGAGGGTCCATATTATCCGGACTTGGTAAGAATTTTCTATCTTAATCTAACTTCTCGTACAGGTAATCCAAGCTCTAAGGTAAAAGGAGTAAGGATTCATCTTGATGAAGATGTGTGGCAAACCGTGGCTGGATTATCAACTGAAGGAGGAATCAACATCACTTATGGCTTTGAAGGATTTAACAAGCTTGGTGAATTTAGAAAATTTTGCAAAGATCCAAACCTTCAAGTGGAAAGTCTCTACAAAGTCGGTAATGTAAAATTAGATGAAAGAATGTTACATTATGTGATTGTTTGGATTCTTGTTGCTAGAGGAACCAATCATGCTTAGCTAACCAAGGAAGACATTTTATTAATGTATGGTTTTTTCAATGGTGTTAGTATTGATTGACCCGCCATTATTCTTGACAATATGTTTAAACCCACTAGATTATCTACCTTTGCTTTACCCTATTCAGTTTTCATTTCTAAGATTTTGGAATACAAAGGGGTAGACCTAACAGGGGAGACAAAGCAAATTTTGCTAGGCAACAACAAAATTGGAAAGAGTGTTCTGCACCACATGGGACTCATCGAACAAGGTAATAGTTTTAGACAAAGAGGAGAAGATGCGCCTATGGAAGAAGATGAAGACAATGAACAACAACCTCAACCAGGCTCCATGGAAGCAAACATTTATTCAAGGATGGAAAATATTCTCAATCTCCAAATCCAACATTATGATGACATTTGCTCAAGACTCTCAAGACTAAATAGAAGAGTACATCGTGTAGAGCGGAAATTAGAGATTGAAGATATCTCTCCAGAAGAAGATAACATTGGTTCTTCAAGGGGGAAACAACCAACTGAAAAAAATGAAGATGAAGAGGACGGGGATAGTGAGGAAACCGATTAGGATGAAAAATCACTTGTCTCTTAGCTCTATTTTTTTCTTTAGCTGCTATTCCTTTTCTTTCAATGTTTTTTATTAAATGCTTCTGTTGTGTAAATCTCATTTGCTATATTATCTTTTTGATTATGTTAAAAATAAAAGGGGAGAAAAATATATGTTGATTGATAAGTGACTAGAAAATATCAAGAATATCTTAAATATTAAGAGAAAAGTTTAAGGGGGAGATTAAAGAATTATTTCTATGCATTAAATTCCTTGAAATTTAAATATTTCAAATTCAAATTCAAATTGAAAATTAAATGCTGTGAGATTGGCTATATTATTTCCTTTGTGGACTAACATTTATGATGGAGATATCCATACAATATTTTCTAAGTTTTTTTTCAGGATATCAATCACAAGTCTTTAAAGTTTCGTTTATCATCATCAAAACAGGAGAGATTGTTGACATAATTCAAGCATGAGTAAAACGTTACTCAGAAGTTTTGATGAAGATTTAATCTCAAATAAATCATGAAGATTGGAGTTTTGATGATGAAGTTATAAAGTTTTATTGCAACATTAAAGACTTGATTTTATCTCAAAAAGAAAGGTTGCATCAGGGAAATAAAGGCAAAATATATATTCATTCAAGGAGAATAAATGCTTTCAAGAAAGAAGATTTTTGAAGATTCTCTCAAGAGTTGAAGATACAAGTTTAGAAGGTTTAGTTTTGGGTGATGGATGAAAAGAGTAAGTCATAATTCCCATCCAAGACCATTTCAAACTTGAGAGCAAGTCATATTTTCTAGGAATCGAAATAGAATCGATTATATCACCTAAAATTGGAATTAAAAGAGTTTAATGAACTAAATAATCAATTAAGTGTTTTTGATAATCGATTATGTTGCTTCTGGGTTTCATATAATCGATTATGGCCTTAATCTAATCGATTATATTAGGAAAAATATGTTTTCCAGTTTTACTCTGATATAATCGATTACAGCTTTTATATAATCGATTAAATACAACGTTTTTGCGAATTCAATGCTAATCAACCTAAGAATGGAAACTTTGAGCTGATTTCAAATTATAAAATGAATGGCAATGTCTTAGATTAACACACATATGATTAAACATGAAATTACATTGTTCTTGTGCAAAAGTTTTTCAAAACTGCTTTCTTGCTCTCTCAAGGTTGATCTAAGTTCTTGGTAGTGGTGATTGCATTGTGCTTAAGCTTTCATATCCAGCACTCATAAGGTGTTTTCTTTACTGTTTATTGGTTTATGTAATTCATCTCTTGGATATGTTCTAAAGGGAGGTGTGTTCATCTCTTGTGTGTCAAGAGAGGTGGAGATCATCCTTAGTGTGTTTAAGGAGGTGTTACTATTTATCTTTAATTATTTTTACATTGTGTCACTGATTAGTGTGTTTAATTGCTTTTAAAGATAGTGGGGTTATCATCACGTGTTTGTGGTGATTGGGAACTGGACATAGGATTGGCTAAATCCGAACCAGTATAAATCTTTGTGTTCAATCTCTCTTTCACTATCTCTTGTTACTCTTTATTTTATTACGGATCATATTAACATTTGTTATCTCAACTGCTCTTATCAAAGGTTAAGGAAAATCTGAATCTTGATTTTAGAAGTATTTTTAAAATCTAGAAAATTATTTTAAAAAGGGAAAAAGTCTTTTAAAAATCCAATTCACCCCCCTTTTGGTTTTGACACTGTCGTTATTTCTAACAATTTTTAATTAAGACTTTAGTTGGTTTGCCTTACATAATGTAATGTTATCAGTGAATGTGAATCCTTTACCTTATGTACACTATTATTATAGATTTTATTAATTATGAGGTTACTTATAAAATTTGTTACTTTTATTCTCATGATATATGATGTGGGGTAGAGGGTGTCACATTTAGTGGTATCAGAGCCAGGTTGTCCAAAACCGGACTTGTGTGTTATATGAACCTACTATTGTTTCTGTTGTGTTCTCTGATAGTGTTATAATTTTAGGACTTGCACTTAATCTGTTTGTTACTTTTCTCAAAACATGGCTTGTAAAATTGATTGTGTGATAGCTAACATTCTTAAAGTGTTAGAACAAACTATAAGTAATGGTAGAGCTAAAACTCTGCTCCTTAATGGTTAGAACATTTTCAGTGTAACCGTCCATCCTCTTTTAAGGGATGATATGATCCAGATGACACTATGATTTGAGTGACTAAAGCAAAAAAAAAAGATCTTTAGAGCAATGGAATGTTTTATTAGTATTTCTTATAAGTAGTTTTAGTTGACTTGAACTGTTTGCCTCTTATTCAATTAGACATTATTCTTGGTATGAACTGATTATCTTCCAACTATGTCTTGTTGAATTGTTTTGATAAGTCAATTTTGTTTTGTGAAAGTGAGAGTACAAAATTTCTAAGTGTTGATAAAGTTAAAACTTGTTTAAAAGAAAATGATAACGTATATATGATTTTAATCTACTTGAAACTTGAGAAATATAATGAGCTTAGCGAGATCTATGTAGTGAGTGAGTAAGGATGTGACTATTCTAGCACCTGAGAGAGAGATCCAGTCCTCCATAGATTTAGTACCTGGTACCGCACCTATATGTATAAAACCCTACAGAATGTCCCCTAAGGAGCACCAATTTTATTAGTTAAGAAAAAGAAAAAGGATGGGAGCATGGGATTGTGCATGAACTATTGCCAATTGAATAAATATATCATTAAGAATAAATACCATTTACCTATAATAGATGACTTGATGGACAAATTAGTTGGGGTGTGTGTTTTTAGTAAGATAGACTTGAGATTCGGTTACGACCAAATTCGAGTGAGGCCTGAGAATATTCTGAAGACCGCTTTTAGGACCCGCTATGGGCACTAAGAGTATTTGGTTATGCCTTTTGGTGTGACTATTGCACTTAGTGTCTTCATGGAATACATGAATCGAATATTCCACCTATATTTTGATAGGTTTGTAAGAGTATTCATAGATGACACCCTAATGTACTCTAAGACCAACGAAGAGCATATCGAACACCTCAAATTTGTCTTACAAACCTTTAGAGATGAAAAAAAAACTCTATGCTAAGTTGTTTAAGTGTGAGTTTTGATTGGGTAGTGTGAGCTTCTTAGTTCATGTATTTTCTGAAGAAGAGATAGTTGTAAACCCTCTCAAAGTAGAGGTTGTGCTAGAGTGAGAAGCACCTAAGTTAGTCTTTGAGATTAGGAGTTTTCTACGATTAGTTGGATATTAAAGGATGTTCATAGAGAATTTCTCTTACCTAATTTAACTAGGAAGAACCAACCATTTGTGTGGAATGCCAAGTGTGAGGAGGGTTTTTAGGAGCTTGAGAGAAGATTAACTAGTGCAACAATATTAGTGTTACCCAATCCAATCCTAGTGAAATCATTGTAGTGTTCTATGATGCCTCTAAGTTGGGTTTAGGGAGAGTTCTTATGCAAAATGGTAAGTAGTAGCATATGCCTCTAGACAACTTGAAATCTATGAGCAAAACTACCCTACCCATGATTTGGAGTTAGCTACAATAGTGTTAGTCTTTAAGATATGGAGACATTATCTTTTTGGGTCCAATTTGAAATGTTTAGTAATCATAAAAGCCTTAAGTACTTATTTGACCAAAATGAATTGAATATGAGCCAGAAGTGATGGTTTGAGTTTCTTAAGGAATATGATTTTCAACTTAGCTATCAATCAGGTAAGGCCAATGTAGTAGCCGATGTATTAAGTAGGAAATCCCTTCAAGTGTCAGGTTTGATAGGTAGAAAGTTTAGCCTTATAGAAGAGTTTGTATATGTGTGTCTAGTTTGTCAGAAATCTAAGATAGAACACTGAAAGCCTTCAGGAATGTTGCAATTCTTAGATACACTAGTGTGGAAATGCATTAGTATTTCCATGGACTTTGTAGTTGGGTTGCTTTAAGGACTACCAAGAATCTAGATGCCATGTGGGTGATTATAGATAGACTAACCATATCCGCTCACTTCATCCTTATCAATATTAAGTATCCTTTGGAAATGTTGATCAAGCTTTACAAGAGGAGAAAAGAACTTGAGTTAGAAGAAGGTAATAATGTATTCCTTAAAGTAACTCATTGGACTCGAGTAAGCAGAGCACTGAGATTATGAAGTTTAGTTCTCGTTTCATCGGTCCCTATCAGATCCTAAAGAGCATTGGTAGCGTTGCTTACCAAATAGTCTTTCCTCCTTCTCTTTCAAACCTACAAAATGTCTTTTTAGTTTTTCCCAGTTGAAACCAAAAACATTCCTTTCGTCAAGGTCGTTTGGAGAAAGAATGTAGATGAAAGTGCGACCTAGGAACTAGAAAGTCAAATGCGTGAGGCGTATCCACTACTGTTTTCTTCTTCACGTAAATTTCGAGGATGAAATTTTTTAAAAAGGAGGGGAGAATTGTGACACCCCAATTTTTATAAAGATTAATTAAATATTTTTAGGAAATTTCAAGATTTTTAATTTAATTAATATATGTTTTTTTTATGTGATTTTAATATATAGTATTCATGTTCATAATTATAAAATAATTAATTTTAGAATATAAGGTCTTATATAAATAATGTTCAAGTCTTAAGTCATTGAGAACACCAGTACTTTGAGAGAGAGTAAGAGAGAAAGTCATTCCCGTTTTTCACAGGGTTGCTATGGTAAAACAATTGCTGCAGATTCGTTCACCGTTGGATGGAGCTGGAAATTTAACAGGTGTTTCGTGACACTTGGTTATTCATTATGACCGGTTGGATCGTTGATACAAGGTCTGAGTAGGGAGATATTTAGTTCGCACAATAATAGTAATTTGGGGTTTTTTGTTCTCTATTTAACAAGGAAGATGAGAAATTTTAGAATATTAGGAGCACCATCTGCACATAAAAAAGTTAAGGGGGGAATGAGAATTCATTTTGGGGTGTGGGATATTTGTTGGGTAGTGGAGTTGACCCGCAATTACTTAATTTGGGTGTGTTATTGAAACAAGGGTTTTCTTCTTTCATCTCTGTTTGATTCCTAGTTACTCTTATAGGCTCTTTATGATATGAATTGAAGAATAATATATATAATTTCTTAATTTGATGATGTTGTGATTGCTTTGAAGCACCTTAAGGATTCTTGTGATACCCTGTGAAGGGGATGTTTAAGGGTGATATAGTTTTAGTGATGAATGAAGGATAATGTATGTTAATTGAATATTATTATATTGTTTTATCCATTGATTATGATAAGAGTCATGTGTTAAGTGATTGTGACTGTAAATGTGAACTTATGTGAAGGGAAATGTGTATGAGGGTATAAGAAGTCCTTGGACTTATGTGAACATGCATTGTAACATGAGATGAACTTATGTGAACATGCATCATAACGTGAGATGGATTTATGTGAACATGCATCATAACATGAGATGGACTTGTGTGTGTTGGAAAAAATGGCTGAGTTTAAGAGGGGGGGTGAATTAAACTCTTAAAGATTTTCGAAATTCAAAGGCCAAATATACAAAACCATTTTCGGAATGAAGATTAAAAAACTAGTTTTAATGGGTTCTTGAAATGCTGTTAATCAATTGATCATATATCCAATTCAATTACAATTCAAATACCAATTGCCGAATGTAAAAGATTAAGGAAAGAAGAACAACACAGGAGATTTATACTGGTTCATCTTTCAACAAAGGCTACATCCAGTTTCCTAAACACACAAATCCAATCAATTCACTAAAAATCAATTTTTACATGAACACTACATGAAAAACGAAAACCAGAAAGCTGCACCTAGTCTTGAACCCTACAAGACCTCTAAACACTTGTAAAACCCTATTACAAGAACCCTTAATCACCCTGATTAAGAGACGCACATGCAGCTAACACACACACAAAGAATTGGATTGAATTCACCTGGAAATTCAGTGCAGAAAAGAAAATAGAGCAAGAGCAGTGAACGAAAAACAGAGCAGCAATTCTTGATTCAATTCGCTATTCAATTGGATCTTGGACTTCTTGGAGAAATTCGCAAATTGATTTAGAGTGTTAGAGAAACGTTCTTGCTCAGTGGGTTCTTCTAAAAATGATTCGTCACTGAGTTCTTTGAATTTCAAGTTATTTATAGCAAAGCTGTTCCAGACTTTTAAAACTGATTCTGACGAAAATAGTCGGTTGAAATCGCATTTAAACCGGTTGTTTTCATTAAAAACAATTTTCCAGAGAGCACCTTTTTTGTGAAACTTGAAATCAGTCAGTTGAAAACCCGTTTTAACTAGCTATTCCAGAAAACTGAAAATCCTTAACAAAAGCTCCAGGATTTCAACTGGTTAAATTCTAAAAAACAGTCAGCTAAAAATTGCCAAATACAAAGCTTTAAAACTGAAGAACAGTTTAACTGATTGAAATCATATTTTCAATCAGTTAAAAAACAGTTAATACCTTTAAAAACATTTTAAAACCTTTTAAAACATTTCAAATCATTTTAAAACCCAAGATTAAGTCCAAGATTAATTGAAATACATCTTACCATATAACCTAAGACACTCTAATCTTAAGACACAATCTTCATTCTTCAAGCACCATCGTCTTCATAATCAAAGGTGGTCGGAGACATCAAATCCACTTGAAACCAAGTCTTCAAGTCCAACAAACTCCCCCTATTTGATGATGACAACCACTTGATGCATTCATTGTCTTTGAAGAATGTAAGAGTCTTGCACAAAACACAAAAATACAACAGAAGAGTATGGTGGTAAGGAAATATAGCAGCACATCAGAAAATATTGCAACACCAATTTTACAAAGCAGCAGATATCAGCAGAACAGCAGAGCGCGCACAGAAGACTCCCCCTTTCACCTGTGCTTCATGTGCCTTCAAATGCATTCATCAATTTCTCCCCCTTTGGAATCATCAAATAGGACAAGGGAAAAGAAATAACATAGCATATGCAACGAATTTAAAATTGCTCAAGATACATGGGAATTTAACCTAATTAAAAACAGCAACAACAACACAAACTAACAGAAACTGAAAGCAACAAGAATTAAACGGTAAGCAACAACAGCTTGTGAGTGAAACATTAACAGTAGCAGCAGGAGAGGCAACACGCAGGACCAGTATCATATGACCAACAGCAGCAGATATCAATGACAGCATAGCAGATACAGCAGCAAAGGTCAGTTATTATCTTCTCCACCATCATCACCAGGAGCAGCATAATATCCCATATTTATTTGTGCAAGTTGGGCATGTAAATCTTCTATGCTTTGATCAATACGCCCAAACCTATTCATGCAGTAAGTGTGATGATATTCTTGATGAGATTGAATCGAATCAAACCTTTGCAACATGGTTTGCTCAAACAATGAGAGTGGAGTGCCACGGTCAACTGGAGGAACATAAGGAACAATATCTTCCATCATAGAGTAACATTCTGCATCAAGTTCTGCATTTCCAGCTTCATCAGCAGCAACTCCAGCAGCAGTTTCAGCAGCAGTTCCAACAGCACTTGTCTCTGCATTTCCAACTTCTTGTCCAGCAGTCCATGCACCATTGCTTTTAGTAAAGCCAACCTTAAAGAGAAAGCTATTGTCTAGCTGATGGGATCTCCCTATGTTGATTTTCTGTTCACCTCTAATGTCCACACCAAAATACTCAAGGAATTTTGAAATTATCACAGCATATGGGAGACGATAATCAGGCAGCCTTTTGGACTTCATCATGTGATCCTTGATGATATGTATCCAGTTAATTCTTACAGATTTCATCAAACAAAAGATTAGAAGAAGATCACCTTCATTCAATGTAGCATGATTGCTTCCCCTTGGAGTGATCATCCACGTGATGATAAATGTAAGCACCCTAGCTATCAAGGTTAATCCACCTACCTGAAATCCATGAAAAGACCCTTGAGAATTCCTTAAACACTCCCTGTATGTCTGGACTTTGTTGAAATTCTCCAAGGAACCACACAAACCCCAGCTAACCACAATGCCATCATTTTTGAAGCCACCCACTCTTCTCCAAACAGAGTTGTTTATGATCATTTCCTTTCCTTTCACTTTGGAAGTTAAAACAGACCCATCATGCTTGAGATTTGTGTAAATACTTTCACCAAGTCTGGGTATATGAACCCATTCAACTCCAGAAATTTCTGCAGGTCTTGATACTACACCATGGCTATAATGTCAGTCAATCCTTCATCTTCCAGCCACTGAAAACTGAGGACTTTCGGCGGGTTTACAGTTTTCCTACTGATGTGGGATTGAAACTTCTCAATCCTCTCTTCATCACCATCGAACCATGCTTCAATAGACCCATCTCTATAAGAATGAGTTGCTGGAATTTCAGGTTCCTTATCTTTAGATTTTCCAGCAGTTTTGGATTTCTTCCTTGGGTTGCTTGAAGAAGCCATTGCAGAAAAAAAAAAGTGCAGAGAAACAGAGTATAGGCAATGTATTATGCAGAATTTTTCACAGGCAGGGTGAATAACAGTGAAGCAATGCACACCACATGTATTTATCAGTTCAGATTTTCAGATTTTAACAAATTAATGCATTATTCAGTCAAACAAGCAATCAAATGGAATATATGGGGCAAAGAAATGCAGTATGTACAGACTTGACCAAGGCATTCAGTTGGTTGAATGAAATTTGAATTTGGAGAGAGAAACCAGTTAAAACAAAGCAAAAGCACTACAGGACAAAACAGCAGTCAAGATTCTCTAAACCAGCTTTATTCATCATGTAACAGATGCACAATTCTCAATTAATCAACTTAAATGCATCAATTGAATGTGAATCAATGCAGTTTAACAGCTAATTCGTGCTAATTTTAAATTTTACATTGTTCCAGTCAATTTCAGTCAGTTGATTTGTGAGAAACAGCTGATTAAAACAGATATCCTGATACAGATTTAATGCATTTAACTGACTAAATCGACAGTTTAACTGGCTAAAACAGAAACAGATATCACTGCACTTCCACTGCAGCCCCAAATTAGGAAAAAACAACTGATTAAAAGCATGAAACAACTAACTAAAATTCTGAATATCATTGCAGATTTTACTAATATCATATAATATGCAAATCTAACTGCATCTAATCAATAATTATGCAGAATTAAGCACTCAAACACACAAAAACAGTATGAATAACAGCAGAAATGAATCATACACATGAATTATATCACATTTGAAACATCAAGAACACCCAATTCATTTCTCAATTGGAAAAACCTATCTTTAGGGAGTGGTTTAGTAAAAATATCAGCAAGTTGGTTATGTGAATCAACAAATTCAATTATGCAATCCCCTTTTTGAACATGATCCCTAATGAAATGGTGCCTTATTTCTATATGCTTTGTTCTAGAGTGCAAAATAGGATTTTTTGTTAAGTTAATAGCACTTGTATTGTCACACCTAATAGGAATGTGATCTAGTTTCAAACCATAATCAAAAAGCTGCTGTTTTAACCACAATGTCTGAGCACAACAACTCCCAGCTGCAACATATTCAGCTTCAACTGTAGACAAAGCCACACTAACTTGCTTTTTGCTATGCCATGATACTAGACTACTTCCTAATAGATGACAAGTTCCACTAGTGCTTTTCCTATCAAGTTTACATCCAGCAAAGTCAGCATCCGAATAGCCCACTAGATTAAAAGAAGCACCTTTAGGATACCACAAACCAACATTAATAGTTCCTTTTAGGTATTTTAGGATTCTTTTAGCAATTGCAAAGTGTGATTCTTTAGGATTAGATTGAAATCTAGCACACATGCATACACTAAACATTATATCTGGCCTACTAGCAGTTAGGTATAAAAGTGAACCTATCAAACCTCTATATTTAGTGGAATCAAATGGTTTACCACTTTCATCCGCATCAAGGTAGCTGCTGGTAGCCATGGGTGTGCTTGATTCTTTGCAGCTGTCCATCTCATATTTCTTTAATAGCTCTTTGCAATATTTTGACTGATTGAGGAATGTTCCATGATCCAATTGCTTGACTTGTAAGCCTAAGAAGAAGTTTAGATCACCCATCATTGACATCTCAAACTCCCCCTGCATAGCTGCCACAAATTCTTCACAAAGCTTCTCATTAGTGGATCCAAAGATTATATCATCCACATAAACCTGCACAAGTATTATGCTGTCCAAAGACTTCCTAATGAACAAAGTTTTATCAACTTGGCCCCTTTCAAAGTTTTGAGAGATAAGAAAGTTACTCAACCTTTCATACCATTGTCTTGGAGCTTGCTTGAGTCCATAAAGAGCCTTTTGAGCTTATATACATGGTTAGGCAACTTGTGATCAACAAATCCAGATGGTTGTGAAACATAAATTTCTTCATTTATATATCCATTCAAAAATGCACTTTTCACATCCATTTGATGAAGTTTGAATCCAATCATGCATGAGAAAGCAAGTAATAACCTAACAGCTTCTAACCTAGCAACAGGAGCATAAGTTTCTTCATAATCTATTCCTTCTTCTTGGTTATATCCTTTAGCTACAAGCCTAGCTTTATTTCTAGTTATTACTCCTTGATCATTCATTTTATTTTTAAACACCCACTTTGTGCCAATTATATTCATATTAGGTGTGCAAGGGACTAGTTCCCAAACCTCATTCCTTTTAAACTGGTTCAGTTCATCTTACATTGCTAAAATCCAATTTTCATCAAGTAATGCATCATCAACACACTTAGGTTCTACTTGGGAAACAAATGCAGCAGTTAAACATGTATCATGCATAGACCTTCTTGTAGAAACACCTCTCTGAACATCACCTATCACATTTCCAATGGATAGTTCACGAGGCACCCTCCATTCTTTAGGTAAATCATTTTCTGCAGATTTTAGTTCTGGTGCCAGGATTTCTGTCAGTTCTTTCTCCTTTTCACCAGCTAAAATTCCACCTGCAGCAGCTTTATCAGTTTCTACACGTCCAGTTGATACACCTTCAATTAAGTTTTCTTCTCCTACACCTGCACCACTCACTGCACCTTCATTTTGCACATTAGTCTCATAAAAAACATGAATTGACTCCTCAATGATAGCTAGTCTTTTGTTATAAATCCTATATGCTTTGCTATGTGAAGAATAACCTAAAAACAATGCATCATTAGCTTTAGCATCAAATTTGCCAAGTTTTTCTTTGCCATTATTTAATACAAAACACTTGCAGCGAAACACTCTAAGATGTGCTATGTTGGGTTTTCTCACTTTATACAATTCATAAGGGGTTTTCTTCAAAATAGGTCTTATCAAAATCCTATTTATTATGTAACATGCAGTATTTACTGCATCCGCCCAAAAGTATTTAGGAATGTTTGATTCATTAAGCATTGTCCTTGCTAGTTCCTCAAGTGATCTATTTTTCCTCTCAACAACACCATTTTGTTGAGGAGTTCTAGGTGCTGAAAAGTTATGCTTAATCCCATATTTTTCACAAAAATGATTGAACTTTTCATTTTCAAATTCCCCTCCATTTTTCAAGTTGAGTTTGACAAACTTCCTTTTGTCACCACACATGTGCCTTGAACAGCCACTGTCTAGATACCACAATGATTCCTTGACCTTCAAGAACACCTGCAAAACATAATCAATGGAGAGAATTTGGTACCCACATCAATTTGGGTCCAACAAAGTTAATTACCTTTCTACCACATTTTGGCTTCCAAATATATTGACCACTAGGAACACCAAATTTTCTGATTTTTCATGATTTTGAAGTATGTCCCTTGTTCATACAATAAAAGCATGTAATAGATGAAGTGCTGGACGATTTTCTATGTGAAAAGAAGTTTCTATAAGACTTTTGTTTCTTTTGAAAACCATTTGCAAATCCTAGTCCAACTCTATTCGTTACACAATTTTTAAAGTCTAAAAGTGTATCCAAGTTGGATCTTCCCATGGTGAATTTAGCTAGAGATTTGTTCAAATACTCAATTTGATTATCTAAAATTCTGCAGTTTGTGCAGATTTTTTCAGCGTGTTCACCATTGCAACTTGAAGCTTTGTAAATCATTTCCAGATTTTCAAAATCAGTTTTTGAATTTTCCAGCTCTTTCTCTAGCTCTTTCACCTTGTTCTCTAGCCAATTGTTCATTCCTTTAAGCCTATTGTTTGAACAAGCAACCTTATTAGCCTCTTCATGCAATTCCAGAAAATTTTGCAGCAGCTGATCATAAGGAAGACCATTTTGTGTTGTTGAGGAACTTACACTACTTGCTGTATCACAATCAGCCATAAGGCAAAGATTGGCCCTTTCATCATCACTTGAAGAATCACTAGAGGAGATATCATTCTCATCCCATGCTATGTAAGCCTTCTTGGTTTTGAATGATTTTTCATGCTTCTTTTCTCCATTCCTCTCTTTGTTTTGTGAGTATGGACATTCAGCCTTAATATGTCCCTGTTTTCCACAACCAAAACAAGTAAAGTTAGAAGAAGCTAAATCAGATTTTTTATTATACCTCTTGTTCTTGTAATCTTTGTTCTTGTATTTCAAGAACTTGTTGAACTTTCTAACTAAGAGGTTCAGATTTTCTGCATCACTTCCTCCATGTCCTTCATCCTCACTATTCTCCTCCTTGTGAACCAAAGTCTTCAAGGCCAACCCTTTCTTTTTCTTGTCATTATCTTCTTGTTCAGCAAGTCTATTCAACTCAAGCTCATGTTCCCTTAGCTTTCCAAAAAGTGCAGCAACACTCATTGTTGACAAGTCCTTGGATTCAGAAATTGCTGTTACTTTGGGTTGCCAACTTCTATCCAAACATTTCAGCACTTTGATGTTCAGCTCCTCTTTCTCAAACACTTTTCCAAGGCCTATCAGATGGTTTATAATGTGTGTAAACCTCTTTTGCACATCTGAAACAGTTTCTCCTGGAAGCATTCTAAACATCTCATACTCTTGGATTAAAGTATGTTTTCTAGCTCTTTTAACATCAGCTGTTCCTTCATGTTTAACCTCCAACACTTCCCAAATTTCTTTAGCATTGGAACACTGTGAAACACGAAAGAATTCATCAAGATTAAATGCAGAAGTTATGATATTCTTTGCTTTACAATCATATTTCACTTTATTTTGTTCATCAGCATTTAAATTTTCCCATGGTTTCTCTTCTTTAGGGATATACGGTCCATTGACTATAGCATTCCAAATACCTATATCAATTGATTCAATGAAAATCTTCATTCTAACTTTCCAAAATGGATAGTTTACCCCTGAAAACATTGGTGGCCTATTTATAGAAGCACCCTCTGCAAAAGGCAATTTTCCTTCAGCAATGTTTGAAAATTTTCAGAAAACTTGAATATTGTTCAAGAACCAGCTCTTGATACCAATTGTTGGAATAAATGGCTGAGTTTAAGAGGGGGGGTGAATTAAACTCTTAAAGATTTTCGAAATTCAAAGGCCAAATATACAAAACCAGTTTCGAAATGAAGATTAAAAAACCAATTTTAATGGGTTCTTGAAATGCTGTTAATCAATTGATCATATATTCAATTCAATTACAATTCAAATACCAATTGCCGAATGTAAAAGATTAAGGAAAGAAAAACAACACAGGAAATTTATACTGGTTCACCTTTCAACAAAGGCTACATCCAGTTTCCTAAACACACAAATGCAATCAATTCACTAAAAATCAGTTTTTACATGAACACTACATGAAAAACGAAAACCAGAAAGCTGCACCTAGTCTTGAACCCTACAAGACCTCTAAACACTTGTAAAACCCTATTACAAGAACCCTTAATCACCCTGATTTAGAGACGCACATGCAGCTAACACACACACAAAGAATTGGATTGAATTCACCTGGAAATTCAGTGCAGAAAAGAAAACAGAGCAAGAGCAGTGAACGAAAAATAGAGCATGCAATTCTTGATTCAATTCGCTATTCAATTGGATCTTGGACTTCTTGGAGAAATTCACAAATTGATTTAGAGTGTTAGAGAAACGTTCTTGCTTAGTGGGTTCTTCTAAAAATGATTCGTCACTGAGTTCTTTGAATTTCAAGTTATTTATAGCAAAGTTGTTCCAGCCTTTTAAAACTGATTCTGACGAAAATATTCGGTTGAAATTGCATTTAAACCGGTTGTTTTCATTAAAATCAATTTTCCAGAGAGCACCTTTTTTCTGAAACTTGAAATCAGTCAGTTGAAAACCCATTTTAACTAGCCATTCCAGAAAATTGAAAATCCTTAACAAAAGCTCTAGGATTTCAACTGGTTAAATTCTGAAAAATAGTCAGCTAAAATTTGCCAAATACAAAGCTTTAAAAATGAAGAACAGTTTAACTGATTGAAATCATATTTTTAATTAGTTAAAAAACAGTTAATACCTTTAAAAACATTTTAAAACCTTTTAAAACATTTCAAATCATTTTAAAACCCAAGATTAAGTCCAAGATTAATTGAAATGCATCTTACCACACAACCTAAGACACTCTAATCCTAAGACACAATCTTCATTCTTCAAGCACCATCATCTTCATCATCAAAGGTGGTTGGAGACATCAAATCCACTTGAAACCAAGTCTTCAAGTCCAACAGTGTGATCATGCATCATAATGTGAGATCATTGTGTATCGCTATTGTGGTCAAGTGTGATATGTGATTGGCGCCACATGCATCATAATGTGAGATCACAATGTGAGATCATAACGTGAGATCATTGTGTATCGCGATTGTGATCAAGTGTAATATGTGATTGACACCACATGTTTTCATCATCATAGTGTATATACGGGTATGACATGCATTGCATATGATGCAATTAAGATATGGATATGTTGAGCTTATGGATGATTCCTGTTGAAGTTAAATTAATTTGTTTCTTATGTTTGGATAAGGTTAAGTATTGATTAATTATTTGTTGTGTAAAACTATCCTGTAGTGTCTTTACACTGCAACTTGAGTGAGATATTTCTCACTCCCTTTGTTTCCTTTTCGTGTTTTTCCTTTCGTATTGCAGGTGATCTCCAGTTTGATGTTTGTGATTTTAGTGGTGAAGCTTAGTGTTCATGGGACTGCTCTGATAGGATATGTGACACCGGGATAGGACTAGAAAATTAGAACTTTTGTTTATTTATTTTTAATTAAGACTTTAGTTGGTTTGTCTCACATAATGTAATGTTATCAGTGAATGTGAATCCTTTACCCTATGTACACTATTATTATAGATTTTATTAATTATGAGGTTACTTATAAAATGTGTTACTTTTATTCTCATGATATATAATGTGGGGTAGAGAGTGTCACAGACATGACAATCTAAAGTGACGATGATCACGGAGTCAAAGAATCTAACCAGCATGACCATGACTACTCTCTTTGGAAAGCTTAGAGAACATGCGATGGAGCTAGGCCGCTTCAAAGGAGAAGAAGATATAAAAAAGAAAGGTGTTGCTCTCAAAGCTGATTCTATTAAAGAGGAGAGTAGTGCTACTGATGATGACCTAGAATCCAATGACATCAACATGTTTGTCAAGAAATACAAGAAGTTTATCAAGAACAAAAAGAAAGAAATTTTAAGAAATGTAAAAAATATGAAAATTCAAACTCTCTTGATAACTATAAGTGTTATGGCTGTGGAAAAAGGAGACACTTGAAGTCAGATTATCTAAGTCCCAAGAAGTCAGAAGAGAAGGAAAAGAAAAGCGAAAAATCCTTCAACAAAAAGAAAAAGAAAACATATATTGCTCTGGATGATAATGATGTACTTTCCTCTCAAAGTTCAAGTGAATCAGAAGAGGAAGCTAATCTTTGCCTTTATGGTAGACTATGTTGAATCCACATTAAACAAGGTAAGTGATTCCTGTCTTCCCAATAATTATGATGAATTGCTTGAAGAATTTCTTGATCATTGTGAAAAATTTAAAAAGCTTACTTCTCTTCACAATAAATTAAAAAATGATTATAAAAATCTTGAAAAGAAAATTGTTAATTTAGAAGAAGAGAAAAAGGTTCTGAAAGAGAATTAGGAAAAGACAAAAATTCCATGTAAGTGTAAATCCAAGATTCCTACTTGTGAAGAATGCAAAATTTTTGCAAATAAAATTTCTTATCTTGAAATGTCCTTTCAAAATTCATTATGTGATACGAGCATGAAGATGACAACTATAGTTTTAGGATTTTTAAATTTAATTTTTAATATTTTTTATTTGGATTTATTTTTCTTTGTGAGCCTTTATTAGGCTTTGTATTTTGTTCTTTTTCCCAGTTTTGGGCCTAATTAGTTAATGGGCCTTGTCTTAGGTCCACTAGTATAAATACTCTTACAATGACTCTTTGTATTCAGAATTTAGATTTTAAGGAGTTGAGACTTTGGCTTCGTGAATTCTCTTTTGGTTCTCGAGTGGAACTTTTGATTCTTATCTTTGAATTTTTGAATTCAGAGTGACAAATTCTTACCGGACTTATCAGTCAAAAATGATAGTGGCGTCTTCTAAATCCTTAATCTCTTTCCACATTTTCAATTTTTTATTTTTGATTTGGGGGAAAGTTTTGTCGGAACGATTCGTTCACCCCTTAGTTGAGCAGATTCACATCATTTGGTAGGTTTCTGACTTTTCCGCAACAATTTCCAAAATATTTTTGCAACATTTTTTGTAAGGGTTTCGGAAAAATCTAAAAAACCCTGTCGGAACTTGATTTGGCTCAGTAGAAACGATTTCAGCGAGAGGATGTGATGAACAACACTTTCAATCTTTTATTGCAATAGTAGTAACATGAGGATGTGTTGAATCAGTGCAAGTTGGTGTTCAGTGCTCATTTGTGAATGACAATGACTCTTTCGGTGTAAATCGATTTCGTGTCGGTGTAGTGTATTCCATTTTCCAGTCACGTTCAACTATTTATCACAAGTTAGTATTTTCGTGTTTCGCGCGATGATGTGGTGCTAACAAGAATCGGAATCAGTGGAGGCGAAAGTGAACAATGTCTTCTGGAAGCCTTGTAGTCATGGGAGTAGTGGTGATGATTGGTGCATCGGGGTTTGGCATAGAGAATTCATCATCGACATCGTATAGGGGTGGTTGTTGTTGCGAACTTTGAGTTGAATCTGTGTCCACCAACTACGATGAATCCGATTGTGTTATTTTGTTGTCCATTGTTGAGCTTGTGAACTGTAATTGAAGCATGATTCCTTTGAACTACTATGTTTTTTTATCCAAGCGGAGGTCGTGAAATGCAGAAAGTTCGTTCAATATGATTTAGTGCTTGATTTGAAATTCTTGAATTCTCAATGAAGTGATTTGAATTGAATTTGGTTTAAACATTTTATCATGCACTTGGCAGGCAAGTTTAATTGCAGAAGCAACTGCGTTGTTGTCAATCTGGTGAAGCCATTTCGTCAAATTGGAGGAAATTACAAGTCAATGATTCCCAATCCAGCTTCAATTTGAAGAATTTCCAGTACAATCAGGCTTTCAGTGTGCTAATTGGAACCAAGGAGTGCATATTATTCGTGATTCTTGGAGGAATTTTCCCAAAGAGCTTGTGCGCATTTCAAATTGTGGTGTCCATGCCGTGAGTGATGTACGATGAGTTTATCTAATGGGTGATCACATGTATTAGGGAGGATTGTAATACAATGGAACCCGCACCTATGAATTGAATTAAATTCAATGTGAAAAAGAGTGTTTCGATGCTTGCAGAGAATTGATAGTGATTGAAATTAATGAAGTCCACATTTTCACTTTAATTGTTGCTTCCAATTTATTGCTGATGTGAGTTGATGGAGAGATAGGAAGACATGTGAGTGAAACATTTGATAATCCATGGAGAATTAAATGCACGTGGGAACCATTTGTGTTGATTTGATTTGGTGAATTGGAATGCACATGGGCCCATTGGTAAATTTGATTTGAATTGGCAATTAAAATTGACATTCGAAGAGAGGGATGCAGTTCTTGGTGTCTTCAATCTTTTAGGCATTTACATGAAGTCATGGAGAATTAAATGCACGTGAGACCTGCTAGTGTTAATTTAATTGTGGTGGTTTCTAATGTTAAATTGGAAAAGTTGATGCATGTGAATGCAATTCGGACCACTGGTGGGTTTATTTAATTTGGTGAATTATTCGATGCAATTTGTTAAGTGTAGCAGCATGTGTTCAAGTTGATGCAATTGGTATTCAATTAATTGAAGTGTTGGCTTGAAAAATTGAATAAGCTATTAAGGTAGCTAGTGGTCAGAGGTGTGGATAAATGAGGGCAGCAACTGGTTTACAAAATCTGGTGCCCAGAACCAAATTCTGGTGTATGGTTTAGAATTTGGTGCTAGCTGGTTTGAAATTTTGGTGCATGATTTTCTGGTCATGGTCTAAGCTATTTTCTGACCACATGCCTATCTTGTTGCCAGACCTTTTGCATACTTAGGTGTCAGTTTTGACTTTTTGGTACACATTCTTATGCCAAATTCTGGTTTGGATCTTTTTCGGTCATTTTTATTTTCTTGAGCCATTTCTTTTTAGCTAGCTTTGATTTGAGTCATATGTTTATAAACTTTCTTTGAGTTTGATTTTCCTTGAATTCTTGTTTGTGAAACATAGTATTGAAAGTTAAATTGTTGGAAAATATTGATTGTTGAGATTGAATTTTGAGATTACACAATTAGGAGCTAAGTGTTAGAAATAACGACAGAGTAAAAACCAAGAGGGGGGTGAATTGGATTTTTAAACGACTTTTTCCCTTTTTAAAATAATTTTCCAGATTTTAAAAGATACTTATAAAATCAAGATTCGGATTTTTCTTAACCTTTGATAAGAGCAGTTGGAATAACAAATGTTAATATGATCCGCAATAAAATAAAGAGATAGGAAAAGAGAGATTGAACACAGAGATTTATACTAGTTCGGATTTAGTCAATCCTACATCTAGTGCCCGATCACCACAAACACGTGATGATAACCCCTCTATCTTTAAAAGGATAAAAGCAATTACAAACACTAATAAGTGACACAATGTAAAAACAATTAAAGATAAACAGTATCACCTCCTTAGACACACTAAGGATGATCTCCACCTCTCTTGACACATAAGAGATGAACACATCTTCCTTTAGAACAGATCCAAGGGATGAATTACATAAACCCGTAAACAGTAAAGAAAAACACCTGATGAGTGCTAGATATGAAAGCTTAAGCACAATGCAATCACCACTTCCAAGAACTTAGATCAACCTTGAGAGAGCAAGAAAGCGGTTTTGAAAACTTTTGCGCAAGAACACTATAATTTCATGTTTAATCAAATATGTGTTAACCTAAGACATTGCCATTCATTTTATAATTTGAAATCAGCTCAAACTTTCCATTCTTAGGTTGATTTAGCATTGAATTCGCAAAAATGTCGTATTTAATCGATTATATAAAAGTTGTAATCAATTATATTAGAGTAAAATTGGAAAACACATTTTTCCTGATATAATTGATTAGATCAAGGACATAATCGATTATATGAAACCCAAAAACAATATAATCGATTATAAAAAACACTTAATTGATTATTTAGTTCGATAAACTCTTTTAATTCAAATTTTAGGTGATATAATCGATTCTATTTCGATTCCTAATCGAATAAAAGCGTAGAAAAAGGTTTTTACGAAAATATGACTTGCTCTCAAGTTTGAAATGGTCTTGGATGGGAATTATGACTTACTCCTTTTATCCAACACCCAAAACTGAACCTTCTATACTTAGATCTTCAGCTCTTGAGAGAATCTTCAAAAATCTTCTTTCTTGAAAGCATTTATTCTCCTTGAATGAATATATACTTTGCCTTTATTTCCCTGATGCAATCTTCCTTTTTGAGATAAAATGAAGTTTTTAATGTTGCAATAAAACTTTATATCTTCATCATCAAAACTCCAATCTTCATGATTTATTTGAGATTAATTCTTCACAAAAACTTCTGAGTAACTTTTTACTCATGCTTGAAATAAATCAACACATTATTCAAACTTTGTTTTCCCATAGTGATTTGAATCTACCCAACTAAGGGGTGAACGGATCGTTCTGAAATTTTTTTCTCCCAAATCAAAGATCAAAAATTGAAAATGCGGAAAGGGATTAGGTATTTAGAAGATGCCACAATCATTTCTGACTGATAAATCCAGTGAGGATTCACCACAATCATTTCCAGTTTTACTCTGATATAATCGATTGCAACTTTTATATAATCGATTAAATATGACGTTTTTGCGAATTCAATGTTGAATAAACCTAAGAATGGAAACTTTTAGCTGATTTCAAATTATAAAATGAATGAGAATGTTTTAGGTTAACACACATCTGATAAAACACGAAAATACACTGTTCTTGCGCTAAAGTTTTTCAAAACCACTATCTTTCTCTCTCAAGGTTGATCTAAGTTCTTGGAAGTGGTGATTGTATTATGCTTAAGCTTTCATATCCAGCACTCATCAGGTGTTTTCTTTACTGTTTACTGGTTTATGTAATTCATCCCTTGGATCAGTTCTAAAGGGAGGTGTTTGTTCATCTCTTGTCTGTCAAGAGAGGTGGGATCATCCTTAGTGTGTCTAAGGAGGTTTTTTCATCCTTAGTATGTCTAAGGAGGTGTGTTCATCCTTAGTGTGTCTAAGGACATGTTTCTGTTCATCTTTGTTTTTACATGTTGTCACTGAATTAGTGTTTGTAATTGCATTTAAAGATAGTGGGGTATATCATCACGTGTTGTGGTGATTGGGCACTGCATGTAGGATTAGCTAAATCTGAACCAGTATAATTCTCTGTGTTCATTCTTTCTTTCCCTATCTCTTTATTTTATTACATTCAGATCATATTAATAATTGTTATCCCGAATGCTTTTATTAAAGATTAAGGAAAATCCAAATCTTGAAATTGAATTGAGATTAAGTTTTGGAAAAATATTTTAAATTGGAAAAAGTTTTTGAAAACCCAATTCACCCCCTCTTGGATTTTGCACTGTCATTATTTCTAACATAATGATGGAAGCATCCTCAAGCAGTAGAAGACTCAAGAAAATTTTTAACTATTCCTAAGTTCCTCTTGGGAACTTAGGATTGAGTTCCTCTCTCAAGGAAGGTTCCTTGGAGAAGATCCTATGAGGAGAATACTCTCATTTGGTGACTTTAAAGAACAAGAAGACAAACAATTTAACTTTATCAAATTCTCATTCAATTCAAAGTGTATTTACAAGAGGCGAGGGGTTCTATTTATAGCCTCACCTCTCCCTTTGCTCTTATGCCACAAAAAGATGTGGGACTAATCATAAGAGAGCAAAGTTGTGCAGTTGCATACTTGGTATTTTCAACATTCTAAAACCATCCCTAAGACCATCCAAACAAGGCCCTTGCACAATTGCACTAAAACACACATATTCTAGTCTATGTGGAGGTAGTTTTCTTCATGTAAGGCTCCAAAAGTGCTTTTTCCTTCTTGAATGTGGACAATCTAAGGGGGTGTGGACAACAGCTATGTGATATCCCAAAAAGCTCCAAGGGGTGTGAAGAGCAAAGCCCAAAATTTGCCCCACCTTCATGTGCTCTTATGCGCAAGTTTGGTCCAATTGGAGCCAAATTTGAGGCCCAATTTGAGGTCCAATTGGAGCCCAATTTGAGACTCACTTGTGCTATACAAATACAAGTGAATCTATTTTATCTTATACATTTTTTTACAAATAAAACAAGAAAATAAAACTCCTATACAAATATTTACAAGACTAAGAAGAAAGAAGAAAAATCCTAATTCTACCATCTTAGAATGGGCTAGATGGTTTTCCATCAAATAATGTTTTGGATATGCAAAAAGGCATGTATCAAAAAACAGGTCTTGGATATACATTTAAGGGTAATCAAAGACCCACCAAAATTGTGTTTTGTAGGTTGGTCCCAAATCCAAAAAGTCTCTTTGGTATCTTGATAGTGGATGTTCAAGACATATGACAGGAGACAAAAACAAGTTCAAAAGTTTCAAAAAGAAGGAACAAGAATTTGTATCTTACGGAGATAACAACAAGGGAAACTGTTGACTTAATTCAAGCATGAGTAAAAAGTTACTCAGAAGTTTTGGTGAAGAATTAGTCTCAATTAAATCATGAAGATTGAAGTTTAGATGATGAAGATATAAAGATTTATTGCAACATTAAAGACTTGATTTTATCTCACAAAGGAAGGCTGCAAAGGAAATATATATATTCATTCAAGAAGTATAAATGCTTTCAAGAAAGAAGATATTTTGAAGATTCTCTCAAGAACTGAAGATACAAGCTTAGAAGTTTCAGTTTTGGGTGATCGATAAAAAGAGTAAGTCATAAATCCCTTTCAAGACCATTTCAAACATGAGAGCAAGTCATATTTTCGCAAAATCCTTTTTCTACGCTTTTAATTGATTAGGAATCGAAATAGAATCGATTATATCACTTAAAATTTGAATTAAAAGAGTTTAGCGAACCAAATAATCGATTAAGTGTTTTTGATAATTGATTATATTTCTTATGGGTTTCATATAATTGATTATGGCCTTAATCTAATCGATTATATCGGGAAAAATATGTTTTCTAGTTTTACTCTAATATAATCGATTACATTTATATAATCGATTAAATACGACATTTTTGCGAATTCAATGCTGAATCAACCTAAGAATGGAAACTTTGAGCTGATTTCAAATTATAAAATGAAAGGCAACGTCTTAGGTTAAAATACAACAGATCAAACACGAAATTACAGTGTGTTGCGCTCAAATATTTTTAAAGCCGTTTTCTTGCTCTCTCAAGATTGATCTAAGTTCTTGGAAGTGGTGATTGCATTGTGCTTAAGCTTTCATATCCAGCACTCATCACGTGTTTTCTTTACTGTTTACTGATTTGTGTAATTCATCCCTTGGATCGGTTCTAAAGGGAGGTGTTTGTTCATTTCTTGTCTGTCAAGAGAGGTGGGATCATCCTTAGTGTGTCTCTTTCAAAACTCACCATGGGAAACCAAAATTTAAACAATGTTTTAAATGTGCAAAAAGGCATGTATCAAAAGGCAGGACTTGGATATACTTTTAAGGGGAATCAAAGACCTACCAAAACTGTGTTTGTGAAAGGTGAAACGTCTAATACGAAGAAGGTTTTTGAAAAGATAAATTTTTCAAGAAAACCTAATGTTCCTACATGTTTTTATTGCATGCATAAAGGTCATACAGTAAATAGATGCAATATCCGATGTTTTAGTGTTCCTAATGAGAAATACAAATGGGTTCCCAAAGGAAAAATTGTTTCTAACCCATGAAGACCCTAATAAGTAATTTTAGGGGACCAAAATATTTCTTGTTTGTTTTGTAGGTTGGTTCCAAAATCAAAAAGTCTCTTTGGTGTTTTGATAGCGGGTGTTCAAGACTTATGATGGGAGACAAAAGCATCAACTAGCTAATATATTTACCAAACCCTTACCCTGAGAAAGATTTTATGAGCTTATAAGGGATCTAGGTATTGTTGATGGTAAATCTCTTGATTGATTTGTGTTTATTGATAAGTTTTGATGTTAATCATGTGTTTTTACGAAAATATATTTTAATTGCGTATATAATCGATTAGATTTCGTATCATAATCGATTAAAAGCGTTGTTTGTGAAGTTGTTTTCATTCTTAATCGATTACCTCGTGTTGTAATTGATTAAAAGCACTTAGGAGTGATTTAATCGATTATCTGTTTTACATAATCGATTATTTTTTTGGGTTTTTGTTTTCTGGAAAAATTTTGCAAGCAAATAATCGATTACGCTTATTCCATAATCAATTAAATGCGACGTTCCGTGTTTTTCTACGCACTGGTTTTTGAACGTTGGAGCTTTGAATCACGTGATTTTCGTCCTACAACGGTTATATTCCTTCCCTAACGACTATTTTGTCATTAATACAGTGGATTGAAGTCAGATTACATGTCTATAAATACCAAGGTTGAGAATCAAAGTGCCACTTTCAGTTTCTCTCACCCTTGTTGTATTTTTGTTTTCAAGCTCTCTCTTGTGTGCGAATTCTGTGTTTAATCTGTGTTGTTAGATTCTTTTGTGCTTCTACATTCATCCTTGCATCAAATGGTTGATCAATGAAGGAGGAAGATGCCATCAAGGAGAAGAGGCAAGGCATTAATGACCTCCTAACAACAAGAGCAAGAAGATAGACAACCAAACCTTGCTGGCTGGATTTCTAATGAAGACCTTCAAAGAGCTTACATAAATCATTGGAAAGACAGGAAGATTCTCACACCAAAATTCCTATCTTGTGATTTCTTTAGGTCTCATGGTTTTACTTTTCAAGAGATGCTAGTTTCAAGCGGCCTCAAGACCTTTGTAGAAATGAAGGGTCCATATTATCCAGACTTGGTAAGAGTTTTCTATCTTAATCTAACTTCTCGTATAGGTAATCCAAGCTCTAAGGTAAAATGAGTAAGGATTCATCTTGATGAAGATGTGTGGAAAACTGTGGCTGGGTTATCAACTGAAGGAGGAATAAACATCACTTATGGCTTTGAAGGCTTTAACAAGCTTGCTGAATTTAGAAAATTCTGCAAAGATCCAAATCTTCAAGTGGAAAGTCTCAACAAAGTTGGTAATGTAAAATTAAATGAAAGAATGTTACATTATATTATTGTTTGGATTCTTGTTTCTAGGGGAACCAATCATGCTCAGCTAACCAAGGAAGACATTTTATTCATGTATGGTTTTTTCAATGGTGTTAGTATTGATTGGCCAACTATTATTCTTGAACATATGTTTAAAGCCACTAGATTATCTACCTTTGCTTTATCCTATTCAGTTTTCATTTCTAAGATTTTGGAATACAAAGGGGTAGATCTCACAAGGGAGACAAAGCAAATTTTGCTGAGCAACAACAAAATAGGAAAAAGTGTTCTGTGCCACATGGGTCTCATTGAACAAGGTAATAGTTTTAGACAAAGAGGAGAAGAGGCGCCTATGGAAGGAGATGAGGACAATGAACAACAACCTCAACCAGGTTCCATGGAGGCAAACATCTACTCAAGGATGGACAACATTCTCAATCTCCAAATCCAACACTATGATGATCTTTGTTCAAAGCTTTCAAGACTAAATAGAAGAGTACATCGCGTAGAACGGAAATTACAAATTGAAGATATTTCTCCAGAAGGAGATAACATTGGTTCTTCAAGGGGGAATCAACCAGCTGAAAACATTGAAGATGAAGAAGACAGGGATAGTGAAGACACCGAACAGGATGAAAATTTCACTTGTCTCTTAGCTCCATTTTTTTTCAGCTACTGTTTTTTATTTTCTCTCCATGTTTTCTGTTTTTTATTAAATGCTTCTGCTGTGTAAATCTCATTTGATGTATTATCTTTTTGATCATGTTAAAAATAAAGGGGGAGAATAATATATGTTTATTGATAATTGACTAGAAAATATCTAGAATATCTTAAGCATTAAAGGTAAAATTTAAGGGAGAGAATAAGGAAATATTTCAAAATAATTGATTAGAAAATATCAAGAATATCTTAAACATTAAGGGAAAAGTTTAAGTGGGAGATTAAAAAAATATTTCTATGCATTAAATTCCTTTCTGTGCATTAAAATCCTTGAAATTTAAATATTTGAAATTCAAATTCAAATAACAAATTAAATGCTATAAGATTGCCTATATTATTTCCTTTGTGGACTAACATTTATGATGGAGATATCCATATAATATTTTCCAAGTTTTCTTTTTCTGGATATCAATCACAAGTCTTTTAAGTTTTTTTTATCATCATAAAAAAGGGGGAGATTGTTGACTTAATTCAAGCATGAGTAAAAAGTTACTCAGAAGTTTTGGCGAAGACTTAATCTCAATTAAATCATGAAGATTGAAGTTTTGATGATGAAGATATAAATGTTGACATATTTCAAGTATGAGTAAAATGTTACTCAGAAAGTGTTGATGAAGTTTTTATCTCAATAAGTCATGAAGATTGAAGTTTTGATGATGAAGATATAAAGTTTTAGTGCAACATTAGAGACTTGATTTTATCTCACAAAGGAACGTTGCTTCATGAAATTTAAGGCAAGATATAAAGAAGAATAAATGCTTTCAAGGAACAAGATTGTTGAAGATTTTCTCAAGAGCTGAAGATTCAAGTTTAGAAGTTTTAGTTTTGGGTGTTGGATAAAAAGAGTAAGTCATAAATCCCATTCAAGGCTAATTCAAACTTGAGAGCAAGTCATTTTTTCACAAAAGCCTTTTTATACACTTTTAATCGATTAGGTATCGAAATAAAATCAATTATTTAACTTAAAATTTGAATTAAAATAGTTTAACGAACAAAATAATCGATTAAGTGTTTTTGATAATCGATTATATTGCTTCCAGGTTTCATATAATTGATTATGGCCTTAATCTAATTGATTATATTAGGAAAAATATGTTTTCCAGATTTACTCTAATATAATCGATTACACCTTTTATATAATCAATTAAATACGACGATTTTGTGAATTCAATGCTGAATCAACCTAAGAATGGAAACTTTAAGCTGATTTCAAATTATAAAATGAAAGGCAACATCTTAGGTTAAACAACATCTAATAAAACACGAAAATATAGTGTTCTTGTGCTAAAGTTTTTCAAAGCCGCTTTCTTGAGCTCTCAAGGTTGATCTAAGTTCTTGGAAGTGGTGATTGCATTGTGCTTAAGCTTTCATATCCAGCACTCATCAGGTATTTTCTTTACTGTTTATTGATTGTTGTAATTCATCCCTTGGATCTATTCTAAAAGGAGGTGTGTTCATCTCTTGTGTGTCAAGAGAGGTGGGAATCATCCTTAGTGTGTCTAAGGAGGTGTTATTGTTTATCTTTATTTGTTTTTACATGTTGTCATTAGATTGGTGTTTGTAATTGTAATTAAAGATAGTGGGGTGATCATCACGTGTTTGTGGTGATTGGGAACTGGACATAGGATTGGCTAAATCCAAACCAGTATAAATCTCTGCGTTCTTTCTCTTTTTCCCTATCTCTTTATTTTATTGTAGATCATATTAACGATTGCTAGTCAAACTGCTCTTATCAAAGGTTAAGGAAAATCCGAATCTTGTTTTTAGGAAATTATTCAAAATCTGGAAAATTATTTTCAAAGGGAAAAAGTTTTTTAAAAATCCAATTCACCCCCCCTCTTGATTTTTACACTGTCGTTATTTCTAACAATTGGTATCAGAGCTGGTTTTTGAAAGTTATTCAAAATCAAAGATCCTTATGGCAGGAAAAAATCAATCTTTTATTGAAGGTGAATCTATTCATAGACCACCACTCTTTAGTGATAAAAATTATCCTTTTTGGAAAAAGAGGATGGAGATTTTCCTTAGGTTTAATGATCAAGGCATTTGGGATGCAGTTGTTAAAGGTCCATATATTCCTATGACCACTGTTAATGAAGTGCTGGTAGCAAAAGAAAGAGCAAGATGGACAAAAGACGAATATAACGAGCATCAATGTGACATAAGGGCTTGCAATGTGATATCATCTGCTTTAACTGTTGATGAGTTTTACAGGTTATCTGATTGCACTACAGTAAAGGAGATGTGGGACACTCTTGAAGTCACACATGAAGGAACGGAGGATGTTAAGAGATCAAGGAAAAATACCTTGATTCAAGAATATGAGATGTTCCGTATGGGCAAGGGAGAAACCATCTATGATGTCCAGAAAAGATTTACTCACATTGTAAATCACCTCAAGGTATAGGTAAGAAATTTGACACTGAGGAGTTAAATGTGAAAATTTTGAAATCTTTGGACAGGACATGGCAACCCAAAGTGATGGGAATCACGGAATCAAAGAATCTCACAAATATGAACATGACCACTCTCTTTGGAAAGCTTAGAGAACACGAAATTGAACTTGGACGCTTCAAAAGAGAAGAAGAAGATGTCAAGAGGAAAGGTGTTGCTCTTAAAGCCGAATCCTATAAGGATGAGAGTAGTGATACAAATGATGATCTGGAATGCAGTGACATCAACATGTTTGTCAAGAAATACAAGAAGTTCATCAAAAGCAAAAACAAAGGGAATTTCAGGAAAGGTAAGAAATCTGAAAATTTAAATTCTCTTGATAATTATAAATGTTATGGTTGTGGAAAAAGGGGACACTTGAAGTCGGAATGCCCCACATCAGGAAAGAAGAAGAAAAAGGAAAGAAAAATAAGAAGCCTTTTGATAAAAAGAAAAAAAGGCGTATAATGAAGTGAGCTTTTCTCAAAGTTCAAGTGACTCGGAAGAAGAAGCAAATATTTGTCTCATGGTGGATGATGCTGAATCCACATGTAACAAGGTAAGTCATTTTGGTCTTCGAAATAATTATGATGAATTGCTTGAAGAATTTATGGATTTATGTGAAAAATCTGAAAAACTTACTTCTGTTCATAATAAATTGAAAAATTGATTACAAGAGTCTTGAAAAGAAAATCATTAATTTAGAAGAAGAGAAAAAGGTTTTGAAAGAAGATTTGGAAAAGGCAAAAATTCCATGTAGGTGCAAATATAAAATTCCTATTTGTGAAGAATGCAAAGTATTTGCTAATAAAGTATCTTATCTTGAAATGTCTCTGAAAAATTACCAGGGGAAATCAAAATTTAAATAATGTTTTAAATGTGCAAAAAGGTTTATATCAAAAAGCAGGACTTGGTTATAATTTCAGAAGTATTCAAAAACCTACCAAAACTATTTTTGTAAAAGGTGAAACATCTAATACAAAGGAGGTTTTTGAAAAGAAATTTTTTTCAAGAAAACCAAATGTTCCAACATGTTTTTATTGCATGCATAAAGGTCATTCAGTAAATAAATGTAATATTAGACGTTTTAGTGTTCCCAATGGGAAATACAAATGGGTTCCCAAAGGAAAAATTGTTTCTAACCCATGAGGACCCTAATAAGTAATTTTAGGGGACCTAAATATTTTTGTTTATGTTGCACGTTGGTCCCAAGACTAGAAAATTATTATGGTATCTTGGTAGTGGATGTTCAAGACATATGACAGGTGATAAAAGAAAATTTAAAAGCTTCAAAAAGAAAGAACAAGGTTTTGTAACCTATGGAGACAACAAGGGAAAGATCATTGGTAGTGGAGATATTGGAGAGACTTTAAAGATTCATGTTCTTCTTGTTGATGGGTTGAAGCACAATTTGCTAAGCATTAGTCAACTTTGTGATAAAGGTTTAAAGACCTTGAGGAAACCCCTCTTGAGTCAACAAGAATATTTGTAGATGATGAAGGAGAACATCAACAAGAAACTCCTTCGGAAGAAGCTATTGAAGAAATCAACTTCGATGATAATCCTCCTCAAGATGAAAGTCTACCAAAAGAATGAAGACCACAAAAAGAAGTATCCTATGACAATGTCATTGGAGATATCTCAACAGGTGCAAGAACAAGGAGGAACATGAATAATTTCTGCATTTATGTTGCTTTTGTTAGAAATAACGACAGTGTAAAAATCAAGAAGGGGGGTGAATTGGATTTTTAGAAAACTTTTTCTCTTTAAAATAATTTTCCAGATTTTAAATAAATGTTCTAAAAACAAGATTCAGATTTTCCTTAACCTTTGATGAGCGTAGTTTGAATTGTAATTGTTAATATGATCCACAATAAAAAAGAGATAGGGAAAGAGAGAAAGAACACAGAGATTTATACTGGTTCGGATTTAGTCAATCCTACATCTAGTTCTCAATCACCACAAACACGTGATGATCACCCCACTATCTTTAATTGAAATTACAAACACCAATTCATGCAATAACAAATAAAGATAAAGGAAACACCTCCTTAGATACACTAAGGATGAACTCACCTTCTTAGACACACTGAGGATGATTCCCACCTCTCTTGACACACAAGAGATGAACACACCTCCCTTAGAACAGATCCAAGGGATGAATTACACCAATTCAGAAAAACAGTAAAGAAAACACCTGATTGAGTGCTGGATTGAAAGCTTAAGCACAATGATCACCACTTCCAAGAACTTTGATCAACCTTGAGAGAGCAAGAAAGTGATTTGAAAAACATTAGCACAAGAACACTTTGCATATTGTGTTTTATCAGATGTGTTGAACATAAGACTTTGCCTTTCATTTTATAATTTGAAAACGGCCCAAAGTTTCCATTCTTAGGTTGATTCAGCATTGAATTCGCAAAAATGTCATATTTAATTGATTATCTAAAAGGTATAATCGATTATATCAGAGTTAAAAACTGGAAAACACATTTTGCCTGATATAATCGATTAGATTAAGGCCATAATCGATTATATAAACCCAGAAGCAATATAATCGATTATCAAAAACACTTAATCGATTATTTTGTTCGTTAAACTCTTTTGATTCAAATTGTAAGTGAAATAATCGATTAGATTTCATAACATAATTGATTAAAAGTGTAGAAAAATGTTTTTGCGAGAAAAAGACTTGCTCTCAAGTTTGAAATGGTCTTGAATGGGATTTATGACCTACTCTTTTTATCCTTCACCAAAAACAGAAACTTTTAAACTTGAAACTTCAGCTCTTGAGAAAATCTTCATCAATCTTCTCTCTTGAAAGCATTTATGTTCCTTTATGTCTTGCCTTTTCCATGAAGCAACCTTCCTTTGTGAGATGACACAAGTCTTTAATGTTTTTTAGAGAACTTTAAATCTTCGTCATCAAAACTTTAATCTTCATGACTTATTGAGAGAACTTCATCAACACTTAAACTTGAAATATGTCAACAACTTTTGTTTCAGAAATTGAACCAAAGACCGTGGAAGAAGCTTTGGCGGATGATCATTGTTGTATAGCAATGCAAGAAGAGCTGAATCAATTTGAAAGAAATCATGTATGGGATTTAATTCCTAAAACTAACAATATGCAAGTTATTAGCACCAGATGGGTTTTTAGAAATAAGCTTGATGAAGAAGGGAATATCACCAAGAACAAAGCTAGGCTGGTTGCGAAAGGTTATAGACAAGGGGAAGGAATAGACTATGATGAAACTTATGCACCCGTAGCAAGACTAAAGGTTATTCGTTTGTTGCTAGCATATGCTTCTATTATGGGATTCAAATTGTTTCAAATGGATGTAAAAAGTTATTTCCTAAATGGATACATCAAGGAAGAAGTAAATGTGGAACAACCTCCAGGTTTTGAAGATTTCAAAAATCCAAACCATGTCTACAAGTTGAAGAAAGCCTTATATGGACTAAAACAAGATCCAAGATCTTGGTATGAAAGGTTAAGTAATTTCTTACTTGATAATAGCTTTAGAAGAGGTAAAATTGATTCTACTCTTTTTATTAAAAAATCAAGAAACATATTCTAATTGTTCAAGTCTATGTTGATGATATCATATTTGGATCAACTAATGATGATCTTTGCCAAGAATTTGCAAGAAATATGCAGGGAGAATTTGAGATGTCCATGATGGGAGAATTAACTTTCTTTCTGGGTTTGCAAATCAAACAAATGAGGAAAGGCATATTTATATGTCAATCAAAATATTGCAACGAAATCTTAAAGAATTTTGAGATGGAAAATTCCAAGGAAGCTGCAATTCCCATGGCTACATCTTGTTATCTGGATCAAGATTTAAATGGTAAGGCAGTAGATCAAACAAAGTTTAGAGGTATGATCGGATCCTTGCTTTATCTTACTGCTAGTAGACCTGATATTATGCAAAGTGTGTGTGTTTGTGCTAGGTTTCAATCCAACCCTAAAGAATCTCACCTAAAGACTGTCAAAAGAATTCTTAAGTACCTTAGAGGAACAAAAACCTTTGGTTTATGGTACCCTTCAGGAGCCTCTCCTAGTATTATAGGTTTCTCTGACTCAGACTATGGTGGATGTAGAGTTGATAGGAAAAGTACTAGTGGAACATGTCATCTTTTAGGATGTTCTTTAGTTTCATGGCATTCTAAGAAACAAGCTAGTGTTCCTCTTTCAACCACAAAGGCTGAGTATATAGCAGCAGGCAGTTGTTGTGCTCAAATTCTATGGATGAAACAAAAATTAGAAGACTTTGATATCTTTCTAGATCATATCCCTCTTAAGTGTGATAACACTAGTGCCATTAATTTGACTAGAAATCCTATCATGCATTCTAAAACCAAGAATGTAGAAATTAGACATCATTTTATTAGAGATCATATAGCTAAAGGAGATTGCATAATAGAATATATAGACACAAAGAATCAACTAGCGGATATCTTTACAAAACCCTTGCCTAGAGATAGATTTTATGAGCTTAGAAGAGATCTAGGTATTATTGACGATAAATCTTTTGATTGATTTATGTTTATTGATAAGTTTTTGTTGATGATTTTGGATTTGATGATGTTTAAGGATGTTGCTGGATCTTTGATAATAGTTTGATGATTATGAGCTTAGAAAAGATGTTAGATTATATGTTAAATAGTTAGCTAATTGTGTTATAATAGCATGTTGTTTATGTTAATCATCAATTAGTCTGCTAATTCTGTTATATTAGTCGACTATTTTCATTAATGTATCAGGAATATGGTTTTAATGAAAATAGCTAACTGTTTTGCTGTTTAGTCAACTATTTCGTTCCAGGTTTCCTTTTATGCAGAAAATAGCAGAGTGCGACTTGAGGCTCCTCTCTTTTTCTATAAATACAACTCTCAAGGAAGACTCAAAGTACGAGAGAATACTAATAGAATAGCCAAAGATCAGAGTAGAAAGGATCAAGAAAAGTCTGCAGAATTCTTTTAAAGTTTCGGTTTTTCAAGAGAGTCTTGTTTTCACATTTTTACTGTATTCTTTTGATCTCTGGGTTGATATTTTTCAGTGGGGTTGCGAACCCAGTTTCTGTGATTGGGGTGATCACATTGACTCGGTGTGAGTCAGGGTTTAAAGATCAATTTCTATAGGGTTTAGAATTGGTTCTTTGTGATTCTTGTAGTCTTTAGAAAAGATTTTTTGTAAAGACTTGGTATTTGTTAGTGATTAAGATCTGTTAGAGTTACAGATCAGTAACTGGATGTAGCTCTTGTAAAAGAGTGAACCAGTAT
The DNA here is from genome assembly GCA_030347555.1 of Lablab purpureus. Taxonomy (NCBI): domain Eukaryota; kingdom Viridiplantae; phylum Streptophyta; class Magnoliopsida; order Fabales; family Fabaceae; genus Lablab; species Lablab purpureus. The sequence goes on along the minus strand of CM059258.1, from coordinate 16,638,822 downwards.
AATCCCTGGTGTTTTTTTTCTCATCTTTCATCATCTTTTAATATATGTATGTTGAACTAACCGACTAATTCACTGTAATCAGTCAACTACTTTACTCTGAACTGCATCAGTAAATTTCTAAAACTTAATAGTTTTCAAATAAATTCTTATATCAATTCAACCCCCCCCTTCTTGATATATTTCCGCACCTAACATTTTTTATGTTAATCATGTGTTTTTATGAAAATCTGTGTTAATCACGTATATAATTGATTAGTTTTCGTATTGTAATCGATTAAAAGCGTTGTTTGTGAAAATGTTTTAGTTCATAATCGATTAGCTCATATCATAATCGATTACTAGCGTTGAGGAGTGATTTAATTGATTATGAGAATCATATAATCGATTATTTTTCTAGGTTTTTGTTTTCTGGAAAATTTTGCACGCAAATAATTGATTACGTTTATCCCATAATCGATTAAATGCGATGTTCTGAGTTTTTCTGCACACTGTTTTTGAACGTTGGAGCTTTGAATCACGTGTATTTTGATCTACAATGGCTATATTCCTTCCCCAATGGCTATATTGGTATTAATTCAATGGATTAGAGTCAGATTTCATGTCTATAAATACCAAGTTTGAGAATCAAAGTGATACTTTCAGCTTCTCTCACTCTTGTTGTTTTTCTGTTTCTGATTCACTTTGTCTGCGAAAATTCTCTGCTATATCAGTGTGGTTAGTCTTGTTTGCGCTTCTACTTTCTCTCTTCCATACAATGGCTGATCAAAGAAGAAGAAAGATGCCCTAAGAAGAAGAGGCAAGGCACCTATGTCCTCCCAACAGCAGGAACTGGAAGAAAGACAACCAAATCTTACTGGGTGGATTTCAGATGAGGATCTGCAAAGAGCATACATTAACCATTGGAAGGATAGGAAAATTCTAACTCCTAAATTTCTTTCTTGTGACTTTTTCAGATCTCACGGTTTTTCTTTTCAGGAAATGTTAGTGTCAAGTGGATTAAAGACCTTTGTAGAAATGGAAGGTCCTTATTATCCTGACTTGATAAGAGTCTTGGTAGATGCAGAGATGTATCAAGAAGGGGGGGGGGATGAATTGATATTTGATTTTCTTCGAAAACTGTTAAGTTTCAGATTTTTCTGATGCTGTCAAGAACAGATTAGTTAACTGATTTCAGAAAAATAGTCGATTAGTTTTATCAGAAAATTATTAAAGAAGATAAAAGAAGAGAAAGAATGCACAAGAATTTATACTGGTTCACTCTTTTTCAAGAGCTACATCCAGTTTCGATCTGTAACACTAACAGATCTCAAATCACTAAATGATCAAGTCTTTACAAGAACCCCTCTTCTAAAGACTACCAAAACCAAAGAGATGAAATTGTAAACCCTATAGAATTCAATCTAACCCAGACTCAAACCAAGTCTGCAGTGATCACCCTAATCACCAAGATACAGGTTTTGTAACCCCACAAAACAATCTCAACAACGAGAACAAAACAATTCAGAATATGCTAATCAAGACTCTCTTCTTGATTCTTTCCAAAGCTGAATTCTTCAAAAGATTTGTGAGTAAGCTTTTCTTGATTCACTCTTCTCTGTTCTCTCTCTGTTCTTTCGTAATTCTTTCGTTGTTCTCTAACGTTTTGAATCTTCCTTGAGACTTGTATTTATAGAGAAAGAGATGAGCTAAAACAGGCGCTATTCAGTTTCTGCATACTGGAAGGCCTGGAACAAAATAGTTGACTAAACAGCGAAACAATTAGCTTATTTCATTAAAAGCACATTCCTGACATATTAATGAAAATAGCCGACTAATATATCAGAATTAGTTGACTAATTAAAGATTAATGAAAACAGCAGACTAATATATCAAAATTAGCTAACTAATAATAGGTAATCTAACAGTTATTCATAAACTGCATAATCATCAATTAATCACCAACATTCCAGCAACATCATCAAATCAAATTCATCAACAAACTCCCCCTATTTGATGATGGCAACCTGCAAAACCTGTTGAAATCAAAGAGAATAGATGGAAGATTATCTCCCCCTTTGACATTAGCAAATAGGTGCAGATTAAGCAGATTATATAAGCAATGTCTGAATAATGCAGAAATATGAGTGCAAATTATGTTACAGACCCATGAATTGTTCAAAAAGCAACAACATTAAAGCGAAAACATTAAAGGCATTAAAACAGCAGAGATTAAACTTCATCATCATCTTCATCATCATCATCCTCTTAATCATCATCAGCAGCATCCTCCTCCATGGCAGCAACATTTGCAGAGGTTCCTTCAAAGCTTTCAACTGAAACTTGAATCTCAGCAAGTTGTTGCTGTATGAGTTCAATCTCATAATCAATATTTGTGAACCTAGCAACCATGGTTTCATGAGTGTTTCGCTGCATAGAACCAAGAACATTAAGACGTGAAATAAGCATTCTTTCAAATTCAGATAATGGAATTCCTTGGTATGCAGGAGGTGCTGTATAGGGAACCATCTGATATGCAGAGTAGTCTTGGGGATTCCCTGAAGAAGTATCAGCATGAATTGATGATCTAGGTGCAGAGGAAGATGAGCCAGCTTCAAAAATCCATTCATCATTAATCTTTGACAGCCCCATTTTCCTAAGATAATAGTTGTCAAAGATATGCTTATGATTGATAATCCTGGTTGTTTCTCCTTCAGTGGAAATGTTGAAGTGGTCCAGAATTTTTGAAATGAAGATAGTATAGGGAAGCTTGTGATCATTAAGTCGTTTTGCCTTGAACATGTGTCCTTTGATGACATAGATCCAGTTGACTTTAATGTTGTTCTTCATGCAGTGAATCAAGGCCAGATCCTCTTCCATCAGCTGTGCATGATTGCTCCCCCTGGGTGTGAGCTGCCAAGCAATTATGAAAGCAAGAAGTCTTTCATCACGTTTAATCTTCCCAACATTGTATTTCTGAACACCTTCATCTGCATTTCTCATGCAGGACTTGAATGCAGATTCCTTGTTGAATTCAGGCACAGAGGAAGTATTTTCTTTACTTATCTTAACACCTTCATACTTCAAGCCATCTAGTCTTCTCCATAAGGAGTTGTCAATCCTTATTTCTCTTCCTTTGACTTGAGAAACCAACATATTGTTTTCTGCTTTCAGGTTAGTATAGAAAATCTTAATCAAATCACTATAAAAATTACCTTCCATCTCAACAAACTGCCTCAGGCCTTGATTTTGAAGGGCATTCTTAATAAATATAAGATTTTTGTTATTCAACCAGTTGAAATTGAGGATTTTTGGTATCAGCACCAGCTTTCTCTGCATTTTTAACTCCAATGACTCAATAGGTTTAGCACCTTCTTCACATTCAGACTCAGTTTCTTCTTCTGAATGATTCTCTTCATCACTCACAGGAGAAGGGATCCTCACACGAACCTTATACCTCTTAGGAAATTGTCCCATAAATGGGTTTGAAGGTCCAACAGTAGGTGCAGGATTCCTGATGGGCTGTGTAGGAGAACCAGAGGTTGATCCTCTGTTGCGGTTTTGAGCTTTTCTAACTGGAGTCTGTGAAGTGTGTGTTGGCATTCTGGTTCTAGATGACCTTCTTAGCCTCTGAACTGCATTTGCTAAGGGTGCATCTGAATCATCATCACTTTCAATCAAGAAGTAGTCATTAGAAGACATTTTTGTGAGAAATTGTAGTGATAGTATGATGTACAGAAATGGTATGTATTATGCAGGTGAATCAGATTAATATAGAAGGATTGAGTAGCTTGGTCAAACGAATAATAACTGTGAGAATATTTTGAACAGATACGCACTCAATCACAGATGCTCATGGTCAGAAAATGCATAAGGAATATGATGAGAAATGGAAGTTCAGTTTTGGAAAACCAATAAAGCATTCTCACATGCATCTATAACTGTTTCAGCTTTGAATAACAATGGACCCAAGTACGAATTGAATTTAGACAGATTAGGTTCAATTGGAATTGAAAGAATTAAACTAATTTGCTTGAATACCCAATTGAATTCAGTTGCAGTAAATGAAATCAGTCAACCAGTCAAAGAAATTAATAGACTAATCTGATAGAAATTATAGCAGTGAGCTTATTTAATGAAATAAGTCAGTTATTTCAAAGAAATTAATAAACTATTTTATGTAGCAGTATAGCATTTTGTCAGTTAAATGAAATAAGTCAACTATTTCAAAGAATTAACAAACTATATTCTGTAGCAGTATAATATTTTTGTTAGTTAAATGAAATAAGTCAACTATTTCAAAGAATTAACAAACTATCTAATGCAGCAGTAGAACATTTAAGAAAGATTATTGATGTTTAGGATACCTAATTCATTCCTTAGTTTGAAAAACCTGTCACGACCTAATGGCTTAGTGAAAATATCAGCTAATTGGGCATTAGTTGAAATGAAATCAATCCTACAATCTTTCTTTTCAATGTGATCTCTTATGAAATGATGTCTAATTTCAATATGTTTTGTTCTAGAGTGCTGGATGGGATTTTTTGTTAGATTAATTGAACTAGTATTATCACAAAGTATAGGAATATTAGATAAGTGCAAATAAAAATCATATATCTGCTGTTTTAACCAGAGTATTTGTGCACTGCAAATTCCAGCAGCAATGTATTCAGCTTCTGCTGTTGATAATGCAACACAAGCTTGTTTCATGTTGGTCCATGATATCAAGCAATTCCCAAATAGATGACATGTTCCACTTGTGCTCTTTCTATCCAATTTGCAACCTGCAAAATTAGAATCAGTATATCCAACTAAATTCATTTCATTACCAGTGGAATACCATAGCCCAACATTCACTGTTCCTTTGAGGTATTTGAGAATTTGTTTTGTAGCAGTGAGATGTGATTCCTTTGGATTGGCTTGAAATCTTGCACATAAGCACACAGCAAACATGATATCTGGTCTGCTAGCTGTTATATAAAGCAAGGAACCAATTAATCCTCTGTACATGGTTGCATCAATTGATTTTCCTTTTTCATCCATGTCAAGATAGCAATTTGAAAACATAGGAGTAGAGGCTTCTTTGCAGCTTTCCATACTAAACTTCTTCAACAACTCATTGCAGTATTTTGTTTGATTGATGAATGTACCATTATACAATTGTTTAACCTGCAGTCCTAAGAAGAAATTTAACTCTCCCATCTTGGACATCTCAAATTCACCGTTCATAGTATCTGCAAATTCTTGGCATAAAGATTAATTAGATGAACCAAAAATGATATCATCAACATAAATCTGCACCAATATGAGTTCATTATCAACTTTCTTAGTAAAAGGAGTTTTGTCAATAACTCCTCTTTTAAAGCCTTGTGATATGAGGAAAGTTGTAAGTCTTTCATACCATTGTCTAGGTGCTTGTTTGAGACCATACAAAGCCTTTTTCAGTTTGTATACATGATTAGGAAGTTTAAACTCAACAAAACCAGGTGGTTGTTCAACATATACATCTTCATTAATGAATCCATTTAAGAAAGCACTCTTGACATCCATTTGAAAAAGTTTGAAACCTTTAAGACAAGCAAAAGCAAGTAACAGTCTAATAGCTTCTAATCTAGCTACAGGAGCATAGGTTTCATCAAAATCAATACCTTCTTCTTGATTATAGCCTTTAGCAACTAATCTAGCTTTCTTCCTAGTGATTATTCCATTTTCATCAAGCTTGTTTCTAAACACCCATTTAGTTCCTATAACATTCATGTTGTTATTTCTAGGTACAAGAAACCAAACATCATTTCTGATAAATTGATTTAATTCATCATGCATAGCAGAAATCCAATTATCATCAAGCAAAGCATCATTGATATTCTTAGGTTCAATTTGAGACACAAAAGCCATGTGATTGTAGAAATCATTTAAAGAATTTTGAGTTGTAACTCCCTTTTCAACGTTTCCTATGATGTTGTCCAGTGATAATCCTTTTTGAGTTCTCCAGGATTTCGACAAAACATTGTCTGTTGCAGAATAGTCAACTGTTCCAGAGTTATAGTCAACTGTTTCAGTTCGTCTGTCAGCATCAGCAGATTTTTCTGCATAATCATCACTCTTTTCTGATTTTTCAGACCTTTCATCATCTGAACTTGCAAGAGAATTACCTTTTCTCTCTTTTTGACATAAGAATTCATCCAATACAACATGAATTGATTCTTCTACAGTCAAATTCTTTTTGTTGAAAACACGATAGGCTTTACTATGCATAGAGTATCCTAAGAATATACCATCATCAGCTTTTTCATCAAATTTACCTAAAGATTCTTTTCCATTGTTTAAGATGAAACACGTGCAACCAAAAACTTTAAAGTACGCAATGCTAGGAGTTCTACCATTCATTAGTTCATAAGGAGTCTTATTGAGAATTGGTCTTATCAAAACTCTATTAAGCACATAGCAAGCTGTGGAAACTGCATTCGCCCAAAAATACTTAGGAAGCTTAGATTCACTTAACATGGTTCTAGCACATTCTTGAAGTGTTCTATTCTTTCTTTCAACAACTCCATTTTGTTGTGGAGTTTTAGGAGCAGAAAAATTGTGAGATATGCCATGTTTTGAGCAAAACTTTTCAAAATGAATGTTTTGAAATTCTGTTCCATGATCACTTCTCAAAGAAACAATGTTAAGATCTTTTTCATTTGAAATAATCTTGGCAAATTTCTTAAATGCATAGAAATTTTTATCTTTAGAAGATAGAAATAATGTCCAAGTGAATCTTGAAAAATCATCAACAACGACAAGAACATAGGAATTGTTACCAAGACTTACAGTTCTTGATGGACCAAAGAGATCAAGATGTAATAGCTCAAGTGGTCTTCTTGTTGAGATGATGTTCTTTGACTCAAAGGTGTTTCTTGATTGCTTTCCCTTTTGACAATATGCACAAACTTTGTCTTTCACGAATTTGACATTTGGAAGGCCTCTAACAAGGTTTTTGCAGCAGATTTTGTTTAATAACTGCATGTTAATGTGTCCACATCTTCTATGCCAAAGCCAACCTTCATTTTCTTTGGTCAACAAGCGTATATTCTTGAGATTTGAGGATTCAATGTCCAGCATATATACATTGTTTGTTCTTCTTCCAATGTGGACAATATCTGTAGATTTACAATTGTATATAACACAAAATTCTGCATCAAAAGTGACCTTCATACTTTTGTCACATAGTTGACTAATACTCAGCAGATTGTGTTTCAATCCTTCAACAAATAGAACATCTTTTATATGTGAAGAAGAGCAGTTTCCAATATCTCCAGAACCTTTTATTTTACCCTTGCTATCATCTCCAAATGTAACAGAATCAGCTTCATATTCCTTGAAATTGATTAGCTTTGATTTGTCACCTGTCATATGTTTAGAGCAACCACTATCTAAATACCATAAAACTCTCTTTGCTCTTTGACAGATCTGCAAAAAAAATTTAGTTTAGATATATAGGTCCCCAAAACAGGTTGGGTCCTTTTGAGTTAGGAATAGCAGATGATTTTGGTTTCCAATAGTATTCTCCTCTTGAAATGCCAAAATTCTTGATATAGCAGTATTTAGATGTATGCCCATTTTTCAAGCAATAAAACCACTTTTTGAATCTGTTATTTGTGAAAGATTTATATTTAGCAGCTGGATAATGTTTTATAGATTTCCCATACCCAAGACCATTTCTGTTTGAGTAACCAATTTGAGAGTTTAATAGTTGATCAAGAGTATTTTGTCCCAATTGAAACTTTCCTAATGTTTTTATCAAATAAGCAACTTTATCTTGAAGATTTTTGCAGTTTTCACACTTAGCAGGATTGATTTTATCACATTCAGACTTATCAGATTCAATCTGGTTTTCCAGTTCCAAAACTCTATTTTTTAGCCAACTGTTTTCATCTTTTAGTCTACTAATCTAGTTTTCCAGTTCCAGTAATCTGTTTTCTAGCCAACTATTTAGTCCTTTTAGTCGGTTAATCTGATGATCCTGCTTTCTTGCTTCATCATGCAGTTCTTTAAATGCATCTAATAAGGTGCCATAATTCTCACTGAGATCAGTTTCACAATTACTCACTTGGCTTGAAGTTTCAGCATTTGCAACAAGGCATAGATTTGCTTGATTTTCAGGTTCAAAATCTGAAGTAGGTGACCTGCTAGATTCACTTTCATCCCAAGCCATGTAGGCTTTCTTTCCTTTCTTGAAGTGAGGATTTCGTTTCTCTTTGTCTTTTCTTTCTTTTCTTTCTAGGCTTCTTTCTTTTCTTTGATTCATGAGAGGACAATCCATCTTAACATGTCCTAGGTGCCCACAGTTGAAACAAGAGAAAATAGAAGAATTGAAATCAGATTTTCTTGTGTACCTTTTCTGTTGATCCTAAAATCTGTCTCTTGAGTTATTCTTCCTCTTTAGAAACTTTCCAAACTTTTTTACAAGCATGGCAAATTCTGTACTGTCATTTTCGTTTTCCTCTTCATCACTCTTCAAATATTCTTTGGCTTTCAAGGCAAGGCTCTTGTTCTTCAAATATTCATCAAGATTTAAAGCAGAAGTTAGAATGTTTTTGGCCTTACAATCAAATTGTGCTTTCTTGTTTTCTGCATCAGTCCATGTCTCCCATGGTTTTTCAGTTATTGTTCCATCTTCAGCTTTCAATTTTGGAATGTATGGACCATTGATCACAACATCCCAAACACCTCTATCTACAGATTCAAAGAAAATCCTCATCCTTACTTTCCAGAAGGGGTAGTTTGCTCCAACAAAGAGTGGTGGTTGTTGGTAGATGCTCCTTCAGCAAAGGGAAGCTTATCAACCATCTAGGATCACTCTTGAATATCTTTCAAGTACCTGCTCTTGATACCAATTGTTAGATGCAGAGATATATCAAGAAGGGGGGGGGATGAATTGATATTTGATTTTCTTCGAAAACTGTTAAGTTTCAGATTTTTCTGATGCTGTCAAGAACACGTTAGTTAACTGATTTCAGAAAAATAGTCGATTAGTTCTATTAGAAAATTATTAAAGAAGATAAAAGAAGAGAAAGAATGCACAAGAATTTATATTGGTTCACTCTTTTTCAAGAGCTACATCCAGTTTTGATCTGTAATACTAAAAGATCTCAAATCACTAAATGATCAAGTCTTTACAAGAACCCCTCTTCTAAAGACTACCAAAACCAAAGAGATGAAATTCTAAACCCTATAGAATTCAATCTAATCCAGACTCACACCAAGTCTGCAGTGATCACCCCAATCACCAAGATACAGGTTTTGTAACCCCACAAAACATTCTCAACCCAGAGAACAAAACAATTCAGAATATGCTAATCAAGACTCTCTTCTTGATTCTTTCTAAAGCTGAATTCTTCAAAAGATTTGTGAGTAAGCTTTTCTTGATTCACTCTTCTCTGTTCTTTCGCAATTCTTTCGTTGTTCTCTCGCGTTTTGAATCTTCCTTGAGACTTGTATTTATAGAGAAAGAGATGAGCTAAAATAGACACTATTCAGTTTCTGCATACTGGAAGGCTTGGAACAAAATAGTTGACTAAACAACGAAACAGTTAGCTTATTTCATTAAAAGCACATTCCTGACATATTAATGAAAAATAGTCGACTAATATATCAGAATTTGTTGACTAATTAAAGATTAATGAAAACAGCAGACTAATATATCAGAATTAGCTAACTAATAACAGATAATCTAACAGTTATTCATAAACTGCATAATCATCAATTAATCACCAACATTCCAACAACATCATCAAATCAAATTCATCAACAAGTCTTCTACCTCAATCTAACCTCTCGCACGGGTAGTCCAAGAACAAAAGTAAAAAGAGTACGTATTCACCTTGATGAAGACATATGGCACACAGTAGTTGGATTGTCAACAGAAGGCGGCATCAATATCACCTATGGCTTTGAAGGTTTCAGTAAACTTGCTGAATTCAGAAAATTTTGCAAGGATCCCAAGCTTCAGGTGGAGAGTCTATATAAAGTCGATAATGTTAAATTAAATGAAAGAATGTTGCATTATGTTATTGTCTGGATTATTGCTGCTAGGGGCACAAATCATGCTCAATTAACAAAAGAAGATATCTTATTAATGTATGGTTTTTTCAACAATGTTTGCATAGATTGACCCGCAATTATTCTTGATAATATCTTTAAAGCTACTAGATTATCAACTTTTTCTTTACCCTACTCAGTGTTTATTTATAAGATTTTAGAATACAAGGAAGTAGACCTCACAGGAGAAACAAAACAGATTTTGCTCAGCAACAGCAAAATAGGTAAAAGTGTTCTGCGTCATATGGGCCTTATTGAACAAGGTAATGTGTTTAGACAAAGAGGAGAAGAGGTAGCAATGGAGGAAGATGAAGAAAATGATCAAAAACAACCCCAACCAGGTTCCATGGAAGCCAACATTTACTCAAGAATGGACAACATGTTGAACCTTCAACTTTCACACTATGAGGATAATAGGAGAGTATATTGGGTGGAAAGAAAACTAGAAATTGAAGACATATCTCCTGAAGAAGAAAACACTGAATCTTCAAGAGGAAAACAACCAGCTGAAGATGTTGAAGAAGAAGAGGAAGAAGGGGATAGTGAAGACACTGAATAAGCTAAAAGTTCATTTGTTCCTTAGCTCCAATATTTTTTTTCAACTGTTGTTTTTATTCTGTTCTTTTTTTCTCTCCTTGTTTTTCTGTGTATTAATTGCTTCTGCTGTAAATCTCTTTTGATGTGTAATCCTTTTGATAATGTTAAAAATAAAGGGGGAGAAAAGTAAAAGTATATTTTGATTGATAAATTGTCTAGAATATATCTCAAGCATTAAGAGTAGAATGTAAGAAGGAAAATTAAAGTTTAAGGGGGAGAATTAGGAAGTATTTCAAAATAATTTATTAGAATATCTTAAGCATTAAGAGAAAAGTTTAAGGGGGAGTTTAAAGAAATATTTCCATGCATTGAATTCCTTGAAATTTAATTCAAATTCAAATTGAAAATTAAATGCTATGAGATTGCCTTTCCTTTGTGGACTAACTTTTATGATGGAGATATCCATACAATATTTTCTAAGTTTGTTTTTTAGGATATCAATCACAAGTCTTTAAGTTTTTTTTATCATCATCAGAAAGGGGGAGATTGTTGACATATTTCAAGTATAAGTGTTGATGAAGTTTTTATCTCAATAAGTCATGAAGATTGAAGTTTTGATGATGAAGATATAAAGTTTAGTGCAACATTAAAGACTTGATTTTTATCTCACAAAGGAAGGTTGCTTCATGAAATTTAAGGCAACATATAAAGAAGAATAAATGCTTTCAAGGGAGAAGATTGTTGAAGATTTTCTCAAGAGCTGAAGATTCAAGTTTAGAAGTTTCATTTTTGAGTGATGGATAAAAGGAGTAAGTCATAAATCCCATTCAAGGCTATTTCAAACTTGAGAGCAAGTCGTTTTTTCGCAAAAACCTTTTTCTACACTTTTAATCGATTAGGTAACAAAATAGAATCGATTATTTCACTTAAAATTTGAATTAAAAGAGTTTAACAAACAAAATAATCGATTAAGTGTTTTTTGATAATCAATTATATTGCTTCTAAGTTTCATATAAACGATTATGGCCTTAATCTAATCGATTATATCAAGAAAAATATGTTTTCCAGTTTTACTCTGATATAATCGATTACACCTTTTATATAATCGATTAAATACGACGTTTTTACGAATTCAATGCTGAATTAACCTAAGAATGGAAACTTTGAGCTGATTTCAAATTATAAAATGAAAGGCAACGTCTTAGGTTATAAAACATCTTATCAAACACGAAATTACAGTGTTCTTGTGCTAAAGATTTTCAAAGCCGCTTTCTTGCTCTCTCAAGGTTAATATTAGTTCTTGGAAGTGGTGATAACATTGTGCTTAAGCTTTCATATCCAGCACTCATCAGGTGTTTTCTTTACTGTTTATTGATTACTATAATTCATCCCTTGGATTTGTGCTAAAGGGAGGTGTGTTCATCTCTTGTGTGTCAAGAGAGGTGAGAATCATCCTTAGTGTGTCTAAGGAGGTGTTGCTGTTTATCTTTATTTGTTTTTACATGTTGTCACTGGATTGGTGTTTGTAATTGCAAATTAAAGATAGTGGGTGATCATCACGTGTTTGTGGTGATTGGGAACTAGACGTAGGATTGGCTAAATCCGAACCAGTATAAATCTCTGTGTTCTATCTCTCTTTCCCTATCTCTTTATTTTATTGTGGATCATATTAACGATTGCTATTCAAACTGCTCTTATCAAAGGTTAAGGAAAATCCGAATCTTGTTTTTAGAAGAAATATTTAAAATCTAGAAAATTATTTTCAAAGGGAAAAAGTTTTTAAAAATCCAATTCACCCCGCTCTTGATTTTTACATTGTCGTTATTTCTAACAAAAAAAACTTAAAGACTTGTGATTGATATCCTGAAACAAAAAAATTAGAAAATATTGTATGGATATCTCCATCATAAATGTTAGTCCAAAAATGAAATAATATAGGCAATCTTATAGCATTTAATTTGCAATTTGAATTTGAATTTAAATATTTAAATTTCAAGGAATTTAATACATAGAAAGGAATTTAATGCATAGAAATATTTCTTTAATCTCCCTCTTAAACTTTGCTCTTAATGTTTAAGATATTCTTGATATTTTCTAATAAATTATTTTGAAATATTTCCTTATTCTCCCCCTTAAACTTTACTCTTAATGCTTAAGATATTCTAAATATTTTCTAGTCACTTATCAATCAACATATATCTTTCTCCCCTTTTATTTTTAACATGATCCAAAAGATAATACAACAAATGAGATTTACACAGTAGAAGAATTTAATAAAAACAGAAAACATGGAGAGAAAAACAAAAACAACAGCTGAAAAAAAATGGAGCTAAGAGACAAGTGAATTTTCATCCTATTCGGTGTCTTCACTATCCCCGTCTTCTTCATCTTCAATGTTTTCAGCTGGTTGTTTCCCCCTTGAAGAACCAATGTTATCTTCTTCTGGAGAGATATCTTCAATCTCTAATTTTTTATCTACACGATGTACTCTTCTATTTAGTCTTGAAAGCTTTGAACATAAGTCATCATAGTGTTGGATTTGAAGATTGAGAATGTTGTCCATCCTTGAGTCGATGTTTGCCTCCATGGAACCTGGTTGAGGTTGTTGTTCATTATCCTCATCTTCTTCCATAGGCGCCTCTTCACCTCTTTGTCTAAAACTATTACCTTGTTCAATGAGACCCATGTGGTGCAGAACACTCTTTCCAATTTTGTTGTTGCTTAGCAAAATTTACTTTGTCTCCCCTATTAGATCTACCCCTTTGTATTCCAAAATCTTAGAAATGAAAATTGAATAGAGTAAAGCAAAGGTAGATAATCTAGTGGCTTTAAACATATTTTCAAGAATAATAGTTGGCCAATCAATACTAACACCATCGAAAAAACCATACATTAATAAAATGTCTTCCTTGGTTAGCTGAGAATGATTGGTTCCTCTAGCAACAAGAATCCAAACAATAACATAATGTAACATTCTTTCATTTAATTTTACATTACCGACTTTGTAGAGATTTTCCACTTGAAGGTTTGGATCATTGCAGAATTTTCTAAATTCAGCAAGCTTGTTAAATCCTTCAAAGCCATAAGTAATGTTGATTCCTCCTTCTGTTGATAATCTAGCCACCGTTTGTCACCCATCTTCATTAAGATGAATCCTTACTCCTTTTACCTTAGAGCTTGGATTACCTATACAGGAAGTTAGGTTAAGACAAAAAACTCTTACCAAGCCCGGATAATATTTGGACCTTCCATTTCTACAAAGGTCTTGAGGTCGCTTGAAACTAACATCTCCTGAAAAGTAAAACCATGAGACCTAAAAAAATCATAGGATAGGAATTTTGGTGTGAGAATCTTCCTATCTTTCCAATGATTTATGTAAGCTCTTTGAAGGTCTTCATCAGAAATCCAGCCAGCAAGATTTGGTTGTCTTTCTTCTTGCTCTTGCTGTTAGGAGGTCATGGGTGCCTTTCCTCTTCTTCTTGATGGCATCTTCCTCCTTCTTTGATCAACCATTTTGATGCAAGGATGAATGTAGAAGCGCAAAAGAATCTAACAACACAGATTAAGCAAAGAATTCGCGCACAAGAGAGAGCTTGAAAACAGAAATACAGCAAGGGTGAGAGAAGCTGAAAGTGGCACTTTGATTCTTAACCTTGGTATTTATAGACATGTAATCTGACTTCTATCCATTGTACTAACGACAAAATAGCCGTTGGGGAAGGAATATAGTCGTTGTAGGACGAAAATCACGTGATTCAAAGCTCCAACGTTCAAAAACCAGTATGCAGAAAAACACAGAATGTCGCATTTAATCGATTATGGAATAAGCGTAATCGATTATTTGCTTGCAAAAATTTTCCAGAAAACAAAAACCCAGAAAAATAATCGATTATGTAAAACAGATAATCGATTAAATCACTCCTCAACGCTTTTAATCGATTATAACACGAGGTAATTGATTATGTAATAAAACAAGTTCACAAACAACGCTTTTAATCGATTATGATACAAAATCTAATAGATAATATATGCGATTAAAATAGATTTTCGTAAAAACACATGATTAACATCAAAACTTATCAATAAACACAAATCAATCAAGAGATTTATCATCCACAATACCTAGATCTCTTCTAAGCTCATAAAATCTATCTCTAGGCAAGGGTTTTGTAAAGATATCCGCTAGTTGATGTTTAGTGTCTATATATTCTATTATGCAATCTCCTTTAGTTATATGATCTCTAATAAAATGATGTCTAATTTCTATATGCTTGGTCTTAGAGTGCATGATGTTAGCATATTTCAAGAACAAGTGTTGATGAAGTCCTCTAGATATTTCATGAAGATTTAAAGTTTTGATGATGAAGATTTAAAGTGCTCTAATCCACATTAAAGACTTGTGTCATCTCACAAAGGAAGGTTGCTAGATGGAAAAGGAAAGGCATAAAGAGTGTTTAAAGCTTTCAAGAGAGAAGATTGATGAAGATTTTCTCAAGAGCTGAAGTTTCAAGTTTAGTAGGTTCTGTTTTGGGTGACAGATGAAAAGAGTAAGTCATAAATCCCATTCAAGACCTTTCCCAACCTGAGAGCAAGTTGTTTTCTCGCAAAAACGTTTTTCTACGCTTTTAATCGATTATGATACGTAGTCTAATCAATTATTTCACTTAAAATTTGAATCAAAATTGTTTAACAAACTAAATAATTGATTAAGTGTTTTTGATAATCGATTATATTGATTCTGGGTGAATATAATCGATTATGTCCTTAATCTAATCGATTATATCAGGCAAAATGAATTTTCCAGTTTTTAACTCTGATATAATCGATTAAGCTTTTTAGATAATCGATTAAATAAGTCGTTTTTGTGAATTCAATGCTAAATCAACCTAAGAATGGAAACTTTGATGTATTTTCAAATTATAAAATGAAAGAGAATGTCTTAGGTTCAACACATCTGAAAAAACACAATATTCAAAGTGTTCTTGCGCCTTAGCTTTTCAAAACCGCTTTCTTGCTCTCTCAAGGTTGATAAAAGTCTTTGGAAATGGTGATCTTTGTGCTTAAGCTTTCTATCCAGCACTATATCAGGTGTATTCTTTTTACTATTTTTTTAAACGGGAAAATTTCATCCCTTGGATCTATTCTAAGGGAGGTGTGTTCATCTCTTGTGTGTCAAGAGAGGTGGGAATCATCCTCAGTGTGACTGGGGAGGTGTTTCATCCTTAGTGTGTCTAAGGAGGTGTTTCCTTTATCTTTATTTGTTATTGCATGAATTGGTGTTTGTAATTTCAATTAAAGATAGTGGGGTGACCATCACGTGTTGTGGTGATTGGGAACTGGACGTAGGATTGGCTTAATCCGAACCAGTATAAATCTACGTGTTCTTTCTCTTTCCCTATCTCTTTTTATTGTGGATCATATTAACAATTGCAATTCAAACTGCGCTAATCAAAGGTTAAGGATAATCCACATCCTGGTTTTAAACATTTATTTAAAATCTGGAAAAATTATTTTTAAAGGGAAAAAGTTTCTTAAAATCCAATTCACCCCCTCTTTGTTTTTACACTTCCGTCTATATGTAACAATTGGCCTCAGAGCTGGTTTTTTGAAAATTACTCGAAAACAAGATCCTTATGGCAGGCAAAAATCAATCTTTTGCTGAAGGTGCATCTATTCATAGACCACCACTCTTTACAGGTGAAAACTATCCTTTTTGGAAAAAGAGTATGGAGATTTTCCTTATGTCTAATGATCAAGGCGTTTGGGATGCAATTTTAAATGGTCCATATATTCCTATGACTGTTGTTAATGAAGTGCAGGTACCCAAAGTGAGAGCAAGTTGGACGAAGGATGAGTATAATGAGCATCAATGCGATATAAGGGTGTGTAATATGATATCATCTGCTTTAACTGTTGATGAGTTTTACAGGTTGTCTGATTGCACTACAGCAAAGGAGATGTGGGACACTCTAGAAGTCACACATGAAGGAACAGAGGATGTCAAGAGATCAAGGAAGAATACCTTGATTCAAGAATATGAGATGTTCCGGATGAGCAAAGGGGAAACCATCTATGACGTTCAGAAAAGATTTACTCACATTGTAAATCACCTCAAGGCGTTAGGTAAGAAATTTGACACTGAGGAATTAAATGTGAAAATTTTAAAATCTTTGGACAGGACATGGCAACCCAAAGTGACGGCTATCACGGAATCGAAGAATCTCACAAGCATGAACATGACAACTCTCTTTGGAAAGCTTAGAGAACACGAAATTGAGCTTGGACGTTTCAAAGGAGAAGAGGAAGACGTCAAGAGGAAAGGTGTTGCTCTTAAAGCGGAATCCTACAAGGATGAGAGTAGCGATTCAGATGACAATCTTGAATGCAGTGACATCAGCCTGTTCGTCAAGAAATACAAGAAGTTCATCAAGAACAAAAACAAAGGGAATTTCAAGAAAGGTAAGAAAGCTGAAAATTTAAATTCTCTTGATAACTTTAAATGCTATGGTTGTGGAAAAAGGGGTCACTTGAAGTCGGATTGCCCCAACATCAAGAAAAATGAAGAAAAGGTCAAGAAACACAAAAAGCCTTTTGACAAGAAGAAAAAGAAGACGTACATTGCTTGGGAAGATAATGAAGTGAGTTCTTCTGAAAGTGCAAGTGATTCGGAAGAAGAAGCAAACATTTGTCTCATGGCGGATGATGACACTGAATCCACGTGTAGCAAGGTAAGTGATTTTGGTCTTCTAGATAATTATGATGAATTGCTTGAAGAGTTTCTAGATTTATGTGAAAAATCTGAAAAACTTACTTCTTTTCATAATAAATTAAAGGTTTAATAGGCATTTTGGTCCTAATATTTTGTGGAAATTTGCAATGTTTTCCCTTGTTTATTTTTTTCTCAATTGAGTCCCAAATTTTATTAAAATCTATCAATGTTTTCCTTTCCGTTAGATTAGCGTGAACGGCGTTAACTGTGTCAGGACGTGGCACACGTGTCATCTTGTAATTGGTTGATATATTTTTTTGTTTTAATCATATCCTTCTCTCTCCTCCTCTCCCTCCCAATCCTCTCTTCTTTCTGGAACCCATCCCCTCCCTCTTCATGAAGGACATAACTATGCTGCGGTTGAAGTGCTTGTTGAGGACGCATCACGGTGCCAGAGAAGAGGCTTATGGTTGTTGTATTCAGCGGGAAGACAACCAGGGAAGGCTAGGGTTTCACCTTGGGAAGACGCTTCCGAAGGCCGCCACCCGAGCCTTCGTTGATAATCTTCGAGTCATAGCACCAAAGATATTACCTATCCGTGAGTTCCTCAGGTTTTTGTTCATGTCCCTTGTTAAAAAAGTGAACAAAAACAGCACTCCTAAGTCTGCGAGCATTGGAGCTACTAAATCTCCGTTGAACTTCAGAACAGGGGTGGATCATTTTTGCTTGCACACGGGAGGAAAAGTTGTGATCGACGGCATTGGAATAAACTTTGGTGCAGGCTTTAAATGTAACAGCTGTTTGTGGGAGGTGATGAAGGACTTTGGAGACCCAAATGTGTGGGACGATTGCATTGATGACTACCCACCGGAGTCATTAAACAACCCCTTCATGAATACCTATGGTTGGATCAACGAGGTTGAGGACCCCTACACTTACGAAAATATCCCCGATTTTCTCAAGTGAAGGAAAAAAATTAACAGGGAAAGAAGGGACCCTCTTCATTATTTAGATCTCTCCTCACAGATACATTGATGTAGTTTGGGAGGGAGGGAGGGGGTGGGAGAAGAGAGGATTGGGAGGGAGAGGAGGAGGGAAAGTAAGAGGGAGAAGGATAAGATTAAAACAAAAAAATATATCAACCAATTACAAGATGACACGTGTGCCACATCCTGACACAGTTAACGCCGTTCACGCTAATCTAACGGAAAGGATAACATTGATAGATTTTAATAAAATTTGGGACTCAATTGAGAAAAAAAATAAACAAGGGAAAACATTGCAAATTTCCACAAAATATTAGGACCAAAATGCCTATTAAACCTAAATTAAAAAATGACTACAAGAGTCTTGAAAAGAAAATTGCTGATTTGGAAGAAGAGAAAAAGGTTTTTAAAAGAGGATTTAGAAAAAGCGAAAATTCCTTACAAATGCAAAACAAAAATTCCTATTTGTGAAAATTGTAATGTTCTTGCTAACAAAGTATCTTATCTTGAAACATATCTTTCAAATATTACAATTGGTAATAAAAATTTAAATAATGTTTTAAAACTGCAAAAAGGTTTATATGAAAAAGCAGGACATGACTATAATTTCAGATATAATCGTAAACCTACCAAAACTTTTTTTGTAAAACGAGAATCATCTAATTCAAATAAAGTTTTTGAAAATATAAATTTCTTTAATAAACCAAATGTTCCTATAAAGAAAGTTTATAATAATGCATATATTCCAAGAAAAACAAATGGTCCTACATGTTTTATTGTATGCATAAAGGTCATTCGGTTAATAAATGCAATATTAAGCGTTTTAGTGTTCCTAATGGGAAATACAAATGGGTTCCCAAATGAAAAACTGTTTCTAACCCATGAGGACCCTAATAAGTGACTTTAGGGGACCTAAATATTTTTGTTTATGATGCAGGTTGGTCCCAAGTCTAGAAAGTCACTGTGGTACCTTGATAGTGGTTGTTCAAGACACATGACGAGTGATAAAAGCAAATTCAAAAGCTTCAAAAAGAAAGAGCAAGGTTTTGTAACCTATGGAGACAACAACAAGGGAAAGATCATTGGTAGTGGAGTAATTGGAGAATCTTAAAGATTCATGATGTGCTTCTTGTTGATGGGTTGAAGCACAATTTTCTAAGCATTAGTCAACTTTGTGATAAAGGTTTAAAGGTAACGTTTGATAGTGATCTTTGCAAAATTCATCACAAGGACTCAAATGAAATCGCCCTCATTGGTAAGAGACATAATAATATTTATTTAATTGATATTGATTGTGCATCTACATCTAGTAATTTATCTTGTTTAGTTGCGAAAGAAGAGGATCCATGGTTATGGCATAGAAGAGTCGCTCACATTCATATGCCTCATCTAAGTAAACTCATATCAAAAGAGTTAGTAATTGGTTTGCCAAAACTGATTTTTGAAAAGAACAAACTATGTGCAGCTTGTCAAAAGGGGAAGCAAACTAAAAATTCTTTTAAATCTAAAAATGTTGTTTCCACTTCTAAACCTTTAGAATTACTGCACATGGATTTATTTGGTCCCTCTAGAACAAAAAGTTTTGGTGGCAATTATTATGCTCTTGTGATTGTTGATGATTACTCTAGATTTACTTGGACTCTTTTTCTTTCATCTAAAAGTGATGCTTTCAAAGAATTTAGAAAAATTGCCAAGGTTATTCAAAATGAAAAGGATTTGAAAATCAAGTTTTTAAGAAGTGATCATGGCGGTGAATTTCAAAATGTTTCTTTTGAAAATTTTTGTGAAGAACAAGGTATTTCTCATAATTTTTCAGCACCAAGAACACCTAAACAAAATGGTGTAGTTGAAAGGAAAAATAGATCTTTGGAAGAACTTGCAAGAACTATGTTGAATGAAAATAATTTACCTAAATATTTTTGGGCTGATGCCGTAAGCACCGCTTGTTATGTTTTAAATAGAGTTTTGATAAGACCTATTTTGAAATTAACACCATATGAGCTTTCCAAAGGAAGAAAACCAAATATTTCTCATTTCAGAATTTTTGGATGTAAATGTTTTGTTTTGAATAATGGAAAAGATAGCCTTGGGAAATTTGATGCTAAATCCGATGAAGCTACATTTTTAGGTTATTCTTTGCATAGTAAAGCATATAGAGTTCTTAATAAAAGGACTTTAAATGTTGAAGAATCTATACATGTTGTCGTTGATGAATATCTAGACCTTGAGGAAACCCCTCTTGAGTCAAAAAGAATCTTTGTAGATGATGAAGGAGAATATCAAGAACAAACTCCTTTAGAAGAAGCTGTTGAAGAAATCAAATTGGATGAGAATCCTCCTCATGATGAAAGTCTACCAAAAGAATGGAGACCACCTAAAGACGTATCTTTGGACAATGTCATTGGAGATATCTCAAAAGGTGTAAGAACAAGGAGAAACATGAATAATTTCTGTATAAATGTTGCTTTTGTTTCACAGATTGAACCAAAGACCATAGAAAAAGCTTTGACGGATGAACATTGGTGTATAGCAATGATAGAAGAGCTAAATTAGTTTGAAAGAAATCAGGTATGGGATTTAATTCCTAAAACTAACAAAATGTAGGTTATTGGCACCAGATGGGTTTTTAGAAATAAGCTTGATGAGGATGTGATGAGTCATTATTTTCCCTTATTTTCTTACCTTTCTGTACTTGTTTTCATCTCTGATTTGTGCTTAATTGTTTATATTTTGTACTAATTTCTATTAGGGCTATAATTGGACCAGAAATTCATATTTTAATTAATTTGAATTTTCTAAGTTTAATTATTCCAATTTTTATTTTCAGGACAGTTTAAAATTATTTTGGGTTTGGAATTAATTCATGAACTTCAAGAGGAGCTGCCACGTCACCACTGCCATGTTAGCTGCCACGTCACAACTTGGATTTTAGGCCCAATGGGTCTAGGTTTTCGTGCCCATGCAATGTAGCTACAAGTAGGGCAGCAGCTGAGGAAGGAGAGGGACAGCAGCGGCAGCAGTAGTAGAAATTTTTAGAGTTTACGTTTTGTCTTTGGTTTTGGTTTTTAATTCAGAATTCGTCTACTGTTACACAGTTCCATAATTCCAGTTTTTCGTTTTCTATTGCTATTTCGTTTTGAATTTCGTTTTGAATTTTAGTTTCAAATTCAGTTTACATCTTCTGCAATGCATTTTCTGTTTTCTGAGTTAATGGAAGGCTAAAACCCCAGGGTGGGGCTCTTGGGCATGTTGCACTCACTGATGGAGGTTTTGTGCGTTTTATAGTTTCGTACGTTTGATTCTCCTCTATGAAGCCTCTGTTCTGGAGGATGCTTAATCCTTTGGAAGGAGGCCTTACAAGGTTCACGTTTGCTTAATTCGTGTACGGAAGTTTTGGGTTAACTTTCGCTTAGTTGGTTAATCTAGACCGAACAAGGATTAAACAGACTGATAATCTGTTGTAAGCCAAGGATGTCAGAGATGCATTGTGTTCAAGAGTCTTGCCTATTTTAATTATTGCAATTAATTTGTTGTTTGTCTGCTATATTTTAATTAACCGTTATCTGTCCAAACCCCCCCATTGCATGATTCAATCTTTTGACAGTGAGAATTGGTCCTTGGGAGACGACCTACGAGTAATTTCTAGTACTACATTTCATTGTTTTTATTTGACCGAGTACGACATCGATCAAATTTGGCGCCATTGCCGGGGACCAACGTTTCTGTCCAAAGGTTGTGTTTTTGTGTTTTGTGTTGCTGCGTGTTTCACTATTGTGTTGTGTTGTGTTGAATTCGTATTTTTTGTTTTGCAGCAACGTGTTTGGTTATCTAATTGTTTCGTAGTGTTTTTTTTTTCTGTTTTGTGGTGTTGTTAAGTGTTGCATTGCAGGTGTAGCAAAAGAAACAAGGGAATTTCGAATTGAGGAGCTGCAGCTGCAGAGTTGAAGCCCAGAAGGCACTTATAGTAACCCGATTTTCCCAATTTTTGTTTTAATAGCTAGACTTGTTATTTTTGCTTGAATTTTTGTGTGCACACTTCTTTTGACCCATATTTTATGTGAAAAATCCCAGATGCACATATAGTGGTCCCGATTTTGATAACCGAAAATTGATTTTTAGAAAACTTCAAACAACCATAACTTTTGCCTCGGTTATCAGAATTGAACGTATTATATATGCATTTGGTGTAGAAAAATGAGATCTACGTGATCGCAAAGCTGATAGGGGTAAGTAAATCTCCAAAAAAAGGCCGTTTTCTATTTTATTTTTATTTTTGAAGTTTTATTACTCCTATTTTTCATACTTTCTGGTAGTAGTTCATATAGCTATCCTTTGAATTTTGCTTTTAAATTTGGTGTACTGTCTTTTCATGATTTTAGGGTGTTACTCACAAATTTTTAGCTCATTTGGACTTCATTTGAGTATAGTTCCAGTTTCACCTCTATGTATGCTTATGTGTGAAATGCATGATAGTGCATGACTAGAGCCAATCCAGGACAGTTACAACCCTTTGATCCCGAAATAGATAGGACCTTTCATAGATTAGTTAGGCACTCTAGGAATTTGTCTTTAGATTCTATATCATTAGATACCATTAGTTTAAGTAGTTCTGAGCATTCTCCCTCTGTGTTTGCAAATATTAATTCTATGCTTGCTGATTCTAATTCTGATTCTAATTCTAATTCTGCTGACTTTCACACTGAGAACAATATGGCTCAGCCTCCACCTCGTGAGAGGACTCTTAGGGAGCCAGGCGGCACTCGATTTCACTTATGAAAGCTTGTGCATTCAGTGATCCCGATGATGTTTCATATGTTCTAAAGACTGGATTAATACATTTGCTACCCAGGTTCCATGGTCTTGCAAGAGAATGTCCACACAAACATCTGAAGGAGTTCCATATAGTCTGTTCCTCCATGAAGCCCCAAGATGTTTTACAAGATCACATCTTCTTGAAGGCATTTCCAGACTCTTTGAAAGGTGTTGCTAAAGACTGTTTGTACTACCTTGCGCCCAGATCCATCACTAGTTGGGATGACCTTAAGAGAGTGTTCCCGAATAAATTCTTCCCTCGTCTCAACAACAAAGAATCGAAAAGATATTTCAGAATCCGACAGATGAGTGGAGAGACCTTGTACGAGTACTGGGAGAGATTTAAAAATTATGTGCAAGTTGCCCCCACCATCAGATTTCTGAACAACTCTTATTGCAAGATTTTTATGAAGGCCTCAATAGTATGGAGAGGAGTATGATTGACGCCGCAGTGGAGGAGCTCTGGTGACATGACTCCCGCAGAGGCTAGGAACTTAATTGAAAAATGGCCTCCAACTCTCAGCAATTCAGGCTAGAAACGATGCTATTGTTCTCGTGGGAATTCATGATGTGCCTCGTCGCCGATTCTTCTTCATCTCGCAGATAGGAAGCTTGAGGGAAAGCTTGATGCCTTGGTCAATTTGGTCACTCAGCTTGCCATGAACCAAAAATCTGCACCTACATCTGTGGCAAGGGTTTGCGGCATTTGCACATCAAATGACCATTATACAGATCAGTGTCCATCAATGCAGCAGCCTTCTGATGTTCATGCTCCTCAAGCCTATGCCGCAAACATCTACAATAATAGACAACACAGCAAGAAGCAAAATTATGATCTCGTCCAAAGAATAGATATAATCCAGGATGGAGGAGTCATCCTAATCTTAGATGGTCTCCACAAAGAACAGAAGCAAGAACAACATCCTCGCACCACCATTTCGTAGTTCTCACTGGTCCCGGTCCAAGCGCACCTTATGTGCCTCCACCAAGTACAACAACAATATCACAGCAGCAGAATGAAGTTCCCGCACCACCACCTCCTCAATCGTCTACTTCTGAACCTTCATTGGAGGAGTTAGTGAGGCGTATGACTCTCCAAAATATGCAATTCCAAGAAGAGACCGGAGCTTCCATCCGTAGCTTGACCAATCGATGGGGCAGATGGCTACTCAATTGAATCAGCACACCACAAAATTCAGATAGATTGCCTTCTCAAACCGTGCGTAATCCGAAAAATGTTAGTGCCATCACATTGAGGTCGGGCAAACAGATTGACATACCCACCGCAGTACCTTCATCCTGCTTCTCGCACTCGAGCAAAGTGATGAGCAACCGCTGGTGCCCGAATTTTCATGCAGTGGACCTTCTTCCAAAGACTCAGCCTCGATTTGCAGCAGTCACCTCCTATCCCCTTCCATTCCCTCCCAAATTGATTCCAAGCAAAAAGATGGAAGAACTGGATAAGGAGATATTGGAGACCTTCTGGAAAGTAGAGGTGAACATACTTCTGCTTGATGCCATCAAGCAAATCCCGAGATATGCAAAATTCCTCAAGGAGCTATGCACTCATAAGAGGAAAATGAAGGGCAATGAGAGAATCAGCATGGGCGTAAATGTATCTCGCTTTGATAGGTAAATCTGTTCCGCACATTCCCGAAAAATGTAAGGACCTGTGTACTTTCTCGCATACCTTAGTGTTATGTGGAATAACAAATTTGAAAATGCCATGCTTGATTTGGGTGCTTCTATAAATGTCATGCCTCCGTCTATATTTAAATCTCTGTCTCTTGACCTCTGCAACCTACGGTGTGGTGATACAATTGGCAAATAGAAGTGTTGCCCACCCTACAGTGTTTCATTGAGGATGTGTTAGTTCTGGTTGGTGAACTCGATTTTTCCCGCCGATTTCTATGTGCTTGACATGGAGGACTGGATTCTCCCATGGATCCGTGCCAATCATTTTTGGCGCACTCATTTTTGAAAACAGCTCGAACTAAGATTGATGTGTATGATCGGTACATTGTCCATGGAATTTGGTGATAGTATTGTCCATTTTAATATTCTTGATGCCATGAGACATCCATCCGAAGATCATTCTGCTTTTTCGTGGCCGAGATACTTGATGTTGTTGTTGATGAGTATGTTTCGATTTTCATTCTTTGCATGATAAGAAACATCATTTTCTATCCGATCCGTATACTTCTCTCAATAGCACTCGAATCGAATATGTTTCTGAATCGGTTTCGAGTTTGAGCCTCGCTCGATGTGTTGGGTGTTGTACCCGCACCTCTTGGCCTTAATTCTTTAGAGTCGAATGCGCTAACCATGTTGCAGTGAAGTACACATGAATCTGACTTGCAGTGTTGAGGTACATGTCGTGGAACCCTTAGTTCCTTCTACTGCTCAGCCATCTCCCATTCTAGACTTGAAACCTTTACTGTAAAACCTCAAGTATGCCTACTTGAGGATGATCGAAGTTGCCGATGATCATTTCCACCTCCCTTGATGTCGTTCAAGAGGGGAGGTTGTTGCATGTTCTTAAAAAGCATAAGAAAGCCATCGGTTGGACCCTCGGCGACATTCCTCGGTATCACCCCATCCACATGTATGCACAGTGATACTCTTAGAGGATGGAGCTAAGCCAGTGAGGCAGCCAGCAGAGGCGACTCAACCCCGTCATTTTGGACGTAGTAAAGAAGGAGGTGACCAAGCTTCTTCAGCCGGGATCATTTATCCTATATCGATAGTCAATGGGTGAGTCCTGGTCCAGGTGGTCCCCAAGAAGACAGCCTCACTGTTGTGAAAAATGAGAAGAATGAGCTCATTCCCACTAGAGTGCAAAACAATTGGAGAGTCTCGCATTGACTACCGAAGGTCGAATCAAGCAACACGGAAAGATCATTTTCCGCCGCTCTTCATTGATCGGATGCTTGAGCTGCCTCGAGTGTAAATCTCACTACCGCTTCTTGATGGTTTTTCCGGTTATTTTCAAATCCATATTGCTCCCGAGGATCAAGAGAAAACCACATTCACCCGCCCCTTGGCACTTTTGCCTATAGGAGGATGCCCTTTGGCTTATGCAATGCCCCGGCACATTCCAATGGTGCATGCTTAGTATTTTTCTCGATTTTCTTGAAAATTGCATAGAGGTGTTTATGGATGATTTCACTGCTTACTGATCCTCTTTGATGCATGCTTAGATAATTTGGATAGAGTGCTTAATAGATGCATTGAAACTGATCTTGTTCTGAATTTTGAAAAATGTCACTTCATGGTAGAACAGGGTATAGTTTTAGGGCATATTATTTCTAGTAAGGGCATAGAAGTAGATCCTGCAAAAATATCTGTTATTTCACAATTGTCTTACCCCTCTTGCGTGCGAGAGGTGCGATCTTTTCTTGGCCATGCAGGTTTCTACAGACGCTTCATCAAAGATTTCAGTAAGAAGGCCCTTCCACTGTCTAATCTGCTCCAGAAGGATGTTGACTTTGTTTTTGATGACAGGTGTAAACAGGCTTATGATTGCCTCAAGGAAGCATTGACCACCACTCCAATCATTCAGGCACCGGATTGGACACTCCCATTCGAGTTGATGTGTGATGCATCCAATTATGCATTGGGAGCTGTCCTGGCACAGAGGGTTGACAAGTTGCCTCGGGGGATATTGGTCGGTGTCGTACTCGGTCAAATAAAAAAAAAACAATTAAATGTAGTACTAGAAGAAGTGACTCCTAGGTCGTCTCTCTCAAGGACCAATTTTCACTGTCAAAAGATTAAATCATGCAATAGGGGGGTTTTGAACTGATAACAGTTAATTAAAATAAAGCAGATAAATAACAAATTAATTTCAGTAATTAAAATAGGCAAGACTCTTGAACACAATGCATCTCTGACATCCTTGGCTCACAACAGATTATCAGTCCGTTTAATCCTTGTTCCGTCTAGATTAACCAACTAAGCGAAAGTTAAC
Source organism: Lablab purpureus (assembly GCA_030347555.1). Taxonomy (NCBI): domain Eukaryota; kingdom Viridiplantae; phylum Streptophyta; class Magnoliopsida; order Fabales; family Fabaceae; genus Lablab; species Lablab purpureus. The sequence continues at coordinate 16,611,746 of CM059258.1, read as the reverse complement.
CCAAGACTTCCCTACACGAATTAAGCAAACGTGAACCTTGTAAGGTCTCCCTCCGAGGGATTAAGCATCCTCCGTATAGTAGACTTCACAATGGAGAATCAAACGTACGAAACCATAAAACGCACAAAAACCTCAATCAGTGAGTGCAGTATGCCCAAGAGCCCTACCCTGGGGTTTTAGTCTTCCATAAATTCAGAAAACGTAAACGTAAAATAGAAAACGTAAAATAGAAAACGTAAAACGAAATTGAAAGCAGAAACGAAATTGGAAACGTAAAACGAAATTAAAAGCGTAAACGAGTTGGAAGCGTAAAACTAAATTGAAAGCGTAAAACTGAATTGATAAACGAAATTGATAAACTGAAATTGATAAACGAAATTGAAATAGAAAACGGAAACCGGAACAAAGAGCCAAAACGTAAACCCTAAAAATATCTCGCTGCCGCCGCCACAAGGCAAAACGTAAAAGAAACCCTAATTCCTACTATCGTTGTCGTCTTTTCTCCGTGTCAGTATCTCGTGTATCCGTGTCTCCTCCGCTCTCCTCGCCTGCCCTATTTATAGCTGCATTGCATAGGCACGAAACCCTAGATCCATTGGGCCCAAAATCCGCGTAAACAATTCTCGGTCCAAGTTATGACGTGGCAGCTCCTCTTGAAGTCCATGAATTAATTCCAAGCCCAAAATAATTTTAAACCGCCTCGAAAAAAATTGAATAATTAAACTTAAAAATCCAAATTAATTAAAATATGAATTTTTGTTCCAAATATAGCCCTAATAGAAATTAGTACAAAATATAAACAATTAAGCACAAATTAGAGATGAAAACAAGTACGTAAAGGTAAGAAAATAAGGGAAAATAATGACTCATCAAATACCCCCACACTTATCCTTTTGCACTCCTGGGCAAAATCAAAATTTTAAAGCAAGGAACAACTCCAAAGATATCAAAGAGAGCGACGCAATAGGAAGAAACGTAAACAAGAAGACACACAAGAAAACAAACAGATTTACACACTCCTAAATGAATCCTCGGAAAAGAAAGTGGAGTAAACTACATCCAACACACAAAGAATCGTAGAAACTAAACACTTATGGAAATCATCCAAACAAGTCAAAACATGGTAAGACAATCAATCAAGATCAAGAGGTGAATTAAAAGCAACAAAATCTCACAAGATGCACTATATCACTCAGATCTCTCAAGCCGCTTAGGTAATCAGTATACTCTCAAAGCACTCATGAAAAACAAGCAAGCAGATAGACTTGGCAAGCCTCTAAAATCAACACCTAATAAACATGCACATAAGGATCATAAGGTCTTTCCAGGGTTGTAATGTGGCCAAGGACAGGGTAGAGGATAAAACATAGGATAAGTAGCTACGAACCACAGGAACTAGAGGAGCAATGGGGAATAAGTGAGAAATAAGCATAAGAGCAAACCCAAAACTTCTAATAAACCTCTAACACCATTCTTTTTCCTTTGCCTCAAACAAAACTACTTTTTCTTCTTTTCTTTTCTTTCTTTTTTTTTTTTTTTTTTTTTTTTTTTTTTTTTGCAATGAATAAACAATATATCATCGAACGTTGAGATATGTACAGCAGAAAGAACCAACTAGCCGTAATAAAATAACCAATGAGACACCCCCACACTTATTCAAGAACTTATTCCCAAAACGATTCCAAAGCTCCAAAAATTCCCTAAGGTTAAGGTAATCATAGGTTTTTCACATAAGGCTTGTAATGAGCTTCAAACAAAGAAGGGGAATGCAGTGCTCAACAGGGGTTAACAAAGGAATTAATTCAGGGTAAGCTTAATTGGCCAGGGGCTTATGAGAACAAATGCCTTAATCATATCCAAACATGCATGTGAACCAAGAAGTATCAAACAGAGTCAAGACAAGGCAATCAGTGCAAGCAATCAAGAGGCATAACACACAAGACAGAAAAGAAAAATAAGTGGCCCAAATCCTCGCACATGGTATAATTTCGTCACAATTAAATCAGCCTCTCAAGCCTCATAATCATCGCTCCAAGCAGAGAAAAGTAAGAATTTCAATCCATACAAGATCAAGTAACTCAGTATTCAAGAGTGAAGTAAGAGCCTACAACCTAAACAAAACCCAAAAATCAAAAGGAAATATGCGAAACTGTAAACATGACAAAGACTTAAACTAACAAAAATAAACAACAAGAAAAACGTAAACAAAGAACAGTCTCCCCCCACACTTAAACTACACATTGTCCCAATGTGGCACAAACGTAAGATCGTAGAAATCGGAACAATCAATAGATCTCGGACAAGTGCAATAAAAGTAAAGAGGGAGAAGGAAAAAGAAAACTCCCTTAGTCATGGTGGGAGATAAGCGTGGTCAAGCGTAGATATCTCCTCCACAACAAAGATCCAACAGAGAAGGATTGCCGAGGAAGGGCTTCAAACTAGTGCCCGTTGACCTTAAAGCTCTTATCCGTGGATTCACTTTTGATCTCAACTCGTACTATAAGGATAAACATTAGTAACAACAAAAGGTCCAATCCACTTTGATCGTAATCTTACCACCCATGATTCCTAATCGAGAATTGTATAACGTAACTTTCTCGCCAACCATGAAATCCTTTCTAGCTATCAAGTCGTCATGGAACTTCTTGGTTTTTTCCTTGTAGAATTTCGATCTCGTAGGCTTCTAAGCGGATCTCATCAAGCTCATTTAGTTGCAACCGCCTTTCCTCACCAGCCTTGATCTATGGAGAAATTGCAACTCTTCACGACCTCAAGAGGCCCGATGCTCAATCTCAACATGTAAATGACATGCTTTACCAAAGACAACCCGATAAGGAGACATCCCTACGGGTGCTTTGTAGGCAGTCCTATGGGCCCAAAGAGCATCATCCAACCTCGTTACTCCAGCCTTTTCTCATTGGGCTGGACAATCTTCTCTAAGATTCTCTTGATCTCCCTGCTTGAAATTTCTGGCTTGCCCGCTTGTTCGGGGGTGGTAGGGTGTAGAAATTCCGTGCACCACCCCATACTTCTTGAGCAAAGCCTCGCATAGATCTCGTTACGTAAATGGGTACCTTGATCACTAACAATGGCTCTGGGTACTCCAAACCCGCAAAATAGGTGAGATCTAACAAAATCCACAACAACCCGAGCATCATTAGTCCCGGTGGCTTTGGCTTCCACCCATTTGGAAACATAGTCAATGAGCTACAAGAATGTAGGAAAACCAAAAGAAACAGGAAAGTGGACCCATGAAATCAATACCCTGCACATCAAACACCTCACGTAACAACATGGGTTGCCGAGGCATCCGCTGTCTCCATGTGAGGGATCCTCCCGCTTGTCGACACCGCTCACAAGTGCTACAAATCTTCCACGCATCTTTGAAGATGGTGGGCCAATATAAACCACAATCGAGCACTTTGCGAGCTGTTCTCTCGAATGCCTAGATGGCCACCTGGTGCGTAAGAGTGACATAACCGGCAGGACCGAGTCGCCTCATGATCCGGAATACATCTCCCGACTACCTGGTCGCTACATATCTTCCACAAATAGGGGTCATCCCAAATATAATGCTTAGCATCACTCTTAATTTTATCAATTTGAGCTCGTGATGCTAAGGGAGGAAAACAGAAGCAACTAAAAATTAACAATATTTGCAAACCAAGGGGTGGTAGAAACAGTAAGAAACAGTAAGAAAAAGTGAGCAAATGTTCATCGTGAAAATTATCCTGGACGGGCAAGACGTCAAGATTATCCTCGCCTCTTTCAATCCTCGCCGAGATGGTCTCGCTACCAAATTCTCGTGCTCCACTCCCGTCACTGATGTCCAGATCAAATTCTTGGAGCCGTAGCATCCACTGATCAATCTAGGCTTTGACTCGACCTTTTTAGCAGTGTACTTCAGAGTCGCATGGTCGAGTATAAACAATAACACGAGAACCAAGCAAATATGATCTAAATTTATCAAGAGCGAAAACAATAGCAAGCAGCTCTTTTCTGTAGTGGTGTAGTTTGCTTGAGCAGCATCCAAAGTCCTGGAAGCATAGTATATCACCCGAGGCAACTTGTCAACCCTCCGTGCCGAGATGACTCCCAATGCATAATTGGATGCATCACACATCGCTCGAATGGGAGTGTCCAATCCGTGCCTCGAATGATTGGAGTGGTGGTCAATACTTCCTTGAGGCAATCATAAGCCTGTTTACACCTGTCGTTAAAAACAAAGTCAACATCCTTTTGGAGCAGGTTAGACAGTGGAAGGGCCTTCTTACTGAAATCTTTGATGAAGCGTCTGTAGAAACCTGCCAGACGCTCAAGCATCTGATCAATGAAGGGCAACGGAAAATGATCTTTCCGCGTTGCTTGATTCAGCCTCGCGGTAGTCAATGCGTACTCTCCAACTGCTTTTGCACTCTAGTAGGAATGAGCTCATTCTTCTCATTTTTCACAACAAGTGAGGCCCGTCTTCTTGGGGACCACTCGGACTGGACTCACCCACCGACTATCCGATATAGGATAAATGATCCCGACCAAGAAGCTTGGTCACCTCCTTCTTTACTACGTCCAAAATGACAGGGTTGAGTCGCCTCCGCGGCTGCCTCACCGGCTTAGCTCCATCCTCTAAGAGTATCCCGTGCATACATGTGGATGGGTCGATACCAGAATGTCTCGCAGTGGTCCAACCGATGGCTTTCTTATGCTTTTTTAGAACATGCAACAACCTCACCTCTTGAACAGACATCAAGGAGGTGGAAATAATCACTCGGTAGCTTCGATCATCCTCCAAGTAGGCATACTTGAGGTTTTCTCGGCAAAGGTTTCAACTCGGAATGGAAGATGGTCGAACAGTAGAAGGAACTAAGGGTTCCACAAAGATGTACCTCAACCCGCAAGTCGATTCATGTGTACTTCCCGCAAGCATGGTTAGCGCATTCTCGACTCTAAAGAATTAAGACCAAGAGGTGCAGGTACAATACCCAACACATCGTAACAAAGCGCAAACTCAAAAACCGATTCGTAAACATACTCGATTCATGCATATTGAGAGAAGTATGCAGATCGGATAGAAAATAATGTTCCTTATCATGCAAAGAATGAAAATCGAAATATACTCATCAACAACAACGATCAAGTATCTCAAAGACGAAAAACGTAATGATCCTCGATGGATGTCTCATGGCATCAAGAATATTAAAATGGACAATACTATCACCAAATTCCATGGACAATGTACCAAAGATGCACATCAATCTTAGTTCGTGTTGTTCAAAAATGGTCTCGCTAAAATGATTGGTACAGACTCCACGGGAGAATCCGTCCTCCATTTCAAGCACATAGAAATCGCGAGGAAAATGAGTTCACCAACCCGAACTAACACATCCTCAATGAAACCTCGTAGGGTGGGCAACACTTCTATTTGCCAATCTGTATGACCACACCCGTAGGTTGTAGAGGTCCAAGAGACGAGATTTAAATATAGACGGAGGCATGACATTTATAGAAGCACCTAAATCAAGCATGGCATTTTCAAATTTACTATTCCCAATAACACAAGGTATGCGTAAAGTACCTGGTCCTTACATTTTTCGTAGAATGTGCGGAATGTGATTTACCTATCAAAGCAGATACATTTCTCGCCCATGCCGATTCTCTCATTGCCCTTCGCTTTCCTCTTATGAGTGCACAGCCTCCTTCAGGAATTTTGCATATCTTGGGATTTGCTTAATGGCATCAAGTAGAGGTATGTTGACCTCTACTTTCCTCGAAGGTCTCGCAAGATCTCCTTATCCAGCTTCTTCCATCTTTTTACTTGGAATCACTTTGGGAGGAAATGGAAGAGGGATAGGAGGTGGCTGCTGCAGAATCGAATCGGTGGTGGAAGAGGGTCCACCGCTTGAAAATTCCGGCACCAACCGGTTTTTCATTACTTTGCTTAGGTGCGAGCACGGTGAAGGTATCGCAGTGTCGATGAAGGTACCGCAGGAGTGTAAAGGTACCGCAAGCTGGATGAAGGTACTCGACAGAGGTATGTGAATCTGCTTGCCCGATCTCAATGTGATGGCACTAACATTTTTCGGATTCCGCACGCTTTGAGAAGGCAATCTATCTCAATTTTGTGGATCGTGCTCGATTGAAGCTGAGTAGCCATCCGCCCCATCCGATTTGTTAAGCCTCGGATGGAAGCTCGGGTCTCTTGCTGGAATTGCATATTTTGCATAGTCATCTCGCCTCACTAACTCCTCCAATGAAGGTTCGTAAGTGGAAGATTGAGGAGGTGGTGGTGGTGCGTAAACTTCATTCTCGCCGCTCGTGATATTGTTGTACTGGTGGAGGCACATAAGGTCTGCTTGGACCGGGACCAGCAGAATTCTGAAATGGTGGTGCGTAATGTTGTTGTCGCCATGGGAGACCATCTAAGGTTGGGATGATTCCTCCATCCTGGGTTATATCTATTCATCGGACGGATCATAATTTTGTTGTTGCCGCCTTCGTTATTGTAAATGTTTGCAAGATAGGCTTCGAGGAGCGTGAACATCGGAAGGTTGCCGTGACCGATGGACACCGATCCAGTATAATGGTCAATTGATGTGCAAATTCCGCAAACCCTTGCCACGGATGTAGGTGCGGATTTTTGGTTCATGGCAAGTCGAGTGACCAAACCGACCAAGGCATCAAGCTTCCTATCTGTAGATGAAGAAGAATCAACAGCAGGCACATCATGAATTCCCCGAGAACAATAGCATCGCTTTCTACCACCGAATTGCTCGAGAATTGAGGCCATTTTTTCAATCAAGTTTCTAGCCTCTACAGGGTCATATCACCAAGAGCTCCTCCACTGCGCAGTCAATCATACTCCTCTCCATACTATTAAGGCCCTCATAAAAATACTCAGAATAAAGAGCTGTTCTGAAATCGATGGTGGGGACAGCTTTGCACATAATTTTTTAAATCTCTCCCAAAACTCGTACAAGGTCTCTCCACTCATCTGTCGGATCCCCGAAATATCTTTTCTCGATCGCCGTTGTCCTAGAAGCAGTGGAAGAATTTATTCGAGAACGCTCTCTTAAGGTCGTCCCAACTAGTGATGGATCCGGGCGCAAGGCAAGACAACCGGCCCTTAGCAGACCTTCCGGAGAGTGTGGAAATGCCTTCAAAAAGATGTGATCTTGTAAAACATCTTGCGGCTTCATGGAAGAACAGACTATATGGAACTCCTTCGGATGTTTGTAGCGGACATTCCCTGCAAGACCGTGAAACCCGGGCAAAGAAATGTATTAATCCGGCCTTTAGAACATATGAATCGTCCTCGGGATACTCGAATGCACAAGCTTCGTAAGTGAAATCAGAGCCGCCAGACTCCCTAAGAGTCCTCTCTCACGAGGTGGAGGTTGAGCCATAATATTCTCGGTAGAAAGTCGACGGATCGAGATCGAGATCGAAATTAGAATCGAATCGACGAGCACAGTAATTAAAATTCGCAGATACAGAGGAGAATGCTCGAACTACTTAAACTAATTGTATGTAATGATATAGAATCTAAAGACAAATTCCTAGAATGCCTAACTAATCTATGAAAGGTCCTATCTATTTCGTGGATTAAAGGGTTGTAACTCGTCCCGGGTTTGTTCTAGTCATGCACTACCATGCAATTCGGGATCAGTACAGCCGTAGTTCACCCTCCGACAATTTAATAATGGTAAACCGTTAACAAGTGCACCAGGCGTGTTCCCAGTGAAAGAGAGGTGGGTCACAAATGGAACCGCTTAAGTACCAAGTCTTTCCTAGCTCGAACCTTTCTAGACATGCACCGTCAAGCAATTCACACATAAACAAACAGTAGGGAGGGGTAAATGCGGACTATACTCAAACGAAGTCCAAATAATCTGAAATTTTGTGAGTAACACCCTAAAATCATGAAAAGACAGTACGCAAAAATTGAAAGCAGAACTCAAAGGATAGCTATGTGAACCAGGACCAGAGAGTATGAAAAATAAGGGCAATAAAACTTCAAAAATAAAAATAAAATAGTAAACGGTCTTTTTTGGGAGATTTACTCAGCCCAATCCGCTTTGCGAATTGGCCATCACGTAGATCTCATTTTTCTACCCCAAATGCATATATAATACGTCTAATTCTGATAACCGAGGCAAAAGTTATGGCTGTTTGAAGTTTTCGAAAAAAAAAAAAAAAACAGTTTTCGGTTATCAAAAATCGGAACCACTATATGTGCTTCTGGTATTTTTCAAATAAAATATGGATTAAAATAAAGTTTTCGAAAAAAAAACAGTTTTCGGTTATCAAAAATCGGAACCACTATATGTGCTTCTGGTATTTTTCAAATAAAATATGGATTAAAATAAATGTGCACACAAAAATTCAAATGAAAATAACAAGTCTAGCTATTAAAACGAAAATTGGAAAAAAAATCGGGTTACTCAATTCTGGTTTGGGCTTAAACTCTGCAGCTCCTCAATTCCAAATTCCCTTGTTTTTTTTGCTACCCCCGCAATGCAACACTTAAAAACCCCACAAAAAAAAAAAAAAAAAAAACTACGAAACAATTAGATAATAAAAAACGTTGCTACAAAAAAAAAAATTACGAATTTCAAGAAACACAACACGCAAAGAACACAAAACGCAAAAACATAACCTTTGGACGAAACGTTGGTCCCCAGCAACGGCGCCAAATTTGGTCCGGTGTCGTACTCGGTCAAATAAAAAAAAAAACAATTAAATGTAGTACTAGAAGAAGTGACTCCTAGGTCGTCTCTCTCAAGGACCAATTTTCACTGTCAAAAGATTAAATCATGCAATAGGGGGGTTTTGAACTGATAACAGTTAATTAAAATAAAGCAGATAAATAACAAATTAATTTCAGTAATTAAAATAGGCAAGACTCTTGAACACAATGCATCTCTCGACATCCTTGGCTCACAACAGATTATCGATCCGCTTAATCCTTGTTCCGCCTAGATTAACCAACTAGCGAAAGTTAACCCAAGACTTCCCTACACGAATTAAGCAAACGTGAACCTTGTAAGGTCTCCTCCGAGGGATTAAGCATCCTCCGTAATAGAGACTTCACAATGGAGAATCAAACGTATTGAAACCATAAAACGCACAAAAACCTCAATCGTACGTGCAAGTATGCCCAAGAGCCCTACCCTGGGGTTTTAGTCTTCCATAAATTCAGAAAACGTAAACGTAAAATAGAAAACGTAAAATAGAAAACGTAAAATAGAAAACGTAAAACGAAATTGAAAGCAGAAACGAAATTGGAAACGTAAAACGAAATTAAAAGCAGAAACGAAGTTGGAAGCAGAAAACGAAATTGAAAGCAGAAAACGGAATTGATAAACGAAATTGATAAACGAAATTGAAATAGAAAACGGAAACTCGGAACAAAGAGCCAAAACGTAAACCCTAAAAAATATCTCGCTACGCCGCCGCCACAAGGCAAAACGTAAAAGAAACCCTAATTCCTACCATCATGCTGCCGCCTTTCTCCGTGTCAGTATCTGCGTGTATGTGTATCCGTGTATCTCCTCCGCTCTCCTCACCGCCCTATTTATAGCTGCATTGCATAGGCACGAAACCCTAGATCCATTGGGCCCAAAATCTGCAGAAACAATTCCGGTCCAAGTTATGACGTGGCAGCTCCTCTTGAAGTCCATGAATTAATTCCAAGCCCAAAATAATTTTAAACCGCCTCGAAAAAAAATTGGAATAATTAAACTTAAAAATCCAAATTAATTAAAATATGAATTTTTGTTCCAAATATAGCCCTAATAGAAATTAGTACAAAATATAAACAATTAAGCACAAATTAGAGATGAAAACAAGTACAGAAAGGTAAGAAAATAAGGGAAAATAATGACTCATCAGATATATTATGCTTCCAGGACTTTGGATGTTGCTCAAGCAAACTACACCACAACGAAAAGAGTCGCTTGCTATTATTTTCGCTCTTGATAAATTTAGATCGATTTGCTTGGTTCTCATGTTATTGTTTATACTCGACCATGCAACTCTAAGCACCGCTAAAAAGGTCGAGTCAAAGCCCGTATTGATCGTGGATGCTCCGGCTCCAAGAATTCGATCCGGATATCCGTGATGTGAGCGGAGCACGTAATTTGGTAGCAGGTCATCTCGATAGGGATTGAAAGAGTCGAGGATAATGTCGACGTCTTGCCCATCCAGGACAATTTTCCTGATGAAAATTTGCTCACTTTCTCTTCTGTTTCTTATGTTTCTACCACCCCTTGGTTTGCAAATATTGTTAATTTTTTAGTTCCTTCTGTTTTTCCTCCCTTAGCATCACGAGCTCAAATTGATAAAATTAAGAGTGATGCTAAGCATTATATTTGGGATGACCTCTATTTGTGGAAGTTATGCAATGACCGTGTAATCGGAGATGTATTCCGGATCATGAGATTGACTTCGGTCTCGCTAGCTTTGTCACTCTTCCGCACTGCGTGGCCATCTAGGCATTCAGAGGACAGCTCGCAAAGTGCCTCGATTGTGATTTATACTCGCCCACCATCTTCGTGAGATGCGTGGAAGATTTGTAGCACTTGTGAGCAAGTGCCATGAAAGCGGAGGATCCCTTACATGGAGATAGCCAGATGCCTCAAAGAACCCATGTTGTTCCGTGAGGTGTTTGATGTCCTGGGTATTGATTTCATGGGTCCCTTTCCTGTTTCTTTTGGTTTTTCCTACATTCTTTTAGCCGTTGATTATGTTTCAAATGGGTGGAAGCCAAAGCCACCAGGACTAATGATGCTCGGGTTGTTGTGGATTTTGTTAGATCTCACCTATTTTGCAGGTTTGGAGTACCCAGAGCTATTGTTAGTGATCAAGGCACCCATTTCTGTAACAAATCTATACAGAGCTTTGCTCAAGAAGTATGGGGTGGTGCATGTAATTTCTACACCCTACCACCCCTAAACCAATCGGCAAGCCGAAATTTCAAACGAGAAGATCAAGAGAATCTTAGAGAAGATTGTCCAGCCCAATGTAAAAGACTGGAGTAACGAGGTTGATGATGCTCTTTGGGTGCATAGGACTGCCTACAAAGCACCCATAAGGATGTCCCCTTATCGGGTTGTCTTTGGTAAGGCATGTCATTTACTTGTTGAGATTGAGCATCGGCCTCACTGGCACGTGAAGACTTGCAATTTCTCCATAGATCGGCCGGTGAGGAAAGGCGGTTGCAACTAAATGAGCTTGATGAGATCCACTTAGAAGCCTACGAGAATTCAAAATTCTACAAGGAAAAAACCAAGAAGTTCCATGACAACTTGATAGCTAGAAAGGATTTCATGGTTGGCCAGAAAGTTTTGTTTTACAATTATCGACTAGGACTCATGGGTGGTAAGTTACGATCAAAGTGGATTGGACCTTTTGTTGTTACTAATGTTTATCCTTATGGTACAGTTAAGATCAAAAGTGAATCCACAGATAAGAGCTTTAAGGTCAACCGGCACCGCTCGAAGCCCTTCCTCGACAATCCTTCTTTGTTGGATGTCTGCTGTGGAGGAGATGTCTCTCGCTTAACCTCGCTTCTCTCCCACCATGACTTAGGGAGTCTTCTTTTTTCTTCTCCCTCTTTAATTTTTATTGCACTTGTCAAGATCTATTGATTGTTCCGATTTCTTTGATCTTCTGTTTGTGCCACATCGGGGCAATGTGTAGTTTAAGTGTGGGGGAGACTGCTCTTTTTAAGTCTTTCTTGTTGTTTTTTTTGTTTTTTTGTTAGTTTGAGTCTTTGTCGTGTGTACAGTTTCGCATATTTTCTTTTTGATTTCTGGGTTTTGTTTAGGTTGTAGGCTCTTACTTCACTCTTGGATATGAGTTGCTTGATACTGTATGGATTGAAATCCTTATTTTTCTCTCGCTTGGAACGATGATTATGAGGCTTGAGAGGTTGATTTAATTGTGACGAAGTTATACCATGTGTGAGGATTTGAGCCACTATCTATTCTTTCTTGTGTGTTATGCCTCTTGATTGCTTGCACGCTTGCCTTGTATTGACTCGCTTGATACTTCTTGGTTCATATGCATGTTTGGACGTGATTAAGGCATTTATTCTCATAAGCCCTCGGCCAAATAAGCTTACCCCGAATTAATTCCTTTGTTAACCCCTGTTGAGCATGCATTCCCTTTCTTTGTTTGAAGTTCATTACAAGCCTTAAGTGAAAAAACTATGATTACCTTAACCTTAGGGAATTTGTAGAGCTTTGGAATCATTTTTGGGAATAAGTTCTTGAATAAGTGTGGGGGTGTCTCATTGGTTATTGTATTTTGGCTAGTTGGTTCTTCCTCGTTGTACATATCTTAGTGTTTCATGATGGATTGTTTATTCACTCTGCTAAAAAAAAAAAAAAGAAGAAGAAAAAGAAAAAGTGCTTTTGTTTGAGGCAAAGGAAAAGGAATGGTGTTAGAGGTTTATTAGAGGTTTTTGGGTTTGCTCTTATGCTTATTTCTTACTTATTCCCCATTGCTCCTCTAGTTCCTCTCGTTTTGTAGCTACTTATCCTATATTTTATCCTCTACCTCGTCCCTGACCACATTACAACCCTCGGAAAGACCTTATGATCCTTATGTGCATGTTTATTAGGTGTTGATTTTAGAGGCTTGCCAAGTCTATCTGCTGCTTGTTTTTCATGAGTGCTTTGAGAGTATACAGTTACCTAGACACTTGAGACACACACCGATACACAGTGCATCTTGTGAGATTTTGTTGCTTTTAATTCACCTCTTGATGCTGACTGATTGTCTTACCATGTTTTGGCATGTTTGGATGATTTCCATAAGTATCTAGTTTCTCTGATTCTTTGTGTGTTGGATGTTGTCTACTCCCTTTCTGTTCCCAGGATTCATTAAGGAGTGCGTAAATCTGTTTGTTTTCTTGTGTGTCTTCTTGTTTCTGTTTCTTCTTGTTGCATCTCTCTTTGATATCTTTGGAGTTTTTCCTTGCTTTGAACTTTGATTTTGCCCAGGAGTGCAAAAGAATAAGTGTGGGGGAATTTGATGAGTTATTATTTTCCCTTATTTTCTTACCTTTCTGTACTTGTTTTCATCTCTGATTTGTGCTTAATTGTTTATATTTTGTACTAATTTCTATTAGGGCTATAATTGGACCAGAAATTCATATTTTAATTAATTTGAATTTTCTAAGTTTAATTATTCCAATTTTTATTTTCAGGGCAGTTTAAAATTATTTTGGGCTTGGAATTAATTCATGGACTTCAAGAGGAGCTGCCACGTCGCCACTGCCATGTTAGCTGCCACGTCACAACTTGGATTTTAGGCCCAATGGGTCTAGGTTTTCGTGCCCATGCAATGCAGCTACAAGTAGGGCAGCAGTTGAGGAAGGAGAGGGACAGCAGCGGCAGCAGTAGTAGAAATTTTTAGAGTTTATGTTTTGTCTTTGGTTTTGGTTTTTAATTCGAGATTGTCTCACTGCTACACGCTCCATAATTCCAGCTTTTCGCTTTCTATTGCTATTTCGTTTTGAATTTCGTTTTGAATTTCGCTTTGAATTTCGTTTTGAATTTCATTTTGAATTTCGCTTTGAATTTCGCTTTGAATTTCGCTTTGAATTTCGTTTTGAATTTTGTTTTGAATTTCGTTTACGTCTTCTGCAATGCATTTTCTGTTTTCTGAGTTAATGGAAGGCTAAAACCCCAGGGTGGGGCTCTTGGGCATGCTGCACTCACTGATGGAGGTTCTATGTGTTTTATGGTTTCATACGTTTGATTCTCCTCTGTGAAGCCTCTGCTTCGGAGGATGCCTAATCCCTTGGAAGGAGACCTTACAAGGTTCACGCTTGCTTAATTCGTAGGGAAGTCTTGGGTTAACTTTCGCTTAGTTGGTTAATCTAGACCGAACAAGGATTAAACGGACTGATAATCTGTTGTAAGCCAAGGATGTCAGAGATGCATTGTGTTCAAGAGTCTTGCCTATTTTAATTACTGCAATTAATTTGTTGTTTGTCTGCTATATTTTAATTAACCGTTATCTGTCCAAACCCCCCATTGCATGATTCAATCTTTTGACAGTGAGAATTGGTCCTTGGGAGACGACCTACAAGTAATTTCTAGTACTACATTTAATTGTTTTTATTTGACCGAGTACGGCATCGATCAGGATGGAAATATCACCAAGAACAAAGCAAGGCTGGTTGCAAAAGGTTATAGACATGAAGAAGGCATAGACTATGATGAAACTTATGCTCCAGTAGCAAGACTTGAAGCTATTCATTTGTTGCTAGCATATGCCTCCATTATGGGATTCAAATTGTTTCAAATGGATGTAAAAAGTGCTTTCCTAAACGGATACATCAAGGAAGAAGTCTATGTAGAACAACCTCCAGTGCTTTGAAGATTTCAAAAATCCAAACCATGTCTACAAGTTGAAGAAAGCCTTGTATGGACTCAAACAAGCTCCAAGATCTTGGTAGGAAAGGTTAAGTAATTTCTTACTTGAAAATAGTTTTAGAAGAGGTAAAGTTGATTCTACTCTTTTTATTAAGAAATCAAAGAAACATATTCTTATTGTTCAAGTTTATGTTGATGATATCATATTTGGATCAACTAATGATGATCTTTGCCAAGAGTTTGCAAGTAATATGCAGGGAGAGTTTGAAATGTCCATGATGGGAGAATTAAATTTCTTTCTTGGTTTGCAAATCAAACAATTGAAGAAAGGCACATTTATATGTCAAACAAAGTACTGCAACGAAATCTTAAAGAAATTTGAGATGGAAAGTTCCAAGGAAGCTGCAACTCCCATGGCTACATCTTGTTATCTGGATCAAGATTTAAGTGGTAAGGTCAGTAGATCAAACAAGGTATCGAGGTATGATCGGATCACTACTTTATCTTACTCGCTAGTAGACTGATATTATGCAAAGTGTGTGTGTTTGTGCTAGGTTTCAATCCAATCCTAGAGAATCACACCTAAAGGCTGTTAAGAGAATCCTTAAGTACCTTAGAGGAACAAAAACCTTTGGTTTATGGTACCCTTGAGGAGCCTCACCTAGTATAATAGGTTTCTCTGACTCAGATTATGGTGGCTGTAGAGTTGATAGGAAGAGTACTAGTGGTACATGTCATCTTTTAGGATGTTCTTTAGTTTCATGGCATTCTAAGAAACAAGCTAGTGTTGCTCTTTCAACCACAGAGGCTGAGTATATAGCAGCAGACATGATTGTTGTGCTCAAATACTGTGGATGAAGCAGCAATTAGAAGACTTTGATATCTTTCTAGATCATATCCCTCTTAAGTGTGATAACACTAGTGCCATTAATTTGACTAGAAACCCTATCATGCATTCTAAGACAAAACATATAGAAATTAGACATCATTTCATTAGAGATCATATACCTAAAGGAGATTGCATTATAGAATATATAGATACAAAACATCAATTAGCTGATATCTTCACCAAACCTTTGCCTAGAGATAGATTTTATGAGCTTAGAAGAGATCTAGGAATTGTTGATGATAAATCTGTTGATGGATTGATGTTTATTGATGAGTTTTGTTGTTAATTATGTGTTTTACGAAAAATTCCGTATATAATCGATTAGTTTTCGTGTGGTAATCGATTAAAAGCGTTGTTTTTAAAGATGTATTAAAGCATAATCGATTAAGTTCATAACATTATCGATTAAATCGCTGGGGAGCAATTTAATCGATTAAGGAATGCACATAATCAATTAAATTTTTGGGTTTTCGTTTTCTGGAAAATTTTGTATGCAAATAATCGATTACGTTCTTCACATAATCGATTAAATGCAACGTTCTGCGTTTTTCTGAACACTGGTTTTTGAACGTTGAGCCTTCAATTCACGTAGTTTTCAGTACAAACGGCTATATTCGAATCCTAACAGCTATTTTCGCATTAAATCAATGAATTGTGATCAGAATCTTTGCCTATAAATACCTAGATTGAGAATTAAAGTGCCACTTTCACTCTCTCTCACTCTTGATGATTTTCTACTGATATATTCACTGTTGTGCGAATTGTTAGTGTTGTTTCTGTGTTATCTTGTGTGTTTGTTCTTCTTTTGTCATTTCTCTACCCACATGGCTGATCAAAGAAGAAGAAAGATGCCCTCAAGGAGGAGAGGCAAGGCACCTATGTCCTCCCAACAGCAAGAAGAAAGACCACCAACTCTTGCTGGGTGGATTTCTAATGAAGATCTGCAGATTGCCTACGTGAATCACTGGAAAGACATGAAGATTCTTACTCCTAAATTCTTGTCTTGTCAATTTTTCAGAACTCATGGCTTTTCATTTCAGGATTTGTTAGTTGCAAGTGGCTTGCAAACTTTTGTAGAGCTGGAAGGTGCTTATTATCCAGATTTAGTTAGAGTTTTCTATATGAATCTAACATCAAGAACAACAAATCCCAGTACCAAGGTGAAGGGAGTTCGAATTCACCTTGATGAAGATGTGTGGAATAATGTTGTTGGCCTATCCACACAAGGAGGAATAAACATCACATATGACTTTGAAGATTTCAACAAGTTGGTGGAGTTTCGCAAATTTTGCAAAGACCCCAACTTATAAGTGGAGAACTTGTATAAAGTCGGTAATGTAAAATTAAATGAGCGTATGTTACATTATATTATTGTCTGGATTATTGTTGCAAGAGGAACTAATCATGCTCAACTTACTAAGGAAGACATTCTTTTGATGTATAGTTTCTTTAATAATGTTAGTGTTGATTGGCCTGCAATAATTTTAGATAATATGTTTAAAGCCACTAGGCTATTATCCTTTGCTTTACCCTATGTTGTGTTTATATCCAAGATTTTAGAATATAAAGGTGTAGATCTTGATGGAGAAAACAAGCGATTTTGCTAAGCAACGACAAAATTGGAAAGAATGTTCTAAGGCACATGGGCCTTATTGAACAAGGGAACGAGGTTCGAGCAAAGAGATGAGGAAGCTGCAATGGATGAAGATGAAGAACCACCACCTCAACCTCAACCTGGATCAATGGAAGCAAATATAGTCTCCGGGATGGACGAGCATGATGAGTCTTCAATTAACTCATTATGAAGACATTTGCTCCAAGCTCTCAAGGCTGAACAGGAGAGTCTATAGAGTAGAAAGAAAGTTGGAGATTGAAGATGTCTCTCCAGAAGAAGACAATAAAGGATCTTCAAGAGGCAAACAGCCAGCACAAGATGCTGAGGAAGAAGAAGAAGATGCAGGGGATAGTGAAGAAACAGAATAGGCTACAAGTTCACTAATTCCCTTAGCTTAATTTTTTTTTTCCAGCTGCTGTATTTATTTTTTTTCTCTCCATATTTTCTGTGTAATTAATTGCTTCTACTGTATTAATCTCTGAATATGTAATCTTTTTTAAAATGATAAAAATAAAGGGGGAGAAAAATATACGTTTTTGATTGATAATATGTCCATATCTCAAGTTTTTTTAAGAAAATTAAAGTTTCACGGGGAGAATTAGGAAATATTTCAAATTAATATCTAGTATATCTTAAACATTTAAGAGCAAAGTTTAAGGGGGAGTTTTGTAGAAATAATTTCCATTCATTTATTTCCTTAAATTTCTTTTTCAAAATTCAAATTGAAAATTAAATGATATGAGACTGCCTATATTATTTCCTTTGTGGACTAATTTTTATGATGGAGATATTCATACATTATTTTCTAAGTTTTTCAGGATATCAATCACAAGTCTCTATGTTTCTTTTTATCATCATCAAAAAAGGGGAGATTGTTAGCATATTTCAAGAATAAGTGTTGATGAAGTCCTCTAGATATTTCATGAAGATTTAAAGTTTTGATGATGAAAATTTAAAGTTCTCTAATCAACATTAAAGACTTGTGTCATCTCACAAAGGAAGGTTGATAGATGGAAAAGGAAAGGCATAAAGAGTGTTTAAAGCTTTCAAGAGAGAAGATTGATGAAGATTTTCTCAAGAGCTGAAGTTTCAAGTTTAGTAGGTTCTGTTTTGGGTGATGGATGAAAAGAGTAAGTCATAAATCCCATTCAAGACCTTTCCAAACCTGAGAGCAAGTTGTTTTCTCGCAAAAACGTTTTTCTACGCTTTTAATCAATTATGATACGTAGTCTAATCGATTATTTCACTTAAAATTTGAATCAAAATTGTTTAACGAACTAAATAATCGATTAAGTGTTTTTATAATTGATTATATTGATTCTGGGTTAATATAATCGATTATAGCCTTAATCTAATCGATTATATCAGGCGAAATGAGTTTTCCAGTTTTTAACTCTGATATAATCGATTAAGCTTTTTAGATAATCGATTAAATAAGTCGTTTTTGCGAATTCAATGCTAAATCAACCTAAGAATGGAAACTTTGATGTATTTTCGAATTATAAAATGAAAGAGAATGTCTTAGGTTCAACACATCTGAAAAAACACAATATTCAAAGTGTTCTTGCGCCTTAGCTTTTCAAAACCGCTTTCTTGCTCTCTCAAGGTTGATAAAAGTCTTTGGAAGTGGTGATCTTTGTGCTTAAGCTTTCTATCCAGCACTATATCAGGTGTATTCTTTTTACTATTTTTTTAAACGGGAAAATTTCATCCCTTGGATCTGTTCTAAGGGAGGTGTATTCATCTCTTGTGTGTCAAGAGAGGTGGGAATCATCCTCAGTGTGTCTGGGAAGGTGTTTCATCCTTAGTGTGTCTAAGGAGGTGTTTCCTTTATCTTTATTTGTTATTGCATGAATTGGTGTTTGTAATTTCAATTAAAGATAGTGGGGTTATCATCACGTGTTGTGGTGATTGGGAACTGGACGTAGGATTGGCTTAATCCGAACCAATATAAATCTCTGTGTTCTTTCTCTTTCCCTATCTCTTTTTATTGTGGATCATATTAACAATTGCAATTCAAACTGCGCTAATCAAAGGTTAAGGATAATCCACATCCTGGTTTTAAACATTTATTTAAAATCTGGAAAAATTATTTTTAAAGGGAAAAAGTTTCTTAAAATCCAATTCACTCCCCCTCTTGGTTTTTACACTGCCGTCTATATTTAACACATGATAGGATTCCTAGTCAAATTGATGGGACTAGTGTTGTCACACTTAAGAGGGATATGATCTAGAAATATGTCAAAATCTTCTAATTGTTGTTTCATCCATAAGCTTTGAGCACAACAACTGCCTGCTGCTATATACTCAGCCTCTGTGGTTGAAAGAGCAACACTAGCTTGTTTCTTAGAATGCCATGAAATTAAAGAACATCCTAAAAGATGACATGTTCCACTAGTACTTTTTCTATCAATTGTACATCCACCATAATCTGAGTCAGAAAAACCTATAATACTAGGAGAGGCTCCTGAAGGGTACCATAAACCAAAGGTTTTTGTTCCTTTAAGGTATTTAAGGATTCTTTTGACTGCCTTTAGGTGAGATTCTCTAGGATTAGCTTGAAACCTAGCACAAACACACACACTTTGCATAATATCAGGTCTACTAGCAGTAAGATAAAGTAAGGATCCGATCATACCTCTATACTTTTGTTTGATCTACTACCTTACCATTTGAATCTTGATCCAAATAAAAAGATGTACCCATGGGAGTTGCAGCTTCCTTGGAATTCTGCATCTCAAATTTCTTTAAGATCTCATTGCAATATTTTGTTTGACATATAAATATTCCTTTCCTCATTTGTTTGATTTGCAAACCAAGAAAGAAATTTAATTCTCCCATCATGGACATTTCAAATTCTCCCTCCATATTACTTGCAAACTCTTGGCAAAGATCATTACTAGTTGAACCGAATATGATATCATCAACACAAGCTTGAACAATTAGAATATGTTTCTTCGATTTCTTAATGAAAAGAGTAGAATCAACTTTACCTCTTCTAAAACCATTATCAAGTAAGAAATTACTTAACCTTTCATACCAAGATCTTGGAGCTTGCTTTAGTTCATATAAGGCTTTCTTCAACTTGTAGATATGATTTGGATTTTTAAAATCTTCAAAACATGAAGGTTTTTCCATATAGACTTCTTCCTTAATGTATCCATTTAGGAAAGCACTTTTTACATCCATTTGAAACAATTTGAATCCCATAATGGAAGCATATGCTATCAACAAACGAATAGGTTCTAGTCTTGCTACGGGTGCATAAGTTTCATCATAGTCTATTCCTTCTTCTTGTCTATAACCTTTTGCAACCAACCTAGCTTTGTTCTTGGTGATGTTTCCTTCTTCATCAAGTTTATTTCTAAAGACCCATCTGGTGCCAATAACCTACATATTGTTAGTTTTAGGAATTAAATCCCATATCTGATTTCTTTCAAATTGATTCAGCTCTTCTTGCATTGCTATGCACCAATGATCATCTGCTAAATCTTCTTCCACAGTCTTTGGTTCAATTTGAGAAACAAAAGCAACATTCATGCAGAAATTATTCATGTTCCTCCTTATTCTTACACCTGTTGAGATATCTCCAATGACATTGTCCAAAGATACTTCTTTTGGTGGTCTCCATTCTTTTGGTAGACTTTCAACTTGAGGAGGATTATTATCCAAATTGATTTCTTCAACAACTTCTTCCAAAGGAGTTTCTTGTTGTTGTTCTCCTTCATCATCTACAAAAATTCTTTTTGACTCAAGAGGGGTTTCCTCAAGGTCTAGATATTCATCAAAGACAACATGTATTGATTCTTCAACATTTAAAGTCCTTTTGTTAAAAACTTCATATGCTTTACTACTCAAAGAAAATCCTAAAAATGTAGCTTCGTCGAATTTAGCATTAAATTTTCCAAGGCTATCTTTTCCATTATTCAAAACAAAACATTTGCATCCAAAAAATCTAAAATGAGAAATATTTGGCTTTCTTCCTTTGAAAAGCTCATATGGAGTTAATTTCAAAATAGGTCTTATCAAAATTCTATTTAAAACATAGCATGCGGTGCTTACGGCATCAGCCCAAAAATATTTAGGTAAATTACTTTCATTTAACATAGTTCTAGCAAGTTCTTATAAAGATCTATTTTTCCTTTCTACTACACCATTTTGTTGGGTGTTCTTGGTGCTGAAAAATTATGAGAAATACCTTGTTCTTCACAAAAATTTTCAAAAGATGTATTTTGAAATTCACTGCCATGATCACTTCTTAAAATCTTAATTTTCAAATCTTTTTCATTTTGAATAACCTTGGAAAATTTTCTAAACTCTTTGAAAGCATCACTTTTAGATGAAAGAAAAAGCATCCATGTGAATCTAGAGTAATCATCAACAATCACAAGAGCATAATAATTGCAACCAAAACTTTTTGTTCTAGAAGGACCAAATAAATCCATGTGCAATAGTTCCAAAGGTTTAGAAGTGGAAACAACATTGTAGGATTTAAAAGAATTTTTAATTTGCTTCCCTTTTTGACAAGCTGCACATATTTTATCTTTTTCAAAAATCAGTTTTGGAAAACTAATTATTAACTCTTTTGATATGAGTTTACTTAGATGAGGCATATGAATGTGAGTAGCTCTTCTATGCCATAACCATGGATCTTGTTCTTTAGCTACTAAACAAGATATATTTCTAGATTATGATGCATTATCAATATGAATGAGATAAATATGATTATGTCTCTTACCAATGATGGCAATTTGATTAGAGTCCTTGTGATGAATTTTACAAAGATCACTATCAAATGTTACCTTTAAGCCTTTATCACAAAGTTGACTAATGCTTAGCAAATTGTGCTTCAAACCGTCAATAAGAAGAACATCATGGATCTTTAGAGTCTCTCCAATATCTCCACTACCAATGATCTTTCACTTGTTGTTGTCTCCATAGGTTACAAAAGCTTGTTCTTTCTTTTTGAAGCTTTTGAATTTGCTTTTATCTCCTGTCATATGTCTTGAACATCCACTATCAAGATATCATAAGGATTTTCTGTACTTGGGACCAACCTGCAATATAAACAAAAATATTTAGGTCCCCTAAAATTACTTATTAGGATCCTCATGAGTTAGAAACAATTTTTTCTTTGGGAACCCATTTGTACTTCCCATTAGGAACACTAAAACGTCAGATATTGCATTTATTTACAGAAAGACCTTATGCAATAGAAACATGTTGGAACATTTGGTCTTTTTGAAAAAAATTTCTTTTCAAAAACCTTCTTTGTATTGGATGTTTCACCTTTTACAAAAACAGTTTTGGTAGGTTTTTTATTACCTTTGAAATTATATCCAAGTCCTGCCTTTTGATACAAACCTTTTTGCACATTTAAAATATTATTTAAATTTTGGTTTCCCATGGTGAGTTTTTAAAGAGACATTTCAAGATAAGATACTTTATTAGCAAAAACCTTGCAATCTTGGCAAACAGGAATTTTTTATTTGCATTTACATGGAATTTTTTCCTTTTCCAAATCATCTTTCAAAACCTTTTTCTCTTCTTCTAAATCAACAATTTTCTTTTCAAGACTTTTGTAATCAATTTTTAATTTATTGTGAAGAGAAGTAAGTTTTTCAGACTTTTCATATAAATCAAGAAATTCTTCAAGTAATTCATCATAATTATTTGGAAGACCAAAATCACTTACCTTGCTACATGTGGATTCAGCATCATCTGCCATGAGACAAATATTTGCTTCTTCTTCTGAATCACTTGAACTTTGAGAAGAGCTCACTTCATTATCTTCCCAAGCAATATGTGCCTTCTTTTTCTTCTTGTCAAAAGGCTTCTTGTTTTTCTTTTCTTTTTCTTCTACTTTCTTGTTGTTGGGGCAATCGGATTTCAAGTGTCCCCTTTTTCCCCAACCATAACTGTTAAATAAAGACGGCAGTGTAAAAACCAAGAGGGGGGGGGTGAATTGGGTTTTTAAAGAAATTTTCTCTTTTAAATAAATTTTCAGGTTTTGAAAAACTTTCAAAAACTTGGATGTGAATTTTTCCAATCCTTTGATTAACGTTGTTGGGATTAGCAATTGTAATAATGATCCACAATTAAGAGATAAAGAGAAAGAGAAAGAACACAGAGATTTATACTGGTTCGGATTAAGCCAATCCTACATCCAGTTCCCAACCACCACAAATCCGTGATGATTTTCCCCACTATCTTTAAATGAAATTACAAACACCAATTCATGCAATAACAAATAAAGATAAACGGAAACACCTCCTTAGACACACTAAGGATGAAACACCTCCCCAGACACACTGAGGATGAAACCCACCTCTCTTGACACACAAGAGATGAAACACCTCCCTTAGAACAGATCCAAGGGATGAATTTTCCCTTTACTGAAAAACAAGTAAAAGAATACACCGAAATGTGCTGGATAGAAAGCTTAAGCACAATGATCACCACTTCCAAAGACTTGATCAAACCGAAGAGAGCGGAAAGCGGCTTTGAAAAACCTAAGGCGCAGAAACACTTTGAATATTTTGTGTTTGTTCAGATGTTTTAAACCTAAGACATTCTCTTTCATTTTATAATTCGAAAATGCTCCAAAGTTTCCATTCTTAGGTTGATTTGGAATTGATTTCGCAAAAGCGACTCATTTAATCGATTATATTAAAAGCTTAATCGATTATATCATGTTTAAAAACTGGAAAACAAATATTGTCCGATTTAATCGATTAGATTAAGGCCATAATCGATTATATTAACCCGGAATCAATATAATCGATTATCAAAGACACTTAATCGATTATTTTGCTCGTTAAACATTTTTTATTCAAATATTAAGTTAAATAATCGATTATCTACGTATAGTAATCGATTAAAAGCGTAGAAAAACGTTTTTGCGAGAAAACACCTTGCTCTCTTGTTTGGGAAGGTCTTGAATGGGATTTATGACTTACTCTTTTTATCCAACACCCAAAACAGAACCTTCTACCTTTGATCCTTCAGCTCTTGAGAAAATCTTCATCAATCTTCTCTCTTGAAAGCTTTGAATGATCTTTATGCCTTTCCTTTCTTATCAAGTAACCTTCCTTTGTGAGATGGCACAAGTCTTTAATGTTGATTGAAACTTCCTAAAAACTTCATCATCAAAACTGTAGGTGTCCATAAAACTCTGGACTTGAAATATGCCAACAATAACATTTATAATTGTCAATAAAATTTAAATTTTTAGATTTCTTACCTTTCTTGAAATTCCCTTTGTTTTTGTTCTTGATGAACTTTTTGTATTTCTTGACAAACATGTTGATGTCACTGCATTCAAGATCATCGTCTGTATCACTACTCTCTTCTTTATAGGAATCGGCTTTAAAAGCAACACCTTTCCTCTTGACATCTTCTTCTTCTCCTTTGAAGCGTCCAAGTTCAATTTCGTGTTCTCTAAGTTTTCCAAAGAGTGGTCATGTTCATGTTTGTTAGATTCTTTAATTCCGTGATTGCCGTCACTTTGGGTTGCCATGTCCTGTCCAAAGATTTCAAAATTTTCACATTTAATTCCTCAATATCAAATTTCTTACCTAATGCCTTGAGGTGATTTACAATGTGAGTAATCTTTTCTGGACATCATAGATGGTTTCTCCCTTGCTCATACTGAACATCTCATACTCTTGAATCAAGGTATTTTTCCTTGATCTCTTAACATCCTCTGTGCCTTCATGTGTGACTTCAAGGGTGTCCCATATCTCCTTTGCTCTGGTACAATTAGATAACCTGTAAAATTCATCAACAGTTAAAGCAGATGATATCATATTGCAAGCCCTTATGTCCATTGATGCTTGTTATACTCGTCTTGCTCTTTTCTTTGGGTACCTGCACTTCATTAACAGTAGTCATATGAATATACGGACCTTTAACAACTGCATCCCAAACACCTTGATCATTAGACCTAAGGAAAATCTCCATCCTCTTTTTCCAAAAAGGATAATTTTCACCAGTAAAGAGTGGTGGTCTATGCATAGATGCATCTTTAATAAAAGATTGATTTTTTCCTACCATAAGGATCTTTGATTTTGAATAACTTTAAAAAACCAGCTCTGAGGCCAATTATTAGAAATAACGATAGTGTAAAAATCAAGATAGGGGGATGAATTGGATTTTTAAAAGACTTTTTCCCTTTCCAAAATAATTTCCAGAATTTAAAAATACTTTTAAAAACAAGATTCGGATTTTCCTTAACCTTTGATAAGAGCAGTTGGAATAACAATTGTTAATATGAACTGCAATAAAATAATGAGTAACGAGAGATAGGGTAAGAGAGATTGAACATAGAGATTTATACTGGTTCAGATTTAGCCAATCATATGTCCAGTTCCCAATCACCACAAACACGAGATGATAACCCCACTATCTCTAAAAACAATTACAAACACTAATCAGTGACACAATGTAAAAACAATTAAAGATAAACAGAAACACCTCCTTAGACACACTAAGGATGATCCCCACCTCTCTTAACACACAAGAGATGAACACACCTCCCTTTAGAACAGATCCAAGGGATGAATTACATAAACCAGTAAACAATAAAGAAAACACTTTATGAGTCCTCCTTAGACACACTAAGGATGATCCCCACCTCTCTTAACACACAAGAGATGAACACACCTCCCTTTAGAACAGATCCAAGGGATGAATTACATAAACCAGTAAACAATAAAGAAAACACCTTATGAGTGTTGGATATGAAAGCTTAAGCACAATGCAATCACCACTTCCAAGAACATAGATCAATCTTGAGAGAGCAAGAAAGCAGTTTTGAAAAACTTTAGCGCAAGAATACTATAATTTCGTGTTTGATCATATGTGTTTTAACCTAAGACGTTGCCTTTCATTTTATAATTTGAAATCAGCTCAAAGTTTCCATTCTTAGGTTGATTCAGCATTGAATTCACAAAAACTTCGTATTTAATTGATTATATAAATGATGTAATCGATTATATCAGAGTAAAACTGGAAAACATATTTTTCCTGATATAATCGATTAGATTAAGGCCATAATCGATTATATGAAACCTAGAAGCAACATAATCGATTATCAAAAACACTTAATCGATTATTTTGTTCGTTAAACTCTTTTAATTCAAATTTTAAGTGATATAATTAATTCTAGTTCGATTCCTAATGGATTAAAAGCGTAGAAAAAGGTTTTTGCGAAAATGTGACTTGCTCTCAAGTTTGGTCTTGAATAGGATTTATGACTTACTCTTTTTATCCATCACCCAAAACTGAAACTTCTAAACTTGTATCTTCATCACTTGAGAGAATCTTCAAAAATCTTCTTTCTTGAAAGCATTTATTCTCCTTGAAAGAATATATATGTTGCCTTTATTTCCATGATGCAGCCTTCCTTTATGAGATAAAATCAAGTCTTTAATGTTGAAATAAATCTTTATATCTTCATCATCAAAACTCCAATCTTCATGATTTAATTGAGATTAATTCTTCACCAAAACTTCTGAGTAACTTTTTACTCATGCTTGAATTAAGTCAACACAAAAGAAGTCGTTCTAAATTTGAAGATTTAAATTGTATGGGCACCAAGAATCTTCCAAGATTTATTAATGAGGTAATTTTTATTTCTTTCAAATAATGTTTCTCATTATATTACTTAGATGATTAACTATTATAAATTTACATAGTAGAAATATATTATTGAGATTTCATTACTTATATAAGAAAAAAAAGAAAAAAAGGAGTACAACCCTCACGAGCTTAAATTTATATTGATACTTGAACTCGGGAAGATGGGACCATTGTGACTGAAAAGGCTGCTCATATAATTGTAAGAACTTGTATTATCAAGCATAATATAAAGTGTTGATTATAAATCCTTGAGCTTCAATTGATGCATTAAATTATTTGATTATTTTATTTAAAATGGATTCATATAGGATGAATTAAAGAAGTAAATGGTACAAGCTGAAAGTCTGGGAGGTTCTCAGACCATTCCTGGTTATACAAATTGGAAGGATGATATTTATTCAAAAGTGAAAGGGCCTGAAAAAAGGGGACATGTATGTTGTCTTGGGAAACTTCCACAAACTAAAGATTCAAATACTTCATCTCAAAGCTCTACAGGAGAACATAGAATTCACAAATTAGAGAAGGAGGTACTTGGAAATCTTTTATCTTTTCTTCAAGCACGATTTCTAAAGGATCAAGAGATTAATGATATTATACAAGTTGTAGAGAGGTAAAAACTTTAACAATTGCATTTGATTATTTATTAAAAAAAATTAACATTAGTATGATATGTAGATACCTCATGTTGGTAGTGATTGGAGTGATGTTAATAGTAATGTTTACACAACTACAAATGGAAATAGTTAAGTGATATCCATGATGATGTTGAAAATAGTTTTAAGTTATAATTAATTTTGTAGTTGTCTCTAAAATCATTTTTTTAATGTGACTGCAAATACACTATAAATGGTATGGATTACATGCTTTGGACATTCTTGATGAGGGATGTCATGTGTTTAATAGTGATGATAGTTGGACATTTACTTTTAGCATGAATTACGAATCTTACTATACATGAAATGAATATTTTGGGATTTGTGTTTGACACATCAATACTTTATAGATGTTGTTTTTGTATTTGTTATTATCAATTTGGTATTGGTTTAGATTTGAAATTTGGACTATTGGTTGATGGGATCACATAAAATAAGTATAATGAGAACCCAACATTTTATTGTTAGGTATTTTAGTATAAACTATAGTGACATTATCTAAATTATACCAATACATAAAAAGTGTGGGTATATATTGACATATTTATTCCCACATTTAAAAAAAATGTAAGTACAAGCTATAGTGACACATAATATATGTTGTTAAATCCTCTTTAAAATCTACATTAATATTGTGTGTGGGTATATGTATAAGAATCATATATACTCACACATATTATATCTATAGTGACATTTTTTATATGTCAATAAATGAAAGATTTGTTGTAGTGTGTAAAACTAAGAATCAAGGTTCCTACATTTGGTAATAAAATTTGTTCAAATTGACATAAAAGATATGAAAAATTGTATCAACATTGGCAATGAGAAAAATGACAACTTTAAAAGCAAAGTTGGTTGAATTTCTTCCTTTACTCTCATTTGCCGATTCTTTAACAAAATCAGTTACCATTGTGTATACAGAAAAATTTTGTATTGTGAGTAGTTAATCAAAATTTTGAAAAATCAGTTATAAAATCATTAACTTATGTCAATCTTTGTGAACATAGAGGAGAGTATGTAATGAAGATTGTTAGAATTATAGGGTAGATAAAATAACCAAGAGGGGGTGAATTGGTTTGTTAAAAAAATTAAACCTTTTTAAGTTTTAACAAAAATCCTAAATTAATTTTAAGTTCTGCTTAATAAAAATCAGAGTACAAAATATATAAGAGCATAATATAAGTTGAATATAAAGAGCATAGGGATCACAAAAATATTTATACTGATTCGAATCAAAGAAGATCCTACATTTAGTGACTTATAACCCCAAAGAACTATCTTAAAAATAAAGTTTACAACTTACAATGCAATGGAAAAGTAAGGTAGCAAGAAGATTTACAAAGACACCTCTTTTGTACAAAACAAAGGATAAAACAACACCTCTCTTAAAGACACAAGAGATGAACAAGCACCTTTCTTGAACACCACAAGGAATGAAGACATTTCCTTTGAATAACCACAAAGAATGAGAACAACACCTCTTTTGAAAACCTCAAAAGATGAACACCTCCTTTGAATAACCACAAAGGATGAAACAAGTTTGAACACTAGCAACAAAACAACTTTCACTTTGATCTCTCTAGGTGTTGGGTTGGGCTCCCAACTATGTGTCTAAAAGGCCCAAACTTGTCAAGCCCATTTTGTCTCACTTAAGACAAGTGGAGAGGGGTCATATAGGTCAAGAGAGTGTTATTTTTCGCAACCACTGGGAAGAGAAAGAAGAGAAAAAGAGTGAAGAAAAGCTGGTTCGCATACACACAGACTCGTTCCCATAAAATCATGATTCCCGCTTCTTTCACTGTTGGATCGTGCTAGAAATTTTCCAGAAGGTCCTTGACACGTGGTTCTTCATTCTGACTGTTGGGATCATGAATTATAGATCTGCAGTTGAAGATATTAATTTTGCACAGATGCTCTATTTTGATGTTTCTTCTTCTTTTGTTCTTCAATTTGGAAGCTTTATTGCTTTGTGGTATTGGCTAGTTGTAAGCACTTGCTTATGCGTTTGATTATACTTTCTTGTATCCTTATTTAATTATAGTGGAGCTTGATTGACTGGCTTGTTAAATAAAGATGGCAGTGTAAAAACCAAGAGGGGGGGTGAATTGGATTTTTAATAAACTTTTTCCCTTTCAAATAAATTTCCAGATTTTAAATTACTTTTAAAAACTAGGATGCGGATTTTCCTTAACCTTTGATTAATGCGGATAGAGTTGCAATTGTTAATATGATCCACAATAAAAAAGAGATAGGGAAAGAGAAAGACCACAGAGATTTATACTGGTTCGGATTAAGTCAATCCTACGTCCAGTTCCCAACCACCACAAATGTGTGATGATCACCCCACTATCTTTAATTGAAATTACAAACACCAATTCATGCAATAACAAATAAAGATAAAGGAAACACCTCCTTAGACACACTAAGGATGAAACACCTCCCCAGACACACTAAGGATGAAACCCACCTCTCTTGACACACAAGAGATGAACACACCTCCCTTAGAACAGATCCAAGGGATGAATTTTCCCGTTTATAAAAAACAGTAAAAGAATACACCTGAAAATAGTGCTGGATAGAAAGCTTAAGCACAAAGATCACCACTTCCAAAGACTTGATCAAACTTGAGAGAGCAGGAAAGCGGTTTTGAAAAGCTAAGGCGCAAAAACACTTTGAATGTTTGTGTTTAATCAGATGTATTTAACCTAAGACATTCTCTTTCATTTTATAATTCAAAAATGCTCCAAAGTTTCCATTCTTAGGTTGATTTGGTATTGATTTCGCAAAAATGACTCATTTAATCGATTATATAAAAAGCTTAATTGATTATATCATGTTTAAAAACTGGAAAACTAATTTCGTCTGATATAATCGATTAGATTAAGGCCATAATAGATTATATTAACCCAGAATCAATATAATCGATTATCAAAAACACTTAATCGATTATTTAGTTCGTTAAACAATTTTAATTCAAATTTTAAGTTAAATAATCGATTATCTACGTATCATAATTGATTAAAAGCGTAGAAAAACGTTTTTGCGAGAAAACAACTTGCTCTCTTGTTTGGGAAGGTCTTGAATGGGATTTATGACTTACTCTTTTCATCCAACACCCAAAACAGAACCTTCTACTCTTGAAACTTGAGCTCTTGAGAAAATCTTCATCAATCTTCTTTCTTGAAAGCTTTAAACACTCTTTTATGCCTTTCCTTTTCTATCTAGCAACCTTCCTTTGTGAGATGACACAAGTCTTTAATGTTGATTGGATCACTCTAAATCTTCATCATCAAAACTTTGAGACTTCATAAAAACTCTGGAAGACTTCATTAACACTTGGTCTTGAAATATGCTAACATGGCTTGTACCCGTGGGTTTTTACTTCTCACTTTGAGTGGGTTTTCCCATGTTAAAATATTTGGTGTCTCTTTTGTGATTATTTCTGCAATTTGTTGTTGTTGTTTCTCTTCATGATTCTTACAAGTTAGGGGAATTTTTTCCGTTACATAATTTGGTATTTTTACTTGTTGAGTTTTTGTTTCCCCCATCACTAGGTTATTTTTGAAAGCTCAAACCCCATGTATATTTTTAGGCAAAGAGGGGCGCAAAGGTCTGTAACATATGAAATTTTTTTCACAAAAACGTTCAGAATAATTGATTATTTCTTAGGATAATTGATTATTTCAAAAAGAAAATTGATTTCACAAAACAATGTGAGATAATTGATTATTGTTCGAAATAGTCGATTGTTTCACTTTTGATAATCGATTATTGTTCAAGATAATTGATTATTTCGACTTTAAATGTTTTTTTATGAAAAAAGAAGCTTTTTCAAAGTTTAAGGGAGAGTTGTGTGCATACTATAATCTTTAACATGATTCCTAACTATTACAAACAAACATATACGCAAAATACAACTTTAAAGCTTCCACAAGATTTCAAGACTTCAAGATCTAAATCACATGATGTCCTTCTCCTTCTTTTAGAGTTATCATCATCAAAACATTTATTCTTTAAATATATCTAAAAGTCCTACTTCATCTTTAGATTAACAAAGAATGCTTTAACAACGTAAAAGGAATGATAAAGAAGACAATGAAGAATCATAATAAAAATTGAATGAACCTTGACAGAATTTCATATGTAGTGGAAATTATGAAGTCGCTTTTAGGTTCTTCAATGAAAATTGAGAAAAAAAAATAAAATTATTATTTGTAGGTAGTTTCTGTATTGTGAGAATAATCAATCATAAATGTTAAGGGTAAAATAGGAAGAAAATAAGAAGTTGAGGAGGGGAATCCTTAATAACTTCTTGAAATATTTTAAAGTATTTAAGACATGTTTGAATTGGTGTTTGCATACCTCAACTAAGGTTCACGGGCCACAAAAAATCATGTTTATTATGTTTTCTCATTGAGTTGAATGGATTTTTTGTTGTTGAAGCTAGGGGTGGCAAAACGGGCCAGCCCGGCCCGTTTTAGCCCGCCCCACCATGAGCCCGTCAAAAAAGGATCGTGCCGAGCTGGCCCACCACAGTGATGCAGGTCAAAATCTCTAACCCGCCCCATCATAAGGTGGGCTAGCGGGCTGACCCACCTATTTTTTTTTGTTTTAATTTTTTAAAAAAATTTGTTTTTTTTTTAGTTTTTTATTTTATTTTTGACTCTCACCTACCCAATCTACGCCATGGTCTTCTCCCCCTCCTACCCCCACCATCTTACTCTCAGAAGCTTCATCGAAGAGTCTACTAAATATCACCCTCCGACGTCGTTTATAGCGTCAACTTGCCGAGCACGGGACTCGCCATCGCAGTAAAGAAGTTCCGGATGCCCGAGAAATTCTCCACGGGGGCATTCTCGTCGGAGATTGCAATGCTTGCGTGAATCCGTCATTGGAACATCATTGGAACATTGTACGACTACTGGAATAGGGTGCTAACAAGAGAACCAAGTTACTATTTTACGATTATTTAGTGAACGGTAACCTAGACACGCTTTTGCATGAGGGATACGTCATGGCCTTCTCCCCCTCCTAGCCAACCATGTTTTCTCTTAAAGAGATGAAATTTGAGAGATGAAATGAAATAGAATGAGTAAATATAAGTTCACTTTTTTTTTCGCGGGCCAGCGGGTTGACTCGTCCCGCCCCGCCTATAACCCAACGGGTTGACAGACTAAACAGGCCAGGTTGATACAGGTTGGCGGGTTTAAAATGCTAATGGGTTGGCAGGCTGGCCCATTGGGCCTGGCCACTTTGTCACCTCTAGCTGAAGCCTCACTTTCACCTAAAATAATAGGTGTTGCTTTTAAATTAACTTGAGTTAATGTTAGCAGGTTTTTATATTTTTTAAGTTAAAATTATTAATTTCTATTACAATTTCTTAAGTTACCCTCTATCTACCATCATTTAATATTTATAAATTTGGTTACGAGAATAGTTTCAAAATTTATTATTTTTCTTTATCTATATCATTTTAGTTTAATCAATATTATTATCAAAATATTTTAACATATTTATAAATTAATTTATAATATTATCACTATTTTTTATTAGTGATAATAATAAATTTATCAATTTAAATATATTTTAAAAATAATAAAATAAATAATATTCGTATTATATTATCAAATTTTATCTATTTTACTAGTTGTATATGTAAAAATATTTCCAACTATTATTATTAAAATATGTTTTTTAATAAAAATATTTTTAAGATAAAAGTATTCATGCATAAATTAAGTTAACTTAACTTATTTTTAATTGCATTTAAGTTTAAAAAATTAAATTTAAATCAACATAATCCACTCACTTTATGTTATAAACTACGCCAAAGTCCGACCGTTTTTATATTTTAGGAGTTAATTTGTTTATTTAAAAACAAGTACTAGAATCTTACTTTATTAGAATTCCTTTATTATCAAGAAGTTTAATTTTAATTTCTATGGATAAATTATCGATCCATATATGGATTTTAATTAGTTATTCATTAAAAAAACTAGTTATGCACCGTGCAAAGTATATCTACGTTTCCGTTTATTAAAATAATGGTTTAAAATGCAAATTGAAATAAACACAAAGGAGTCACATGTTATTGGAAAAATGAACGAAATGAGTTACATTATAACTGTATACGAAAACACTTACAGGAAAATTAGATCCAATGGTTTGGGGCCATAAAGGTGTTGGGAGACTCACCCAATACCAAGTAATTTTGTCCCATTACAAATACTCAACTACTCCAGATGCACCAATGAATCCAATTTGTCCATTTTAAGAACTAGTCACACAAATCATTATTTCATTAATATGAAAGACGGCAAAATAGAAAAGTAAACATGATCACAATGTTGTGTCATTTATTATTATTTTAAAACTATGACATAATACAATATAGAACAGTAAACTGTAACAGTAGTGATCAATATGACACTAGAAAAGTCAGGTATCTGATGTATCAGAACCACACATAGAAAGAGGTGATTGGTTTTGGAGCTTCACATGCTTTCTACATCTTCAGATGTCTCTTTATTGAAAATTTGAGTTGGCTCAAGGCAGCTTCTTAATGTATCGTGACCAAGTTGTGCTCTTTCATTATCTCCAAAGCCAAATATCTTTCCCCTGCTAGTGATCACCACAGTATGGTACAAGCCGGTGCTAATTTGAGAAACATGGTGAGATTTCAAGGTATCTAAGATTCGAGGTTTCAACACTTTATCTAATACCCTTCTATCCAGGAATCCCAGGCTGCCAAATCCCATGGAGCCAAAGCCATAGACTGAGCCAGAATCAACTAGCACAAATGTTTTCCTCTTCCTTGCACAGACCTACAAGTAACAAGTAAACATAAGCACTTACTCTATGAATATGATAGGACTATGCATGCAGTGTCAAGTCTCATCACAACTAAGACTTGATCTAGAAGGGCAAATTGCAAATGTTATAAACCATTGATCTCAACAAAGATTGACGTAGAATATGGGGATATAATAATACCTGAACAGCCACTTCATTTTTAAGACTAGTCAGCATCTCTGGAGTTGTCTTCTCAATCTCATCGCCATGGCCTAAAGCACCACAATATCCCTTGCCCCATGTATATACCTGGACCATTAATGGCAAAATCTAAGTAATTCTCACAAGTTTTTTACTAATGAAAATCAATAATAAAAAATAAAACATGAAATATATCTTGTCCAATGAAACTCACAAATCCATTTGAGTCAAGGGCCACTGCATGCTCATCCCCAGCAGATACACGGACAATATGAGTACCTTTCCATCTGAATTTCTGTATAGCACGAGGCTGAAACTCATTGTGTTGCTCACCATGGCCAAGACAGAAATTAGCACCTGAGCCAAAGGAGTATAATGTTCCATTTTCTGTTACGGATAAGATATAGCTTGGTCCTGCAGCAATTTGAACAACAGATCCAAGGACTTCAATCATTTTGGGGGTTGGCCTGTCCTGAGTGTCACCATGACCAAGTTGGCCATGTGTGTTAGTTCCACATGTATAAACATGACCTTGTCTGGTGAGGAAGACTGTGAAATTAAGCCCCGCCGCAACCTGAGACATTCAGGCACTTTCAATATCCTTTAAGTGGGACCTTACAAAAATAAACATCATGGAACAATAATAAAATTGAGAACTGAAGAGTTAGTTAGTAGTAAATGGACATCCAATGAATGGCTAGAAAAAGCACATCGCAGCAAACTGGTGGAAGAACATCTTGTGTGCCTACCAGCATGGACAGTTGTCGGGACTCAATATAGGATTTACAGATGTGCAACTTCAAACACATGTCTCAAATATATGACATAACACTTTTATGAAAGAAATAAGAACCACAATAAACTAACTTGGTTTGAAACTAAAATTACAAAATACTTCAATGCAGATTTCCCAGAAAACCTGGCTTGCACATCTTGAAATAGCTTTTACCTCAGCCAACAACCAGTCAATCCATGAGATTAATAATAAACAATAGGATACCGACAGTTATTTTCAACTCGGCCAACAGCAGACATCTCTAGATAATACGATGATGGTTTGCATACCTGTTTGCAGGGAATCCCCTTAAGGAATTCAACAAGACGTGGCCTGAAAATCGGTCGGCTAGTATCTCTGTGCCCACAGCAAGAAGATGAATTATCTCCACATGTGAATACCTGCATCAGTCAAAGTAGAATTATATATAAAACTATTAAGAATTACAAGAAATTTGTAGCTAAGATTTACTATTCAAGGAACACAACTATACACAACCCCTAACGAGTGCACGTATCTTATACATCAGTTTTCCTAATATTTGCATATATCTCCCAAGAAACTGAAGGCCAGATGAAGAAAACATCATAATTGACTATGTTACAAATTACAATAAAAAATTTTACTATAATGCTGCTCTAAGTAAGAGATAATAGAAATGGTTAAACTACTTGTTATTACCATTCTTTTAACAATTTTCATAACATTATACAGGAATGAAATCCTAAGTGCAGGTGATTTAGAGAGTAAAGTGGACAATAGTTATATGAAAAAAATTCTACCACCTGAACTTTAGGGAGTAAAGAGGATAACATTTAAAAGAAAAAAAAATGTAGTTTTTTTAATAGTGCAAGTAATTTGATTGCCATATCTGGATTTTTGAAACTAGGTCTGATTATCTTTTTTCATAAATGGTTACCCATATACTTACTACGTAAAGTTTAAGGCAAGGCCAAATGCCAGTAACATAACTTAATATTTGCATTATTAAAACTAAATAGATGTGCCACATTACTGCCACTTTTTTTGGGCAGATAATTTTAATAACAACTCAACCTACAGCCGAATCAGCATTTATTTGTAACAGAAGAAGCATTGCAGCTTTAAAGCTTTTATCTCGATTACTGACATTTTTGTTGATTTGAAGGAAGTCATGCTACAAATCTTGTTGAAGATTTGATGAAGAAAGGTTGAAAAAAAGAAGTGAAGTCATGGACTTAGCATCAAAGATGAAAGAGCTCAACTTGAAGCCTTTTGAAGTTTTAGAAGCCCTTACAAGAGTGTTTTCTAAGTTATTGTCATAGATTGTAAGTGTTGGATGACATGGTAAAACCCTAAGTGAAAGCATAATCTCAACGAACTTTGGAAACAACCTTGTTTTTTTGTAAAACTTATTTTTAACACTTAATTAAGGAATTGTGGA
Organism: Lablab purpureus; assembly: GCA_030347555.1. Lineage (NCBI taxonomy): Eukaryota > Viridiplantae > Streptophyta > Magnoliopsida > Fabales > Fabaceae > Lablab > Lablab purpureus. The sequence continues at coordinate 16,575,372 of CM059258.1, read as the reverse complement.
ATCAATTAAATGAACATATGAGCATAATCAATTAAACCAGAGTAAATAAGTTTTTTAAAATGCTCTCTGGAATAATCGATTAAATAGAATAATAATAGATTAAGTTATTGGTTTCACTCAAAATCAGGTTTTCAATGAGTTGAACATTTTCTTTATCTATAAATACAATATAGGTTGAAGCTATGAGATACAACATAGAGCTTTACAATTTACTTTGTTCATAGCCCCCTTTTGACCTAATTTTATCAAGTCACTTTCGAAAACTCCTCCAAGGTTGCTTTGTTGAGAGAAAGTGTTGCTTGTTTGGGCTTATGCTTTACTCATCCTTCACATTCTAGGTGATATTGTTTCTTTTATTCTTTGTGAATTTTGTTTCTTTGTGTTTCATCCTTTGTAGGTTTTGCAAAGGTGTTTCATCCCTTTTGACTTTTCAAAGGAGGTGTTTTCATTATCTTTTCTAGGTGTTGCATGTTTTACTTGGTATTAGTGGTTGTAATCTCTTGTTAAAGATAGTGGATAATGATCACGCTCGATTTCAGATGATTCAACAGTGGATGTAAGATTGACTTTAATCTGAAACAATATAAATTGTTGTGTGTAGTAATCTCTTTCCCTACTCTCATAATTTTTTGTTTTATTACGGATTGATTTATCATACATTGCATATTTCCACTACTCTACTGTTTTAAAGAAGAGAGAAAAATCATTAATTGATTGGTTTCCCAAATTAAATCATAAATTCATTTGAATTTCAATTTTCAAATTCAGTTTAATTAAGAAAGATCTTTTAAAAAGGAAAAGTTTTAATTGAAATCAATTCACCCCTCTCTTTTTACTAACATTTTTTTTGTCAAAAAATTTATACGATTGGAGAGACAAAATGAGGGAAGGATGATGTGAGAGAATTGGGTTATTTTAGGGAAGGAAAAATAAAATCTTTGTCCGAGTGAAGAGCCGAGCTATGTGGGTAATACACAGTGGGAGTCCAAACCAAATTGAAAACACACCAGCTGTGACAATCACCCATCGTGACTTTGAGAAGCTGTTTGACTTTTTCAAGTGTCGAGTTCTTTCTTCTTCTCTACATAACTTTCTTCTTCTCCACGTAGCATCTTTTGGTTTCCCTCTTTGCAAGACACCATTAAACCAGCCATCACATGCTCTCTTTTCATTGGTCCTCTTCTTTGGCTTCTTCATCCTCTATTTTTATTTTTCTTTGTTCTATTCTTCAACAAAGCAGGGATTATATACTCTGAATTGGCGTACTGTTTCTATATTTTCCACTCATTATATAGATACTGTATTTTTGTATTTATTATATTGTAGACGGTATTTTATATTGTTTCTATATATATTTTGTACAGATAATATGTGATGTGTGTGTGTATATTGCATCATATATCTATATATTTTTTGTATGGATTATATGTACTTGTGTATATTACACACGGATACACGGACTACAAGAAAGCTGACTTTATAATGAATCAATTTATTTTGTTTTGCTCTGGAGATGAATACTGCTAATAATTCAGCTACAAAACAAGAGGATAAAATTAAACCTCTAAGGAAATATTTTTGAAAAGTGCAAAAGGTTCATTGCAGTAGAAATTTTGAGATTAAGTGCAATTTATGTGAAATTGCATTTGATGGATTCTATACTAAAAGTCTCGATAACAAGACTTCGAGTACGTTGAAAAGTAACTACTCTAGACTATTTAGTTTAAGAAGTTGGAAATTAAGTATCAATGAAAATTGAAGTCTAAGAAAAAATGTCTCTTTACCTGTACACTCTAATGCAGACAAAGTCATAAACATTGAATATAACACAAAAAAGTAACAACCTTTGGAAACTACTTTCAATGTGCCGGGCACAAATACTCTTGATTGTGAAATTGAAAGAATCTTTTCCTCTTCAAAATTATCATTCAGAATTACCATTTCATCTAGCAAAGAATCCTTAATTTAGTAGGATATTCAGAATTACCATTTCTTCTAGCAAAGAATCCTTAATTTAGTAGGATAGCATTTTTTTATGCTTCCCATATTTGTAACCATAGTGGGTATGTACCTCCAGGTTACAATAAGTCGAGAACTACCTTGCTTTCAAAGGACAGAAACCTTGTGGAGAACCTTCTGCAGCCAATAAAAAAAATTCATGGAGACAAAAGGGAGTGATCATTGGTAGTGATGTGTGGAGTGATCTTGAAAGAAGACCCATGATCAATTCATGGTTATCACTCAGAGTGGACCAAGTTATTAAGGGCATTAAATTTCTTGTGAGATAAAAGACACAGAATTGATTGTAAACACATGAGACATATAATTGTAGAGGTTGGACCAACAAATGTGCAAATTGTGACTAATAATGCAGCCGGTGAGGCAACAGGTTTACTAATTGAGGCAGAGTTTCCTTCCATCTGTTGAACTCGTTGTGTGTATTGAAAAAGTAGTGTTACTTACCAACAAATAGGAGATGACATGAGTTATTAGAATCTTCATCATGGGGGCACTTTATAAGATTGTCAATGTTCAACAATTTCAACTCATTGAAATTGTTTTTTGTTGCTCTTACAATATTTGCTTCAACCATAGTAATACTCAAAAGGTTTAGAAGCTTGAAAAAAAGGATTCCAAGGGATTGTTGTTAGTTAAGAATGGTCTTCTCAGAGGGAGGATGTTGTTGAATGTTGTTGAGAATGCAAAATTTGTAAAAGAAACTTTATTGGATGATATTTGGTGGGACAAGGTTGATTCATACTCACTTTCACTGCCCGTATTTATGATGTCCATTGAAAGTCATATACAGATATGGTTTGTCTTCACTTAGTACATGAAATGTTGGATTCAATAATTGAAAATGTGAGAAAGTTACGGACATGGAAGAAAGACAAAAGTTAAAGAATTTTCACTTCACCTTCACATTTTTTAATCTTTGGAGGATAAAGAATGTATTAAAGGAAGACAGATGGAATAAAGAATATACTTTGAATCTCATGATTAAAAAATTAGCATTCATCTTCATTCATTTTTCCCATGATGTTTCTTTACTCCGAATCACATGTACCCGTCTTCATTTTAGCTAACAGACATGAGAAGAGAAATAATTCTTAGTTCCAAAGTTGAACTTATGCTAGCTAATGCGTATATAAAAACAAGACAGTAAAATTAACATCTTCCTTTAAAGAAAAATTACATAAAAGCTCTCCTCATGAAACTGTGACCCAAAAGTCAAAACTCAACATTGAATGCAGAGTATCTTGCACTCAAAAATCAAGAACCAAAATGAATAATTTGGAGCACCTGATGTCCCTCTCTAGCCTGCTAGTACAAATGACACTGAACAAGCTCACGAATATACGCACTGGAATCACAAACAGTCAAACAAGAGAAAATTTATGATATCCCATTCCTATCTTCTAGCAAAAATCTTCAATTTGAGGTGAAAAACACATTTCTTAGACAAGTTGTTTCTTTGACCAGAAATATTCTAAAACTTAAATTTTTAAGAGCTGGCCCCTGAATGGTTTTAATCATACCACTAACTTGTTCCCATCACTGTGCAAAAAGCCTTTTTGAGCTTAATGCATGGATAAAGAAGAACCTATCTAAACCTTAGGCCATTAGTAAGCGGGTGGTGGGTATCAAGATCTTAAACACTCGATTAGTTCAGAGGTTATACAAACAGTTATCACATAAGCTTAAAATATTAGTGCAAGCCTAATAATGGTTTATATTATATCTGACATTCCTAAGGCTGTGCTGCATCAGTCAACACGAGAGCCATAGAAGGATATAGTTTGTTCTAGACCAATGACTTGCTCATGATTCGTATAGCTAACTGAATATAGGTTAAGCAACCACTAACCTCCCCAGATTGCAAGACAAAAGCTGCATGATTAAAGGAGGCTGAAACGTGAACCACACGTGCCAAAGGTGGGAAATCAATCCGGGTAAATGCTACACACTGTGTTGTTTCAGGCCCTTGACCTAGTACTCCACATAAACCAGAACCACAGGAATAGACAGAAGAATTGCTGATCAACAAGGTGTGATACTTTCCAGTTGTTATTTGCATCTGCCAATAAAATGTTTTTCATCATTATTCACAACTCCACCAATTTTCCTTCAAAGGGACAGTACAAAGACTATAAATGAAGCAAAAAAAATAATAAAATATCCAAATTATGATATTTGTTCTTTACAAATCATAACAACGTTTGTTGGTAAAATACAGTAGTTCAAAAGCATTATAATGTCTGTCGACGCTATGAGATGTATTTTCATAACATTTAAAACTCTAACTCCATTCCTTTTTCTCTGTTTTAATTGTTTACAAATGCATAATTGCATTTTATTAAAATAGTGACGATGAATAAAAAGGGGGTGGGGGCAAGCCATGCAATGTCAACACTTACTCTTCAAAAGCAAAAAGAAAATATCTCCACCCTTGAGAAACACATTTCTTTTATTGATCAAAAGAAAAAAGAAAAAAATAATACATAAGGCATCTCATAATTCACGCAGGAAATACTGTCTTTCTTTTTTACCAAAAGCAGACAAAAGTAATTATTTGATATAATGAAATAGTACATTGCCTGATGATGTCTCGACCATCTGAGAGGATTGTTCCACAGACTGCAAGAACCTAAAAACTCGCTTCCAATTTCCTCCACATCTATCATACAACTCCCTCTGAGAAATCAAACCCATCCTAGAATAGGTAACATTGGAGGCACACAATTGAAATGCAGCAAAGTCAATCAAGGACTTAAACTTGAAAGGGTACAAGCCATGACTACCACCAAAAGTTTTGGAAGTCAATTCTAAGCAAACAAGGTCCATTGCACTGAGCCTACCCGAGCACAGAATTTCTAAAACCAAATGTGATGGCAATTCCTCAATGGAAAAATGTCTACAACGGTCTCCCATTCTCAAACTTCGCTCTTTTTCTCTTTCTTACTCCTGACCAAAGAAAACTAGATGTGATTCAGAGAACCTGCAGAAAGATTCACAGTGAAAACAACCAGCAACTCCCTCTGGATCACAGCATCAAATTTTGAGACGAAATCTCAGGCAATTGAAGCAGCATATGAAGAACACATCAGAGGGGAGAAAAACATGGGAAATTGAGTAGGAGAAAGGAGGTCTAAAGGATGGATAATTAGCAGGTGATGATTGAAACAATGGTTGGAAATAAAACATCAGAAGAGAACTAGTCACACCCCCCAAAAAAATCACCGTACAAAATCGAAGATCAAAGTGGACCTTCTTCACATGCAAATTTACATTCAACACAGAAAAAACAAACACACGCACACACTAAAGAAAAATTAAGAGTGAACTTCTGCAACCAACCAAATACCAATTAGATCAAATTTAAATCAGCAAACATTGATCTAACGGACTGAGCACGTAATCGGTGAAAACAAATTGAGAAAGAAAAAAGGAGGTGTTTGAGATCAGAACGGAAGAAGGTGGATTGAACCAAATATGAAAAGAAAGCAAGTGGTGCAGGCGTGCCAGAAGAGAAAAAAAGCGAAAGGAAGTAACTTTTTGAGAAAGAATGGAAAGAGGAGCGTGTTTGGGAGGGAATAAGTGAGGAGGGAATGGAGGGTAGTGATTGATTGGTTTGGTGAAAACGAGAAAAAGGTTAGTTAGGGTTTTGCATATAGGGACTATTTTCGCTGCTATTTATTTCCTAGTTGCTGGGCCTAGGTAGCTTAGGCTTTCTGTGCTTTGAATAAATGTTTGCCTTTGTTAGTGTGTGGAAAACATTGAAGAAAGAGAGAGAGAGAGAGAGAGAGAGGTAGAAATTGAGGAATTTCATATGTTCCTTTTGATTTTTGTTATGGAAGCATGAAAATGAAAAGTGGGGAAAAAAACAGGGTACCTGCTGCTTAGATTCCGTCTATGTTTTGTCGTCCATGTTCATTACACGTGGCCGTTTATTTACAGTGACACGTCAGCATTGGGTATGTGTCACAAGTAGGGTTAGAAGAGTACTACCAACCCATAAGTGGGTTTAAGTAATTTACAAACTTTGATGGTACTACTACAGAATTAACAATTAACGTCGTCATTTTACGTCGGTTTAACTATAAACGACGTAGAATGTGTAAATTGATCATTCTACGTCGGTTATATCCTTTAACCGACATAGAATATCTTTTATAACAGTTCTCCCTCTTCTTTCTCACTTTTCATTCTTCGTTTTCTTCGACTTCTCCCAGCTCGCACTGGTTTTCCCTGCCGCCGCGACCTTCCTTCCAGAAGACGGTCCCTCAGCCGCCGCATGAACCGCCCTGCGAATAGAACCTAGCTCCCGCATCGCTCGCCGCAAGCCGCCCTCCGCTGCACCGCGAACCGCCTCTCCGCTGCACCGCGAACCGCCCTCCGCCGCACCGCGAACCACCCATCGCCGCCGTCACGAACCGCACCTCCCTGTCGCTGCCGCAACATGCCCATCAACTCACTCCACTCCCAAAACACCACACACATGGAACCCAGCAAGCACCACAACAACACCAAGAAGAATTGGTTCCTCCCTCTCATCTCTCTCTCCTCATATCCACCTTCCTCCTTCTCTTTTCCCTTCTCGCTTCCTCCAACTTCTCAACCCAACGCCACCACTGCACCCAAGTCCCCGCGGCGGAGGATAGAGCTTTTCTTTTTCTGCTTTCCTATGATATGGATTTGGTTGATTCTTCTGTGGTATCGACTGCCTTTATCTGTGGTTGATTTGGTTGATTCTTCTGTGGATTCTCTAGTAGCTGCTCTAGCGTCTGCTTCGTCGGGTGCTGAATCGGATGCTTTATCTGCGCAGTTTGAAACTCTTTGGAAAAGAAAATGCTTTGCCCAGGAATTCTAGGTTGAAAGCCCTCTCTGACCAAAACCAGGAACGAAAGTCTTGATCCTAGGCTTTGGAATCAATCAAAAGAGCCCGAGCCGAGTAAGGATACAACGCATCAGTATAAGCTGCTACAGCATCAGGCAGGGTGAACCAAGCTGGGGATTGGGATTTTCAACGTTGAACCAAGCTGGGGATTGGGATTTTCAACGTCGGTTCAAAGTAAACCGACATTGAAAATATTACTTTCAACGTCTCCTTATTCAACGTCGGTTTTGGGACCGTCGTGAAATTATTCTCAGAACCGACGTGGAAAGGGGTTCATGTAGCAGTGTGGAAAGCGAAATGAATTATCCATTTTATTTGGTTCTTCAATTATGGCATACAATAGTTTGTTTAAGTATTTTTTTTTCCTTAAATTAGTCTTCAGTATAAGTTAAATATATCATCAATAGACTAAAATTGATAAATATTGAATATTTTACGACTATTCGTATGATTTTATTAGTTTAGAGATGATTTAGAAAAAAAAAAGAGGTTATATTTAAGTAGTTATATTGATATATTACATTATTTAAAAACATATTTTTTCACATTTTATTAATATTCACATGACTTATAATTATTTTAATTTATGATGTTTTTAATAACGTCCCATGTAAAACTTGGATAGGAGACACATCGAGTAATAGTTTCGAACTAATAACATTTTTTAAATATATTATATCTAAACCTGTCAAAAAAAAGTAAATTAGTCAAATCAGATGGTCAAAAATCATAGTGGATTTAATAAATGTAACACCCCAAAAATACAAATAAACAAAGTAATTCACTAAATCATGCATCATCATTATCATAATAACATCTACTCAGATAAAGATCATACAAGCAAAAGATGAATATATGCATATACAAATATCCTCAAAAAGTTGTACAAAGTTAAACACATGCCCCGACAAGCGTGCGCCTCAGACATAAAAGAAATAAAGCAACTAAGGGGGTCTAGCTTTTCTCTAGCTTGGCTCCACTGCCTGAAGCCACGTCTCTCCTGTCATATGCTCCCGTGTCAAAACACGATCATAGCAGGTACAAATTCAAACCATGAAAGAAAAGGGTAAGCCAAAAATCAATATTTTCATAATTAAGTCTATACACGAACATTAATTTAATCATCCACACTATTCAATCAATCACCCTACCAAGGCTATGGCAATCACAATCACACACATAAGACCGACGACTTCCGAAGATCAGTATGGACTCAGCATACTGAACTAACACCCGATACACGACATGGGGATTAAATATTATATCTCAACCTCTACCACCATGTGAGTCGTGGTGAAAGAATTAGGCCTTTTCCCGTAGGTCATCCTAATCCAATCTCCGTCGACTTCTCACAACTGATGACAGTGTCTACGTGACTCGATCATCAGTGAAGTCCGGATATTCCATCGTGAAATCCCTAGTCCATACACACTACTATTATCACATACAAGCACAACACACCACAATCATTCAAACTTGTTCCACCTCAATATAACCCATTGGTCTTACCGCTATGTACCTCATGAAATTATCCCTCCGGCCTTACCGCCAAGTAACCCCTCAAATATCTTCATCACAACATATCATTCCTCAATTTCACATCATATAGCTCAACATATATCAATCTCATATAACACAAGTCATACATTCTTCAATTTCATAAAAGAAACACAATCTGGGTGCAGGGTTCTCGCCTCGGGCGAGACCAGGCCGTAACCAACTCTTTGCCACTCGGAAGTGGTCTCGCTAAGCGAGACCAGGGCTCGCTCGGGCGAGAGTTGGACAGAGACCAACTCTTGCCATCGGAAGAATCTCGCCTAAGCGAGAACAGGGCTCACTTGGGCGAGGGCCGACCAAAATTGGACAAAGATCTCCCTAAAACTTGGTCATTTTCCAACTTTGACCTCGCTCAATTTACACAATTTATAGCGCATAGCTTCATCACCAGCCTAAAGCAATACAATCATACTCAGCTTGGGGCATTGGTCATCCCATTCAACATTCATTCATCACATAGAACAATTCCTCGCCAATTTCTACTCATTAACTACTCACATTCATCACAACAAGTTGAGATTCAATCAAATTCATATCCAAATGAAATCCATCATACACATAACAAGATATTCCAATTCACTTCTACTCAAATCAAGTTTAATTCAACAATTTATGAACTAAATGGTATTTCAACATAATGCATCAAGCTCACAAAAGAGAAACTCAATTTAACGCACAAAATGCCTTTCGCTTCACCTTAGCTAAAAAAAGGCACCTAAGCAGATTCAATCCTCAATCAACCGGGAATTTCCCACTTTTCATTGAAGCTTTTAAAGAGACTAAATTTAAGACTTCCCTTACCAGCTTGCTCCCGCAGCTCCTCTATCACCAAAAGTGCTCCTTTTTCCTCTAAGTGCTCACTTAGTACTCTAGTGGGTACCTAAACGCAAAACGACGAGCATTAGCACTCGTCCCAACACTTCACAGAGGAAGAGCAAGCCCAAAAACAGCGCCTGCGACATGAAATTGCGCGAAGAACGAAAATCCCCAAATTGGAACCCTAAAAAGGTGCGAATTTGAAAACTCACCTAATCGAAGATTCTGATCGGTGCAAAACGTTGCTCTCGTGACGCTCGTCGCGTAGGCGGTCTCCGCTCTTCAATCAGACAACAAACCGTCAAGAAATCGAAGGGAGAAAGGAAGAAGAGAAAAGAGCTCTAGAGAATGAGTGAAAGAGGAGAGATAGTGTTATTTGAATAATGAAGAACAAATGGAATTAAATACTTAAGGACGTGGGTCCCACTCTTTTGTTCCTTAATATTTTAATACTCTATCCCTTTCTCAGTCAATTATTTTGTAGGTTCTTACAATAAATGTTAACATAATTGCTTGAGAACCGAATTGAATCTATATAGAAACTAAATGAACCGATTTGATTTGATTTTGTCTAAACATAGCATAATTCTTTCTAATAAATCTTATATTGATTAAAATCATACGTTAAATATGTTTTTAGTTCTTGAATTATTTGTTAAAATTGTGTTTTATTCCTACAGTAAATTTTAAACTTATTTTGTCCTTATATTTTGTAAACAGGTGTAAATGATTCTCGATGATAAATAAAAGTATCTTTAAATAGAGGAAGATGAGGGAAAAATACGAAAAATAGAAGGAAAAAAAGTAAAAGAAACTTAAGAAAAGGATAATAGTGAAGTAAGAAACTGTGAAGAAGAAAAATAAAAAGATAAAAAGAAATTTTGACATATCATCAAGGATCGTTTACACAACTTTATAAAGCATAAAGACAAAATAAGTCTAAAGTTTGTCTCAGTACAAAACACAATTTTGACAAATAATTCAAAGACTAAAAACATACTTAACCCTAAAGTCATTATTAAAATTTATTATGATGATTTTTATAAATTTCTCTCTAAATATTTTCAAAAGAAAAAGGAACTTATTTTAATTCATGTACAAACAAATTTTACTTTATAAAATAAAATTACTTTACTTTTTCTTTTTATTTTCTTCTTCTAAACATACTTAGAAAAAAAAATCTAAAAAGTTATGTAGAAAGCAAAGTCCTTGATCTTCTATGATATCTAATGTACCTTCTTTCGATGTATAAATATTTTTTAATTAATTCACATAAATTGAGAAAATTAATTAACATGATAGATTAAATTTTTGTTAATAACTTCTATAATCTTTTTTTAAAAATAAATTTTGGATGGGATAATTTAAAAGGGTAATCTATTTAATCCAGAAATTTGAAATATTTTTGGAATAAATTATAAGAAAATTAGAAAGAAATTTAAATTTAGGAGTTTTGAGAAAGTATTTCAAATAACTAAAATAATAGAATTTGAAATATCCTAAAAAGATAAGGAAATTGAAATTTCACAACAATATATGGCCAGGTTATTTCAGGTCGAATCGAGTTTGGCTCGTCCTAAGCCGAGTCTGTTCCAACTTGAGTTGGACCCGCCCACAACTGAGTCGAGTCAGATCCATGATAACCATTGTTAAACATCATTCTCCAGAGAAAAATTAAAATAAACAATAATAATTATTATAATAAAGAAGGTTTGGTCGAATTGATAAAATTAACAATGCAGAGTAATAATTGTAAATAAATAATTAATGAAAACTAAAATTAAAAACATATAGTAAAAAAAGTTATAAATAAAATAATTAAGGGAAACTAAAATTAAAAACAAATATGGAAATTAAATTATTTAAATACGAAAACTAAAGCATGCAGAATTAGATTGCAATGCTAAGAATTTAATAATGAGATCAATGTTTATAAATGCTTATATAATTAAAATAAATAAATTAAAAGACAAATTTAAAAGCAAAGCAATAATTGGAATGAAATTTTTCTGCTAATTCAAATTTAAATAAAAATAAATAAACAATTAACAATTAAATCATAGATTTTAAGGCAAAGCAATAATTAAAAAGAATTAGCAATTGATAAATGAATTATAATAAAAATAAATAAATAATTAACAATTAAATGAAAAATGTATTCAATTAATAATTAACATTTAAAATGAATAAGCACTTGATATACTTCGTGATTAAATTAGAATTTAAAACCAATTAAATAGAAAATGAAACTAGATGAATGTAGGCTGGAATTATAAAATACTGAATTTAAACTAAAAGTAAAATGCTAATAAAATTACTGAAGAATAAATAAATGGATAAGTGTGAGGGTGTGAATGTGAATGTGAGAAAGTAGAGCGTACAAAATTTAAATTACTGACAAGAATTAAATAAAATGAAGACTAAAATACAAAATAATGCAATTAAGTAAATTAAAATGAAAGAAAACAAAACCAGAAAATTGTAGCAGGAGCTCCTAAAACTTTCTGCAACTTTACCCCCAAACTAACAACAAAACTATCATGAGAAAAAGAGAGAGAGGAAGAAGAGAGACTATTACTCTGGTGAAGTGTTTTTCCTTCATCTAAATCTCCTATTTATAGGAAATTAGCCAAGATCTTATTACAAATAAAATCTGAAAATTAATTACAATTCAAGTCAAATCTTTCTTTCCCGGATTTGATTTTGCTGATTAGGAGATCCTCTGTCAAGAATAGAAATAATTACTCCTTTAGAATAAATTTAATGCTTCGATTTGATTATGGATTTGGATTTGCAGGAAGGGAATTCTGAAAATGGGGAGTTGATTATGCACGGATTTCAAATTTTCAAATGAAGCTGACTCACACATTGAATTAGGCCACATTGAATGCAACTAAGTTGCACTTCCTATTAGTTTCATGATAAATGGGCCGAAGAATTTAATTTGGAAGATTGAAAAATTTTCCCCATTGAAGCACATTGGGCTCATCTCAAAATAACTTCAAGTTCTTTTTCTCCTACAAGAAAAGTCTCAACCAGAAAAAAAGAAGAGATATATGCAATATGAATGTATGAATGTATGTTTTGATGTTAAAAATATGTAAAATGCAATAAATTTACTAAACTTAAATTATGTCATTGTTTTTATGAAAACATGCAAAATGCATGGTTTAAGAATAGAACAAATGGCTTAGAAAGTGTTCTTAGATAAAAAAATAAAGAGTAAAATGACATACATCAATCCACTCTAGCTTATTCGAGTTGAGCCCAACCAAAGTCAAATCAAGTCAGGCTTATCCACAAAGAGTTGAGTCAAGTCCACGCATAAAAAGTCAAGTCGGGTTGAGTCGAGCTAGGCCTGACAAGGTCGATTCAAGCCGAGCCCATCATTGGCTAATTTGAGCCTGACCTACCCCGAGTTTATTAGAGCCAAACCACCACAAGCCAAGTCGAGTCAGACTCGCCCTAAGATGAGTTGAGTCAAGCTTTCCCGAGAACTAGTCAAGTCGAGCCTGCCTCGGGCTAAGTCAAGCTGGGACTCCCCTAAGCCGAATCAAACCAGGATCGTCCGAGCCGAGTCGAGCCTGTCCTAAGCTGAGTCGAGCCTGCCCTAAGCCTAGTCAAGCTTGTCATGAGCCTATTTGATCCCGTCTTGGGTGAGTCAAGTTGGGCCTGTCTTTGCCTAAGTCTAGTTGGGCTTGCCCAGGCCTAGTCCAGTCGGGGTTGCCCTGGGCAACCTATTTAATTTGTGAATCAACTAAATTTTTCAGAGAGCATGAATTTTTCAAAACAACAACTTCAAAATTTAAGATGGTTCAAATTTTCAAAACAATTAGTTGAACTCAGTTGGGAACAAATTTTAAAAACAACAACTCTCAATTTCAATTGACTAAATCTTCATATCAATTGTTTAAATTTGACTTAACCATCAAGCTAAGAACAATTTAACTAACTAAAAGCATATTTCAATTAGTTGAAACAACTAACTTTCTTTAAAAACATTTCAAAACATTTAAAAAGCAAGATCAAGTCCAAGATTAAATGAAATGCATCTTACCCCAAAACGTAAGACACTCTAACACTAATACAAAGATATTCATTCTTCAAATTTCATCATCTTCATCATGAAATCATCAAGGTGGTTGGAGACATCAAATTTAAATGAAGCCAAGTCTTTAAGTCGAGTTAAGTGAGACCCACACCAAACTTAATCGTACATATATATTGAAAATTAAATTCTTAAATATTATTTTAATATTTAAATTTGACTAATACTTTTGTAAAATTTAATTTTAAAAAAAATCTACAATTAAATTTCATCTTAAAAGAGAAATTAAATTATTTTATCTAAACAAAAAATTGAAATATAAGATATTTTAATTACATTTTCTAAATAATTTTTTTAAAAAAAATAAGAGAATTCAATTGCAAATAATTTAAATATTTTGGTTTTCAATTTCTTGAAATTGTTAAAATTCTCCATTCAAATCACTTGTCACCTATTTTATTAATGTATGTATTATAATAACAAAATTCCACAGTGATAAACATATTTGAATATGGTATGAAGGATTTTGATGTGTTATCTTATAAATGATTTTGGGGTTAAATATGTTTTTAGTCCCTGAACTATTTGTTAAAATTGTGTTGTGTCCCTAGGACAAACTTTTGACTTATTTTATCCTTATACTTTATAAACTGGTGAAAATAATCCTCGATAAGAAATTAAAACATCTTTAAGGAGAGGGAAATTGTTGTTATGCAAAAACAAGATCCAAGGGGGGTGAATAAATCTTCCGAAAAATTAGTTTATTAAAAACGTGAATTAGTCTGTTAAAATTTCATTTCCAGCCTTAATAGATTGAACCAAGATGCAAATTGCTAAACTAGATTTTAATACAATAAAGAATTGAAAATAAGAAAGGTGCACAAATGATTTTTATACTAGTTTATTCTTTACAAGAGCTACATCCAATTACCTAATCACATATTAGGCTTCCACTAATCACAATGTATTCTTACAAGAAATTACAATCCTAGTAATGCCTAAGAAACACTAAGAAAACAAGTCTTGAACTCTACAAGACTTGATTCCAACCACTACAGATCCTCTAGATAACCCTAATCAAGAAACACGCTCAAACAAGAAAACAAGGAATGATATCACTTGGGACAAATTGCATCCCCTGCACAATTTCATATTCCAAGGGTGATTTCCTATGCAACCCTCAAATCACAATTGAATGATGAAAGAACACCAATCTCATAAATATTCTTTCTCAATGCATCTTTCGAAAAGTGTGTAAAAATGTCCTTTTAATTTTCATAATTGAAACTTAAAATGAGAGGGGCTTTAATAAAATTGATAGTTTTAACATACTAAAAACTTGACTTAATCTCTTAAATTTACTGTTAATTTACTTAATAATAAAATCAATGGATCAGTTCAAATTTTTAATTAACTAAAACTTATCCAAAATATTTCACAAACTAAGTCAAAGACAATTAATCTATTGAAAAGTGATGCATTCCTAGGAGGCTTTACATGTATTGTAGGATCTCTCAAACATGTGTAGAAGCATAGGAAATCAAAATAACATGAAGATTAGCAAAGAAGAATATGAAAACTGAAATTTTCCCCCAAATGTTAGGGTTCCAATCGGTGCAAAATCTTTAAAACTTGAAAACAAATCAATTCAATCGATTAAAATCAAGAACACATGCATAGGAAGACATAGAATGAATTAAACTTGAATTTAATCGGTGCAAATAGCTAGAATTGATCCATATAGGTGCAGCAAATGAAGAACAAAGCAAGAACATGAAAAGGAAAACATGGAAGAGAGAAAGAGATGAAGAACACATCACTTTTCAAAGAAAAGATAAGTGCAAAAGATAATCACCACTTGAATTTAGGAAAACTCAAGATAAAATTCAAAGAAAATGAGAAATACCTCTTGAACTTCAAAGAGAAATGCTCTAGCAATTGTATTCAAGCTTCAAAGTTATGATACAAATGAAAGAAACACCTATTTATACAGTGGAGGTGCAACACTCATGCACATGGGAGGAAGGTGAATGGTTTAGGCCATGTTTGGAGTTGCTCCCAAGCTTCCCAAACAAGGCCCTTCCCACTAAATGCTATCCTTATGTCCAAACACCCCTCCTCTTGTGTTTATTTGTGACAAAGTCATAAAAGAGACTAAACTATTTTTATTTTCAAGGAATTTACAAGAATTATTGATATTTCTAATGTCTTCTTCCAATTTCTCGTACATTCCTCTAGTTTTTCTTCCTTCCTTTTCTTCAAATCTTTTTGTAAGCTTTTCTCTTTCCAAATCTTATTTTCCTCTTATTGTAACAACTCCTCCTTGTGATGAACTAGGTTCTTCATAATTTGGGATCATATCATCCTCCCCCTCTTGAAAAGAATTCGTCCTCAAATTTGGGATACCTATATCACACAAAGACAAGTCATTAACATGGAAACTATTGCTATTATTTATTGTACCTACCAAAGAAAGTTTTATTTTGCAAGAAGAAAACTACTTATAGTATTTACATACTTGTTTACCTTTTAGTATTCCTAGATCAAATACAAACCAATGCATTCTCAAAGTTGTGAAATATTTTTCAAAATCTTTTAGTTTTCTGAAACTTCTATTATTTTTACTTAAATTTTTTTTATTTGAATTATAAAGGATGAAGCTTCTATGCAAACAATTTTGACAACAATAAAAACATGTAATTTGTCCATAGAGATTAGCACACATGGTACAATGTCCATTCAAGTCCTTGTAGTTATATACAAAAATATTAGAAATATTTCTACAATCATTTTCTCCCATATTTTTGCTTTTGTCTTCTACGATCTCCTCTTCTTCTCCCCATTGTTTATGCCATTGTTCTTTAATGTGAAAATCTTCACTAGGCAACAAAACAATTGAATTTACATGACTAATAATCTTAGGAGAAGTAATAGATTCAGAATTAGAAATAGGAGAAGGAATGAAAGTTGTAGAATCTCCCTTTAAAGATATTTCTTCAACAATCTCTTGGGAAGTCATGTAGAGGCTAGCCTTCTTTGGTTCCTTCTTTTCTGGATTTTTCTTTGAAGATTTGGAAGCTTTAAGCTCACGGCCAACCTCCCTTTGTTCTTGCTCCCTTTTCTTCTTCATTTGGATTTGGTCTTCATGGACTTCCCTAGGTGAAAGAGGCTTCAAAACAATTTTCTTACCCATGTACTCAAAGGTAAACTTGTTGGTTAGACCATCATGATAAACTTTCCTATCATATTGCCATGGTCTCCCTAAAAGTACATGGCTAGCCTCCATAGGGACCACATCACACAAAACCTCATCC
Organism: Lablab purpureus; assembly: GCA_030347555.1. Taxonomy (NCBI): domain Eukaryota; kingdom Viridiplantae; phylum Streptophyta; class Magnoliopsida; order Fabales; family Fabaceae; genus Lablab; species Lablab purpureus. The sequence goes on along the minus strand of CM059258.1, from coordinate 16,558,739 downwards.
CTATACTTTCCAATGGAAAAAGAAACAAGAACTTGTTTGTTAACAATAATCTCCCCCTCTTCACTTAACCATTGTAATTTATATGGCTTAGTATGAGGTATAATAGTTAACTCAAGTTTCTCTACGAACCTCTTACTAGCCACATTTGGTGGATGCCTAGGAGGCATTACAAGTGATGTAGGATCTATCAAACATGTGTATAAGCATGTGGAATCAAAATAACATGTAAAATTGCATGGAAGAACATGAAATCAGATTTTTTCCCAAATGTTAGGGTTCAAATTCGGCCCACACTTAGAAATTGCAAAACAATTCAATTCAACCGATTAAATTCAAGATAGAACCCATAGGAAGCCATAAAAGATGAAAACAAACATTTTAATCGGTGGAAAATTGATTAAAATGAAGAATAAAGGTGCAGCTATGAAGAACATTCAAGAAAATGAAAAGAGAAAACATGGAGAAGACAAGAGAATGAAGAACACGCCACTTTCATGAAGAAAGATAAGTGCAAAGGACAATCACCACTTGAATTATGGAAAACTCAAGATAAGATTCAAGAAATGAGGCTTACCTCTTGAACTTCAAAGAGAATTAGCTCTTGCTTTCAATTAATCTTCAAAGTTATGTTACAAATGAGACTCACACCCTTATATAGAGAGGGGAGCACGAAATTACATGCACATGTGTGGAATTCTAAAAGGTTAGGCCATGTTTGGAAGATGCTCCAAAGCTTCCCAAACAAGGCCCTTGTTTTTTATACTATCCATGTGTCCAAACAAGTAGCCTCTTATTTCTATTTCAAAGAAAGACACAAAACTAACTCTATTTTTATTTACAAGGAAATTACAAGAGCTATTAATATTTTTATTCTCTTCTTCAGGCTTCTTGTACATTCTCCTTGTTTTTCTTCCTTCCTTTTCTTCAAAATTCTTAGTAAGCTTTTCTTTCATATTTTTCTTTTCTTATTTTCTTGTGGTGACTCCTCCTTGCATGGGTTGAGATTTTTCATGAATTGAGATCACATCAACATTGGTGCAACTTCCACCATCAATAATGAGAGTACACAATTTGTCATTGATGAGGCATCTTGTATGGAAAATATTTTCTCTTTGTGTTTCATCAAATTCTTTGGACACTTGGCCCAACATACGTCTCACCACCAACAAATCTCCCTCTTTTGGAGGAGCATACTCATCATCACTTGATTGAAGTGAAGAAGAATGAGATGAATAATTAGGGGAACTTTCCCTTGAAGTATGTTCACTCATTACCTTTCCTTCCTTCATGATCATATTCCTTTTGGAAGGACATTCGGAGGCTATGTGACCATAGCCCAAACATTTAAAACACTTAGTAGAACTTGATCTTGAATTAGAGGGAATGACATGAGTGGACTTTTTATTAGATTTTGGGAAAGAAGACTTACCTTGGAATTCGGATGGCTTTTTGTCTTCCCACTTACCTTTGTCCTCATCCTTCCAAGAGGTGTTGTAAGTCTTTCTTTGTGATCCTCTCCTTTGGAGTTGCTTTTCCACCTTGGTGGCAAGGTGGACCATTTGTTCCATGGAGTGGTATTCTTGAAACTCAAGCACATCTTGAATTTCTCTATGGAGACCATTGAGAAATCTAGCCATGGTGACCTCCATACTCTCTTTAAGATCCGCTCTTGCCATAGTAGATTCCAAATCCTTGAAGTATTCTTCAACACTTCTATTGCCTAGGGAGAGCCTTTGAAGTTTTAGATATAATTCTTTCCTATAAAAGGAAGGAACAAATCTATCCCTCAAACACCCTTGAAGATCATGCCATGAAGTAATGACTAATCTTCTCCCACTAAGGACTTCTTTTTGGATTTGGTTCCACCATGCCAAGGCATATTGTTCAAACTCAAGAGTTATAAGTTTGACTTGAATTAAGTCCTCAAAAGAATACACACTTAAAATTTGTTCAACCTTGGCCTCCCATTCAAAGTACAAATTAGGATCACTTTCTCCAAAAAATTTAGGAAACTTTACATTATTTTATTCAACTTTTCTTGATACAAATTTCTTCCTCCTCTCCTAGCCCTATGATGGTTGCAGTGATGATGAGCATCATAAGTGTTAGCAGCGAAATAATATCAAGAAGGGGGGGTTGAATTGATATTAAGCTTCTATGATATCTTTTTCTTAACAGAAAAATTTACTAGTTCAATTTACAGAAAATTATCCGATTGATATTCGCGAAATAGTTGGTTAGTTCTTACTGCACAATATATCAGATGATGAAGGAAGAGAAAATATGACACCAAGGTTTATACTGGTTCGTTCTTTATGCAAGAACTACATCCAGTGTATAATCTGCAAGTCTGCAGATCCTAATCACTATCAAAATCGTATTCTTTACAGCAAATCCTTTTCTTGAACACTACAAGAAAATCAAAGAAACTATTCTAAACACTATAGAATCTGACTTAGAGACTTAGAGACTTGTGATTGATATCCTGAAAAACTTAGAAAATATTGTATGGATATCTCCATCATAAAAGTTAGTCAACAAAAGAAAATAATGTAGGAAATCTCATAGCATTTAATTTTCAATTTGAATTTGAATTTAAATTTCAAGGAATTCAATGTATGGAAATTATTTCTAAAAACTCCCCCTTGAACTTTGCTCTTTAATGTTTAAGATATTCTAGGAAATTATTTGAAATATTTCCTAATATTCCCCTTAAACTTTAATTCTCCTTTAATGCTTGAGATATATTCTAGACATATTATCAATCAAGACAATTTTATTTTTCTCCCCCTTTCTTTTTAGCATCATCAAAAACATTACATATCAAGAGATATACAACAGAAGCAATTAATACACAGAAACTATGGAGAGAGAAAAAATACAGCAGCTGAAAAATTAAATTTGAGCTAGGGAATAAGTGAACTTGTAGCCTATTCAGTATCTTCATTATCCCCTTCATCTTCTTCTTCTTCGGCATCTTGAGCTGGTTGTTTTCCCCTTGAAGACCCAGTGTTGTCTTCTTCTAGAGATACATCTTCTATTTCCAGCTTCCTTTCTACCCGATATACTCTCCTATTCAGCCTTGAGAGTCTTGAGCAGATATCTTCATAATGAGTGAGTTGGAAACTCATCATGCTGTCCATTCTTGAGTATGTATTTGCTTCCATAGAGCCAGGTGTTAAATAAAGACGGAGTGTAAAAACCAAGAGGGGGGGTGAATTGGGTTTTTAAACTAATTTTCTCTTTTAAATAAATTTTCAGGTTTTGAAAAACTTTTAAAAACTTGGATGTGAATTTTTCCAATCCTTTGATTAACGCTGTTGGGATTAGCAATTGTAATAATGATCCACAATTAAGAGATAAAGAGAAAGAGAAAGAACACAGAGATTTATACTGGTTCGGATTAAGCCAATCCTACATCCAATTCCCAACCACCACAAATCCGTGATGATTTTCCCCACTATCTTTAATTGAAATTACAAACACCAATTCATGCAATAACAAGAAAAGATAAACGGAAACACCTCCTTAGACACACTAAGGATGAAACACCTCCCCAGACACACTGAGGATGAAACACCTCCTCAGACACACTGAGGATGAAACCCACCTCTCTTGACACACAAGAGATGAAACACCTCCCTTAGAACCAATCCAAGGGATGAATTTTCCCTTTACGTAAAACAAGAAAAGAATACACCTGAAATGTGCTGGATAGAAAGCTTAAGCACAATGATCACCACTTCCAAAGACTTGATCAAACCGAAGAGAGCAGAAAGCGGCTTTGAAAAAGCTAAGGCGCAGAAACACTTTGAATATTTTGTGTTTGTTCGGATGTGTTAAACCTAAGACATTCTCTTTCATTTTATAATACGAAAATGCTCCAAAGTTTCCATTCTTAGGTTGATTTAGAATTAATTTCGCAAAAACGACTCATTTAATCGATTATATTAAAAGCTTAATCGATTATATCATGTTTAAAAACTGGAAAACAAATATTGTCTGATTTAATCGATTAGATTAAGGCCATAATCGATTATATTAACCCGTAATCAATATAATCGATTATCAAAGACACTTAATCGATTATTTTGCTCGTTAAACATTTTTAATTCAAATTTTAAGTTAAATAATCGATTATCTACGTATGGTAATCGATTAAAAGCGTAGAAAACGTTTTTGCGAGAAAACACCTTGCTCTCTTGTTTGGGAAGGTCTTGAATGGGATTTATGACTTACTCTTTTATCCAACACCCAAAACAGTAACCTTCTACCTTTGATCCTTCAGCTCTTGAGAAAAATCTTCATCAATCTTCTCTCTTGAAAGCTTTGAATGCTCTTTATGCCTTTCCTTTCTTATCAAGCAACCTTCCTTTGTGAGAAGGCACAAGTCTTTAATGTTGATTGAAACTTCCTAAAAACTTCATCATCAAAACCGTAGGTGTCCATAAAACTCCGGACTTGAAATATGCCAACAATCTCCCCTTTTGATGATGATAAAAAGAAACCTAGAGACTTGTGATAATATCCTGAAAATCTTGAAAATAATGTATGGATATCTCCATCATAAATATTAGTCCACAAAGGAAATAAAATAGGCAGTCATATAGCATTTAAGTTTCAATTTGAATTTTGAAAAAGAGATTTCAAGGAATTAATGAGTGGAAACTATTTCTAAAAGCTCCCCTTAAACTATGCTCTTAATTGTTTAAGCTATATAAGGCACTTATTTGAATTATTTCCTAAAGCTCCCTTGAAATTAATTTTCTTAAGAGCTATATTAACTAGACAGATTTTCAATCAAGACAAAATATTTTCTCCCCTTTATTTTTATCATTTTCAAAAAGATTACATTTTCGTGAGATAATTACAGCAGAAGCAAATTAATACACATAAAATTATAGAGAGAAAAAAAAATCTGGAAAATAATGAAGAACAAGCTAAGGAAAAGTGAACTTGTAGCCTATTCAGCTTTCTTCACTATCTTCTTCATCTTCCTCAACATTTGTCGGTCGTTTGCCTCTCGAGGATGTTGTATTATCTTCTTCAGGAGATAGTTCTTCAATTTCCATCTTTCTTTCAACTCTATACATTCTTCTATTAAGCCTTGAGAGTTGATGAGAAAGGCCTTGAAATTCCTTGGAGTGAAGATTCATCATAGAATCCATTCTTGATATGAGAAGCTCCTCCACCGATCCCGGTTGAGGTTGAAATTGAGGTGGAGGTTGAGGTTGGTCTTCATCATCTTCTTCCATGGCAGCAGCTCCTTCTTCTCTTTGGGTAAACCTGTTGCCTTGTTCTATGAGGCCCATATGCCTTAGAACATTTTTACCAATCTTGCTATTGCTTAGCAAAATCTGTTTATTCTCCCCTTCAAGATCAACACCTTTGTATTCTAGAATCTTAGAAACAAACACAACATAGGGTAATGCAAAAGAGGAAAGCCTAATGGCTTTAAACATATTATCAAGGATAATTGAGGGCCAATCTATGCTCACATTATTAAGGAATCCATACATTAGAAGAATGTCTTCCTTAGTAAGTTGGGCATGATTAGTGCCTCTTGCAACTAAAATCCAAACAATAACATAATGCAACATTCTTTCATTTAACTTTACATTACCAACTTTATACAAGTTCTCAACTTGTAGGTTAGGATCCTTGCAGAATTTTCTCGAATTCTACCAACTTGTTGAAGTCCTCAAAGCCATATGTGATGTTTATGCCTTGAGTTGAGAGACCAGCCTACATTGTTCCACAAATCTTCATCAAAGAAGATCCTTACACCTTTCACTTTGGTGCTTGGACTTGCAGTTCTTGATGTCAAGTTCATGTAGAACACTCTAACCAAATCCGGGTAGAATGCCCCTTCCATCTCTACAAATTTTTGTAGTCCACTTCCTACTAAAAATTCCCGAAATTGAAAACCATGAGATCTAAAAATTCACAAGACAAGAATTTAGGGGTAAGAATTTTTCTATCCTTCCACTTGTTAACAAAGGCAATTTGCGGATCTTCATCCGAAATCCAACCAGCCTAGAGTTGGAGGTCTCCTTTCTTGAGAAGTCATTGGCTCCTTGCCCTTTCTCCTTGATGGCATCTTCCTTCTTCTTTGATCACCATTTCGGTGATATAAAAGACAAGAGAAATTGCACAACAAGATAATGGAATAACAGAGACAAGCACAGAGAATTAAAATTCGCACAAGACAAAGAAATAACAGCAGTAAACAAAGCAAGAGTGAGAGAGAGAGTGAGTGAGTCACTTTGATTCTCAAACCAGCTATTTATAGAATGAAATCCGGTTCATAAAACGTTGATTTAATGAAAATATATCTGTTGGAAACGAATATAGCCGTTTAGAAAAGACAAAACACGTGAAAACATGGCCAACGTTCGAAAATCAGATTTGCAGAAAAACACAGAACGGTGCATTTAATCGATTATATTCTCATTTAATCGATTATTTTCCTTCAAAAAAATTTCCAGAAAACGAAAACCCAGAAATTTAATCGATTATGTGCATTCCTTAATCGATTAAATTGCTCCTCAGCGATTTAATCGATTATGTCATAAACGTAATCGATTATGTTTTAAAACATTTTCACAAACACCGCGTTTAATCGATTAATACACGAAACCTAATCGATTAAATACGTAAATTTTCGTAAAACGCTGAAATAACATCAAAATCAATAACAACACTTACCTGGAACCTTTCTAAGCTCATAAAATCTTACTTGAGATAAAAGATGTGGTAAATTTGCCAACTCGTTGATGGTTTTACCTTCCTTCATAAACTTGATCACTTGCTAACTCATCACCAAAGAGGCCTTTTGGATATGGAACCAGCCTGCAATATAAACAAAAAAAAATCCTGGTCCCCTAAAATTACTTATCAGAGTCCTTACGGGTTAGAAACAAATTTTCCTTTGGGAACCCATTTATATTTCCCATTAGGAACACTAAAACGTTTAATATTGCACCTATTAACAAAATGACCTTTATGCATACAATAAAAACATGTAGGAACATTTGTTCTTCTTGAGAAATATGCATTTTTATAAACTTTCTTTGTATAAACGTTTTGTTTAAAGGAATTAGAATTTTCAAAAACCTTATTTGAATTAGACGATTCTCCTTTCACAAAAACAGTTTTAGTAGGTTTATGATTATACCTGAAATTATAACCAAGACCTGCTTTTTCATATAAACCTTTTTGCACTTTCAAAACATTGTTTAAATTATTATTGCCCATCGTGATTTTTGAAAGAGATGTTTCAAGATAAGAAACCTTGTTAGCAAGAACACTACAATTTTCGCAAATAGGAATTTTGGTTTTGCATTTGCAAGGAATTTTCGCTGTTTCCAAATCATCTTTCAAAACGATTTTCTCTTGTTCCAAATCTGAAATTTTCTTTTCAAGACTCTTGTAGTCATTTTTTAATTTATTATAAACCAAAGAAAGCTTTTCAGATTTTTTACAAAGATTTAGAAATTCTTCAAGCAATTCATCATAATCATTTGGAAGATCATAATCACTTACCTCACTGCACGTGGATTCCACATCATCATCTGCCATGAGACAAATGTTTGCTTCTTCTTCTGATTCACTTGAACCTTCAGAAGAACTCACTTCATTGTCGTCCCAAGCAATATATGCTCTCTTCTTCTTTTTGAAGAACTTCTTACTTTTCTTTTCCCTTTCTTCAGGTTTCTTGGAATTCAGACAATCTGCTCTCATGTGCCCCTTTTTGCCACAACCATAACATTTATAATTATCGTTAGAATTTGAATTTTCAAATTTCTTACCTTTCTTATGGTTGCCTTTCTTCTTGATGAACTTTTTGTATTTTTTACAAATTCATTTAGATCATCGTCTTCCGAATCATCAGTGATCGCTGCTTCTCTCTTTAATGGATTGAACCTTTAAGGCAATACCTTTTCTTTTAACGTCCTCTTCTTCACCGTTGAAGCGACCTAGCTCCATTTCATGTTCTCTAAGCTTTTCGAAGAGAGTTGTCATGTTCATGTTTGACAGATTCTTTGATTCCGTGATGGCCGTTACTTTAGGTTGCCAAGTCCTGTCCAAAGATTTCAAAATTTTGACATTTAATTCTTCAGTGTCGAATTTCTTACCTAACGCCTTGAGATGATTTACGATGTGAGTAAATCTCTTTTGTACGTCGCATATGGTTTCTCCTTTGCTCATACGGAACATTTCATATTCCTGAATCAAGGTGTTCTTCCTTGATCGTTTCACTTCTTCCGTTCCTTCATGTGTGACTTCTAGAGTGTCCCACATCTCCTTTGCGATTGTGCAATCGATAACCTGTAAAACTCATCAATGGTTAAGGCGGATGCTATCATGTTACACGCCCTTATGTCGCATTGATTCTGGTTGTATTCGTCCTTGCTCCAATTTGCTTTCTTCTTAGGTACCTGCGCTTCTTCAACAACAAGCATAGGAATAAATGGACCATTTACAACAGCATCCCAAACGCCTTGATCATTAGACCTTAGAAAAATTTCCATCCTCTTTTTCCAAAAAGGATAGTTTTCACCTGTAAAAGGTGGTGGTCTATGAATAGATGCACCTTTAGCAAAAGTTTGATTTTTGTCTGCCATAAGGATCTTGTTTTTGAATAACTTTCAAAAAACCAGCTCTGAGGCCAACTGTTAAATAAAGACGGCAGTGTGAAAACCAAGAGGGGGGGTGAATTGGGTTTTTAAACTAATTTTCTCTTTTAAATAAATTTTCAGGTTTTGAAAAACTTTTAAAAACTTGGATGTGAATTTTTCCAATCCTTTGATTAACGTTGTTGGGATTAGCAATTGTAATAATGATCCACAATTAAGAGATAAAGAGAAAGAGAAAGAACACAGAGATTTATACTTGGTTCGGATTAAGCCAATCCTACATCCAGTTCCCAACCACCACAAATCCGTGATGATTTTCCCACTATCTTTAATTGAAATTACAAACACCAATTCATGCAATAACAAGAAAAGATAAACGGAAACACCTCCTTAGACACACTAAGGATGAAACACCTCCCCAGACACACTGAGGATGAAACACCTCCTCAGACACACTGAGGATGAAACCCACCTCTCTTGACACACAAGAGATGAAACACCTCCCTTAGAACCAATCCAAGGGATGAATTTTCCCTTTACGTGAAAACAAGTAAAAGAATACACCGAAATGTGCTCGGATAGAAAGCTTAAGCACAATGATCACCACTTCCAAAGACTTGATCAAACCGAAGAGAGCAGGAAGCGGCTTTGAAAAAGCTAAGGCGCAGAAACACTTTGAATATTTTGTGTTTGTTCGGATGTGTTAAACCTAAGACATTCTCTTTCATTTTATAATACGAAAATGCTCCAAAGTTTCCATTCTTAGGTTGATTTAGAATTAATTTCGCAAAACGACTCATTTAATCGATTATATTAAAAGCTTAATCGATTATATCATGTTTAAAAACTGGAAAACAAATATTGTCCGATTTAATCGATTAGATTAAGGCCATAATCGATTATATTAACCCAGAATCAATATAATCGATTATCAAAGACACTTAATCGATTATTTTGCTCGTTAAACATTTTTAATTCAAATTTTAAGTTAAATAATCGATTATCTACGTATGGTAATCGATTAAAAGCGTAGAAAAACGTTTTTGCGAGAAAACACCTTGCTCTCTTGTTTGGGAAGGTCTTGAATGGGATTTATGACTTACTCTTTTTATCCAACACCCAAAACAGAACCTTCTACCTTTGATCCTTCAGCTCTTGAGAAAAAAAACTTCATCAATCTTCTCTCTTGAAAGCTTTGAATGCTCTTTATGCCTTTCCTTTCTTATCAAGCAACCTTCCTTTGTGAGAAGGCACAAGTCTTTAATGTTGATTGAAACTTCCTAAAAACTTCATCATCAAAACTGTAGGTGTCCATAAAACTCTGGACTTGAAATATGCCAACACCAGGTGGAGGTTGATGTTGAGGCTCTTCATCTTCTTCCATTGCTGCCTCATCATCTCTTTGCCGGAACACATTGCCTTGTTCAATAAGGCCCATGTGTCTAAGAACATTCTTCCCAATTTTGCTGTTGCTAAGAAAAATTTGCTTTGTTTCTCCTCTTAGATCAACTCCTTTGTATTCTAATATCTTTGAAATAAACACAGCATAGGGTAAAGCAAAAGATGATAGCCTCATGGCTTTAAACATATTATCTAAAATAATTACAAGCCAATCAATACTAACATTATTAAAAAAGGCCATACATTAAAAGAATATCTTCCTTAGTTAATTGGGCATGGTTGGTGCCCCTAGCAACAATTATCCAAACAATAATATAATTTAGCATTCTTTCATTTAACTTCACATTACCGACTTTGTATAAACTTTCCACTTGTAGGTTGGGGTCCTTGCAGAATTTTCTAAATTCTACAAGTTTGTTGAAGTCTTCAAACCCGTAGGTTATATTGATTCCGCCTTCAGTGGACAGACCAGTTACTGTGTTCCATACATCTTCATCAAGATGTATGCGCACTCCTTTCACCTTTGTACTTGGATTACCTGTTCTAGAAGTTAGATTTAAATAAAATACTCTTACCAAGTCAGGGTAGTATGGACCTTGTAATTCCACAAAAGTCTTCAAGCCACTTGCTACTAATAACTCCTGAAAAGAAAATTCGTGAGTTCTGAAAAAATCACATGATATAAATTTAGGAGTAAGAATTTTTCTATCTTTCCAGTGGTTGATATAAGCTTTCTGCAAATCCTCATCAAAAATCCACCCAGAAAGATTTGGTGATCTTTCTTAAACTTCTTGCTGGTGGGAGGACATTGGAGCTTTGCCTCTTCTCCTTGATGGCATCTTCCTTCTTCTTTGGTCAGCCATTGTATAGAGAATTGACAAAGAAAGCACAAACAAGAGAACTAACACAAAAATGGCAAGAGGATTTCGCACAACAGTGAATTAAAAAGCAGAATAGCAGCAAGAGTGAGAGGATGTGAAAATAGCACTTTAATTCTCAATCTTGGTATGTATAGACATGGATTCTGATTCTAATTCTAATTCATTGATTTAATGCGAATATAGCTGTTAGAATAAGAATATAGCCGTTAGGAATGAAATGCACATGAATTGGAGGCTCAACGTTCAAAACCCAGTGTGCAGAAAAACTCAGAACGTCGCATTTAATCGATTATGTGATGAACTTAATCGATTATTTGCATGCAAAATTTTCCAGAAAACGAAAACCCAGGAATTTAATCGATTATCTGCATCTCATAATCGATTAAATTGCTCCTCAATGCTTTAATCGATTATGATATGAGCTTAATCGATTATGTGCTAAAACATTTTCACAAACAGCGTTTTTAATTGATTACCATACGTAAACTAATTGATTATATACAAGATTTTCATAAAAACACATAATTAACATCGATCAATCAACAAATTTATCATCAACAATACCTGGAACTCTTCTAAGCTCATAAAATCTTACTCGGGATAAAAGTTTGGTAAATATGTTAGCTCGTTGATGTTTTTGCCTCCCGTCATAAGCTTGAACACTCGCTATCTCAACACCAAAGAGGATTTTGATGGAACCAGCCTACAACACAAACAAGAAATATCCTGGTCCCCTAAAATCACTTATTAGGGTCCTCATGGGTTAGAAACAATTTTTCCTTTGGGAACCCATTTGTATTTCCCATTAGGAACACTAAAAAGTCGAATATTGCATCTGTTTACAGTATGACCTTTATGCATACAATAAAAACATGTAGGAACATTGGTTTTTCTTGAGAAATTTATATTTTCAAAAACCTTCTTTGTGTTAGACGTTTCACCTTTCACAAAAACAATTTTGGTAGGTTTGTGATTAATTCTGAAATTATAACCAAGTCCTGCTTTTTTATATATGCCCTTTTGCACATTTAAAACGTTATTTTAAATTTTTATTTCCCATGGTAATTTTTGAAAGAGATGTTTTAAGATAAGATACTTTATTATCAAGAACCTTGCAGTTTTCGCAAACAGGAATTTTTGTTTTGCATTTACATGGAATTTTTGCCTTTTCCAAATCATCTTTCAAAACCTTTTTCTCTTCTTCTAAATCAACAATTTTCTTTTCAAGAACTTTATAATCATTTCTTAATTTATTATGAAGAGATGTAAGCTTTTCATATTTTTCACAAAGACTAAGAAATTCTTCAAGCAATTCATCATAATCATTAGGAAGATCAGAATCACTTACCTCACTGCATGTGGATTCAACATCATCCACTATAAGACAAATATTAGCTTCTTCTTCCGAGTCACTTGTACTTTCAGAAGAACTCACTTCATTATCTTTCCAAGCAATGTACGCCTTCTTTTTCTACTTGTCAAAAGGCTTTTTGTTTTTCTTTGCTTTTTCTTCATCTTTCTTGATGTTGGGGCAATCCGACTTCAAGTGTCCCCTTTTTCCACAACCATAACATTTAAAATTATCAAGAGAATTTAAATTTTCAGCTTTCTTACCTTTCTTGAAATTTCCTTTGTTTTTGCTTTTGATGAACTTCTTATATTTCTTGACAAACAAGTTGATGTCACTGCATTCAAGGTTGTCATCTGAATCACTACTCTCATCCTTGTAGGATTCGGCTTTAAGAGCAACACCTTTCCTTTTGACGTCTTCTTCTTCTCCTTTGAAGCGTCCAAGCTCAATTTCGTGTTATCTAAGCTTTCCGAAGAGAGTGGTCACGTTCATGCTTGTGAGATTCTTGGATTCCGTGATAGCCGTCACCTTGGGTTGCCATGTCCTGTCCAAAGATTTTAAGATTTTCACATTTAATTCCCTAGTGTCAAATTTCTTACCTAACGCCTTGAGGTGATTTACAATGTGAGTAAATCTTTTCTAAACATCATAGATGGTTTCCCCTTTGCTCATACGGAACATCTCATATTCTTGAATCAAGGTTTTTTTCCTTGATCTTTTTACATCCTCCGTTCTTTCGTGTGTGACTTCAAGAGTTTCCCACATCTCCTTAGCTGTAGTGCAATCAGATAACCTGTAAAACTCATCAACAGTTAAATCAGATGATATCATATTGCATGCCCTTATATCACATTGATATTCGTTATACTCATCCATCGTCCAACTTGCTCTCACTTTGGGTACCTGCACTTCATTAACAACAGTCATACGAATATATGGACCATTCACAACTACATCCCAAACTCCATGATCATTTGACCTAAGGAAAATCTCCATCCTCTTTTTCCAAAAAGGATAGTTTTCACCAGTAAAGAGTGCTGGTCTATGAATAGATGCACCTTCAGTAAAAGATTGATTTTTACCTGCCATAAGGATCTTGACTTTGAGTAACTTTCAAAAACTAGCTCTGAGGCCAATTGTTAGAAATAACGACAGAGTAAAAATCAAGAGGGGGGGTGAATTGGATTTTTGAAAACTTTTTCCCTTTAAAATAATTTTCCAAATTTCAAATAAATGATCTAAAAACAAGATTCAGATTTTCCTTAACCTTTGATGAGCGCAGTTTGAATTGCAATTGTTAAAATGATCCACAATAAAATAAAGAGATAGGGAAAGAGAAAGAACACAGATTTATACTGGTTCGGATTTAGCCAATCCTACGTCAAGTTCCCAATCACCACAAACACGTGATGATCACCCCACTATCTTTAATTGAAATTACAAAACACCAATTCATGCAATAACAAATAAAGATAAAGGAAACACCTCCTTAGACACACTAAGGATGAACTCACCTCCTCAGACACACTGAGGATGATTCCCACCTCTCTTGACACACAAGAGATGAACACACCTCCCTTAGAACAGATCCAAGGGATGAATTTACACCGATTCAGAAAAACAGTAAAGAAAACACCTGATTAAGTGTTGGATTGAAAGCTTAAGCACAATGATCACCACTTCCAAGAACTTAGATCAACCTTGAGAGAGCAAGAAAGCCGTTTGGAAAACTTTAGTGCAAGAACACTTTGAATATTGTGTTTTAATCAGATATGTTGAACCTAAGACATTGCCTTTCATTTTATAATTCGAAAATGGCTTAAAGTTTCCTTTCTTAGGTTGATTCAGCATTCAATTCGCAAAAATATCGTATTTAATCGATTATCTAAAAGGTTTAATCGATTATATCAGAGTTAAAAACTGGAAAACTCATTTTTCCTGATATAATCGATTAGATTAAGGCCATAATCGATTATATGAACCCAGAAGCAATATAGTCGATTATCAAAAACACTTAATCGATTATTTTGTTCGTTAAACTATTTTGATTCAAATTTTAAGTGAAATAATCGATTAGATTTCGTAACTTAATCGATTAAAAGCGTAGAAAAACGTTTTTGCGAGAAAACGACTTGTTCTCAAGTTTGAAATGGTCTTGAATGGGATTTATGACTTACTCTTTATATCCTTCACTCAAAACATAAACTTCTAAACTTGAAACTCCAGCTCTTGAGAAAATCTTCATCAATCTTCTCTCTTGAAAGCTTTTATGATCCTTTATGTCTTGCCTTTTCCATGAAGCAACCTTCCTTTGTGAGATGACACAAGTCTTTTAATGTTGTTTAGAGAACTTTAAAACTTCATCATCAAAACTTTAATCTTCATGACTTATTGAGAGAACTTCATCAACACTTGTACTTGAAATATGTCAACATCTTGTAGTCAATGCAGACTCTCCACTTATTCGGTAAACGGGTTGCAATCAACTCTTTATCTTCATTCTGCACAGCTGTCATCCCACTCTTCTTTGGAACAACTTGGACAGGAGATTCCCAAGTGCTGTCTGAGATGGGGTATATAATGCCAGCCTTCAGTAACTTGGTCACCTTTTTCTTCACCACATCAAGGATAGTCGAATTCATCCTTCTTTGAGGTTGCCTAATAGGTCAGCAATCATCCTCCAACAAGATCTGATGCATGCAAATTGCTGGGTTGATCCCAGTGATGTCTTCCAAAGACCAACCAAGTGCCTTTTTACGCTCTTTCAACACCTTCAATAACATTTCTTCTTGATTTGGTAGAAGATCACTAGAAATTATCACACGAAACTTCTCTCCTTCATCCAGGTAAGCATACTTCAAGTGGGCTGGTAATGGCTTAAGCTCTAATTCACCAGGCTGTTGTGGTGAAACAATTTCCAAGCTTGGACCAGGTGGTCCTGTGTTTGGGCGAGCTTCCTCTGCAAAAGAAGAATCTATTCCCAGATAATCATTAACCTCTTCATCTGTGCAATCATACTTTGTCGCTTCTTCTTGGTCAAGGTTCAATAAGTTTAGAAACTGATCAAATTCAAAATCAATTTCTTCATTTGCTTGGTCACAATCGCGCATCTCTATTAAGAATATTTGTTCATCACTGAGTAGTGAGTGAGTCTCGGTAGGATACTTCATGGCCTTTGACTTGTGCGAGGATCCTTCATCCTGCATGTCCATAATGTAGAAGTCAGCTGGAAAAATAAGTTGGTTCACCTTAACAAGTACATCCTCCAATATTCCTAATGGTCGAGCTGTAATCCTATTTACCAATTGGATGATCACATTAGTTGGTTTCAACTCCCCTAAGTGCAAGGTCTTGTAGAGGGCCAATGACATAACATTGATGGATGCTCCTATGTCCAGCAGGGCATCTACAATTGTGAGTTTACCAATAGTGCATAGGATAGTGAAAGTTCTTGGATCATCACACTTCTGGGGAAGGCTTCCTTGAGAAAGAGAGGATACGACCTGTGTTTGATTTTTCCTCATACCTCTCTTGTAAGTGCACAACTCCTTCAAAAACTTGGCATACCTGGGTATTTGTTTGATGGTGTCCAATAATGGCATATTGATTTCCACCTTCTTGAATGTGTTAATCAACTCTTGATCTACTTCTTGTTTCTTTGAAGATAAAGAAGCTTTAGAAGGAAATGGAGGTGGAGTTTGTCAAGTTGTTGGTGGATTGTTCTCCAACTGTTGTGAAGTCAGTGAGCTTGGTTTATTTACTGGTGAAGGAGTATTAATGGCTTCTGGGGTCTTCTATTCGGCCTATACTTCTTTGCCACTTCTTAAAGTAATGACACTCACATTCCCTTTTGGATTGATCACTGGTTGTGTAGAAAGTGTGTTGGACCCTTGTTGTTGTATGGTATTCATCTCGGTAGACAACTGTCCAATCTGGGTTTTCAAGTTATTGATAGTCGCATTCTGTGCTGTCATTTGTTGTGTTAATTGCTTCATCAAATCTGCCAAGGTTGTTTCATTATTTCCATGATTCTGAATTGCTTGTTGTCTCATTGGAGGGGCTGATATTTTTGTGGTGGCTGTTGTACTGTTGTTGTGGATGCTGGTACTGTTGTTGAAAGGCCTGGTTATTCTGTTGATATGAAGGTCTTTGGGGTGGATTCTGTGATGGACCATATTTCAGATTTGGATGTTCTCGCCAACCAGGGTTATATGTAGTCGAGTATGGATCATACTGTTGATGTGGCCTGAATGAATTTGATGACCCGAATTATTATTGTCCGGGATACATGCCAGCCACTGTCTCTATTGGAGAGTTTGGTGTCTCTTGTAGTTGAGGACAAGCATTAGTGGGATGATCTACAAAAGTGCATATCCCGCATAAATGATGTTGCAGTTGAGATGTGTGCTGGTTCATAGCCAATTGTCGTACCAAAGGTGTTAGCTCAAACAATTTGTTCTCTAGCCTCTGATTGTCGACCTCTGTTGTTGTGCTTGGTTTTATTATATGGACTTGTCTGACAGACATTCGAGCACTGTTGAACTGTTGAGAATTTTCCACCATATTTGAAATTAGTACTCGAGTAGCTGCAGGTGTTTTATCCATTAACGCACCTCCACTTGCTGCATCAATCATATTTCTTTCCATAGGCATCAATCCTTCACAGAAGTACTGTATCAATAATTTTTCATTGATTTGATGATTTGGGCAAGTGGCACATAGTCTGGTAAACCTCTCCCAGTATTCATACAAAGACTCATCTTGCAGTTGTCGAATTCCACTAATTTCCTTCCTGTAGCTGTTCTTGAGGCTGGAAAGAATTTCTCCAAGAATCTTCTCTTCAAGTTGGCCCAAGTAGTGATTGGTGTTAGCTGAAGGTATAACCAATCCTTTGCCGTGTCACATAATGAAAATGGGAAGGCCTTTAGTTTGTAATAGTCTTCTGCAACACCAATTGGCTTCATCATGGAGCATACTACATGGAACTCCCTCAAATGTTTGTTGGGAACTTCACCTGGAAATCCATGAAATTTGAGTAGGAGGTGAATTAATCCTGACTTCAGTTCAAATCCAGTAGCTGCTTCCTCTAGTTCAGGAAGCTGGATACAAATTTGTTGTTGAGTTATCTCTTGTGCGACAAGCTCCTTCGACGTTCTTTCTCGATTGGTAGCCATCTGAGATACTTGTGTAGTTGAAAAGGGACTTGGTATAGAACCCGAGATTAAGTTGGGTTCTTCAGTTGTTGGTCTCCTTCTTTCTCGCAATCTTCTTAGTCTCCTGAAGGTGTTCTCGATTTCAGGATCGTACAGTTGTAGTTCACCCCTCCGAGATCTGGTCATGCACCATCCAATAATGGTAGACCGTGAACAAGTGCACCAGGCAGGTTCCCAGGAAAGAGAGGTGGGTAACAAATGGAACCGCTTAAGTACCAAGTCTTTCTCTAGCCAGAACCCTTCTAAACATGCACTGTCACACTACCAAACTCCGTCAAAAGTTTCTGCAAGAATGGTTAGGGATAAAACCTAAACAAAATAATAATAATTGTTTCTTTTAACTTTTTTTTATTAAATGTTTTTGTTTTTTTTTCAATTTTTAATTCTTTTTAACTTTTTTTTTCAAGGAAGAATAATATCTAGAAAAGGGACAGAACACAATGTGTCCCCGGCAACAACGTCATTTGATAAACAGATTTTTGGTTGCACAAAATTATGATCAAAGAAAACAAGTTAACTAATGTAATATAGCTAACCATGTCGGATCTCACAAGGACACAATTGTAGGAGTGTAACCATTGTTAAATATCGTTTACCAAAGAAAAGTTAAAATAAACAACAACAATAATAATAATAATAAAGGGGGTTTTGTCGAATTGATAAAATTAACAATGCAGAGTAATAATTGTAAATAAATAATTAATGAAAACTAAAATTAAAAACAAATATGAAAATTAAATTATTTAAATACGAAAAACTAATGCATGCAAAATTAAATTGTGATGCTAAGAATTTAATAATGAGATCAACGTTTATAAATGCTTATATGATTAAAATAAATAAATTAAAAGACAAATTTAAAGGCAAAGCAATAATTGGAATGAAATTCTTATGCTAATTCAAATTTAAATAAAAATAAATAAACAATTAAGAGTTAAATCATAGATTTTAAGGTAGAGCAAGAATTAGAATGAAATATTGATGCTAATTCAAATTATAATAAAAAAAATAATTAACAATTAAATGAAAAATATATTCAATTAACAATTAAAATTTAAAATGAATAAGTAAAATATTGAATTTAAAATGTAGGCTGGAATTATAAAATACTGAATTTAAATTAAAAGTAAAATGGTAATAAAATTTCTGGAGTGTGAAGAATAAATGGATATGTGTGAGGGTGTGAATTTGAATGTGAGAAAGTAGAGCGTACAAAATTTAAATTATTGACAAGAATTAAATAAAATGAAGGCTAAAATACGAAATAATGAAATTAAATAAATTAAAATGAAAGAAAACAAAACCAGGAAATTGTAGCAGGAGCTCCTAAAACTTTCCGCAACTTCACCCCAAACTAACGACAAAACTATGATACGCCTAGTCAACTGCTGCACCTCAACGCATTTCGGCGAGAACCAGCTAGCTCTGGATTCAAGTGGCATTTCACCCCTAACCACAACTCATCCGCTGATTCTTCAACATTAGTCGGTTTGGACCTCCACTTAGTTTCACCCAAGCTTCATCCTAGTCTTGGATAGATCACCCAGGTTCGGGTCCATAAGTAGTGACAATTGCCCTATGAAGACTCACTTTCGCTATGGCTTTGGCGGTTTCCCTTAACCAAGCCACTGCCTATGAGTCGCCGGCTCATTCTTCAACAGGCACGCGGTCAGAGGGCTGAGCCTCCTCCCACTACTTGGTAGCTTACGGTTTCATGTTCTATTTCACTCCCCAATGGGGGTTCTTTTCACCCTTCCCTTACGGTACTACTTCACTATCGGTCACCCAGGAGTATTTAGCCTTGCAAGGTGGTCCTTGCTGATTCACATGGGATTCCACGTGCCTCACGCTACTCGGGTCAGAGTGTAAGCTAGTGATGCTTTCGGCTACTGGACTCTCGCCATCTAGGGTGCAACATTCTTGGCTGCTTTGCCTAGCAACACAACACTAGTATAACTCTCCCACAAGAAGAGAAACTATTGCTCTGGTGAAGTGTGGTTTGCCTTGCATCTAAATCTCCTATTTATAGGGAATTAGCCAAGGTCTTATTATAAGTAAAAATCTAAAAATTAATTACAATTCAAGTCAAATATTTCTTCCCTGGATTTGATTTTGCTAATTAGGAGCTCCTTTATCAAGAATAGAAATAATTGCTCCTTCAGAATAAATATTTCATCCCTAGATTTGATTTTGTTGATTAGGAGATCCTCTACTAAGAATAGAAATAATTGCTCCTTCAGAATAAATTTAATGCCTCGATTTGATTGCAGATTTGTATTTGCAGGAAGGGAATTCTAAAAATGGGGAGTTGATTATGCACGACTTTCAAATTTTCAAATGAAGGTGGCCCACGCATTGAATTAGGCCTCATTGAATGCACCTAAGTTGCACCTCCTGTTGGTTTCATGATAAATGGGCTGTGAAGAATTTAATTTCGAAGATTGAAAAAGTTTTCCCCACCGAAACACATTGGGCTCATCTCAAAATAACTTCAAGTTCTTTTTCTCCTACAAGAAAAGTCTCAACTAGAGAAAAAAAAAGATATATGCAATATGAATGTATGAATGTATGAATGTATGTTTTGATGTTAAAAATATGTAAAATGCAATAAATTTACCAAAATTAAATTATGTCATTGTTTTTATGAAAACGTGCAAAATGCATGGTTTAAGAATAGAACAAATGGCTTAAAAAGTGTTCTTGGATAAAAAAATAAAGAGTAAAATGACATACATCACATATGCTTTAGGTTGGTCATCAACAACAGTCTGTTGCAATGAAGGGCATAAATTCGTATAGTGATCATTCGAAGAGCAAATGCCACAGACCTTGGCAAGGGAAGACCTCTGATTCAAGGCCAATTGAGTGACCAAGAAAGTTAAAGCATCAAACTTACTCTCAAGCTTCTTATTCCCTGCTGTATATGTGCCCACATCATTAATACCTCTGATAACTACAACATCACTTCTAGAATTAAATTGTTGAGAGTTAGAAGTCATCTTTTCTATCAAGTGTCTAGCTTCTCCAGGAGTCACGTCACCCAATGCACCACCATTAGCAACATCATCATGTTCCTCTCCATGTTATTCAGACCCTCATAAAATTATTGAAGGAGGACTTGTTCAGAAATATGGTGATGAGGACAGTTGGTACACAATCTTTTGAATCTCTCCTAGTACTCGTATAAACTCGCTCTTGGAAGCTGCCTAATTCCATAAATATCCTTTCGCATTGCAGTGGTCCTGGAGGCAAGGAAAAATTTCTCTAAGAAAATCTTCTTCAAGTCACCCCAACTAGTAATGGATCTAAGAGCCAAGTAATAAAGCTAGTCTTTAGAAACGCCTTTAAGTGAATGAGGGAAGACCTTCAAATATATGTGGTCTACATCAACATTATGCAGCTTCATGGTGGAATAGACAATGTGGAATTCCTTCAGATGCTTATGAGGATCCTTACCTGCAAGACCATGTATCAGTCCAGTCTTAAGAACAAAAGGTACCTCCTTAGCAGGATACTGGATGCACAAACTCCCATAAGTAAAATAAGGCGCAGCCAGCTCCCTAAGGGTCCTCTCATGTGGAGGAGGTTGAGCCATATTTTCAGTGTAAAAATCAAGAATAGAATGCTCAAAATAAAAAATGCACAGAATCTTCTATAGTAACAGTATCCAAATGCTTAGTTTCCAAAGATAAATTCCTAAATTTTCTATCCAATCTGTTAAATGTCTTATATATCTCACGATCAAATGGATGTCAAGGACCTAGATTACCCTTGGTCATGCACTACATGCACTAATTCAAAAAAATAATGTATAGGGGTAAAAATGAAAAATAATGCAAATGGTGAGCAAATAATAGGAAAATTGGTCACTAGGACCCTATCATCACAAGAAAAAAAGAACACAAAAAATCAAATAAAAATTCAAAAGTGTAAGTATTTGAAAACCCTAAAAATATTAAAAGAAAGAAAAATAGCAAAATAAATACTCAAAAAATTCGGAAAAAATAGAAAACGATGTTTTTAGCCCAAAATAAGATCTCCTTATTGCTTTGGCATTACTAAGTGGATAGAATGGATTTTTCTACCCCAAAATCATATAAAATTCGTCAAATTTTGATGCCCGAGTCAAAAGTTATGGTTGTTTTAAGTTTTTATCGTAAAATGACTAACATAATTTTTTAAATCACAATCAGAATAAAATTAAGTGGGACTGGGGATATGGAACAATAAATATGGAATGTAAGAAGCGCCAAAATAAAATATTATGCAAAAATTAAACCGTAGCTATGCAAACATAAATTACCAAAACCCAAAAACCTGGAAAAAAAAACTGCATACCAAAATTGTTTGTGCTGATGTTGTTTTCGGTTGTTGTAAACAGATTAAAGTCAATCCTTTAATGTTTCAACCGAATTAACCTACATAGATAAACAACAAAAAAGAACGCAAAATGGAAAAAAAATATTTCGAAAGAAACAAAGCAAAAATCGAAACCCAAACAAACGCAAACAGAAACAGAAAATGAAAAAAACAAAACCCTTAAAAAATTAAAATAAATAAAATAAATAAAATAAAATCCTTTGACAAAACCGATAGTCCCCAACAATGGCGCCAAATTTGATCGAAGTCATATCCGGTCAAATAAATAATTAAAATTAATACTAGGAAGTGATCCCTAGGTTGTCTCCTAAGGACCGTGGTTAAGGCAAAGGATTAACAATGGTGCATACAAGGTCAAACAAGTTCAAGGGGGGGTTGTTTGGATTGTTGATTGAGAATAGAACACAAAATGATTTCCAAAAATTTAAACAATTATAAAAATTTGATTGTTCCCTGATTCAATTGTAATTTCCCTTATCCCTGGTTACACAGAAAAACGCACTTTGTTCATCTTAATCCTCATCCCAACCCAAATTAATCAACTAAGTGAAGAGTAACCCAAGAATTCCCTACACAAATTAAGCAAACATATACATCATCCAATCTTTAATCAATCACAGAATTAAGCAAACTGTGAAAACAATATTCATTAAGCATTAATGAAAATATAAGCACAGAGATTAGAAGATGAAGAATCAAGAAGAACAAAGGGAAAACGTGAATTAAACCTCAAAGTTCATAGCAATTTACTTAAGAAATCAACCTTTGAAAATTATCCCTCCATGGAGATTTAAAACAAAAATCAATGGACAGAAAAAAATAAAGACGAAAACTGAAAGACGAAAAATGAAGGGTGAAAGATGGCAACTGAAAAATGGAAACATGAGCAGTTGTGCATGAATATTAATTCTGCCTCCTCTTCATAGGGTTTTGTAACCCTAGGTCAGCCCCTGAGAAACAGATTTTGTTAGGAATAATGACAGTACAAAATCCAAGAGGGGGGTGAATTGGGTTTTCACAAACTTTTTCTGATTTAAAATATTTTTCCAAAACTTAATCTTAATTCCAATTTCAAGATTCGGATTTTCCTTAATCTTTGATAAAAGCAGTCGGGATAACATTTATTAATATGATCCGAATATAATAAAATAAAGAGATATGGAAAGAGAGAATGAACACATAGATTTATACTGGTTCGGATTTAGCCAATCCTACATCCAGTGTCCAATCACCACAACACATGATGATATACCCCACTATCTTTAAATGCAATTACAAACACTAATCCAGTGACGACATGTAAAAACAAATAAAGATAAATGAAAACACCTCCTTAGACACATTAAGGATGAACACACCTCCTTAGACACACTAAGGATGACAACACCTCCTTAGACACACTAAGGATGATCCAACCTCTCTTGATAGACAAGAGATGAACAAACACCTCCCTTTAGAACTGATCCAAGGGATGAATTTACAGCAATCAATAACCAAGAAAGAATTCACCTGATATGTGATGGATATGAAAGCTTAAGCATAATACAATCACCACTTCCAAGAACTAAGATCAACCTTGAGAGAGCAAGAAAGCGGCTTTGAAAATATTTGAGCCCAACACACTGTAATTTTCGTGTTTGATCTGTTGTGTATTAACCTAAGACCTTGCCATTCATTTTATAATTCGAAATCAGCTTAACATTTCCACTCTTAGGTTGATTCAACATTTAATTCGCATAAACATCGTATTTAATCGATTGTATAAAAGGTATAATCGATTATTTCAGAGCAAATCTGGAAAACATTTTTCCTGATATAATCGATTAAATTAGGAAATAATCGACTATATATAAACCCAGAAAATATATAATCGATTACCAAAACACTTAATCAATTATTTTATTCATTAAACTAGATTAATTCAAATTTTAAGTTATATAATCGATTCTATTTGATTTCTAATCGATTAAAAGCGTAGAAAATACTTTTTGCGAAAATATGACTTGCTCTCAAGATTGAAATGGTCTTGGGGGGAAAGTATGACTTACTCTTTTTATCTAACACCCAAAACTGAAACTTCTAAACATGATCCTTCAGATGTTGAGCAAATCTTCAAGATCTCCATCCTTGATTACTTTAAATCTCCATGATTGAATATTTGATTTTGCCTTTAATCTTTATGATGGAACCTTCCTTTTTTAGATAAAATCAAGTCTTTAATGTTGCAATATTCTCTATATCTTCCTCATCAAAACACCAATCTTCAAAATTCATTTTGGATTTAATTCTTCAAAAAATCTTCTAAATAAATCTGCAATCTTCCTTGAATTTAAATCAACAGATTTTTGGTCGCACAAAATTCTGATCATAGAAAACAAGTTAACTAATGTAATATAGCTAACCCGTGTCGAATCTCAACACAGTTGTAGGAGTGTAACCATTGTTAAACATCGTTCTCCAAAGAAAAGTTAAAATAAACAATAATAATAATAATAAACAGGGTTTTGTTGAATTGATAAAATTAACAATGCAGAGTAATAAGTGTAAATAAATAATTAATGAAAACTAAAATTAAAAACACATAGTAAAAAAAAGTTATAAATAAAATAATTAAGGGAAACTAAAATTAAAAACAAAGATGGAAATTAAATTATTTAAATACGGAAAACTAATACATGCAGAATTAAATTGCAATACTAAGAATTTAATAATGAGATCAATGTTTATAAATGCTTATATTATTAAAATAAATAAATTAAAAGACAAATTTAAAGACAAAACAATAATTGGAATGAAATTCTTATGCTAATTCAAATTTAAATAAAAATAAATAAATAATTAACAGTTAAATCATAGATTCTAAGGCAAAGCAATAATTAGAATGAAATATAGATGCTAATTCAATTTATAATAAAAATAAATAAATAATTAACAATTAAATGAAAAGTGTATTCAATTAACAATTAAAATTTAAAATGAATACTTGATACACTGGCCTCCATGATTAAATTAGAATTTAAAACCAATTAAATTGAAAATGAAACTAGATGAATGTAGGCTGGAATTATAATATACCGAATTTAAATTAAAATTAAAATGCTAATAAAATTACTAGAGTGTGAAGAATAAATGGATAAATAAGTGTGAGGGTGTGAATATGAATGTGAGACAGTAGAGCTACAAAATTTAAATTATTGACAATAATTAAATAAAATGAAGGCTAAAATACGAAATAATAAAATTAAATAAATTAAGATAAAAGAAAACAAAACCAGGAAATTGTAGCAGAGCTCCTAAAACTTTCCGCAACTTCACCCCCAAACTAAGAACAAAACTATAATCAAAGAGAGAGAGGAAGAAGAGAGACTATTGCTCTGGTGAAGTGTTTTGCCTTGCATCTAAATCTCCTATTTATAGGAAATTAACCAAGGTCTTATTACAAATAAAAATTTGAAAATTAATTACAATTCTTGTCAAATATTTCTTCCCCAGATTTGATTTTGCTGATTAGGAGATCCTCTGCCAAGAATAGAAATAATTGCTCCTTCAGAATAAATATTTCTTCCCCGAATTTGATTTTGTTGATTAGGAAATCCTTTGCCAAGAATAGAAATAATTGCTCCTTCAGAATAAATTTAATGCTTCAATTTGATTACGGATTTGGATTTGCAGGAAAGGAATTGTGAAAATGGGGAGTTGATTATGCACGGATTTCAAATTTTCAAATGAAGCTGGCCCACGCATTGAATTAGGCAACATTGAATGCAACTAAGTTGTACCTCCTGTTGGTTTCATGATAAATGGGCCGCGAAGAATTTAATTTAGAAGATTGAAAAAGTTTTCCCCACCGAAGCACATTTGGCTCATCTCAAAATAACTTCAAGTTTTTTTTCTCCTACAAGAAAAGTCTCAACCAAAAAAAAGAAGAAGAACAGATATATGCAATATGAATGTATGAATGTATGTTTTGATGTTAAAAATAAGTAAAATGCAATAAATTTACTAAACTTAAATTATGTCATTGTTTTTATGAAAATGTGCAAAATGCATGGTTTAATCTTGCGAGAAAACGACTTGCTCTCAAGTTTGAAATGGTCTTGAATGGGATTTATGACTTACTCTTTTCATCCTTATCTCGAAACAGAAACTTCTAAACTTGAAACTCCAGCACTTGAGAAAATCTTCATCAATCTTCTCTCTTAAAAGCTTTAAACATCTTTTATGCCTTGCCTTTTTCATCAAGCACCTTTCCTTTGTGAGACGACACAAGTCTTTAATGTTGTATAGAGCACATTAAATCTTCATCATCAAAACTTTTAATCTTCATAAAATATTGAGAGGACTTTATCAACTCTTGATCTTGAAATATGCCAACAACCTCCCTTAGAACAGATCCAAGGGATGAATTTTACCTGTTAAAAAAAATAGTAAAAGAAAACACCTGATTGAGTGCTGAAATGAAAGCTTAAGCACAAAGATCACCACTTCCAAAGACTTAGATCAACCTTGAGAGAGCAAGAAAGCAGTTTTAGAAAAACTATAGCGCAAGAACACTTTGAATATTGTGTTTAATTAGATGTGTTGAACCTAAGACATTCTCTTTCATTTTATAATTCGAAAATACTCCAAAGTTTCCATTCTTAGGTTGATTCAGCATTGAATTCGCAAAAGCGTCGTATTTAATCCATTATCTAAAAGGTTTAATTGATTATATCAGAGTTAAAAAATGGAAAACTCATTTTGCCTGATATAATCGATTAGATTAACACCATAATCGATTATATTAACCCAGAATGAATATAATCGATTATCAAAAACACTTAATCGATTATTTTGTTCGTTAAACTATTTTGATTCAAATTTTAAGTGAAATAATCGATTAGACTTCGTATCTTAATCGATTAAAAGCATAGAAAAACGTTTTTGTGAGAAAATGACTTGCTCTCAAGTTTGAAATGGTCTTGAATGGGATTTATGACTTACTCTTTTCATCCTTATCTCGAAACAGAAACTTCTAAACTTGAAACTCCAGCACTTGAGAAAATTTTCATCAATCTTCTCTCTTAAAAGCTTTAAACATCTTTTATGCCTTGCCTTTTTCATCAAGCACCTTTCCTTTGTGAGACGACACAAGTCTTTAATGTTGTATAGAGCACATTAAATCTTCATCATCAAAACTTTTAATCTTCATAAAATATTGAGAGGACTTTATCAACTCTTGATCTTGAAATATGCCAACAACCTCCCTTAGAACAGATCCAAGGGATGAATTTTACCTGTTAAAAAAAATAGTAAAAGAAAACACCTGATTGAGTGCTGAAATGAAAGCTTAAGCACAAAGATCACCACTTCCAAAGACTTAGATCAACCTTGAGAGAGCAAGAAAGCAGTTTTAGAAAAACTATAGCGCAAGAACACTTTGAATATTGTGTTTAATTAGATGTGTTGAACCTAAGACATTCTCTTTCATTTTATAATTCGAAAATACTCCAAAGTTTCCATTCTTAGGTTGATTCAGCATTGAATTCGCAAAAGCGTCGTATTTAATCCATTATCTAAAAGGTTTAATTGATTATATCAGAGTTAAAAAATGGAAAACTCATTTTGCCTGATATAATCGATTAGATTAACACCATAATCGATTATATTAACCCAGAATGAATATAATCGATTATCAAAAACACTTAATCGATTATTTTGTTCGTTAAACTATTTTGATTCAAATTTTAAGTGAAATAATCGATTAGACTTCGTATCTTAATCGATTAAAAGCATAGAAAAACGTTTTTGTGAGAAAATGACTTGCTCTCAAGTTTGAAATGGTCTTGAATGGGATTTATGACTTACTCTTTTCATCCTTCACTCGAAACAGAAACTTCTAAACTTGAAACTCCAGCACTTGAGAAAATCTTCATCAATCTTCTCTCTTGAAAGCTTTAAACATCTTTTATGCCTTGCCTTTTTCATCAAACACATTTTCTTTGTGAGAGGACACAAGTCTTTAATGTTGTATAGAGCACATTAAATCTTCATCATCAAAACTTTTAATCTTCATAAAATATTGAGAGGACTTTATCAACTCTTGATCTTGAAATAGGCCAACAACCTCAATTAGAACAGATCCAAGGGATGAATTTTACCCGTTCAGCAAAATAGTAAAAGAAAACACCTAATTGAGTGCTAAAATGAAAGCTTAAGCACAAAGATCACCACTTCCAAAGACTTAGATCAACCTTGAGAGAGCAAGAAAGCGGTTTTAGAAAAACTATAACGCAAGAACACTTTGAATATTGTGTTTAATCAGATGTGTTGAACCTAAGACATTCTCTTTCATTTTATAATTTGAAAATACTCCAAAGTTTCCATTCTTAGGTTAATTCAGCATTGAATTCGCAAAAATGTCGTATTTAATCGATTATCTAAAAGGTTTAATCAATTATATCAGAGTTAAAAACTGGAAACCTCATTTTGCCTGATATAATCGATTAGATTAAGGCCATAATCGATTATTTTAACCCAAAATCAATATAATCGATTATCAAAAACACTTAATTGATTATTTTGTTCGTTAAACTATTTTGATTCAAATTTTAAGTGAAATAATCGGTTAGACTTTGTATCTTAATTGATTAAAAGCATAGAAAAACGTTTTTGCGAGAAAACGACTTGCTCTCAAGTTTGAAATGGTCTTGAATGGGATTTATGACTTACTCTTTTGATCCTTCACTCGAAACAGAACCTTCTAAACTTGAAACTCCAGCACTTGAGAAAATCTTCATCAATCTTCTTTCTTGAAAGCTTTAAACATCTTTTATGCCTTGCCTTTTTCATCAAGCACCTTTCCTTTGTGAGAGGACACAAGTCTTTAATGTTGTATAGAGCACATTAAATCTTCATCATCAAAACTTTTAATCTTCATAAAATATTGAGAGAACTTTATCAACTCTTGATCCTTAAATATGCCAACAACCTCCCTTAGAACAGATCCAAGGGATGAATTTTACCTGTTTAGAAAAATAGTAAAAGAAAACACCTGATTGAGTGCTGAAATGAAAGCTTAAGCACAAAGATCACCACTTCCAAAGACTTAGATCAACCTTGAGAGAGCAAGAAAGCGGTTTTAGAAAAACTATAGCGCAAGAAAACTTTGAATATTGTGTTTAATTAGATGTGTTGAACCTAAGACATTCTCTTTCATTTTATAATTCGAAAATACTCCAAAGTTTCCATTCTTAGGTTGATTCAGCATTGAATTCGCAAAAGCGTCGTATTTAATCCATTATCTAAAAGGTTTAATCGATTATATCAGAGTTAAAAAATGGAAAACTCATTTTGCCTGATATAATCGATTAGATTAACACCATAATCGATTATATTAACCCAGAATGAATATAATCGATTATCAAAAACACTTAATCGATTATTTTGTTCGTTAAACTATTTTGATTCAAATTTTAAGTGAAATAATCGATTAGACTTCGTATCTTAATCGATTAAAAGCATAGAAAAACGTTTTTGTGAGAAAATGACTTGCTCTCAAGTTTGAAATGGTCTTGAATGGGATTTATGACTTACTCTTTTCATCCTTCACTCGAAACAGAAACTTCTAAACTTGAAACTCCAGCACTTGAGAAAATCTTCATCAATCTTCTCTCTTGAAAGCTTTAAACATCTTTTATGCCTTGCCTTTTTCATCAAACACATTTTCTTTGTGAGAGGACACAAGTCTTTAATGTTGTATAAAGCACATTAAATCTTCATCATCAAAACTTTTAATCTTCATAAAATATTGAGAGGAATTTATCAACTCTTGATCTTGAAATAGGCCAACAACCTCAATTAGAATAGATCCAAGGGATGAATTTTACCCGTTCAGCAAAATAGTAAAAGAAAACACCTAATTGAGTGCTAAAATGAAAGCTTAAGCACAAAGATGACCACTTCCAAAGACTTAGATCAACCTTGAGAGAGCAAGAAAGCGGTTTTAGAAAAACTATAACGCAAGAACACTTTGAATATTGTGTTTAATCAGATGTGTTGAACCTAAGACATTCTCTTTCATTTTATAATTCGAAAATACTCCAAAGTTTCCATTCTTAGGTTGATTCATCATTGAATTCGCAAAAACGTCGTATTTAATCCATTATCTAAAAGGTTTAATCGATTATATCAGAGTTAAAAAATGGAAAACTCATTTTGCCTGATATAATCGATTAGATTAACACCATAATCGATTATATTAACCCAGAATGAATATAATCGATTATCAAAAACACTTAATCGATTATTTTGTTCGTTAAACTATTTTGATTCAAAGTTTAAGTGAAATAATCGGTTAGACTTTGTATCTTAATCGATTAAAAGCATAGAAAAACGTTTTTGCGAGAAAACGACTTGCTCTCAAGTTTGAAATGGTCTTGAATGGGATTTATGACTTACTCTTTTGATCCTTCACTCGAAACAGAACCTTCTAAACTTGAAACTCCAGCACTTGAGAAAATCTTCATCAATCTTCTTTCTTGAAAGCTTTAAACATCTTTTATGCCTTGCCTTTTTCATCAAGCACCTTTCCTTTGTGAGAGGACACAAGTCTTTAATGTTGTATAGAGCACATTAAATCTTCATCATCAAAACTTTTAATCTTCATAAAATATTGAGAGAACTTTATCAACTCTTGATCCTTAAATATGCCAACAACCTCCCTTAGAACAGATCCAAGGGATGAATTTTACCTGTTCAGAAAAATAGTAAAAGAAAACACCTGATTGAGTGCTTAAATGAAAGCTTAAGCACAAAGATCACCACTTCCAAAGACTTAGATCAACCTTGAGAGAGCAAGAAAGCGGTTTTAGAAAAACTATTGCGCAAGAACACTTTGAATATTGTGTTTAATCAGATGTGTTGAACCTAAGACATTCTCTTTCATTTTATAATTTGAAAATACTCCAAAGTTTTCATTCTTAGGTTGATTCAACATTGAATTCGCAAAAACGTCGTATTTAATCGATTATCTAAAAGGTTTAATCAATTATATCAGAGTGAAAAGCTGGAAAACTCATTTTGCCTGATATAATCGATTAGATTAAGGCCATAATCGATTATATTAATCCAGAATCAATATAATCGATTATCAAAAATACTTAATCGATCATTTTGTTCGTTAAACTATTTTGATTCAAATTTTAAGTGAAATAATCGGTTAGACTTTGTATCTTAATCGATTAAAAGCGTAGAAAAACGTTTTTGCGAGAAAATGACTTGCTGTCAAGTTTGAAATGGTCTTGAATGGGATTTATGACTTAGTCTTTTCATCCTTCACTAAAAATAGAAACTTCTAAGCTTGAAACTCTAGCACTTGAGAAAATGTTCATCAATCTTCTCTCTTGAAAGGTTTAAACAACCTTTATGTCTTTCCTTTTTCATCAAGCAACCTTCCTTTGTGAGATGACACAACTCTTTAATGTTGTTTTAGAGAACTTTAAATCTTCATCATCAAAACTTTTAATCTTCATGATATATTGAGAGAACTTCATCAACACTTGAACTTGAAATATGCCAACAATCTCCCCCTTTTTGATGTTGATAAAAAGAACTTAGAGACTTGTGATTGATATCCTGAAAAGCTTGGAAAATAATGTATGGATATCTCCATCACAAAAGTTAGTCCACAAAGGAAATAATATAGGCAGTCTCATAGCATTTGATTTTCAATTTGAATTTGAATTTTAAATTTCAAGGAAATCAATGCATGGAAATTATTTCTAAAAACCCCCCCTTCAACTTTGCTCTTAAATGTTTAAGATATTCTAGGCAATTATTTGAAATATTTCCTAATACTCCCCATGAAATTTTAATTTTCTTTAATGCTTGAGATATAGACATATTATCAATCAAAACAATTCTATTTTTCTCCCCCTATTTTCAAAAAGATTACATATCAAGAGATATACAACATAAGCAATTAATACACAGAAAATATGGAGAGAGAAAAATACAGCAGCGAAAAAAAATAAATTTGAGCTTAAGGAATAAGTGAACTTGTAGCTTATTCTATATGTTCACTATCCCCTTGATCTTCTTTTTCTTCAGCAGCTTGAGCTGGTTGTTTTCCCCTTAAAGATCCAGTGTTGTCTTCTTCTGGAGATACATATTCTATTTTCAACTTTCTCTCTACCCGATAAACTCTCCTATTCAACCTTCAGAGTTTTGAGCAGATATCTTCATAATGAGTGAGTTGGACACTCATCATGCTATCCATTCTTGAATATATGTTCGCTTCCATGGAGCCAGGTTGAGGTTGAGGTGGAGGTTGAGGCTCTTCATCTTCATCCATAGCCACTTCATCATCTCTTTGCCAGAACACATTTCCTTGTTCAATAAGGCCCATGTGCCTTAGAACATTCTTCCCAATTTTGTTGTTGCTAAGCAAAATTTGCTTGGTCTCTCCTCTAAGATCAACTCTTTTATATTCTAATATCTTTGAGATAAACACAGCATAGGGTAAAGCAAATGATGATAGCCTAGTGGCTTTAAACATATTATCTAAAATAATTACGGGCCAATAAACACTAACATTATTAAAGAAACCATACATTAAAAGAATATCTTCCTTAGTTAATTGAGCATGATTAGTGCCCCTAGCAACAATTATCCAGAAAATGACATAATGTAACATTCTCTCATTTAACTTTACATTACCAACTTTGTACAAGCTCTCCACTTGTAGGTTGGGGTCCTTGCAGAATTTTCTGAATTCTACAAGTTTGTTGAAATCTTCAAACCCGCATGTAATGTTGATTCCTCTTTCTGTGGATAGGCCAGCTACATTGTTTCGCACATCTTCATCAAGATGTATGCAGACTCCTTTCACCTGGGAACTTGGATTACTTGTTCTAGAAGATAAATTTAAATAGAACACTCTTACCAAATCAGGGTAATATGCTCCTTCTAGTTCCACAAAAGTCTTCAAGCCACTTGCCACTAAAAGTTCCTAAAATGAAAAATCGTGAGCTCTGAAAAATTCACAAGATAAGAACTTAGGAGCAAGAATTTTTCTGTCTTTCCAGTGGTTGACATATGCTATCTGCAAGTCCTCATCAGATATCCACCCTGCAAGAGTTGGTGGTCTTGCTTCAGCTTCTTGCTGTTGGGAGGACATTGGAGCTTTGCCTCTTCTCCTTGAAGGCATCTTCCTCCTTCTTTGATCAGCCATTTGTATAGAGAATTGAAAAAAGAAATACAAACAAGAAAACTAGCACAGAACCAGCAAGATAATTTCGCACAAAAAAGGAATCAAATAGCAGAATATCAGCAAGAGTGAGAGAGAGTGAAAGTGGCACTTTAATTCTCAATCTTGGTATTTATAGACATGGATTTTGACTTCAATTCATTGGTTTAATGTGAAAGTAGCCGTTAGGATTCGAATATAGCCGTTAGGAATGAAAAACACGTGATTTGGAGGCTCAACGTTCAAAAACCAGTGTGCAGAAAAACTCAGAACATCGCATTTAATTGATTATGTGATGACCTTAATCGATTATTTGCGAGCAAAATTTTCCAAAAAATGAAAACCCAGGAATTTAATCGATTATCTACATTCCTTAATCGATTAAATTGCTCCTCAGCATTTTAATCGATTATGTTAAGAGCTTAATCGATTATGTACGAAAACATTTTCACAAACAGTGCTTTTAATTGATTACCATACGAAAACTAATCGATTATATACGAGATTTTCATAAAAACACATAATTAACATCAAAACTCATCAATAAACATCAATCAATCAACAAATTTATTATCAACAATACCTAGATCTCTTCTAAGCTCATAAAATCTATCTCTAGGCATAGGTTTGGTAAAGATATCAACTAATTGATGTTTTGTATCTATGTATTCTATAATGCAATCTCCTTTAGCTATATGATCTCTAATGAAATGATGTCTAATTTCTATATGCTTGGTCTTAGAATGCATGATAGGATTTCTAGTCAAATTAATGGCACTACTGTTATCACACTTAAGAGGGATATAGCCAACGTAACAGAACCTGTTAATTTGTGTATTGAATTAAAAATTGAGAAGAATCGAGGGTATCGTATAAAAACACTAAAAAACTTTCAAGACGGAAGTTATGATATAGATGCTAGATTCATGCCTATTCGAAATGTAAATTATAGTATTCATTCTTATGTCAATGGGAATGAAAAAAAAGAGATACTTTTTCTCGAGATATGGACAAACGGAAGTTTAAATCTAGAAAGATATCAAAGTCTTCTAATTGTTGCTTCATCCACAGTATTTGAGCATAACAGCTACCTGCTGCTATATACTCAGCCTCTGTGGTTGAAAGAGCAACACTAGGTTGTTTCTTAGAATGCCATGAAACTAAAGAACATCCTAAAAGATGACATGTTCCACTAGTACTTTTGCTATCAACTCTACAGCCACCATAATCTGAGTCAGAAAAACCTATAATACTAGGTGAGGCTCCTAAAGGGTACCATAAACCAAAGGTTTTTGTTCCTCTAAGGTACTTAAGGATTCTCTTAACAGCCTTTAGGTGTGATTCTCTAGGGTTGGATTGAAACCTAGCACAAACACACACTTTGCATAATATCAGGTCTACTAGCAGTAAGATAAAGCAATGATCCGATCATACCTCGATACTTTGTTTGATCTACTGCCTTACCACTTAAATCTTGATCTAGATAACAAGATGTAGCCATGGGAGTTGCGGCTTCCATGGAACTTTCCATCTCAAATTTCTTTAATATTTCGTTGCATTACTTTGTTTGACATATAAATATTCCTTTCTTCAATTGTTTGATTTGCAAACCAAGAAAGAAATTTAATTCTCCCATCATGGACATTTCGAATTCTCCCTACATATTTCTTGCAAACTCTTGGCAAAGATCATCATTAGTTGATTCAAATATGATATCATCAACATAAACTTGAACAATAAGAATATGTTTCTTTGATTTCTTAATAAAAAGAGTAGAATCAACTTTACCTCTTCTAAAACTGTTTTCAAGTAAGAAATTACTTAACCTTTCATACCAAGATCTTGGAGCTTGTTTTAGTCCATATAAGGCTTTCTTCAATTTGTAGACATGGTTTGGATTTTTGAAATCTTCAAAACCTGGAGGTTGTTCTACATAAACTTCTTCCTTGATGTATCCGTTTAGAAAGGCACTTTTTACATCCATTTGAAACAATTTGAATCCCATAATGGAGGCATATGATAGCAACAAACAAATAGCTTCAAGTTTTGCTACTGGAGCATAAGTTTCATCATAATCTATTCCTTCTTCTTGTCTATAACCTTTTGCAACCAACCTTGCTTTGTTCTTGGTGATATTTCCATCTTCATCAAGCTTATTTCGAAAAACCCATCTGGTGCCAATAACCTGCATATTGTTAGTTTTAGGAATTAAATCGCATACCTGATTTCTTTCAAACCGATTCAGCTCTTCTTGCACTGCTATACACCAATGATCATTTGTTAAAGATAATTCTACGGTCTTTGGTTCAATCAATGAGGGCGATTTCATTTGAGTCTTTGTGATGAATTTTGCAAAGATCACTATCAAAAGTTACCTTTAAACCTTTATCACAAAGTTGACTAATGCTTAGCAAATTGTGCTTCAACCCATCAACAAGAAGAACGTCATGAATCATTAAAGACTCTCCAATAACTCCACTACCAATAATCTTTCCCTTGTTGTCTCCATAGGTTACAAAACCTTGTTCTTTCTTTTTGAAGCTTTTGAATTTGCTTTTATCACCCGTCATGTGTCTTGAACAACCACTATCAAGATACCATAAAGACATCCTAGACTTGGGACCAACCTGCATCATAAAGAAAAATATTTAGGTCCCCTAAAATCACTTATTAGGGTCCTCATGGGTTAGAGACAATTTTTCCTTTGGGAACCCATTTGTATTTCCCATTAGGAACACTAAAACGTCTAATAATGCATTTATTAACCGAATGACCTTTATGCATACAATAAAAACATGTAGGAACATTTGTTCTTCTTGAGAAATATGCATTTTTAAAAACCTTCTTTGTAGGAACATTGGTTTTATTTGCGAAATTTATATTTTCAAAAACCTTATTTGGGTTAGACGTTTCTCCTTTTACAAAAATAGTTTTGGAAGGTTTATGATTAAATATGAACTTATATCCAAGTCCTGCTTTTTGATATAAACCTTTTTGTACATTTAAAACATCATTTAAATATTTATTTCCCATGGTAATTTTTGAAAGATATGTTTCAAGATAAGATACTTTATTTGCAAGAACATTACAATTTTCGCAAATAGGAATTTTTGTTTTGCATTTGCATGGAATTTTTGCTTTTTCCAAATCCTCTTTCAAAATCTTTTTCTCTTCTTCCAAATCAATAATTTTCTTTTCAACACTCTTATAGTCATTTTTTAATTTTTTATGAAAAGAAGTAAGTTTTTCAGATTTTTCACATAAATCAAGAAACTCTTCAAGCAATTCATCATAATTATTTGGAAGACCGGAATCACTCACCTTGCTACATGTGGATTCAACATCATCATCTGCCATGAGAAAAATTTTTGCTTCTTCTTCCGAGTCACTTGCACTTTCAGATGAACTCACTTCATTATCTTCCCAAGCAATGTACGTCTTCTTTTTCTTCTTGTCAAAAGGCTTTTTGTGTTTCTTTGCTTTTTCTTCATCTTTCTTGATGTTGGGGCAATCTGACTTCAAGTGTCCCCTTTTTCCACAACCATAGCATTTAAAGTTATCAAGAGAATTTAAATTTTCATCTTTCTTTCCTTTCTTGAAATTCCCTTTGTTTTTGCTTTTGATAAACTTCTTGTATTTCTTGACAAACAAGTTGATGTCACTACATTCAAGGTTGTCATCTGAATCATTACTCTCATCCTTGTAGGATTCGAATTTAAGAGCAGCACCTTTCCTCTTGACGTCTTCTTCTTCTCCTTTGAAGTGTCCAAGCTCAATTTCGTGTTCTCTAAGCTTTCCAAAGAGAGTTGTCATGTTCATGCTTGTGAGATTCTTGGATTCCGTGATAGCCGTCACCTTGGGTTGCCATGTCCTGTCCAAAGATTTTAAAATTTTCATATTTAATTCCTCAGTGTCAAATTTCTTACCTAACGCCTTCAGGTGATTTACAATGTCAGTAAATCTTTTCTGAACATCGTAGATGGTTTCCCCTTTGCTCATACGGAACATCTCATATTCTTGAATCAAAGTGTTCTTCCTTGATCGTTTGACATCCTCCGTTCCTTCATGTGTGACTTCAAGATTGTCCCACATCTCCTTTGCTGTAGTGCAATCAGACAACCAATAAAACTCATCAACAGTTAAAGCAGATGATATCATATTGCATGCCCTTATTTCGCATTGATACTCATTGTACTCATCCTTCGTCCAACTTGCTCTCACTTTGGGTACATGCACTTCATTAACAACAGTCATAGGAATATATGGACCATTTACAATTGCATCCCAAACGCCTTGATCATTAGACCTAAGGAAAATCTCCATCCTCTTTTTCCAAAAAGGATAGTTTTCACCAGTAAAGAATGGTGGTCTATGAATAGATGCACCTTCAGCAAAAGATTGATTTTTGCCTGCCATAAGGATCTTGATTTTGAGTAACTTTCAAAAACTAGCTCTGAGGCCAATTGTTAGAAATAAACGACGGTGTAAAAATCAAGAGGAGGGGTGAATTGGATTTTTAATAAACTTTTTCCCTTTAAAATAATTTTTCAGATTTTAAAAAAATGTTCTAAAACCAGGATGTGAATTTTCCTTAACATTTGATGAGTGCAGTTTGAATTGCAATTTTTAATATGATCCATAATAAAATAAAGAGATAGGGAAAGAGAAAGAACATAGAGATTTATACTGGTTAGGATTTAGCCAATCCTACGTCCAGTTCCCAATCACCACAAATGCGTGATGATCACCCCACTATCTTTAATTGAAATTACAAACACCAATTCATGCAATAACAAATAAAGATAAAGGAAACACCTCTTCCTTAGACACACTAAGGATGAAACACCTCCTCAGAAACACTGAGGATGATTCCCACCTCTCTTGACACACAAGAGATGAACACACCTCCCTTATAACAGATCCAAGGGATAAATTTTACCCGTTTAAAAAAAACAGTTGATTGAGTGCTGAAATGAAAGCTTAAGCACAAAGATCACCACTTCCAAAGACTTAGATCAACCTTGAGAGAACAAGAAAGCGGTTTTAGATGTGTCAAACCTAAGACATTCTCTTTCATTTTATAATTCGAAAATACTCCAAAGTTTCCATTCTTAGGTTGATTCAACATTGAATTTGCAAAAACATCGTATGTAATCTATTATCTAAAAGGTTTAATCGATTATATCAGAGTTAAAAGCTGGAAAACTCATTTTGCCTGATATAATCGATTAGATTAAGGCCATAATCGATTATATTAACCCAGAATCAATATAATCAATTATCAAAAACACTTAATCGATTATTTTGTTCGTTAAACTATTTTGATTCAAATTTTAAGTGAGATAATCGATTAGACTTCGTGTCTTAATTGATTAAAAGCGTAGAAAAACGATTTTGCAAGAAAACGACTTGCTCTCAAGTTTGAAATGGTCTTGAATGGGATTTATGACTTACTCTTTTCATCCTTTACTCAAAACAGAAACTTCTAAACTTGAAACTCCTGCACTTGAAAAAATCTTCATCAATCTTCTCTCTTGAAAGCTTTAAACATCCTTTATGTCTTGCCTTTTTCATCAAGCAACCTTCCTTTGTAAGATGACACAAGTCTTTAATGTTGTTTTAGAGAACTTTAAATCTTCATCGTCAAAACTTTTAATCTTCAGATATATTGAGAGAACTTCATCAACACTTGAACTTGAAATTTGCCAACAGAAAACCTATCATGCATTCTAGAACTAAGCATACAGAAATTAGACATAATTTTATTAGGGATCATATAGCTAAGGGTGATTCCATCATAGAGTACATAGATACCAAGCATCAATTAGCTTATAGTTTTACGATAGATTTTATGAGCTTAGAAGGGTTCTAGGTATTATTAATGGTAATTCTCTTTATTGAAACATGATTGTTGATGTTTGAGCTGATTAATCTGATGTTTGATTGCTTGAAATTGATTGAAAAATCATAAAATTGATTTATTCTCAGATATAATTGATTACCTTCGTATCATAATCGATTATATACGTTGTTTGTGAAGTTGTTTTTAGAAAAAATCAATTACATTATGTTATAATCGACTATATGTATTGTTTTGTGATTATTTTTGAAAAACTCTCAGTTTTAATTGATTATCTGCACTTCATAATTGATTATTTTTCTACATTTTCTTTTTGGGCTGCATTTTTGAGAAAATAATCGATTATACTCAACACATAACTGATTAAATGCGTCGTTCTGTGTTTTTCTACAAACTATTTTAGAATGTTGGAGCTTTGGAGAGTATATAGAGTTGAAAGAAAATTAGAGATTGAAGATTTATCCCCTGAGGAAGAGGAAGTGAGATCTTCCAAGGGCAAACAGCCAGTGAAGAGAGTGAAAATGAAGATGAAGAAGAAGATGGGGATAGTGAAGAAACTGAGTAGGATGTTTAATTTACTTGGTTCATTGCTCCAATGTTTTCCATTTTTGTGTATTTTTTTCCTATGTATTCAACTGTTGTTCATGTTTATTCTCTCCATTGTATTTATATTCAATGCTATGTTTATTCATCAAATGTGCTTCTGTTGTGTTTCCATATGCTTTTGTGTGTAAATTCTCTTAACTTTTTTATTATGTTCAAAAGGGGGAGAAATATATGTGATTGATTGAGGGATCCACATCATAATTGGACTTGAGCATTAAAAGGAAATTTTAAAGAGGAGGAAAAGGGAATTTCTTTTAATGAAATTAATTCTGATAATTTAAAATTTGAAATGTGAATATATAAATTTTTATTGCAAAATTGATTGATATGAGATTGCCTATATTATTTCCTTTGTGGACTAACATTTATGATGGAGATATCCATACAATATTTTTTAAGATTATTTTCAGGATATCAATCACAAGTCTTTAAGTTTTTATCAACATAAAAAAGGGGGGGATTGTTGATTTAATTCAAGAATGAGTGCAAATTTTATTAGAAGAATTATTGAAGAATTAAATTCTAAAAGAATGTTGAGGATTGATGTTTTGATGATGAAGATATAAAGTATATTGCAACATTAAAGACTTGATTTTATCTCAAAAAGAAAGGTTCCACCATGAAGATTAAAGGCAAATCAAATATTCAATCATGAAGAGTTAAAGTAATCAAGGATGGAAACCTAGAAGATTTGCTCAACCTATGAAGATTTATGTTTAGGAGTTTCAGTTTTCGGTATTGGATAAAAAGAGTAAGTCGTACTTTCCCCACAAGACCTTTTCAATCTTGAGAGCAAGTCATATTTTTTCAAAAAGCATTTTCTATGCTTTTAATCGATTAAGGATCGAATATAATCGATTATATCATTTAAAATTTAAGAAAACTAGTTTAACGATCAAAATAATCAATTATATGAACTTGATAATCAATTATATGAACTTGATAATCAATTATATTTTTCTGGGTTTATTTATAATTGATTATATCTAAAATTAATTGATTTTTTCAAGAAAAATATGTTTTTCCACTCTTCTATGGAATAATCGATTATAGCTATTATACAATCGATTAAATACGACATTTTTGCGAATTAAAAGCTAAATCAACCTAAGAACGTAAACCCTAAGCTGATTTTGAATTATAAATTGAATGACAAGGTCTTAGGTTGATACACAAGTGATCAAACACGAAAATATAGTGTTATTGCACTCAAATCTTTTCAAAGCTGCTTTCTTGCTCTCTCAAGGTTGATCTTAGTTCTTGGAAGTGGTGATTGTCTTGTGCTTAAGCTTCGATATCCAGCACACA
The DNA here is from genome assembly GCA_030347555.1 of Lablab purpureus. Taxonomy (NCBI): domain Eukaryota; kingdom Viridiplantae; phylum Streptophyta; class Magnoliopsida; order Fabales; family Fabaceae; genus Lablab; species Lablab purpureus. The sequence goes on along the minus strand of CM059258.1, from coordinate 16,517,873 downwards.
TGAGGTGTTTTCTTTCTTGGTTACTGGTTTATGTAATTCATCCCTTGGATCAATTCTAAAGGGAGGTGTTTGTTCATCTAATGTGTGTCAAGAGAGGTGTGATCATCCTTAGTGTGTCTAAGGAGGTGTTTCTTTTTATCTTTCTTTGTTTTTACATGTTGTCACTGAATTGGTGTTTGTAATTGCATTTAAAGATAGTGGGGTAAATCTTCATGTGTTTGTGGTGATCAGGCACTGGATGTAGGATTGGCTAAATCTGAAGCAGTATAAATTCTCTGTGTTCATCGTCTCCTTCCCTCTCTCTTTATTTTACTGCAGTCGGATCATGTTTAAAAATTGCTATCTTAATTGTTTTTATCATAGTTTAAGGAAAATCTGAATCTTGGCTTTTATATTAAAATTGAAATTAAAGTTAAATTTGAAAAATTATTTTGACTAGAAAAGTTTTTGAAAACCCAATTCACCCCTCTTTGGTTTTTGCATTGTCATTATTTCTAACAAGTATTGGAGAAGGGAGAACAATAGAGAATAAGAAGGTGAGATGAAGGAGAAAGGAAATGTGCAAATGGAATCTAAATTTTTTTACCCTAAAACATCTTTTTAGGTCGGTTGAAATTGTGAACCAACATAGAAATTTTTTTCATATTTACGAGTATGCCACTGTGTAAGTTTCTATGACAGGTGAAAATATAATCATCATAGTAAATATTTATTATGTCACTTAAACATTCACCTGTCATAGTAAGTATCTTCATATTTACAATTATGCCACCGCATAACTTACTATGACAGGAAAATTATAACTGATATAATAAGCTATCATTAAAAGTAGTTTTTCCACTAGTGTTATAAAATATCATATTAATGTTAACCTTTTTTTATAAATGATCAAATGCAATTGTTAAAGTTTTTACCTCTTGATCTACAACTTGTATAATATCATTAATCTCTTGATCCCCTGGAAATCGTGCTTGAAGAAAAGATAAAAGATTTCCAAGTACCTTCTCTAATTTATGAATTCTCTATTCTCTTGTAGAGCTTTGAGATGAAGTATTTGAATCTTTAGTCTGCGGAAGTTTTCGAAGACAACGTACATATCCATTTTTTTCAGGCCCTTTCACTTTTGAATAAATATCATCCCTCCAATTTGTATAAACAAGAGTGGTCTAAGAACCTCCTAAACTTTTAGGTTGTACCATGTGCTTCTTTAATTCATCCTACATGAATCCATTTTAAATAAAATAATCAAATCATTTAATGCATCAATTTTAAGCTCAAGGATTTATAATCACTACTTTATATTATGCTTGATAATACAAGTTCTTACAATTATATGAGCTTCCTTTTCTGTCACAATATTCCCATCTTCTCGAATCCGAGTATCAATATAAATTTTAGCTCGTGAGGGTTGTACTCTTTTTTCCTTTTTTTTCTTATATAAGTAATAAATTCTCAATAATATATTTCTACTATGTAATATTTATAACAATTAATTATCATAGTAATGTAACGAGAAATATTATTTGAAAGAAACAAAATTACCTCATCAATAAGTCTTGGAAGATTCTTGGTGCCCATATAATGTAAATCTTCAAATTTAGAACGACTTCTTTTGTTTGTGTTACTTATGTCCTGTGACCAAGTTTAAGAAAAGTAAAGAAAAAGTATGAAATAAATGTTATTTTAGAAAAGGTTAAATATGTTTTTAGTGCTTAAACTATTTGTCAAAATTGTGTTTCGTCCTTAGGACAAACTTTGGACCTATTTCGTCCTTACACTTTATAAACAGGTGTAAATGATCCTCGATGACAAATAAAAAGATCTTTAAGGAGAGGAAAATGAGAGGAAATGGAAGGGAAAAGAGTAAAAGAAGCTTAAGAGATGGATGATAGTGAAGTTAGAAACTATGAAGAAGGAAAATAAAGAGATAAAAAAGATTCTGACTCATCATCAAGGATCTTTTACACGAGTTTGTAAAGCATAAGGACGAAATAAGTCCAAAGTTTGCTTCAGGGAGGAAACACAATTTTGACAAATAATTCAAAGACTAAAAACATATTTAACCCTTTTAGGAAATGTGATAATGAAATCATTATAAACACAACTGTCCTTTTTTGGGACACCAATAATGCACTAAATCACGGTATTGAGAAGGATACACTCTTTTATCTTGGAGGTTAGTAGTAATTTCTTCCTCAGTCATACTTGCATCATATCCTTTTGACTTCAAATCATGTTTGAATTGCCTTCACTTTTATTCACGTTATTCTTTAATATTTGCTTGGTTTGCTCAAAATGTATTAGCATAAAGTGGAACTTACTCTATCATGAAAAATGGTCACAAAATATAATTTGTATATGCTATTACAAGAAATAAAATTAATCATATCTTATTCAATTTTATAAATACCTGTATTAGTTTGATGCCTCCTTACTAGGCTCCCAATAGCACTTAAAAGTGTTTTCCATTCTGACCCAATAGAATTTCCCAAAGCATCTAGCTCAACAACTATGAATTTTTCATCTGACCTATCCACATGTGTTCAACCTTTAGTTTTTCTTTCACCTAAATCATAAATAGTAATGTTAGATATTAAATTATATTCGATAAATTTGGATAACTAAAGGGATACAAATAATATAATCTCACCACCTTCATTTAAAGTTGGCGTTGAACCATGACTTGTCTCGTGTGTTTGTTGTTGTGGACCTCCCCCAACTTGTACATTGCTTTCTATCACAAATTGATTTTGCTCTTGGTCTGGATTGATAATTCCATTAGATGACAAATTTAGTTTTAAGCAATTTAAAATAGTTTACAAAATTTAAAAGCAATTTAGTTTTATTTATCTACACTCTTTTGTAGTTCAAATTTAATTTGATTTCAGGAAAGGATATTTCTAAGTCAATAAAATTTTTTATAGTTCAATTTGAATAAATTTATTTTGCTTCATAATCACACTAACAACGTATATCATTTAATATCATTATTTTTTTCATACACATCAGATATACAAAAATATCACAATCTTAAATATATATATATATATATATAAACTTTGAATATAAATAAATTCATCATGTTGCTTGAATGATAAATTTTCTCTCAACAAAAATCATACAAAAGTAAATTCTCAGTGTCAAGATCCTCTTACTTAAAGATAATCTCCTTATTTAAGTGAGAATAATTTCACTTCGGTGACAAATGGTCACTTCAATGATAAAAAAAAATGTATTAGAAACAAATAAATACTAAGTAACAACTCAAACTGCTAAAAATATACCCAAATTCTTTTGTTTTAAATTATAATGCTTTAAATTAGTTTAAAGCAACTATCAACACTATTTTATCAATTCAAAACTCGTATCTCAAAATTGTAGCCCAATTTCACTACTCCAAATCCAAGAATAGTGTAAAAATCTAAAATTACTCAATTCATATAACAATTCAATTCACGGATCAATAATAAAATTTATAATAAAAAAGTGTTCTTACCGAAAATGGGTGAGGTCGAACGAGGTCGGTTAAGGTCGGTTAAGGTCGGCTTTCGAGCTGTTGTGACTGTTGAGGACCAAAATGAGTTCTTCCTACAGAAGACACTCTGATGCTCAAGTCAGTAAGAATCTTAAGAGAATTGAGAATATGAAAAATAGAATGAGAATTAAGTAAGTACTCCTTGGAATATCATAGAGTATTTATAGAATCTCTAGAATAATAAATCATAAATATTAATAGGTTTAATAGGCATTTTGGTCCTAATATTTTGTGAGAATTTGCAATATTTTCCCATGTTCATTTTTTTTCTCAATTGAGTCCCAAATTTTATTAAAATTTGTCAATGTGATCCTTTTTTTCAAAAATTCACAGATTGTAGTGTCATATTTGTGTTTGTATTTGTACCTTTTTGTCATTATTCATGTGTCACGAGTTAACCTAGATGCGCCACGTCTCATACAGTTAACATCGTTAACATTAATCTAACATAAATGATCACATTGATAGAGTTTAATAAAATTTAGGACTCAATTGAGAAAAAAAATAAACGTGGGAAAACATTGCAAATTCTCACAAAATATTGGGACCAAAATGCCTATTAAGCCATATTAATAAATGATAACGATTTTGTATTAATGTCAATCGATATTGTAATATTTAGTAATTATTGTGAGTTATGGTCATTTTCTGTAATATGATATATCGGCTACTACTCGATTACAGATTGGGGAGGTACACAAGCCCCCTGAGATCAAGATCTGAAGTCTTGACAGAGGATAGTCAAGCTCTAAAGAATTTATTAAGCCAAGTTGTAAAGAGTTTGTTAAGCCGAGCTATAAAGATGGTAGTCGAGATCCATATATCTAAGTTATCAACTTACGACTTTAAGGTGAGCCTAAATTAAGAAAAATTATAGTCCATTGAAGGTTTCCAATTTGAAGGCGACCTAGACTTCGTAAGGCAAGTCATAGAATCCCTTGGCAGTTGCCGGTTTGTGGCCAACCTAGATTTCTTAAAACATGGAATCCATTGAAGGTTGCCGATTTGAGGCCGGCCTAAACTTTGTAAGAATTATCTGAACTCATTAAAGGTCGCCGATTTGAGGTCAACCTAGATTTCTTAAAACATGGAATCCATTGAAGGTCGTCGATTTGAGGTTGTCTTGGATTTCTTAAGAATTATATGAAATCATTGAAGATCGCGATTTGAGGCTGACCTGGATTTCTTAAAACATGGAATCTATTGTGGGTCGCCGATTTAAGACCGACCTGGATTTCTTAAGAATAATCTAAACCCATTGAAGGTCGCCGGTTTGAGGCTGACCTGAGTTGTCTAGATCCTTTGTAGGTCGCCGGTTTGAGACCAACCTAGATCATCTTAGAATTATCTGAACCCATTATAGGCCGCCAGTTTGAGGCCGACCTGGGTTGTCTGGATCCATTATAGGTCAACGATTTGAGGCCGACTTGGATCATCTTCAAATTAATTGAACCCATTGTAGGTCACTGGATTGAGGCCGACCTAGGTTGTCTGGATCCATTGTAGGTCTCCGGTTTGAGGCCGAGCTGAATCATCTTAGAATTATCTGAACCCATTGTAGGTCGCTCGTTTAAGGCTGACCTGGGTTGTCTGGATCCATTGTAGGTCGTCAGTTTAAGGCTGACCTGGATCTCTTAAGAACTATCTGAACCCATTGTAGGTCACTGATTTAAAGCCGACCTGGGTATCTCAAGAATTATCTAAACCCATTGTAGGTCACCGGTTTGAGGTTGACTTGGGTTTAAAACAACTTATAGAATCCATTGTCGGTCGCCAGTTTAAGGCCAACCTAGATTTAAAACAACTTATAGAATCTATTGTGGGTTGCCAGTTTGAAGATGATATGGATTTCTTAGTAGTATATAGTGTAGCACAATAATTCAATGAATAATACTGGTATTGAAATCAGTGTGCCTCGTTAAAACCTTTTTCAGCAAAAACCGTCCTTAGTGAAAATAAAACGAACTATGGAAAAAGAGTACAACACCTTAACTGTAGTTCATTTTCTAATGGATCGCATTCCAAGTTCTTGGGATAAGCTTACCACTTAATTCTTGCAACTTGTACGCTCCATTTTGGAGTGAACCGACTATCTTGTACGGACCGTCCCAGTTGGCGAACTCAATGTTCATTGCATTAAGTCTCTTCCTTGCACTCGGGTGGTTCTAACGGTGTGTCATCTTGTGTAGGGGGTGTTATCTCTACACCTTTTACGGAGTATGGTTCCACTTTCAGACTTTCGAGGTAGCACTGTCGCGCTATTTTGCATTCGACTTTGATGGTTATGATCTCGGCGTTGTCTCCCGGGAACTTCATAGCCATGTGGGGAGTTGACACAACGACGTCGAGCTTGTTCGAGGTGTTTCATCCTATGATGACATTGCATGAGGTCTCAACTTCCACTAGAATATATCGAACGGTGATCGTCCGATGAACTTTGCTACGCTCGAAGGTAGTCAATAGATCAACATAGCCTCGGGTATGTACTTGTTCTCCTGCAAATCCTAGTAGGGATTCAGGATATGACTTGATGTTGGACATTGGAATGTCAAGCTTTAAGAATGTTGACTAGTATAACACATCCACCAAGCTTCCTTGGTCAATCAGTATCTTTCATACTCTCCAGTTGGCTATGGTTGTGGTAATTACCATAGGGTCATCTAAGTTTGGATCATGCGAGGAGAATTCCTCGTCTGCGAAAGTGATGGAAGGCATCATTCATGGTGCCAGGGTGTCCATATTATTGATACTCCTAAGGTGCCTCCGTCTCCCCGAACTGGTGCTGCCTCCACCTACGAATTCGCTAGTAATAATGTTTATGGTACCTCGGACCTCAGCAGGATTTTGTGTGTTTTCCTACTCTCGCCTTGGTTCAGCTAGCTGGGGGTAATTCTCTCTTTGGTGTCCTCGACCTTGTCCAGGCTTATTTGCCTAAAATCCTTGGTCTCGGCCACCTCGCCACCCAACTCGGCCTCTATCGCGACCTCTAACCTGTGTGCCCCGGACAAAGTGCGACAGTGCCCCTGATCTGACTAGCTCTTCGATGAGATCACATACCCTCATACACTCTTTGGTAGTGTGGCCAGTATTCTGATGGTAAATACATTTGCGGACAAGATTGGCCTTTCTTGGAGAGGGAATTGGAGGAGGAATAGGTATCAACTTCAGGTTGAATGCCTCTCTTAGGATGACCTCTTTACTGGCTTTCAGGGGGTGTACTTGTCGAATCTTTACTCTCGTCTTCGTTTGAAAGAATTATCTTGATTATCGTGAGATACGGGCTTTATCATCTTCCGAATTTCTGAGTTTTCTTCTGTGCTTATTGTTGACTTTTTTCAAGCAAGAGTAAAAAGTTACTCAGAAGTTTTTGTGAAGATTTAATCTCATTTAAATCATGAAGAGTGGAGTTTTAATGATGAAGATATTAAGATTTTTTTCAACATTAAAGACTTGATTTTATCCCACAAAGGAAGGTTGCAAAGGAAATATATATATTCATTCAAGGAGAATAAATCCTTTCACGAAAGAAGATTTTTGAAGATTCTCTCAAGAGATGAAGATACAAGTTTAGAAGTTTCAGTTTTGGGTGATGGATAAAAAGAGTAAGTCATAAATCCCAGTCAAGACTATTTCAAACTTGAGAGCAATTCATATTTTCGCAAAAACCTTTTTTCTACGCTTTTAATCGATTGGGAATCAAAATAGAATCGATTATATCACTTCAAATTTGAATTAAAAGAGTTTTGATAATCGATTATGGCCTTAATCTAATCGATTATATCAGGAAAAATATGTTTTTCAGTTTTACTCTGATATAATCGATTACATCATTTATATAATCGATTAAATACGACGTTTTTGTGAATTTAATGCTGAATCAACCTAAGAATGGAAACTTTGCGCTGATTTCAAAGCCGCTTTCTTGCTCTCTCTCGGTGGATCTAAGTTCTTAGAAGTGGTGATTGCATTATGCTTAAGCTTTCATATCCAGCACTCATCAGGTGTTTTCTTTACTGTTTACTAGTTTATGTAATTCATCCCTTGGATATGTTCTAAAGGGAGGTGTGTTCGTCTCTTGTGTGTCAAGAGAGGTGGGGATCATCCTTAGTATGTCTAAGGAGGTGTTTATGTTTATCTTTAATTGTTTTTACATTGTGTCATTGATTAGTGTTTGTAATTGCTTTTAAAGATAGTAGGGTTATCATTTCGTGTTTGTGGTGATTGGGAACTAGAGGTAGGATTGGCTAAATCCGAACCAGTATAAATCTCTGTGTTCAATCTCTTTTACCCTATCTCTCGTTACTCATTATTTTATTGCAGATCATATTAACAATTGTTATTCCAACTGCTCTCATCAAAGGTTAAGGAAAATTTGAATCTTGTTTTAAAAGTAATTTTTTAAAATCTAGAAATTATTTTAAAAAGAGAAAAAGTCTTTTAAAAATGCAATTCAACCCCCCTTACTTGGACTTACTTGGACATGAAAAAAAGTGTACATCGCTTCATCTATTTAAGTCTTTGGTCTAGAATTGTGTGCAGCAAAAATAAGAAAAAATTTCTAAATCCTTGCCTACATACATTGTTGAGTGATTGATCATTGGTTTGGCAAATTAATCCTAACATTGTGGTTGTTGTTGAACTTCTTTTCATGAGTGGTTTTGATTAGGAATTTGTCTAAATTTTGTTGAGTAATCTTTCCAATTTTCTTTGGTGCTTTTCTTGTTTTAATTTGTTCCAAATTGTCACATGATAGTTCCAAATTTGAAAATGATGAATGCTTAGGAGGCATTACAAGGATGTAGGATCTATCAAACATGTGTATAAGCAAGCATATGGAATCAAAATAACATGTAAAATTTCATGGAAGAACATGAAATCAGAATTTTCCCCAAGTTTTAAGGTTCAAATTCGGCCCAGACTTAAAAATTGCAAAACAATTCAATTCAACCGATTAAAAACAAGAATACATGCATAGGAAGCCATAGAAGGAGTTTAATTGAATTTTAATCGGTAGAAATGGATGGAAATAATCCATGAATGGTGCAGCCATGAAAGGAAACCAAGAACAAATAAAAGGAAAAGATGAACAAGACAAGAAGATGAAGAAGACGCCACTTTCATAAAGAAAGATAAGTGCAAAGGACAATCACCACTTGAATTATGGAAAACTCAAGATAAGATTCTAGAAATGAGGCTTACCTTTTGAACTTCAAAGAGAATTAGCTCTTACTCTCAGTTAATCTTCAAAGTTATGTTACAAATGAGACTCACACCCTTATATAGAGAGGGGAACACAAAATTACATGCACATGGGTGGAATTCTAAAAGGTTAGGCCATGTTTGGAAGAGGCTCCAAAGCTTCCCAAACAAGGCCCTTGTTTTCCAGATTTTAATCAAATGTTTTAAAACCAGGATGCGGATTATCCTTAACCGTAGATGAGTGCGATTTGAATTGCAATTGTTAATATGATCCACAATAAAAAGAGATAGGGAAAGAGAAAGAACACAGAGATTTATACTGGTTCGGATTAGGCCAATCCTACGTCGAGTTCCCAATCACCACAAATACGTGATGATCACCCCACTATCTTTAATTGAAATTACAAACACTAATTCATGCAATAACAAATAAAGATAAAGGAAACACCTCCTTAGACACACTAAGGATGAAACACCTCCTCAGACACACTGAGGATGATTCCCACCTCTCTTGACACACAAGAGATGAACACACCTCCCTTAGAACAAATCCAAGGGATGAATTTTACCTATTCAGAAAAACAGTAAAAGAAAACACCTGATTGAGTGCTAAATGAAAGCTTAAGCACAATGATCACCACTTCCAAAGACTTTGATCAACCTTGAGAGAGCAAGAAAGTGATTTTGAAAAACTATAGCGCAAGAACACTTTGAATATTGTGTTTGATCAGATGTGTTGAACCTAAGACATTCTCTTTCATTTTATAATTCGAAAATACATCAAAGTTTCCATTCTTACGTTGATTCAGCATTGAATTTGCAAAAATGACTTATTTAATCGATTATCTAAAAAGCTTAATCGATTATATCAGAGTTAAAAACTGGAAAACTCATTTTTCCTAATAGAATCGATTATATTAACCCAGAATCAATATAATTGATTATAAAAACACTTAATCGATTATTTTGTTCGTTAAACTATTTTGACTCAAATTTTAAGTAAAATAATCGATTACACTTCGTATCATAATCGATTAAAAGCGTAGAAAACGTTTTTGCGAGAAAATGACTTGCTGTCAAGTTCGAAATGGTCTTTAATGGGATTTATGACTTACTCTTTTCATCCATCACCCAAAACAGAAACTTCTAAACTTGAAACTCCAGCACTTGAGAAAATCTTCATCAATCTTCTCTCTTGAAAGCTTTAAACACTCTTTATGCCTTGCCTTTTTCATCAGGCAACCTTCCTTTGTGAGATGACACAAGTCTTTAATGTTGTTTAGAGAACTTTAAATCTTCATCATCAAAACTTTGAATCATCATGAAATATTGAGAGGACTTCATCAACACTTGTTCTTGAAATATGCTAACAATCTCCCCCTTTTTGATGATAAAAAGAAACATAGAGACTTGTGATGGATATCCTGAAAACTTAGAAAATAATGTATGGATATCTCCATCATAAAAATTAGTCCTTAAAGGAAATAATATAGGCTGTCTCATAACATTTAATTTTCAATATGAATTTGATTTTTAAATTTCAAGGAAATCAATGTATGGAAATTATTTCTAAAAACTCCCCCTTAAACTTTGCTCTTAAATGTTTAAGATATACAAGGTAATAATTTGAAATATTTCCTAATACTCCCCATGAAACTTTAATTTTCTTAAATGCTTGAGATATAGACATATTATCAATCAAAACAATTTATTTTTCTTCCCCTTTATTTTTATCATTTTCAAAAAGATTACATATCAAGAGATTAATATAGCAGAAGCAATTAATTACACAGAAAAAATGGAGAGAAAAAAAATACAGCAGCTGAAAAAAAATTTGAGCTTAGGGAATTAGTAAACTTGTAGCCTATTTTGTGTCTTCACTATCCCCTGCATCTTCTTCTTCTTCTTCAGCATCTTGTGCTGGTTGTTTTCCCCTTGAAGACCCAGTGTTGTCTTCTTCTGGAGATACATCTTCAATATCCAGCTTTCTTTCTACCTTGTATACTGCTCTGTTCAGCCTTGAGAGTTTGGAGCAAATATCTTCATAATGAGTTAGTTGGAGACTCATCATGCTGTCCATTCTTGAGACTATGTTTGCTTCCATTGAGCCAGGTTGAGGTTGAGGTTGAGGTTGAGGTTGAGGCTCTTCATCTTCATCCATAGCTGTGTCATCATCTCTTTGCCTGAACATGTTTCCTTGTTCAATAAGGCCCATGTGCCTTAGAACATTCTTTCCAATTTTTCTATTGCTTATCAAAATCTGCTTGTTTTCTCCTCTAAGATCCACACCTTTGTATTCTAAAATCATTGATATAAACACATCATAGGGTAAAGCAAAAGATAATAACCTAGTGGCTTTAAACATATTATCTAAAATTATTGCAGGCCAATCAATACTAACATTATTAAAGAAATCATACATCAAAAGAATATCTTCCTTAGTAAGTTGAGCATGATTAGTGCCCCTAGCAACAATTATCCAGACAATAATATAATGCAACATTCTCTCATTTAATTTTACATTACCAACTTTGTACAGGTTCTCCACTTGTAGGTTGGGGTCTTTGCAGAATTTGCGGAATTCTACAAGCTTGCTGAAATCTTCAAATCCATATGTTATGTTGACTCCTCCTTTTATGGATAGACCAGCTACATTGTTCCATACTTCTTCATCAAGGTGTATGAGGACTCCTTTCACCTTGGAACTTGGATTAGCTGTTCTAGAAGTTAAATTCAAATAGAATACTCTTACCAAATCCGGATAATATGCTCCTTCAAGTTCTACAAAAGTTTGTAAACCAGTTGCTACTAATAGTTCCTGAAATGAAAAACCATGAACTCTAAAAAATTCACAAGATAAGAACTTGGGAGTGAGAATTTTCCTGTCTTTCCAATGGTTAACATAGGTAATCTGTAAGTCTTCATCAGATATCCACCCTGCAAGAGTTGGTGGTCTTGTTTCAACTTCTTGCTGTTGGCAAGACATTGGAGTTTTGCCTCTCCTCCTTGAGGGCATCTTCCTCCTTCTTTGATCAGCCCTTTGAGTAGATAATTGACAAAAGAAAGACAAACACGAAAGCTAACACAGAAACAACAATATAATTTCGCTCAACAGTGAATAAACTAGCAGAATATCAGCAAGAGTGAGAGAGAGTGAAAGTGGCACTTTAATTCTCAATCTTGGTATTTATAGGCAAAGATTCTGATTACAATTCATTGGTTTAATGCGAAAATAGCCGTTAGGAATGAAAAACACGTGATTTGGAGGCTCAATGTTCAAAAACCAATATGCAAAAAAACACAGAACGTCGCATTTAATCGATTATGTGATGAACGTAATCGATTATTTTCGTGCAAAATTTTCCAGAAAATGAAAATCCAGAAATTTAATCGATTATGTGCATTCCTTAATCGATTAAATTGCTCCTCAGCGTTTTAATCGATTATGTCACCAGCTTAATCGATTATATATGAAAACATTTTCAAAAACAGTGCTTTTAATCGATTACCATACGAAAACTAATCGATTATATACGGGATTTTCATAAAAACACACAATTAACATCAAAACTCATCAATAAACATCAATCAATCAACAGATTTATCATCAACAATTCCTATATCTCTTCTAAGCTCATAAAATCTATCTCTAATGAAATGATGTCTAATTTCTATATGCTTTGTCTTAGAATGCATGATAGGATTTCTAGTCAAATTAATGGCACTAGTGTTATCACACTTAAGAGGGATAAGATCTAGAAAGATATCAAAGTCTTCTAATTGCTGCTTCATCCACAGTATTTGAGCATAACAACTACCTGCTGCTATATACTCAGCCTCTGTGGTTGAAAGAGCAACACTAGCTTGTTTCTTAGATGCCATGAAACTAAAGAACATCCTAAAAGATGACATGTTCCACTAGTACTCTTCCTATCAACTCTACAGCCACCATAATCTGAGTCAGAAAAACCTATAATACTAGGTGAGGCTCCTAAAGGGTACCATAAACCAAAGCTTTTTGTTCCTCTAAGGTACTTAAGGATTCTCTTAATAACCTTTAGGAGTGATTCTCTAGGGTTGGATTGAAACCTAGCACAAACACACACACTTTGCATAATATCAGGTCTACTAGCAGTAGATAAAGTAATGATCCGATCATACCTCGATACTTTGTTTGATCTACTGCCTTACCACTTAAATCTTGATCCAAATAACAAGATTTAGCCATGGGAGTTGTAGCTTCCTTGGAACTTTTCATCTCAAATTTCTTTAAGATTTCGTTGCAATACTTTATTTGACATATAAATATGCCTTTCTTCAATTGTTTGATTTGCAAACCAAGAAAGAAATTTAATTCTCCCATCATGGACATTTCGAATTCTCCCTGCATATTTCTTGCAAACTCTTGGCAAAGATCATCATTAGTTTATCCAAATATGATATCATCAACATAAACTTGAACAATAAGAATATGTTTCTTTGATTTCTTAATAAAAAGAGTAGAATCAACTTTACCTATTCTAAAACTATTTTCAAGTAAGAAATTACTTAACCTTTCATACCAAGATCTTGGAGCTTGTTTGAGTCCATACAAGGCTTTCTTCAACTTGTAGACAAGATTTGGATTTTTGAAATCTTCAAAGCCTAGAGGTTGTTCTACATAGACTTCTTCCTTGATGTATCCGTTTAGGAAAGCACTTTTTACATCCATTTGAAACAATTTGAATCCCATAATGGAGGCATATGCTAGTAACAAACGAATAACTTCAAGTCTTGCTACGGGAGCATAGGTTTCATGATATTCTATGCCTTCTTCTTGTGATGGATGCCTAGGAGGCATTATATGTGTTTTAGGATCTCTCAAACATGTGTAGAAGCATAGGAAATCAAAATAACATGAAGATTATCATAGAAGAACATGAAAACCGAAATTCCCCCAAATGTTAGGGTTCCAATCGGTGCAAAATCTTTAAAACTTGAAAAGAAATCAAGTCAACCGATTAAAATCAAGAAACATGCATAGGAAGGCATAAAATGAATTAAACTTAAATTTAATCGGTGCAAATGGCTAGAATTGATCCATATAGGTGTAGCATATGAAGAACAAAACAAGAACATGAAAAGGAAAATATGGAAGAGAGAAAGAGATGAAGAACACTCCACTTTTCAAGAGAAAGGATAAGTGCAAAAGACAATCACCACTTGAATTTAGGAAAACTCAAGATAAGATTCAAAGAAAATGAGGAATACCTCTTGAACTTCAAAGAGAATTGCTCTTGCAATGTATTCAAGCTTCAAATTTATGTTACAAATGAGACTCACACCCTTATATAGAGAGGGGAGCACGAAATTGCATGCACATGGGTGGAATTCTAAAAGGTTAGGCCATGTTTGGAAGATGCGCCAAAGCTTCCCAAACAAGGCCCTTGTTTTTTATACTATCCATATGTCCAAACAACTAGCCTCTTATTTTTATATCAAAGAAAGACACTAAACTAAACTCTATTTTTATTTACAAGGAAATTACAACAGCTATTAATATTTCTAATCTCTTCTTCAAGCTTTTTGTACATTCTCCTTGTTTTTCTTCCTTCTTTTCTTCAAAATTCTTTTTAAGCTCTTTTTTTCTTATTTTCCTTTTCTTTTTTTCTTGTGATGACTCCTCCTTGCATGGGTTGAGGTTCTTCATCAAATGAGATCACATCATTCTCCCCCTCTTGAAAAGAATTCATCCTCGAATTTTGGGATACCTACGTCACACAAAGATAAGTCACTCACATTGAAATTATTTCTATTATTTACTGTGCCTACCAAAGAAAAGATTACAATTATTATTTTTCAAGAAGAAAAACTACTAATAGTATTTACATACTTGCTTACCTTTTTGTATTCCTGGATCAAATACAAACCAATGCATTCTCAAAATTATGAAGTATTTTTTAAAATCTTTTAATTTTCCTAAACTTCCATTATTTTCACTTGAAAACTTTTCATTTGAATTACAAGTGATGATGTTTTTATGCAAACAATTTTTACAACAATAAAAGCATGCAATTTGTCCATAAAGATTAGCACACATGGTAGAATGTCCATTCAAGTCCTTAGATTCATATACAAAATATTAGAAACATTTCTATAGTCATTTTCTTCCATGTATGTGCTTTTGTCTTCTATGATCTCCTTTTCTTCTCCCCATTGTTTTTGCCATTGTTCTTTAATATACAAATCTTCACTAGACAACAAAACAATTGAATTTACATGAGTAATAATCTTAGGAGAAGTAATAGATTCAAAATTAGAAATAGGAGAAGGAATTAAAGTTGTAGAGTCTCCCTTTAAAGATCTTTTTTTCAGCAATCTCTTTTGATGATTGGGAATGTAGTTCCTCCATTTCCTTTTCCTTTCTTTCTTTTTCTTTATTTTTATTTTCATGTGCAGTTGGATGCTCCATGCTCATGGCTTGCACTTTTCTTTTCTTGCTATCTTTTCTTTCTCATTTTGATTTGGTCCTCATGAACCTCCCTTGGTGTGAGTGGTTTCAAAACAATTTTCTTTCCCATGTGTTCAAATGAAAACTTATTGTTTAGGCCATCATGATACAGTTTCCTATCATATTGTCATGGCCTTCCCAAAAGTAAGTGACTAGCCTCCATGGGAACCACATCACAAAGGACCTCATCTTGATACTTTCCAATAGAAAAAGAAACAAGAGCTCGTTTATCAACAATTATCTCCCCCTCTTCACTTAACCATTGTAGTTTATATGGTCTAGCACGAGACATAATGGTTAAACCAAGTTTTTCCACTAATCTCTTACTAGCCATATTTGTACAAATTCCTCCATCAATGATGAGAGTACACAATCTATCTCTTATGAGGCACCTTGTATGAAAAATATTTTCTCTTTGGTTATCATCAAAATATTTGGATGTGTGACCCAACATGCGCCTCACAACTAACAAATCTCCCTTACTTGGAGGAGTACACTCATCATCACTAGAGTTAGGTGAAGAAGAATGAGATGAAGATTTTGGAGAAGAATCTTGTAAAGGATGTTCACTCATTACCTTTCCTCCTTTCAAGACCATGTTCCTTTTGGAAGGGCATTCAGAAGCAATGTGTGCATAACCCAAACATTTAAAACATTTTGTGGAACTTGATCTTGTAGAAGATGGATTAGCATGAGTGTTCTTTTTATTTGAATTGGACTTAGAATAAGAAGACTTACCTTGGCTCTCGGTTGGCTTTTTATGATCTTTCCCTTTGGTTTTACCTTTGTCTTTCCAAGAGCCTTGTGCATTGTTGGAACATAGCTTCCTTTGATTCTCTCTCCTTTGAATTTGTTTCTCCACTTTGGTGGCTTGATGCACCATTTGGTCTAATGTGTTATATACTCTTGCAATTCTACCACATCTTGAATTTCTTTATGGAGGCCACTGAGAAATCTAGTCATTGTTGCCTCCAAGCTTTCTTTAATTTTGGCCTTAGCCATGGTAGATTCCAAATCCTTGAAATATTCTTCAACACTCATTGTTCCTTGTGTAAGCCTTTGAAGCTTTAGATACAATTCTTTCCTCTAAAAGGAAGGAACAAATCTATCTCTCATACACATTTGAAGATCATGCCATGAAGTAATGGCCAACCTTCTACCATTAAGAACTTCTTTTTGGATTTGGTTCCACCATACCAAAGCATATTGTTCAAATTCAAGAGTAATGAGTTTAACTTGTGTAAGATTTTCAAAAGTATGAACACTTAAAATTTTTTCAACTTGAGATTCCCACTCAAAATATAATTCCGGATTAATATCACCAACAAATTTGGGAAATCTAACATTATTTTTTACAACTCTTTCTTGATATACATCTCTTCCTCCTCTTCTTGCTCTATGATAGGTGATGTGATGATCCTCATGGGATTCATCACTCTCTTCATGAGGAGTTCTTCTTCCTCTTCTCCTTCCCTCATATGCTTGCAAGTTGAGTTGAGTTTGGGCTATTTGTCTTGTAAGTTTGATGAGTCATTATTTTCCCTTATTTTCTTACCTTTCTGTACTTGTTTTCATCTCTGATTTGTGCTTAATTGTTTATATTTTGTACTAATTTCTATTAGGGCTATAATTGGACCAGCAATTCATTTTTTAATTAATTTGAATTTTCTAAGTTTAATTATTCCAATTTTTATTTTCAGGGCAGTTTAAAATTATTTTGGGCTTGGAATTAATTCATGGACTTCAAGAGGAGCTGCCAGGTCACAACTTGGACCAGATTTGTTTTTTTTTTGTTTTTTTGGGCCCAATGGGTCTAGGTTTTCGTGCCCATGCAGACGTGAGAGGGCAGCTAGAAGGAGGGCAGATGAAGAGGGAGCGGAGGCTGTATCATTTTAGGGACTTTTTTATGTTTCTTTTCAAAAGAGACCAGTGGGGATTTGTTTTTGATTTTCAGTTCACAATTCGTTTACTGTTTCACAATTCCAATTTGTTCTTCATTCCAATTTGCGTTTCTGCATTTTTCATTTTCTGTTGCGTTTTCTGTTGTGTTTTCAGTTTACGTTTTTTGTTTTCTGTAATGCGTTTTCTATTTTCTGAGTTAATGGAAGGCTAAAACCCCAGGGTGGGGCTCTTGGGCATGCTGCACTCACTAATGGAGGTTCTGTGCGTATTATGGCTTCGTACATTTGATTCTCCTCTGTGAAGTCTCTGTTTTGGAGGATGCTTAATCCTACGGAAGGAGACCTTACAAGGTTCACGTTTGCTTAATTCGTGTAGGGAAGTCTCGGGTTAAATTTCACTTAGTTGGTTAATCTAGACCGAACAAGGATTAAAACGGACTGATAATCTGTTGTGAACCAAGGATGTCAGAGATGCATTGTGTTCAAGAGTCTTGCCTATTTTAATTATTGCAATTAATTTGTTGTTTGTTTGCTGTATTCTAATTAACCCCTGTTATCTGTCCAAAAACCCCCCCATTGCATGTTCAATCCTTTGACAGTGAGAATTGGTCCTTGGGAGACGACCTAGGAGTCATTTCTAGTACTGCATTTAATTGTTTTTATTTGACCGAGTACGACATCGATCAAAGTTCCTCAACTCTTGCATATAAGTGGGCATGTCTTGGAAACAAAGGAGGATTTTATTCATGACTAGACATATCTACACAAGAAAACAATTCACAAAACACAAAAACTAACAAAGAAAATTTTGGTTAGCAACAAAGAATCAAAACTTGAAACTCTCGGTTTGAAACCTCTCAACTCACTAAAGTATTTCTCTCACTTGCAGCAATTCACTTCAAAAGTTCTCAAGATAATGCTTCAATTCAAAAATCCACTTAGTTATCTATTCGAGTGAAAGAGGAAATGATTGGCCAAAGCACTTAGAATTCGAAGAGACAAGAAAACTTCAAGACAAAACTTATAGGAATTTTAAAGACTAAAAATTAGAAAGGGTAAAAGCAAGAAAGGGACACAAAAGAGTTACTATAATATGACAATTTGGAACAAATTAAAACAAGAAAAGCACCAAAGAAATTGGGGAAGATTACTCAATACATTTAGAACAAGTTCTAATCAAGATTTCTAATGAAAAGAAGTTCACTAACATCCACAAATGATAGGACTAATTTGCCAAACCAATGACCAAACAATCAATCAATGTATCTAGGCAAGGAAACTTGATTTTCTTTTTGTATTTAGAGCACAAACAATTCAGCCAAGATTTTTTTTCAATTTGGCCTTAAAGTTTCTTTTGGTTTTAATTTGTGCTTTTGTATTCAATGCCCAAACACATTCATCAAGAGTTGATCTCACAAAGTTTGAACACTTAATCCCTAATGTTTGGAGTCAAAATGATCAATTCAAATTACAATAAATCTTAAAGAGAAACTGAAACTAAACTAATCAAGTAATATAAGAATTGATGTTAAAGAAAACTTAACAAACATATGACTCAAAGCCAAGAAAAGATGACTCACTTCATATGCCTCAATTAACAACAATTCATTAATCAAGATTAACCAAGAATTTGTGAACAAACAACCACACTAAAAAGAAAAAACAGATTTAGAAACTATTATTTTTTCTGAAAAAAATCAGATCCATGTTCTTGATGTTCTAGACTCAAATACATCATGTTTGAAGCCTTAGAGCTTTGATTCCAAATGATGGATGCCTAGGAGGCATTATATGTGTTTTAGGATCTCTCAAACATGTGTAGAAGCATAGGAAATCAAAACAACATGAAGATTATCATAGAAGAACATGAAAACCGAAATTCCCACAAATGTTAGGGTTCCAATCGGTGCAAAATCTTTAAAACTTCAAAAGAAATCAATTCAACCGATTAAAATCAAGAAACATGCATAGGAAGGCATATAATGAATTAAACTTGAATTTAATTGGTGCAAATGGCTAGAATTGATCCATATAGGTGCAGCACATGAAGAACAAAACAAGAACATGAAAAGGAAAATATGGAAGAGAGAAAGAGATGAAGAACACGCCACTTTTCAAGAGAAAGGATGAGTGCAAAAGACAATCACCACTTGAATTTAGGAAAACTCAAGATAAGATTCAAAGAAAATGAGGAATACCTCTTGAACTTCAAAGAGAATTGCTCTTGCAATGTATTCAAGCTTCAAAGTTATGTTACAAATGAGACTCACACCCTTATATAGAGAGGGGAGCATGAAATTGCATGCACATGGGTGGAATTCTAAAAGGTTAGGCCATGTTTGGAAGATGTGCCAAAGCTTCCCAAACAAGGCCCTTGTTTTTGATACTATCCATGTGTCCAAACAACTAGCCTCTTATTTTTATATCAAAGAAAGACACTAAACTAAACTCTATTTTTATTTACAAGGAAATTACAAGAGCTATTAATATTTCTAATCTCTTCTTCAAGCTTCTTGTACATTCTCCTTGTTTTTCTTCCTTCTTTTCTTAAAATTCTTTTTAAGCTCTTTTTTTCTTATTTTCCTTTTCTTGTTTTCTTGTGATGACTCCTCCCTGCATGGGTTGAGGTTCTTCATGAAATGAGATCACACCATTTTGTCTATAACCTTTTGCAACCAGCCTTGCTTTGTTCTTGGTGATATTTCCATCTTCATCAAGCTTATTTCTAAGAACCCATCTGGTGCCAATAACTTGCATATTGTTAGTTTTAGGAATTAAATCCCATACCTGATTTCTTTCAAACTGATTCAGCTCTTCTTGCATTGCTATACACCAATGATCATCTGTCAAAGCTTTTTTTACGGTCTTTGGTTCAATCTGTGAAACAAAAGCAACATTCATACAAAAATTATTCATGTTCTTCCTTGTTCTTACACCTTTTGAGATATCTCCAATGACGTTGTCCAAAGATACTTCTTTTGGTGGTCTCCATTCTTTTGGTAGACTTTCATTTTGAGGAGGATTATCATCAATTTGATTTCTTCAACAGCTTCTTCTAAAGGAGTTCCTTCTTTATATTCTCCTTCATCATCTACAAAGATTCTTTTTTACTCAAGAGGGGTTTCCTCAAGGTCTAGATATTCATCAAAGACAACATGTATAGATTCTTCAACATTTAAAGTCCTTTTATTAAAAACTCTATATGCTTTACTATTCAAGGAATAACCTAAAAATGTAGCTTCATCGGATTTAGCATCAAATTTTCCAAGGCTATCTTTTCCATTATTCAAAACAAAACATTTGCATCCAAAAATTCTAAAATGAGAAATATTTGGTTTTCTTCCTTTGAAAAGCTCATATGGTGTTAATTTCAAAATAGGTCTTATTAAAATCCTATTTGAAACATAACAAGCGGTGCTAACGACATCAACCCAAAAATATTTAGGTAAATTATTTTCATTCAACATAGTTCTTGCAAGTTCTTCCAAAGATCTATTTTTCCTTTCAACTACACCATTTAGTTGAGGTGTTCTTGGTGCTGAAAAATTATGAGAAATACCTTGTTCTTCACAAAATTTTTCAA
Organism: Lablab purpureus; assembly: GCA_030347555.1. NCBI lineage: Eukaryota > Viridiplantae > Streptophyta > Magnoliopsida > Fabales > Fabaceae > Lablab > Lablab purpureus. The sequence continues at coordinate 16,497,165 of CM059258.1, read as the reverse complement.
AAGAAACATTTTGAAATTTACCGCCATGATCACTTCTTAAAAACTTGATTTTTAAATCCTTTTCATTTTGAATAACCTTGACAAATTTTCTAAATTCTTTGAAAGCATCACTTTTAGATGAAAGAAAAAGAGTCCAAGTAAATCTAGAGTAATCATGAACAATCACAAGAGCATAATAATTGCCACCAAAACTTTTTGTTCTAAAGGGACCAAATAAATCCATGTGCAGTAATTCTAAAGGTTTCGAAGTGGAAACAATATTTTTAGATTTAAAAGAATTTTTAGTTTGCTTCCCTTTTTGACAAGCTGCACATAGTTTGTTCTTTTCAAAAATCAGTTTTGGCAAACCAATTACTAACTCTTTTGATATGAGTTTACTTAGATGAGGCATATGAATGTGAGCAGCTCTTCTATGCCATAACCATGGATCCTCTTCTTTAGCATCTAAACAAGATAAATTACTATATGTAGATGCACAATCAATATCAATTAAATAAATATTATTATGTCTCTTACCAATGAGGGCGATTTCATTTGAGTCCTTGTGATGAATTTTGCGAAGATCACTATCAAAAATTACCTTTAAACCTTTATCACAAAGTTGACTAATGCTTAGAAAATTGTGCTTCAACCCATCAATAAGAAGAACATCATGAATCTTTAAAGATTCTCCAATAACTCCACTACCAATGATTTTTCCCTTGTTGTCTCCATAGGTTACAAAACCTTGCTCTTTCTTTTTGAAGCTTTTGAATTTGCTTTTATCACTCGTCATGTGTCTTGAACAACCACTATCAAGATACCCCAACGACTTCCTTGACTTGGGACCAACCTGCATCATAAACAAAAATATTTAGGTCCCCTAAAGTCACTTATTAGGGTCCTCATGGGTTAGAAACAGTTTTTCCTTTGGGAACCCATTTGTATTTCCCATTAGGAACACTAAAACGCTTAATATTGCATTTATTAACCGAATGACCTTTATGCATACAATAAAAACATGTAGGAACATTTGTTTTTCTTGAGAAATATGCATTTTCATAAACTTTCTTTGTAGGAACACTTGTTTTATTAGAGAAATTTATATTTTCAAAAACCTTATTTGGATTAGACGTTTCTCCTTTTACAAAAACAGTTTTGGTAGGTTTATGATTAAATTTGAAATTATAACCAAGTCCTACTTTTTCATATAAACCTTTTTGCACATTTAAAACATTATTTAAATTTTTATTTCCCATAGTAATTTTTGAAAGAGATGTTTCAAGATAAGATACTTTATTAGTAAGAACATTACAATTTTCGCAAACAGGAATTTTTGTTTTGCATTTGCAAGGAATTTTTTCTTTTTCCAAATCCTCTTTCAAAACCTTTTTCTCTTCTTCCAAATTAATAATTTTCTTTTCAAGACTCTTATAGTCATTTTTTAATTTGTTATGAAAAGAAGTAAGTTTTTCAGATTTTTCACTAAATCAAGAAACTCTTCAAGCAATTCATCATAATTATTTGGAAGATCAAAATCACTTACCTTGCTACATGTGGATTCAGCATCATCATCCGCCATGAGACAAATGTTTGCTTTGCACTTTCAGAAGAACTTACTTCATTATCCTCCCAAGCAATGTACGCCTTCTTTTTCTTCTTGTCAAAAGGATTTTTGTATTTCTTTGCTTTTTCTTCATCTTTCTTGATGTTGGGGCAATCCGACTTCAAGTGTCCCCTTTTCCCACAACCATAGCATTTAAAGTTATCAAGAGAATTTAAATTTTCAGCTTTCTTACCTTTCTTGAAATTCCCTTTGTTTTTGTTCTTGATAAACTTCTTGTATTTCTTGACAAACAGGTTGATGTCACTGCATTCAAGGTTATCATCTGAATCACTACTCTCATCCTTGTAGGATTCGGCTTTAAGAGCAACACCTTTCCTTTTGATGTCTTCTTCCTCTCCTTTGAAGCGTCCAAGCTCAATTTCGTGTTCTCTAAGCTAACCAAAGAGAGTTGTCATATTCATGCTTGTGAGATTCTTGGATTCCGTGATAGCCGTCACCTTAGGTTACCATGTCCTATCCAAAGATTTTAAAATTTTCACATTTAATTCCTCAGTGTCAAATTTCTTACCTAACGCCTTGAGGTGATTTACAATGTGAGTAAATCTTTTCTAAACATCGTAGATGGTTTCCCCTTTGCTCATCCGGAACATCTCATATTCTTGAATCAAGGTGTTCTTCCTTGATCTTTTGACGTCTTCTGTTCCTTCATGTGTGCCTTCAAGAGTGTCCCACATCTCCTTTGCTGTAGCGCAATTAGACAACCTGTAAAACTCATCAACAGTTAAAGCAGATGATATCATATTGCATGCCCTTATATCGCATTGGTACTCATTGTACTCATCCTTCGTCCAACTTGCTCTCACTTTGGCTACCTGCACTTCATTAACAACAATCATAGGAATATATGGACCATTTACAATTGCATCCCAAACTCCTTGATCATTAGACCTAAGGAAAATCTCCATCCTCTTTTTCCAAAAAGGATAGTTTTCACCAGTAAAGAGTGGTGGTCTATGAATAGATGCACCTTCAGCAAAAGATTGATTTTTTCCTGCCATAAGGATCTTGATTTTGAGTAATTTTCAAAAACCAGCTCTGATACCAATTGTTAGAAATAAATGGCAGTGTAAAAATCAAGAGGGGGGTGAATTGGATTTTTAATAAACTTTTTCTCTTTAAAATAATTTTCCAGATTTTAATCAAATGTTTTAAAACCAGGATGTGGATTATCCTTAACCTTAGATGAGCGCAGTTTGAATTGAAATTGTTAATATGATCCACAATAAAAAGAGATAGGGAAAGAGAAAGAACACAAAGATTTATACTGGTTCGGATTAGGCCAATCCTACGTCCAGTTCCCAATCACCACAAATACATGATGATCACCCACTATCTTTAATTGAAATTACAAACACCAATTCATGCAATAACAAATAAAGATAAAGGAAACACCTCCTTAGACACACTACGGATGAAACACCTCCTCAGACACACTGAGGATGATTCCCACCTCTCTTGACACACAAGAGATGAACACACCTCCCTTAGAACAAATCCAAGTGATGAATTTTACCCGTTCAGAAAAACAGTAAAAGAAAGCACCTGATTGAGTGCTGAATGAAAGCTTAAGCACAATGATCACTACTTCCAAAGACTTTGATCAACCTTGAGAGAGTAAGAAAGCGATTTTGAAAAACTATAGCGCAAGAACACTTTGAATATTGTGTTTGATCAGATGTGTTGAACCTAAGACATTCTCTTTCATTTTATAATTCGAAAATACATTAAAGTTTCCATTCTTAGGTTGATTCAGCATTGAATTCGCAAAAACAACTTATTTAATCGATTATCTAAAAAGCTTAATCGATTATATCAGAGTTAAAAACTGGAAAACTCATTTTGCGTGATATAATCGATTAGATTAAGGCCATAATCGATTATGTTAACCCAGAATCAATATAATCGATTATCAAAAACACTTAATCGATTATTTTGTTCGTTAAACTATTTTGATTCAAATTTTAAGTAAAATAATCGATTAGACTTCGTATCATAATTGATTAAAAGTGTAGAAAAACGTTTTTGCGAGAAAATTACTTGCTCTCAAGTTTGAAATGGTCTTGAATGGGATTTATGACTTACTCTTTTCATCCATCTCCCAAAACAGAAACTTCTAAACTTGAAACTCCAACACTTGAGAAAATCTTCATCAATCTTCTCTCTTGAAAGCTTTAAAAACTCTTTATGCCTTGCCTTTTTCATCAAGCAACCTTCCTTTGTGAGATGACACAAGTCTTTAATGTTGTTTAGAGAACTTTAAATCTTCATCATCAATACTTTGAATCTTCATGAAATATTGAGAGGACTTCATCAACACTTGTTCTTGAAATATGCTAACATTTTTAACCATGAGTGCCTTCCTGGTGACCCTATTTTGGGATACCTTACCTTACTGGTGACCTTAATCTGGGATCCCTAACCTGGGATACTCCACCTAGGTACTCAGCTCGAACTTGGGCTTTGATACCATTTCTTGGGAGATTCTGGGGAAGAGAATGGACTACAAACACAACCACATAAGTGTCCATGGCACCACCTCCAACCCAAAACCTTAAGGCAATGGGTTTATGAGTCTTCTTCCTTATATATTGCTCCACACACTCATTTTTCCCCAATGTAGGACTTACACTCACACTTGGATTCCCAACAATTTCTCCGTCAAGTGTGCATGTTTCCCCTCGAGCGAAAGCATTTCTTTAGCCCTGAGTACCATACGGGTGACCCTTACTTGTACCGTCGTTCAGCAATGGGACCCACTTCCCCAAAACCTCTGTCAGGAAGACTTGAGATACAAGGACCACTTCACCTAGTCTAGTTGTACCTCATTTTAGTTGGCTAACCATTGGCTCTAATACCATTGTTGGGTCTTTCGAGGGAGGATACGTTGGGGCAGACGACACCAAATGAGCCACGAGCCAATCCATATAAGGGAATTGACACCACCTTCAACCCAAAACCTTAAGACAATGGGTTTATGGGTCTTCTCACTTATATGGTGTTTAACTTTCCCAATCCTACCCAATGTGGGACTCCAACTCACACTTGTATCCTAACACAAAGCACAAAGCACCATCAGCCCGAGATGACCATGACGTATCTCACGCTCCATCACGTTACCCGTCCCAGGAGGACCAGTCCCAACATCAACATCTCCACACGTCCAATAGGGCATCCCTATGGACATTAGAGAGGAAGGCAAAACCCCTCCAAAGCCATCCTCCAAGGAGACGAATAGAGGAAGACCTACAGGCTTCCACCCTTTCATCAAGGATATTGCTCATGTCGAGCTCCCACACAATTGGAAGCCGCCCTACATTGAAAAGTATGATGGATCCTCAGATCCAAACGAGCATCTCAAGGCTTATATGGTAAAACCCAACTTGTTGTCAAAGGACCCCGCCATCCACTGTCAGATTTTCCCAACCACTCTAAAGGGTCCAGCATTAAAATGGTATTACTACTTACCTCATAATTCCATTGACTCATTTGAAATGCTAAGCACCAAGTTGACATCAAGGTTCGCTGATAGTAAATTGTTGGTGACCAACATGGCATCCCTCAGTCATATAGTCCAAGGGGAAACCGAGTCCCTCCGACAATACATGGGACGATTCGCACAAGCGTCGCTCCATATTCCCGACCTGCACCCTACTGTGGCCATGCATACACTTTTTGTAGGCCTTAAAATAGGTCCATTCTTCGATACTTTGTACGTTGATCCTCTGATCAATATAGATGCATTATGTACCCGAGCTGCTCGATATATAAGTATCAAGGAAAATACAAAGATGCGCAAGCGAGCAACATAGGAAAGGATTCACCTTTCCACCCCAGGTTGCAATTCTTAAACCGCCTATAAGAGGAAAAAGGGGAGGTTCGATACCTACACACCCCTAAATGCAAGTCGTTAGATCATTGATGGAAGCATCCTCAAGCAGCGGAAGAATCATGAAAAATTTAACTATTCCTAAGTTCCCAGGAACTGAGGATTGAGTTCCTCTCTCTAGGAAGGTTCCTTGGAGAAGATCCCATGAGGAGAATACTCCCATTTGGTGACTTTAAAGAACAAGAAGACAAGCAATTTAGCTTTATCAAATTCTCATTCAATTCAAAGTGTTTTTGCAATAGGCAAAGGGTTCTTATTGTTAAATTTATGCACATAAAAGTGGTATACAGCTGTCATTGTATTCTCTCTCTCATATATATATATATCAGTTGAGATTTAAAATATCTCATCTATTTTTTCTCCATAACTTTAAGTTGGTATCAAGAGCCCTAGGTTTAGGGTTTATTATATTCCAGTCACTATTATTGCAGTCCACGGCTGTCCACCGCTGTCACTACCGTCTGCCGCCGCCAGCCGCCAGCCGCCTCCGTTCGCCGTCTCCAGCCGCCGCCGTCGCCGCCATTTTTTCCGGCGAAGACAGGGTTAGGTGCGCCTCGAGGAGCGCGACCCAACCCCGGTGGCCGTTTTGTCAACCGATCTCCAACGCGCCTCCACACGCCTCCACGCGCCTCTCACCGTTCGTCCTCCACCAAGCGCGTGTTTCCCACGCGCCGCCTTCCCGGTGTCGGAATCACGCCGGATCGGTGTCGTTCGTCTTGTCGGCTCTATCTGGGCTCATTGCTGCCCTTGTTTCTTTGTTTGGTTGCACAGTTAGGGTTTTCCCCTTCAAGGCTAGGGTTTTTCCCTTTACTGTTAGGGTTTTTCCCAACAGTCTCGGCACAACTGTTTGTCTACGGTCTTTCTTTTAAAATGACTTCTATTTTTTCGGCTACTCCTACTATTACTACGGCAAAGCTAAACTGGAAAAATTATTTATCTTGGTCCGCCTCCGTGGAGTTATGGTTCCTTGGTCAAGGGTACCATGATCATTTAGAGAAAGATGTTACTGCTGTTTCAAATGAAGAAAAAGCACAGTGGCAGAAAATAGACTTCCAGTTATGTGCTGTTTTATGGCAGTCAGTTGAACCTGATGTCTTAGAAATTTTGAGATCATTTAAAACATGTGCTTCCTTCTGGAAAAAGGCGCAAGATATATTTGCCAATGACATTCAGCGTCTCTTTGATGCAACCAAAAGAGTAGCCTCCCTCACACAGAACAATCATTACATGATTGCACATGTAGCAAAGGTACGAGGTGCAGTAGAAGAACTCAAGAGATTTTTTATTGCTGACTCGCTGGAAGACGTCAACAAAAAATTTGATAAATTATACATGGTCCTGATCTTGAGAAGTCTACATGCAGACTTTGATCATGTACGTGACCAAATTTTAGCTGGTGACCAGATTCCCTCTATGGACAACCTTGTCACTAGACTTCTTCGGGTGCCAACCTTGTTAAAAGATGAAAATTCAGTTGAAGTGATTGAAACATCAACAATGATAGCACCTAGAGGAAGAGGAGGAGGTCGTAGTAATCGGGGAGGACGTGGCGGACGGAGTGGTCGTCCTTAATGCACATATTGCAAGAGAATGGGTCACACTCAAGAGAATTGCTACTCCTTGCATGGCTTTCCAGACAAGACAGTTCATGTCTCTAAATCTGAAAAAGGAGAGTCCAAATTTGCTGATGAAGAGTACCAAGAATATTTGAGACTTAAATATGAAAAATCTAACCAACAAGGTCAATCTTCTTCAGGACCAAGTGTTTCAACAGCTTGTATTTCTCAATCTGTGGAAGGTCAAGGTCCATGGATACTTGATTCAGGTGCTTCTAACCACATCTCTGGTAATAGTTCTTCATTCTCGTTTATCTCTGAAACTTCCTCATCTTGTTACTGTAGCTAATGGATCTAAAGTTGCATCTCAAGGAATTGGTCAAGTTCCTTTGTCTCCCTCTTTAAATCTCAATTCTGTCTTGTACATTCCACATTGTCCTTATAATTTAGTTTCTTTAAGTCAGCTAACTCGTTCCTTGAACTGTTTTATAACCTTTGATGCTCATTCCTTTGTCATACAGGAACATGGTACGGGTCGTCTGATTGGAGAAGGACATGAATCACGAGGACTTTATTATCTGAAAACAAGTCCACCATCTGTGTCATGTGTTGCTACTTCAACCCCAAAGCTTTTGCATGATCGTCTGGGTCACCCAAGTCTAGCCAAGTTGAAGATTTTAGATCCTAGTCTTAGAAAACTTCAAGTGTTAGAATGTGAACCATGTCAACTAGGAAAACATGTTAGATCTTCATTTCCAAAACAAACTCACAACAGATGTAACTCAACTTTTTCTACCATTCATTCAGATATTTGGGGACCTAGTCGTGTCCCCTCTTTTGGCTTTAGGTATTTTGTAACTTTCATTGATGAATTTTCTTGTTGCACTTGGGTTTATTTAATGAAAGAACGATCTGAGCTTTTGTCCGTATTTATGTCTTTTTTTAATGAAATCAGAAATCAATTTGGAAAAATAATTAAAGTCTTGCGAAGTGACAATGCTAAAGAGTATTTTTCGGTTGAACTTTCTTCCTTCTTATCCTCACAAGGTATTTTACATCAATCCACCTGTCCTCACACACCACAACAAAATGGCATTGCCGAGAGAAAAAATAGGCATCTAATTGAAACTGCATGCTCTCTAATGTTGAATACAAATGTTCTTGTCCATCATTGGGGAGATGCAGTTCTCACTGCTTGTTTTTTAATAAATAGGATGCCTTCTTCTTCTTTGGAAAATCAAATACCTAATTCCATTATTTTTCCACATGATTCTTTATTTCATGTCCCTCCTAAAGTCTTTGGTTGTACCTGTTTTGTTCATAGTATATCTCCAGGTTCAGACAAACTCTCTGCCAAGGCTATTAAATGTGTTTTTCTAGGATACTCTCGTCTTCAGAAAGGGTACAAATGGTACTCTCCAACTACTAGAAGATACTATATGTCAGCTGATGTCACCTTTTTTGAGGATACACCTTTTTTCTCATCTTCCATAGATGCTACTGTATCCATTCAACAAGTTCTCCCCATCCCTACTTTGGGTCCTATGTTGATTCCTACTTCCTTTACCTCCACTGATGCACCCCACTCTGACACTGGCCCACCACCTCTCCTTACATACCAACGTAGGGCCCACCAAGCTCCTCCTCATATTCCCGAAGTCTCTCATGATTCAGATCCTCCTCCAGCAGCTTCCCCTGCCATGGATCCTTCATCATCTACTCTTTCCCATGACTCCACTTCAAATTGGCCTATTGCTTTAAGGAAAGGTATTCGGTCCACTCGTAATCCATATCCTGTTTATACCTTTTTGAGTTATCATCGTTTATCTCCTTCATATTCTTCTTTTGTTTTTTCTTTGTCTTCCATTGTTGTTCCTAAAACTATTCATGAGGCCCTTGATCATCCTGGTTGGCGACAAGCCATGATTGATGAAATGCAGTGCTCTTGCAAGCAATGGCACCTGGAGCTTGTTCCTCTTCCATCCGGAAAGAAGACAGCTTGGTTGTAGATGGGTCTATGTCTGTTAAAGTTGGCCCTAGTGGTGAAGTTAATCGTCTTAAAGCTCAGTTGGTAGCTAAAGGATATACCCAAATTTATGGTCTTGACTATTGTGATACTTTCTCTCCTGTGGCCAAAATTACTACTGTTCGGCTTTTTCTTGCTATGGCTGCTATTCGCCATTGGCCACTTCACCAACTTGACATTAAAAATGCTTTCCTTCATGGTGACCTCGAGGAGGAGATTTACATGGAGCAACCTCCTGGGTTTGTTGCTCGGGGGAGTCCGGTCTAGTGTGTAAACTCCGTCGCTCTCTCTATGGTTTGAAGCAATCACCTCGGGCTTGGTTTGGTAAATTCGATCCCATCACTGCAGATTTTTGGATTGAAACGAAGTGAGGCAGATCATTCCGTCTTCTATTGTCATACTTCTGTTGGGAAATGTGTTTATCTAATGGTCTATGTTGATGATATAGTTATCACAGGAAATGATGCCACTAGGATCTCTCAGCTAAAGGAGCATTTATTCAGCCATTTTCAAACAAAAGATCTTGGCTTTCTAAAATACTTTTTGGGTATTGAAGTGGCTCAATCAAAGGAAGGTGTTGTCATTTCACAAAGAAAATATGCTCTTGACATTCTAGAGGAGACTGGGCTAGAAAATTGCAAACTTATTGATAGCCCCATGGATCCAAATCAAAAGTTGATGGTGGACCAAGGTGAAACCTTTTCAGATCCAAAAAGATATAGGAGGCTAGTTGGAAAACTCATTTATCTCAGTATTACAAGGCCTGACATTTCTTATGCTGTGGGAGTTGTTAGTCAATTCATGCAGAATCCTCATATTGATCATTGCAATGCTGTGCTTCGCATTCTCAAATATATCAAACAGGCTCCAGGACAAGGATTATTGTATGAAGACAAAGGAAATACACAAATTATAGGGTATTGTGACGCAGATTGGGTTGGCTGTCCTATTAACAGAAGATCCACCTCAGGTTATTGTGTATTTCATTGGAGGGAATATTGTGTCTTGGAAGAGCAAGAAACAAAGTGTTGTTGCTCGATCTAGTGCAAAAGCTGAATATAGATCCATGGCTCTAGCCACTTGTGAACTTGTGTGGATTAAACAACTTCTTATAGAGTTGAAATTTTGTGAAGTTGAGCAGATGAAGTTAAATTGTGATAATCAAGCAGCACTTCATATTTCTTCCAATCCTGTGTTTCATGAAAGGACCAAACATATAGAGATTGATTGTCATTTTATCAGGGAGAAATTGTTGTCCAAGGAACTGTGTACTGGGTTTGTCAGCTCTAACGATCAACTTGCAGACATTTTTACTAAGTCCTTAAGAGGACCTAGAATTCAGTTTATATGTTCCAAGCTGGGTGCATACAATTTATATGCTCCAGCTTGAGGGGGAGTGTTAAATATATGCACATAAAAGTGGTATACAGCTGTCATTGTATTCTCTCTCTCATATATATATATATCAGTTGAGATTTAAAATATCTCATTTGTTTTTTCTCCATAACTTTAAGTCTTATATATAGATGAATGGGCTCCCTAGCACTCTTTGCTACAAAAGATGTGGGACTAAAAGTGAAAATGCAAAAAAATGGGCTAAATACTAGCTAGGGACGAAAATCCTCTTCGCCAAACAAGGCCCTCCCCATTTTAGCCTAAAATGGCACTAATTTGCTTGATGTGGGACTTGATTCCTTCACAGTCTTCCCTTCACTTGTTTGGTTGAAGAATGAGTTTCCTACCATGCCTTAATAGCCCCTAGGAAGTGTATTTGGAAACCTTTGGTTAGCCATTGGATACCCCTTGGTCCGCCCCATGTGCAGCTCAAAATATGGCCCAATTCGAGCCCAATTAGAAGCCGAATTGGAACCCAATTAGAGGCCCACTTATGTCATTCAAATACAAGTGAACCTATTTTATCTTATACATTTTTCTACAAAGAAAACAAGAAAATAAAACTCCTATACAAATATTTACAAGAGAAAGAAGAAAGAAGAAAAATCCTAGTTCTACTCTCCAAAATAGAAGAGTTTTCATCCTTGAAGCTTCATTCTCTTCAATCCTCTTAGCCAACGAATGTGGGCTGGATGGTTTTCCATCAATCATACTATGGGAGGCCTTCAACATGGAGCTTATTCAAAGCCCTCCTGCCAAACCTTCTCCTCCCAATGTTGATCTCTCCTAAAGATGCAAATACCATCAAAACACAAGTCACACCATCGAGGACGAGGCCGAGGTGGCTCGTGAGGAGGAAGAGGTCAGGGAAATAGGGGAAACTATCAAGGAAGAGGGCATGGTGGTCTAGGTTCCCAACAAGTTACTAAGGTCGCCTCACCAGTAGTGAAATTCGAGGTCAGGCAGCAACCTCAATAGAACTCCACCAACATCAAAGGCACAATTAACACCATAGTTGGTGGATTCGGGGGGTGGCAGCACCAAAGCATCACGAAAGACACACCTTTGAAGTGTAAACTCGGTGGACATCTTCCTTCCCCAATCTCTCCCTCCAATCGCGTTCACCAACGATCATTTCTCCATCAATGATTTGAATCAAGATAATTTGATGGTTGTAACGACCACAACAACAAATTGGAGAGTTCAAAAAGTCCTCATTGACCAGGGTAGCTCAGCTAATGTCTTGCATTGGTCCATGTTCCTAAAATTGTACATTCCAACTTCCATGATTCCTACCCGGACCCACTCGTCGAATTTGCAAGAGAAAGGGTACACACAAAAGGGTATATCAACCTCTTAACCACCTTCGGTACCCCTGAGCCATACTGAACTCTATTGGTCCAGTATATCCTAGTAGAAGCAGATACGTCCTACAATGCATTGATTGAGCGTCAAACATTGAACAAGCTCGACACCGTCATGTCTACCCTACACATGGCCATGAAATTCCCCTCAGAACACAGGGAAATCATCACAGTGAAGGCTGATCCCAAAACAATCCAGTAGTGTTATGTGCAGCCTCTCAAGGTAAGCCCTTATACCTTGAGAATTGTTGCCACTGACACCGTAACCAGACCGAGGTCACCATGACCCAAACTGAGGTTTTGGAGTTTCTCGAGCATGTGACAAAAGTGTTAGGTAAACAATGTCTCATGATTGAAGTTGATTCGCTCGACCAATGCACAGACAGAGTAGCACTCGACGCTCATATTAAATTAGATTTGGATCCCCAGGTCGAGCGATAAAAGGATATTGGATGAGTCGCATGACATCCTTCCCGAGGATCCCAAAGAGGTCAGGTATATACGCCATCAGGCCTCGTTCTACACCATATATAAGGAGATTTATTTCACTAAGGTATCTCTTCATCATTGCTCAAATGTCTGGACCATGACCAAGCTCAATACGTCTTAGCCGAGCTCTACAAAGGTATATGTGGGATGCACTCTAGAGGTTGGTGCATGGCTACACACGTCATTCGAGCAGGTTATTATTGGTATATAGTAAGAAAAGACGCGTATGTCTTCATAGAAAGATGCCCAAAGTGTTAGAAGTACTGTCTCTTACACACTTTACCTCCTGACTAGTTACATTACATACTCACTATGGTCGTTCACCACTTAGGGCATGGACATTCTTGGTACGTTCCTTTAGCTAAGGGACAGGTAAAGTTTTTAATTGTGACTATTGATTACTTCACTAAATGGATAAAAGTCGAACCCCTGAAAACTATCACAACTCAGTAGGTGAAAAAATTCTCTTGGAATAATATCATTTGTAGGCATGGACTCCCACATTCCATTGTAACAAACAACGGATGACAATTCATTGACAAAGGGTTTGATCAATTTCTACAACAACTCAAAATAAGCACCGAGTATCATCCGTCAAACACCCTCAAACCAATGGGAAAGTCGAAGCTGCCAATAAGGTAATCCTAAACGAGCTAAAAACGAAGCCCGATCAAGCCAAAGGTCTTTAGGCCGAAGAGCTCCTAGGAATCCTTTGGGGTTACCACTACACCCCTCAGTCTTCCACAAAGGGAGACCCTATTCTGACTTACAACACTGATGACATGATACCTGATGAATGCCTAGGAGGCATTACATGTGTTGTAGGATCTCTCAAACATGTGTAGAAACATAGGAAATCAAAATAGCATGAAGATTAGCATAAAAGAACATGAAAACTGAAATTTCCCCCAAATGTTAGGGTTCCAATCGGTGTAAACATATTAAAATTGCAAAACAAATCAAATCAACCGATTAGAATCAAGAACACATGCATAGGAAGGCATAGAATGAAAGAAACTTGAATTTAATCGGTGCAATTGATTGCAAATGGACCAAGAAAGGTGCAGCACATATGAACAAAAGTAAGAACATGAAAAGGAAAACATGGAAGAGAAAAAGAGATGAAGAACACGCCACTTTTCCAAGAAAAGATAAGTGCAAAAGACAATCACCACTTGAATTTAGGAAAACTCAAGATAAGATTCAAAGAAAATGAGGAATACCTCTTGAACTTCAAAAAGAAATGCTCTAGCAAATGTATTCAAGCTTCAAAGTTATGATACAAATGAAAGAAACACCTATTTATAGAGTGGAGGTGTGGCACTCATGGACATGGGAGAAAGGTGAATGGCTTAGGCCATGTTTGGAGATGCTCCCAAGCTTCCCAAACAAGGCCCTTCCCACTATCCTTATGTCCAAACACCCCTCCTCTTGTGTTTATTTGTGACAAAGTCATAAAAAATACTAAACTATTTTTATTTACAAGGATTATTAATATTTCTAATGTCTTCTTCCAATTTCTTGTACATTCCTCTAGTTTTTCTTCCTTCCTTTTCTTCAAATCGTTTTGTAATGTTTTCTCTTTCCAATTCTTCTTTGGCTCTTCTCCTAACAACTCCTCCTTGTGATGAACTAGGTTCTTCATGATTTGGGATCATATCATCCTCCCCCTCTTGAAAAGAATTTGTCCTTGAATTTGGGGTACCTATATCATACAAAGACAAGTCATTAACATGGAAACTATTGAAATTATTTATTATACCTACCAAAGAAGGTTTTATTTTGCAAGAAGAAAACTACTTATAGTATTTACATACTTGTTTACCTTTTAGTATTCCTAGATCAAATACAAACCAATGCATTCTCAAAGATGTGAAATATTTTTCAAAATCTTTTAATTTTCTGAAACTTCTATTATTTTTACTAAATTCGTTTTATTTGAATTATAAAGGATGAAGTTTCTATGCAAACAATTTGACAACAATTAAAACATGCAATTTGTCCATAGAGATTCGCACACACGGTACAATGTCCATGATAACTTGATTTCTATACTCATACCTTGTGGCTCATTGCACCTCCTTGAAGTTTTCAATTTCACTTTCTTTGAATTTTAAGCTGAATTTTATAGTTTTCATGAATGTAGGTAAATAAATAAAATAGGGTGTTATATTTTCATTTTATAGCTAAAAAATAAAATTTAACTGATTTAGCTTTAACTTGCTATTCCAATTCTAATTTTCTTAGATGTCTACATTGAGTTGAACCCTTTGATGGTAGGATTGACCCTTGAATGCGGTGGAATGGGATGGAGACGTGCACAAGCTGTGAATTGCATTGAATTCAGTCCAATTAAAGCAAGAAAAGGGAATTAGCAATGCAGCCCAATTGATGGCCTCGTACAACAGTGGTGAACAGTAAAAAAACCCAATATTCCTTGTAATCCACCAAGGCAGCTTTATGTATGGTCATTGGTTGATAATGCAGGGCCCAACTGGAGGCATTAGGGCAGCCTTTGCAGAAATAAAAGAAAGGAGAGCGACGCTGAAAGCAAGGGAGAGAGGAGAGAGCAAATAAACCAGAAACAGCAGAACAGAAAACCAGAAACAGCAGAACAGGAAACCAAAAACAGCAGAACAGGAAACCAAAAACAGCAGAACAGGAAACCAAAAACAGTAGAACAGGATACCAGAAACAGCAGAACAGAAAACCAGAAGCAGCAAAACAGAGAAAAAGAGAGAACAGCGGAAAAGAAAGGAGGGGAGAATGGCGGTGCAGGGGTAGCTGGGAGAGAACAGAACCAAAAATATTCTCTAGCTTGTTCACTCTTCTTAGTTTTCAATTCAGCTGATGAGATTATGGATTTGTTTCAAATTGCATTTTACTGTTTTAAGAATCGTAAATGAACCGCTTGAATTTTCTTCTTAACCGCGTGTAAGTTAGGTAGATGAGTTTGGTGTTCACTTTTCCATTGCATCTTGGTATTTACTGTTTAACTGAAATTAAACATTTACTGTTTTGCATTTTGCGTTTTACGTTTACTACTAGTTGTGTTTTGTTGTTTATAGTTTTCTTTAGTTTGCTGGTTGTTTCCATCCTTTGCTGTTCAGTTTAAAGTTGATATCACTATGATGACTTATTGTTTTTCTCTTTTATTTGGTTTTATTAGTTTTGATTGTTTTAAATTAAGAGCAGCACACAACAGTAGTTAAGCTGCTCCTTTATTTTATTTTCTTCTTTTGGAATTCCCCCCCCCTTTTTTCTTGGATTAACATGAACTTCATCAATCTGTATTTTGGCATAACACTCCTTGGATTGACTTGAGTTGATTCCTATACTACGCTAGTAGTGATTAGTGATAACTCGATTTCTATGCTCATACCTTATGGTTTATTGCACCTCCTTCACGTTTTTAATTTCACTTTCTTGGAACTTTAAGCTGAATTTTACAGTTTTCATGAATGAAGGTAAATAAGTAAAATAGGGTGTTATATTTTCATTTTATAGCTGAAAAGGAAAATTTAAATGATTTAGCTTTAACTTGTTTTTCCAATTCTAATTTTCTTAGATGTTTACATTGAGCTGACCCCCTTTTGTGGTAGAATTGATCCTGGAGTGGGATGGAGAGATGCACAAGCTGTGAATTGAATTGAATTAAGCCCAATTGAAGAAGGAAAGAGGAATTACCAAATCAGCCCAATTGCTAGCCTCATACAGCAGTGGTGAACAGTAAAAAGAGAAGAAGAAAAAATACAGCAGCACAGTAATTCACCCAAGACAGCTTCGTACAGCATTGGCCATTGGGTGATGTGCGGGGCCCAATCAAGGCATTAGGGCAGCCTTTGCAGACATAAAAAGCGACGTGAGCAGTGCAGAGACGAGGAGTGCATAGAATTTCATTACAGCAAAAATAGAATTTACAGAGGCACAGAATTCCATAACAGCAGCTCAGGAGATGTCGTGACACAGGAGGGGCTGCTGCGTTTCTTCTATTTCTTTTTAGTTTTCATTAGAACAGTGCAGGAGTGATTGTATTTTCATGAATGTAGGATTTGTTAAGAATATATCAGTTGATGAGACTAAGTGTGTGACTAACGTTTATTGTTTTAAGAATGGTGAATGAACTATTTGAATCTCCTTTTTAATTGCGTGCAAGCTTTAACAGCAATTTCATTTCTACTATTCTATTGCCTTTTGATATTTATTGTTTCATTACATTTCGATTTTCCATTGCATTTAGATGTTCCTTTACATTTTGCTACTCTATTGCAGTTTGACATTCACTATTTCAACAACATTTCGATATTCATTGCATTTCCTAGCATTTCGATTTTCATTTTCTCTTTTATAGTTCGACATTCACTGTTTCAACAACATTTCGATATTCATTGCATTTCCTAGCATTTCGATTTTCACTTTTTCTATTGTAGTTTGATATTCACTGCTCAACAACATTTCGATTTTCACTGCATTCCATAGCATTTCAATTTTCTTTATTGTAGTTCAATTTTCATTATTTTCCACTGCATTTCGATTTTCTTTGCATTTCGACTTTCTCTGCATTTCTTTGTCTCTCGATTTTCATTGTTTCACTACAACTCGATTTTCTCTGCAATTCGATTTTCACTGCATTTCATTGCCTTTCGACTTTCATTGTTTCAACAGCATTTCGATTTTCACTGTTTACTGGAAATTACACATTCACTGTTCTGCACTCTGCATTTCACATTTACTGATAGTGATGTTCGATATTCATAGCTTCCGATTGTTCATTGCATTTCGATTTTCATTGTTTTATATAGCATTTCCTGCTTTAGTAATCTCGTTCATGTCCGAATAAGGAGTAGTGCATAACATTAGTTAAGTTGCTCCTGCAGTTGTTTTCTTTGATCGAACAAACCCCCCCCTTTTTATTTTTATTTTTATTTTTTTTTTACATGAACCTCTTCGATTTATATTTTGGTATAACACTCCTTGGATTGACTCGAGTTGATTCCTATACTACATTAGTAATGGTTAGTCAATTCAAAATTCTTTGAAAAGTTTGCACGACACAGGCTTTGTCAAATTGGCGCCGTTGCCGGGGAGTGTTGGTTTGCCATTAAATATTTTGATCGGGTTCATTGTTGTTTGTCTTGTTTTTCTTTCTTTTCTTTTCCTTTGTTTTCTTAGCTGCAATGTGGTTTGGTTCCTCTGCTGTGATGATGTTTCGTTGTCATTGATGACTGCGTGCAATGTATTTCCAGCTAATTGTTTATGACCAGGTCCAAAGTAGTAGATTTATACCCACTAGATCCTGAGATTCAACGAACATACAAGAAGCTATTGAAATCACATAGAGCATAATGTACTAAGCAAGAAAAGACAGATTCTGAAGCAAAAAGTTCCCATTCTGAATACGGGAAACGTGAAGACATGGCTGGTGAAAGAACTTTGAAAGAATTGGCCAATCCTGATATAGGCTACCAGCCCTTGTGCATTCAGTTACCACAGCTACCAGATGGTGCGGTAAGGTATGAATTGAAGTCTGGATTGATCCATTTACTGCCCAAATTTCATGGATTGGCAGGAGAGGATCCGCACAAACATTTGATGGAGTTTCATGTTGTCTGTTCCACTATGAAGCCAGTAGATGTGCCAGAAGAGCTCATTAAAATGAAGGCTTTTCCCTTTTCGTTATGTGATGCTGCTAAGGATTGGCTGTACTTGCAACCAACTCCAATCACCACGTGGACAGCTATGAAGAGGAGGTTCTTAGAAAAAAAATTTCCTGCATCCAAGACTGCATCAGTCAGAAAAGAGATAAGTGGCATACGCCAAATGCAAGGTGAATAATTATATGAATACTGGGAGAGATTCAACAAGTTGTGCTCATCATGTCCTAACCATCAAATCACTAAGCAACTTTTGATACAATATTTCTATGAAGGACTACAACCTATGGAAAGAAGCATGGTGGATGCAGCCAGCGGGGGCGCACTGATGGATAAAACTCCTGCTGCTGCTCGCTATTTAATTTCCAACATGGCAGCAAATTCCCAGCAGTTTGGTATGAGAAATAGTAGCAGGTCAGTGCAGGAATTGCAAACCAGTGCCGCAGATGCAACTGAGAATATGAGGTTGGAAAATAAATTGAATGAATTAACCTCTATGGTCAGACAATTAGCAGTGGGGCAGCAATTTAGTGCAGGACAACAGAAAATATGTGGAATCTGTGCTGCTGATAATTTTACAGATGTTTGCCCACAGTTACAAGAGTCAAATAGCAGTGGGGTTTTTCAGTTGCAATCTAATTCCTACAAAAATCAGTCCAGCCAGCAATACAACCCCTATGCACAGACTTACAATCCAGGTTGGAGAGATCACCCGAATTTGAGATATGGTGCAGCTCAGTCACAGCAGCCACACACCTCTTTTCCTCCACACTAGAATTTTCAGCAACCCCCAAACCAGTATCGGAACCAATTCCAGCAGAGGTATGTACCTCCTCCATTGCGAAACAATCAAGCTAATCTAGCTGCAACCACACCGAATGTCAATCCAACAATACAAGGCAATGCAAACTTGTCCACAGAAGATATGATCAAACAAATGGCTGACAGAATGGCTGCACAAATGGCTGCCCAGATTGAACAAAACCTCACAGCCACAGTACAGGATCTCAAAACACAGTTGGGGCAACTTGCTACTGAAATGAATGAGATCAAGCAACAAGGATTAGGAAAATTACCTTCCCAATCTGTATCGAATCAGCATGGAAATGTCAGTGCCATAACACTTCGCAGTGGCAAGGAACTGGTTGAGGGAAATCAGAAGATGCAGAAAAAGCAGACTGCAAGTCCAACAGTTCCACATCCAAACCTCTCTACAGGACAGCAGCAACCAGTACAGCCCACTCCTATGCCTTTCCCTTCTAGAGCTGCCGCTGCCACTAAAAAAAGAGCAGAAGACCATTATGACCTGATGAACGTTTTAAAGAAGGTGGAGATCAACATTCCACTTTTGGATGCCATAAAACAAACTCCCAAATATGCAAAATTCTTGAAGGAGCTGTGCACTTACAAGAGAAATCTAAGGGAGAGACACTTCCAGACAGTTTCAGCTCTCTCTCAGTCCAGATTGCCTCCAAATTGTGAAGATCCACGACACTTTACAATTCCCTGCACTATTGGAGAGTTGACCATAGCTGATGCCCTCCTAGATTTAGGAGCCTCTATTAATGTGATGTCATCCACAGTCTACAAGATGTTGCATCTTGGAGAACTAAAACCAACAAATGTGGTGATTCAACTTGCAAATAGAAGTGTGGCTCATCCCTTGGGCGTGCTGGAAGACGTGTTAATCAAGGTAAATACATTGATTTTTCCAGCTGACTTCTACATTCTTGATATGCAGGATGAGAGTTCAATGCACAGATCTACCCTGATTTTAGGGAGACCTTTCTTGATGACTGCAAGAACAAAAATTGATGTTCATTCTGGTACCATGACCATGGAATTTGGAGAAGATATGGTTCAATTTAACATCTTTGAGGCTATGAAGCTACCAGTGGAGAACCATTCCCTCTTGTATGAGCATTTAGTTTTTGTCTGCAAAACCATACAACCACCTGAGGAAATTCATCCCTATGCAGCAGTAGAACTAGGAACAAATTTTGACTTTGAATCTTTTGCTGAATTTTCTGAATTCCTGGATTTCCTTAGTGTAGATAATGACACTTTCACAGATTGTGATTGCACTAATAATACCTGTACAACATGTCATGAAATAAATGCCATCACCAGTTCTTTGGCTAGTGATTTTGCAGGGAATGAGGGAGAAAATAGCTTGCCACACACACCAATTGAACACACAAAAGATGCAGCAGCAGAAAAATTCCAGGCAAAGCAGTTTGATCTCAAACCTCTTCCAGACACTCTGAAATATGTATATCTGGATGAAGATCAGCAATACCCAGTCATTGTTGCCCAGAACTTGACTGAGAACCAAGAAGGCCAACTGCTGCAACTCTTGAGGAAATACAGAAAAGCCATTGGATGGTCATTGGCAGACATTCCTGGGATCAGCCCATCTGTTTGTATGCACAGAATACTGTTAGATGATGAATTGAAACCCGTGAGGCAACCACAGAGAAGGCTAAATCCCACAATCCTTGGTGTAGTGAAGGAAGAGATTACCAAGCTACTGAAGGCTGGAATCATCTATCCTATCTCGGACAGCACTTGGGTTTCACCAGTCTAGGTAGTCCCAAAGAAGTCAGGAGTCACAGTGATACAAAACAGAGAAAATGATTTGATACCAACCAGGATAACAAATCAATGGAGAGTATGCATAGACTACAGGAAGCTAAATCAAGCTACCAGGAAAGATCACATTGAAGCTAATCTTGTTTTGAATTTTGAAAAATGCCATTTTATGGTGAATGAAGGAGTGGTTTTAGGCCACCTCATCTCTGAAAAAGGAATTGAGGTTGACAAAGCAAAGATTGATGTAATTTCTTCTATGCCTAACCCCTCTTCTATGAGGCAAATTCGCTCTTTTCTTGGTCATGCAGGCTTTTACAGGAAGTTCATTAAAGATTTCAGCAAAATTGCTTTGCCACTGTCTAACTTGTTGTAGAAGAATGTACAATTTGAATTCTCTGAATCTTGCAAGAAGGCATTTGAAGAGCTAAAGGAGAAACTCACCACAGCACCTATTCTACAGCCCCCAAACTGGCAATTTCCTTTTGAGCTAATGTGTGATGCTTCAGACTTTGCTTTAGGTGCCATGTTGTCACAAAGGAGGGATAAATTTCCCTATGTCATTGCCTATGCGTCCATAACTCTTGATGCAGCTCAAAGCAACTACACAACAATAGAAAAAGAGTTGCTGGCCATTGTTTTTGCATTGGACAAGTTTCGGTCATACTTGGTAGGGTCCAGAATTACCATATACACAGACCATGCTGCTTTGAAATACTTGTTGAAGAAGGCTGATGCAAAGCCAAGACTGATCAGGTGGATGCTTCTTCTACAAGAATTCGATCTAGACATCAAAGACCGCAGTGGAGCATTGAACCAAGTTGTTGATCATCTGAGCAGAATTTCAGGGCACCATGATCCAATACCCATACATGATGATTTCCCTGATACTCTCCTTTATGCCTTACATTCTTCCTCTCTCACTCCTTGGTATGCAGATCTGGTCAATTACCTAGCTTCAGGTATTCTGCCCCTACACGCATCCAAAGCTCAGCAGCACAAGTTGAAGGCAGATGCTAAATACTATGTCTGGGATGACCCATACTTGTGGAAGTTTGGCAGCGACCAAGTCATCAGAAGATGTATTCCTAACAATGAATTTCAAGACATTCTTCAGCACTGTCATGACACCAGCTTTGGAGGACACACTGGATCTTATAGGACTACACAGAGAGTCCTAGACTGTGGATTCTACTAGCCTACACTTTTTAGAGATGCACACAAATTTGTTGTTTCTTGTGAAAAATGCCAGCGAGCCCATGGCAACATAACAAAGAAGGATGAAATGCCTCAGCAACCCATTATCTTTTGTGAAGTCTTTGATGTATGGGGAATCGACTTTATGGGACCTTTTCCAAACTCTGCTGGTTTCTCCTATATACTACTTGTTGTCGATTATGTCTCTAGATGGATGGAAGCCAAGGCCACACGCACCAATGATGCCAAAGTAGTGGTCGAATTTCT
Organism: Lablab purpureus; assembly: GCA_030347555.1. NCBI lineage: Eukaryota > Viridiplantae > Streptophyta > Magnoliopsida > Fabales > Fabaceae > Lablab > Lablab purpureus. The sequence continues at coordinate 16,475,136 of CM059258.1, read as the reverse complement.
CAGGACTCACATTTTCTGCAGATTTGGAGTACCTAAAGCTATAATCAGTGACCAAGGCAGTCATTTCTGCAACAGAATTCTTGCAGCCTTATTCCACAAATATGGAGTCACTCATCGGACTTCCACACCTTACCACCCCCAAACTAATGGGCAAGCTGAAGTATTCAATAGGGAAGTGAAGAATCTGCTTCAAAAATTGATCCACCCCCACAGAAAAAATTGGAGTCAACTGTTGGATGAGGCATTGTGGGCCCAAAGAACATCCTATAAAACACCCTTAGGTATGTCACCTTTCAGGGTAGTTTTTGGTAAGGCTTGCCACCTCCCAGTTGAAATTGAACACAAAGCTTATTGGGCTGTGAAACAATGCAATTTGAATTTAAATGAAGCTGGCACAGAGAGAAAACTGCAACTCCAAGAATTGGAGGAAATTAGGCTGCAGGCCTATGAAAATTCAAAATTGTACAAGGAAAAGGTGAAGAAATACCATGATATGCAGATTTCCAGCAAAGTGTTCCATGAGGGGCAGAAAGTATTGTTGTTCAATTCTAGACTGAAATTGATTGCTGGAAAATTAAGATCCAAATGGACCGGTCCCTACATTGTTACCAAGGTTTTTCCCCATGGAGCTGTGGAAATTTCTGATGCGGCTAATGGTAGAACATTCAAAGTTAATGGTCAACAACTGAAAATATTTCATGAGAGCCATCCACAGTAGGACTCAATAGCTGCAACATCTTTGCTTTTAAAGGAACCACTCACGGCTGAAGAAGAGCCTCCAACAGCAGCTACATAGCTGGACATACTGTTTGTTTTCTCTTTCTCTTTCCTCTCACCCACATTGGGGACAATGTTTGTTTCAAGTGTGGGGGCAGTGATTCTCTTTTTTATTTTATTTTACTTTATTTGATCTGTTTTGTTTTGTTTTGATAGTTCCATTGCTAGAAGTTCTTGTTTTGAAGTTTTGCAGAATAAGTGCTAATCTGTTTGGAATTTTGTCAATGACTCATTAATGAGCAGTTTCGATTTCCCTTGTCATGGTCAAAAGCCTTCCCTCTAATTAACATAGGCATGTGATGAATTCAGCCGTTCTTTTTCAAAAGGGTTAGATGAGAATCAACTTGACACATAAACCCTGGTGAGATTTGAGCCTATATAGTTTTGTTGTGTGATACACCCATGATTGCAAGGTGTTGATGATTTGTGATTTGATGATGTTTTTAAAAGCTTTGATGATGTTTTAATAATGTGTTGAGTTTGTGATTAATGGTTCTGGATTGATTTAGAATTTCTAGACATGATTAGATTATCTGTACATGATTAGCAAATTGAAATATGATAATCTGTTGCTTTTGTTATTCATCAGTTAGTCTGCTAATCCTGTTGCGTTAGTTGACTATTTTCATTAAATGTACCAGAAATACAGGTTTAATGAAAATAGCAAACTGGTTTGGGTCTTAAGTCGACTATTTTGTTCCAGACCTCTCCTTATGCTGAAAAAGAGCGAACGCGGGTTTTAAAGATTTCAAAACAGGCTGACCCAATGCAATTCCTTTTGCCTATAAATACAATGCTCAAGGACGAATCAAAGTGCGAAAGAATTCAGAAGAAAACTCTCAAGTGCTGCATACATTCAGAAGCAAAAAGATTTTGCAGAGTTTTTCGTTTTTACTGTGCTTACTGTTCAAGAAGAATTTCTTTCTTTCACTGTATCTTGTATTCTTTGATCTCTGGGGTAGAGATTCATAGGTGGGTTTTAGAACCCTGTTGTGTGTGATCGGGGTGATCACAGTGGCTCAGTGTGAGTCAGTGGGTTTAGAACTGTTTTATAGTGTTTAGAATAGGTTCTTTGATTTTCTTGTAGTGTTCAAGAAAGGTTTGTTGTAAAGAATACATTTTTGATAGTGATTAGGACCTGTGGAGTTGCAGATCACCAACTGGATGTAGTTCTTGCACAAAGAACGAACCAGTATAAACCTTGGTGTTATCTTTTCTCTTCCTTCATCATCTGTTATATTTTGCAGTAAGAACTAACCTACTATTTCGCAATTATCAGTCAGCTAATTCTCAATAAACTGCACCAGTAAATTTTCTGATACGAAAAAGTTTTCAATAAAGCTTTATATCAATTCAACCCCCCTTCTTGATATAATTCTGCATCTAACAATTGGTATCAGGAGCAGGTTCTTGTAAGGTACTCAAGAAAGATTCAAGATGGGTGACAAGCTTCCCTTTGCTGAAGGAGCATCTACCAAAACACCTCCACTCTTTGTAGGAGCGAATTATCCTTTCTGGAAAGCCAGAATGAAGATCTTCTTCGAGTCTGTTGATAGAGGCGTGTGGGATGCAGTGATTAATGGTCCTTTCACTCCAACTATGAAGGATGAAAATGGATAGCTGATTGAAAAGCCATGGGATCAGTGGACTGATGCAGAAAATAAGAAGGCACAGTTTGACAGTAAGGCTGAAAATATATTAACCTCTGCTCTTAATCTGGATGAATTTTTCAGGGTTTCTCAATGCACAACAGCCAAAGAAATGTGGGACATTCTTCAAGTCACACATGAAGGTACAACAGAGGTGAAAAGAGCAAGAAAGCACACCCTCATACAAGAGTATGAGATGTTTCGAATGCAGCCTGGAGAGACCATTCAAGATGTGCAGAAGCGTTTCACACACATGTCAATCATCTGCTGGGCTTAGGGAAGAAATTTGATGATGAAGAGCTCAATATAAAGGTTCTTAAATGCTTAAGTAGGAGCTGGCAGCCGAAAGTTACAGGCATCCTTGAAACAAAGGATTTGACTACCATGAGCACTGCAACCTTGTTTGGAAAACTCAGAGAACACGAGCTGGAGCTGAGTAGGCTTGATCAACTTGAACATTCAGATAAACAGAACAAGAGTCTTGCACTAAAAGCCAACGAGTGCATAAAGAGTGATGAAGAGAAAGAAGATGAAAGCACAGAATTTGCTATGCTTGGTTAAGAGATTTGGAAAGTTCCTAAAGAGGAAGAATAACTCAAAGGACGAGGTTTCGAGAAAACCGGAGAAGGTACACCGAAAACCTTATTTTAATTCCTCTAATTTCTCTTGCTTTAATTGTGGGCAGCCAGGACATGTCAAGGTAGATTGTCCTCTTTTGAATCAAAGAAAAGATAGAAGCCCAGAAAGAAATGAAAGAAGAGATAAAGACAAATGAAATCAACACTTCAAGAAAGGCAAGAAAGCTTATATGGCCTGGGATGACAGTGATTCCAGCAAAACATGAAATTCAGATTCTGAATCTGAAAACCAAGCCAATCTGTGCCTTGTAGCCAATGAAGAAACAACTAGCCAAGTAAGTTCGTGTGATTCTGATATGAGTGAGAATTATGACACCTTGTTTGATGCATTCAGAGAATTACATGATGAAGCAAAGAAACTGGACTATCAGAATAATCGGCTAAAAGGTTTAAATAACTGGCTAGAAAATAAGGTACTGGAACTGGAAGATCGGAATAGCGGATCGAAAGATGAAAAAGTCAACTAAAAGACAATGTCCCGTGAATCGAAAAACCAGATCGAGTCCGATAAATCGAGAATGATAAAATTGAATCTGCAAAGTGTGAAAACTATATTAATCTTCAAAATAAAGTTGGTTATTTGATTAAAACATTGGCAAAGTTTCAAATTGGTCATAATACACTTAATCAACTTCTACATTCTCAAATTGGTTTTTCAAATGGAAATGGCCTTGGTTATGGAAAATGTTATCATGATGCTAAGAACAAATCTTATCCCAGTAACAGATTTAAAACATGTTCTTATTGCTTGAAACATGGTCATGTATCTAGTTTTTACTATGTCAAGAATTTTGGGATTTCAAGAGGTGAATTCTATTGGAAACCCAAATCATATGTTGCTCCTAACTTCAAAGGACCCAACCTGTTTTGGGGACCTAAATTTGTAAATTAACTTTGTTTTGCAGGTCTGTCATAGAGCAAAGAGAGCTTCATGGTATCTAGATAGTGGTTGCTCTAAACACATGACAGGTGATAAATCAAAGTTGATGAACTTCAAAGCATTTGAAGCTGGTTCAGTTACTTTTGGTGACAATAGCAAAGGCAAAATCAAAGGATCTGGAGACATTGGAGACTGTTCTTCTTCACATATTAAGGATGTACTTTTTGTTGAAGGACTAAAACACAACCTACTAAGAATAAGTCAGCTATGTGACAAAGGTATGAAAGTCACTTTTGATGTAGAATATTGTGTCATATACAACTGTAAAACTGCAGATATTGTGCACATTGGGAGAAGGATAAAAAATGTTTACATGCTGGATATTAACCCCTCCAATCTCAAGAACATCTGCTTGTTAACCAAAGAAGATGAAAGCTGGTTATGGCATAGAAGGTGTGGACACATCAACATGCAATTGTTAAACAAGATCAGCTGCAAAAGTCTTGTAAAAGGGCTTCCAAATGTGAAATTTGTGAAGGACAAAGTGTGTGCAGTTTGCCAAAAAGGAAAGCAGTCCAAAAGCTCATTTGAGTCAAAGAATGTCATTTCAACAAGGAGACCACTTGAACTTTTGCATCTTGATTTGTTTGGTCCATCAAGAACTGTAAGTATTGGAAACAACTCATATGTTCTTGTTATTGTTGATGATTTCTCAAGGTATACTTGGACACTATTTCTTTCTTCAAAAGATTAAACTTTCCATGCATTCAAAAGATTTGCTAAGATCATTTCAAATGAAAAAGATCTTAAAATTGTTTCTTTAAGAAGTGATCATGGAACTGAGTTTCAAAACATGCATTTTGAAAAGTTTTGTTCTAAATATGGCATATCTCACAACTTTTCTGCACCTAGAACTCCACAGCAAAATGGAGTTGTTGAAAGAAAGAACAGGACTCTCCAAGAATGTGCAAGGACAATGTTGAGTGAATCCAAGCTTCCAAAATACTTTTGGGCAGATGCAGTCTCTACAGCTTGTTATGTACTTAATAGAGTTTTGCTTAGACCAATGCTTGATAAAACTCCATATGAACTTTTGAATGATAAAATTCCTAGTATTGCATATTTCAAAGTCTTTGGCTGCAGGTGCTTCATACTCAACAATGGAAAAGCATCATTAGGTAAATTTGATGAAAAAGCTGATGATGGTATTTTCCTTGGTTATTCCATGACTAGCAAAGCATATCGTGTTTTCAACAAAAAGAACCTAACTGTAGAAGAATCTATTCATGTTGTATTTGATGAGTACTTATGCCAAAAAGAGAGAAAAGGTAATTCCCTTGCAGGTTCTGATGATGAGAAGTCTGAGAAATCTGAAAAGAATGAAGATTATGCAGAAAAATCTGCTGAAACTGACAGATAGGATGAACCAGTCGACTATAACTCTGGATCAGTCGACTACTCTGCAGCAGACAATGCATTATCCAAATCCTGGAGAACTCAAAAAGGATTGTCTGTTGATAACATCATTGAGAATGTTGAAAAGGGAGTAACAACTCGAAACTCTCTACATGAATTCTGTAATCACATGGCATTTGTTTCACAAATAGAACCTAGAAATATAAATGATGCATTGCTTGATCATAATTGGATAACTGCTATGAATGAAGAGTTGAATCAGTTTGTTAGGAATAATGTTTGGCATCTAGTACCTAAAAACAATGAAATGAATGTTATAGGATCAAAGTGGGTTTTCAAAAATAAACATGATGAAAATGGTGTAATAACTAGAAACAAAGCTAGACTTGTAGCAAAAGGATATAATCAGGAAGAAGGCATTGATTATGATGAGACTTATGCACCAGTTGCTAGATTAGAAGCCATTAGGTTGTTGCTTGCATTTGCATGTCTTAAAAGCTTCAAACTCTATCAAATGGATGTTAAAAGTGCTTTTCTAAATGGCTTTATAAATGGGGATGTGTATGTTGAACAACCACCTGGTTTTATTGATTCTAAGTTTCCTAACCATGTTTACAAACTCAAAAAGGCATTGTATGGTCTGAAACAACCACCTAGGCAGTGGTATGAAAGACTTACAACTTTCCTCATATCACAAGGTTTTAAAAGAGGAGTTGTGGATAAAACTCTTTTCACAAAGAAAGTTGTTAATGATCTCATACTTGTGCAGATTTATGTTGATGACATTATTTTTGGATCATCTAACCCCTCTTTTTGCCAAGAGTTTGCAGAATCAATGCAAGGTGAATTTGAGATGTCTATGATGGGAGAATTGAATTTCTTCCTAGGTTTGCAGGTCAAACAGTTGCAGAATGGAACCTTCATAAACCAATCTAAATACTACAATCAATTGCTGAAGAAGTTCAACATGGAGAGCTGCAAAGAAGCCAATACACCAATGTCCTCAAGTTGTTATCTTGATATTGATGAATCTGGAAAATCAGTTGATGCAACTATGTATAGAGGTTTGATTGGATCTTTGTTATACATTACTGCTAGCAGACCAGACATCATGTTTGCTGTATGTCTATGTGCAAGATTCCAAGCTAATCCAAAGGAATCACATCTCACAGCTGCAAAACGAATTTTGAAGTATCTTAAAGGAACTGTAAATGTTGGGTTGTGGTATTCAACTGGTAATGAGTTAAATTTGGTTGGATATACTGATTCTGATTTTGCAGGTTGCAAATTAGACAGGAAAAGCACCAGTGAAACATGTCACTTGTTTGGAAACTATTTAATCTCATGGACAAGCAAGAAACAAGCATGTGTTGCACTTTCAACAACAGAAGTTGAATACATAGCTGCTGGTAGCTGTACTGCACAGATTCTGTGGTTAAAACAACAACTAAGTGATTTTAATTTGCATCTTTATGATATTCCAATCTTATGTGATAACACCAGTGCAATCAATCTAACTAAGAATCCTATACAACACTCTAGAACTAAGCACATTGAAATAAGGCACCATTTTATAAGAGATCATATAGAAAAGAAGGATTGTAGGATTGAATTCATCTCTACTAATGATCAATTAGCTGATATTTTCACTAAACCTCTTGGTCGTGATAGGTTTTTCAAACTTATAAATGAATTGGGTATCCTAAACATCAATCATATCTCTTAAATTTTCTTCTGCTGAGTTGATTAGTTTGTTAATTCTATGAAATAGTTGGCTTATTTCATTTAACTGGCAATAATATTTTACTGTTGCAGATTTCAGTGTGTTAATTTCGTGTAACAGTCGACTTATTTCACTTAACTGACAACAGTGCTTTACTGTTACATTAAATAGTTTGCTTATTCTCAGGAAATAACAGACTTATTTCATTAATTGTACTTGCTGGTATTATTTCTATCTGAACAGCTTATTAATTGCTCTAACTAACTGATTAATTCCATTAAATAAGATTAAGATTCAATTGGATTTCAAAATATCAGTCAAATTCTCTTCAAATTTGTTCAAACCTTGTCAGTAAATAACCAACTCATGCATATTCCTTCTCTGTACTGTCTATAACTGAATATCTTCTCAACTGATCAATTTTTCATGTGACCTTGCATCTATATAGTTATAATCCTTCTGGATTTCAGATTTCACTACTGTACATCTCTCTCATTGCATTTTTGTATGAAATGGTTGAACCTGTAAAACTCAAAATGCAACGAAAGGTGATCCTTTCTCCTACGATTCTGACATTCAGCTGGCTGAACAATGAAAATCTGACCTTTGTGAGAAATTCTCTTCATGCACAAAGTCTTCAACAGTTTGTCGAGCTAGAAGGTAACTTCTACATAGATCTTGTGAAATTATTTTATGCTAACATGAAGGTGGAGAACAATGTACTGGTTTCTCAAATAAGAGGCAGAGAAGTGCAGATTGATAACACTCTGTGGAGAAGAGTTGCTAGCTTGAAAAATGAGGGAATAAAGATAAGTAAGGGCAACACTGGAGCAGTACCCAATTTCAACAAGGAGGCCGTGTACAAGGACTGTTTGCGGAACTGTGATGAGGCTCTGATCCTCAAATATAATGTGGGAAGAATGAAGCGTGATGAGAGACTTCTAGCCTTCTTTCTTGCGTGGCAGCTTATTCCCAGGGGGAGTAATCATGCACAGCTGATGGAAGAAGATCTTGCTCTAATTCATTGTCTGAAGAATCGCATTAAGGTCAATTGGATTTATATGATCAAGGGTCACATGTTCAAGGCAAAAAGACTGAGCGATCATAAGCTGCCATATGCCATTCTCATCTCAAAGTTTCTGGACTATTTTAGCTTTCCCACTGAAGGCGAGACCACAAAGATTGTCAACCATAAACATATGTTTGATAACTACTATCTTTGCAAAATGGGATTAACTAAGGTAAATGGTGAAGAGGATGAATGATCTTATTTGCTTCTGTTTTTAATTTTCAGCATTATATTTCTGCTGCTAAAACATTTGGGTCTGTAATATTTGCATACACTGTTATTTTGGATTAATCTGAACTCTTTAGAACTGCTATATCTGCTATACCTGCTCTTTGCTAATGTCAAAGGGGGAGATAATCTACCATCTCTTCTCTTTGTATTTGTTTTGTTTTGCAGGTTGACATCATCAAGTAGGGGGAGTTTGTTCCTGATTTGTGATTTGATGATGTTTTTAAAAGCTTTGATGATGTTTTAATAATGTGTTGGGTTTGTGATTAATGGTTTTGGATTGATTTAGAATTTCTAGAGATGATTAGATTATCTGTACATGATTAGCAAAATTGAAATATGATAATCTGTTGCTTTTGTTATTCATCAGTTAGTCTGTTAATCCTGTTGCGTTAGTCGAATATTTTCATTAAATGTACCAGGAATACAGGTTCAATGAAAATAGCAAACTGGTTTGGGTCTTCAGTCAACTATTTCGTTCCAGACCTCTCCTTATGCAGAAAAAGAGCGAACGCGGGTTTTAAAGATTTCAAAACAGGCTAACCCAATGCAATTCCTTTTGCCTATAAATACAATGCTCAAGGACGAATCAAAGTGTGAAAGAATTCAGAAGAAAACTCTCAAGTGCTGCATACATTCAGAAGCAAAAAAGATTCTGCAGAGTTTTTCGTCTTTACTGTGCTTACTGTTCAAGAAGAATTTCTTTCTTTCACTGTATCTTGTATTCTTTGATCTCTAGGGTAGAGATTCATAGGTGGGTTTTAGAACCCTGTTGTGTGTGATCGGGGTGATCACAGTGGCTCAGTGTGAGTCAGTGGGTTTAGAACTGTTTTATAGTGTTTAGAATAGGTTCTTTGATTTTCTTGTAGTGTTCAAGAAAGGTTTATTGTAAAGAATACATTTTTGATAGTGATTAGGACCTGTGGAGTTGCAGATCACCAACTGGATGTAGTTCTTGCACAAAGAACGAACCAGTATAAACCTTGGTGTTATCTTTTCTCTTCCTTCATCATCTGTTATGTTCTGCAGTAAGAACTAACCTACTATTTCGCAATTATCAGTCGGCTAATTCTCAGTAAACTGCACCAGTAAATTTTCTGATACGAAAAAGTTTTCAATAAAGCTTTATATCAATTCAACCCCCCCTTCTTTATATAATTCCGCATCTAACACAAGGCATTACAGGATTTGATCAAACTCTGCTGAACAACACTTGATTGATGATACTCTTGAAATGATTTAGGCCATTTTTTCTATTGCAGCCACTTAGCCAGACAGCTTACCTTTCATCCAATTTTCCCATTGCACCCAGTTTTGAGCCTTATGACCCTTTTTCCTTGTGAAAACCCACCAAACCTCGTTGTCCTTTAACCAACCATTGAATATGGAAAACAAGTGCAAGAACCTGCTGAGAAGTATTAAATAGTTTGAATTATGATAAGGGTTTGCAGCTCACTATAGTAAGAAAATAAAGTACAGCTGAGCAAAATAGGAACTAAAATATTGAGAGAATTTTGTTCAAAAAAAAAAAATACATCGAGCATCAAACATCGAGCAAAAAAAAAATCTCAGTTGTAAACGATATATATCAGTCTTTGAAAATCTGTAGAGCTGCTATCTTTGGAATCTCATGCTTGTTCTTAAGCCCGTTAGCCCAAGATCTTTCCAGCATCGATGGTTTAGCCTAAATTCCTTTTCCACCTTACCCTCACCTCAGCCACATTACAAACCAATAAAAGTCCTTCTGATCTAGAGTTGAAATCAATTCAAGGAATGGAATGTAGAGATCTTTCAAATTCAAGGTAATGCATGCTTCCATGAGGTACTGAGTGAAATTTTGAACCAACAAACAGGAGAGTGTGTGTAAACAGTGCCTTGAGAGGTTTGTCACTTTGATTCTAATTTTGAACCAATTGAAATCACTGCTAATTTGTTACATGTCACATGTTATTTTAGGTGCAAGTTCTGATAAGCTGTTATGGATGGGAATTTTTCCTTGCTCATAGAGTTGTTGACAATTTTTCTTCATAGCATTTTCAGTACTTATGTTTTGCTCAGGAGTGCAAAAGTCTAAGTGTGGGGGTATTTGATAACTCGATTTCTATGCTCATACCTTATGGTTTATTGCATCTCCTTGACGTTTTTAATTTCACTTTCTTAGAACTTTAAGCTAAATTTTACAGCTTTCATGAATTAAGGTAAATAAGTAAAATAGGGTGTTATATTTTCATTTTATAGCTGAAAAGTAAAATTTAAATGATTTAGCTTTAACTTGTTTTTCCAATTCTAATTTTCTTAGATGTTTACATTGAGCTGACCCCCTTTTGTGGTAGGATTGATCCTAGAGTGGGATGGAGAGATGCACAAGCTGTGAATTGAATTGAATTCAGCCCAATTGAAGCAAGAAAGAGGAATTACCAGATCAGCCCAATTGCTAGCCTCATGCAGCAGTGGTGAATAGTAAAAAGAGAAGAAAAAAAATACAGCAGCACAGTAATTCACCCAAGACAGCTTCGTACAGCATTGGCCATTGGGTGATGTGCGGGGCCCAATCAAGGCATTAGGGCAGCCTTTGCAGACATAAAAGGCGACGTGAGCAGTGCAGAGACGAGGAGCGCACAGAATTTCATTACAGCAAAAACAGAATTTACAGAGGCACAAAATTCCATAACAGCAGCTCAAGAGATGTCGTGACACAGGAGGGGCTGCTGCGTTTCTTCTATTTCTTTTTAGTTTTCATTAGAACAGTGCAGGAGTGATTGTATTTTCATGAATGTAGGATTTGTTAAGAATATATCAGTTGATGAGACTAAGTGTGTGACTAACGTTTATTGTTTTAAGAATGGTGAATGAACTATTTGAATCTCCTTTTTAATTGCGTGCAAGCTTTAACAGCAATTCGATTTCTACTATTTTATTGCATTTTGATATTTACTGTTTCACTACATTTCGATTTTCCATTGCATTTAGATGTTCCTTTACATTTCGCTACACTATTGCAGTTCGACATTCACAATTTCAACAACATTTCGATATTCATTGCATTTCCTAGCATTTCGATTTTCATTTTCTCTATTTTAGTTCGACATTCACTGTTTCAACAACATTTCAATATTCATTGCATTTCCTAGCATTTCGATTTTCACTTTTTCTATTGTAGTTCGATATTCACTGCTCAACAACATTTCGATTTTCACTGCATTCCATAGCATTTCGATTTTCTTTATTGTAGTTCGATTTTCATTGTTTTCCACTGCATTTCGATTTTCTTTGCATTTCGACTTTCTCTACATTTCTTTGTCTCTCGATTTTCATTGTTTCACTGCATTTCATTGCCTTTTGACATTCATTGTTTCAACAGCATTTCAATTTTCACTGTTTACTGGAAATTACACATTCACTGTTCTGCACTCTGCATTTCACATTTGCTGATAGTGATGTTCGATATTCATAGCTTCCGATTGTTCATTGCATTTCGATTTTCATTGTTTTATATAGCATTTCCTGCTTTAGTAATCTCGTTCATGTCCGAATAAGGAGCAGCGCATAACACTAGATAAGCTGCTCCTGCAGTTGTTTTCTTTGATCGAACAAACCCCTCTCCTTTTTTTTTTTTTTTTTTTTTTTTTACATGAACCTCTTCGATTTATATTTTGGTATAACACTCCTTGGATTGACTCGAGTTGATTCCTATACTACATTAGTAATGGTTAGTCAATTCAAAATTCTTTGAAAAGTTTGCACGACAAAGGCTTTGTCATTAGTCAGTTCAAAATTCTTTGAAAAGTTTGCGCGACACAAGCTTTGTCAAATTGGCGCCGTTGCCGGGGAGTGTTGGTTTGCCATTAAATATATTGATCGGGTTCATTGTCGTTTGTCTTGTTTTTCTTTCTTTTCCAATTTTCTTTTCTTTTCTTAGCTGCAATGTGGTTTGGTTCCTTTACTGTGATGGTATTTCATTGTGAATGATGATTGCGTGCAATGTATTTCCAGCTAACTATTTATGACCAGGTCCAAAGCAGCAGATTTATACCCCCCAGATCCTGAGATTGAACGAACATACAGGCAACTATTGAAATCAGATAGTGCAAGATGTACTAAGCAGACAGAGATAGATTCTGAATCAGAAAGTTCCCATTCTGAATACGGGAGACGCGAAGATATGGCTGGTGAAAGAACTTTGAAAGAATTGGCCAATCCTGACATAGGATACCAGCCCTTGTGCATTCAGTTACAACAGCTACCAAATGGTGCGGTAGGGTATGAATTGAAGTCTGGATTGATCCTTATGTGATGCAGGAGAGGATCCGCATAAACATTTGATGGAATTTCATGTTGTTTGTTCCACTATGAAGCCAGTAGATGTGCCTGAAGAGCTAGTTAAAATGAAGGCTTTCCCCTTCTCCTTATGTGATGCTGCTAAGGATTGGTTGTACTTACAACCAACTCCAATCATCACGTGGACAACTATGAAGAGGAGGTTCTTAGAAAAAAAAATTCCTGCATCGATGAGAAAAGAGATCAGTGGAATACGACAAATGCAAGGTGAATCATTATATGAATACTGGGAGAGATTCAACAAGCTATGCTCATCATGTCCTAAACATCAAATCACTGAGCAACTCTTGATACAATATTTCTATGAAGGACTAGAACCTATGGAAAGAAACATGGTTGATGCAGCCAGCGGGGGTGCATTGATGGATAAAACTCCTGTTGTTGCTCGCTATTTAATATCCAACATGGCAGAAAATTCCCAACAATTGGGTGTGAGAAATACTAGCAGGTCAGTACATGAATTGCAAACCAGTGCAGCAGATGCAGCTGAGAATATGAGGTTGGAAAATAAGTTGAATAAGTTAACCTCTATGGTTCGACAATTAGCAGTGGGACAACAAGTTAGTGCAGGACAGCAGAAAATTTGTGGAATCTGTGTTGCTGATCATTTTACAGATGTTTGCCCGCAGTTACAAGAGTCAAACAGTAGTGGGGTTTTTCAGTTGCAGTCAAATTCCTACAGAAATCAGTCCAACCAACAGTACAATCCCTATTCTCAAACTTAAAATCTAGGTTGGAGAGACCACCCCAATTTGAGATATGGTGCAGCTCAGTCACAACAGCCACGAGCTCCTTTTCCTCCACACCAGAATTTTCAGCAATCTCGAAACCAGTATCAGAACCAATTCCAACAAAGGTATGTGCCTCCTCCATTGCGAAATAATCAAGCTAATCCAGCCGCACCCACACAGAATGTCAATCCAGCAATACAAGGGAATGCAAACTTGTCTACAGAAGATATGATCAAACAAATGGCTGACAGAATGGTTGCACTAATGGCTGTACAGATTGAACAAAATATTACAGCCACGGTACAGGATCTCAAAACACAGCTGGGGCAACTTGCTACTGAAATGAATGAGATCAAGCAACAAGGATCGGGAAAATTACCTTCCCAATCTATACCGAATCAACATGGAAATGTTAGTGCCATAACACTTTGAAGTGGTAAGGAACTGGTTGATGGAAATCAGAAGATGGTAAGGAAGTGGTAAGGATATGGTGCAGAAATAGCAAATTCCCAAATATGCAAAATTCTTGAAGGAGCTATGCACTTACAAGAGAAATCTAAGGGAGAGGCACTTCCAGACAGTTTCAACTCTCTCTCAATCCAGATTGCCTCCAAAGTGTGAGGATCCAGGACACTTCACAATTCCCTACATTATTGGAGAGTTGACCATAGCTTATATGCCCTCCTGAATTTAGGAGCCTTTATTAATGTGATGCCATCCACAGTCTACAAGATGTTGCATCTTGGAGAACTAAAACCAACAAATGTGGTGATTCAACTTGCAAACAGAAGTGTGGCTCATCCCTTGGGCGTGCTTGAAGACGTGTTGGTCAAGGTAAATACATTGATTTTTCCAGCTGACTTTTACATTCTTGATATGAAGGATGAGAGTTCAATGCATAGATCTACCCTGATTTTAGAAAGACCTTTCCTGATGACTGCAAGAACAAAAATTGATGTTTATTCTGGTACCATGACCATGGAATTTGGAGAAGATATGGTTAAATTTAACATCTTTGAAGCTATAAAGAAACCAGTGGAGAACCATTTCATCCTATATGAGCATCCGGTTTTTGTCTACGAAACCATACAGCAACCAGAGGGAAATCATCCCTATGCAGCAGTAGAACTACGAACAGATTTTGACTTTGAGTTTTATACTAAATTTTCTGAATTTTTGGACTTCCTTAGTATAGATAATGAAACTTTCATAGATTTTAATTGCACTCATAATACTTGTACAGCATGTCATGAAATAAATGCCATCACCAATTCTTTGGCTAGTAATTTTGCAGGGACTGAGGGAGAAGATAGCTTGCTACACACACCAATTGAACAAAAAAAAGATGCAACAACAAAAAAGTTTCAGGCAAAGCAGTTTGACCTCAAACCTCTGTTAAATAAAGACGGCAGTGTAAAAACCAAGAGGGGGGGTGAATTGGATTGTTAATAAACTTTTTCTTTTTAAAATAAATTTCCAGATTTTTTGAATTACTGTCGAAAACTAGGATGCGGATTTTCCTTAACCTTTGATAAGTGCAGTTTGAGTTGCAATCGTTAAAATGATCAACAATAAAAAAGAGATAGGAAAAGAGAAAGAACACAGAGATTTATACTGGTTCGGATTAAGCCAATCCTACATCCAGTTCCCAACCACCACAAATGCGTGATGATCACCCCACTATCTTTAATTGAAATTACAAACACCAATTCATGCAATAACAAATAAAGATAAAGGAAACACCTCCTTAGACACCACTAAGGATGAAACACCTCCCCAGACACACTGAGGACGAAACCCACCTCTCTTGACACACAAGAGATGAACACACCTCCCTTAGAACAGATCCAAGGGATGAATTTTCCCGTTTATAAAAAAACAGTAAAAAGAATACACCTGATAATAGTGCTGGATAGAAAGCTTAAGCACAAAGATCACCACTTCCAAAGACTTGATCAAACTTAAGAGAGCAAGAAAGCGGTTTTGAAAAACTATAGCGCAAGAACACTTTGAATATGTGTTGTTTTCAGATGTGTTGAACCTAAGACATTCTCTTTCATTTTTTAATTCGAAAATGCTCCAAAGTTTACATTCTTAGCTTGATTTAGCATTGATTTCACAAAAACGACTCATTTAATTGATTATCTAAAAAGCTTAATCGATTATATCATGTTTAAAAACTGGAAAACTCATTTAGCCTGATATAATCGATTAGATTAAGGCCATAATCGATTATATTAACCCAGAATCAATATAATCGATTATCAAAACCACATAATCGATTATTTAGTTCGTTAAACAATTTTAATTCAAATTTTAAGTTAAATAATAGATTATCTACGTATCATAATCGATTTAAAGCGTAGAAAAACGTTTTTGCGAGAAAACAACTTGCTCTCTTGTTTAGGAAGGTCTTGAATGGGATTTTTGACTTACTATTTCCATCCATCACCCAAAACAAAACCTACTAAACTTGAACCTTCAGCTCTTGAGAAAATCTTCATCAATCTTCTCTCTTGAAAGCTTTAAACATTCTTTATGCCTTTCCTTTTCCATCTAGCAACCTTCCTTTGTGAGATGACACAAGTCTTTAATGTTGACTGAAACACTTTAAATCTTCATCATCAAAACTTTAAGGCTTCATTAAAACTCTGGAAGACTTCATTAACACTTGGTCTTGAAATATGCTAACAATCTCCCCCTTTTTGATGATGATAAAAAGAAACATAGAGACTTGTGATTGATATCCTGAAAATCTTGAAAATAATGTATGGATATCTCCATCATAAAAATTAGTCCACAAAGGAAATAAAATAGGCAGTCATATAGCATTTAATTTTCAATTTGAATTTTGAAAAAGAGATTTCAAGAAAATTAATGACTGGAAATTATTTCTAAAAACTCCCCCTTAAAATTTTCTCTTAAAATGTTTAAGATATATTAGGTAATTATTTGAAATATTTCCTAGTGTTCCCCCTGAAATTTATTTTCTTAAAGACTAGAGATACGGACATATTATCAATCAAAAGAAAAACAAATATTTTTCTCCCCCTTTATTTTTATCATTTTCAAAAAGATTACATATTTAGAGAATAATACAACAGAAGCAATTAAATACACAGAAAATATAGAGGGAAAATAAAATACAGCAGCTGAAAAAAAAAATTAAAATTAAGCTAAGGGAATTAGTGAACTTGTAGCCTATTCAGTTTCTTCACTATCCCCTGCATCTTCTTCATCTTCCTCATCATCCACTGCTGGCTGTTTGCCTCTTGAAGTTCCAGTATAATCTTCTTCTGGAGAGACATCTTCAATCTCCAGCTTCCTTTCCACTCTATAAACTCTCCTATTAAGCCTTGAGAGCCTGGAGCAAAGGTCATCATAATGAGTTGTTTGGAGACTCATCATGGTGTCCATCCTGGAGAGAATATGTGCCTCCATTGATCCAGGTTGAGGTTGAGGTGGTGGTTCTTCATCTTCATCCATTGCTGCTTCCTCATCTCTTTGTCGAAACCTGTTGCCTTGTTCAATAAGGCGCATATGCCTTAGAACATTCTTCCCAATTTTGTTGTTGCTTAGCAAAATTTTCTTGTTTTCTCCTTCAAGATCTACACCTTTATATTCTAAAATCTTTGATATAAACACAGCATAGGGTAAAGCAAATGATGATAGCCTAGTGGCTTTAAACATATTATCTAAAATAATAGAAGGCCAATCAATACTAACATTATTAAGAAAGCCATACATTAATAGAATGTCTTCCTTAGTAAGTTGGCATGATTGGTGCCTCTAGCAACAAGAATCCATACAATAACATAGTGTAACATACGCTCATTTAACTTAACATTACTGACTTTGTACAAGTTTTCTACTTGTAAGTTTGGATCCTTGCAGAATTTGCGAAACTCCACCAGCTTGTTGAAGTCTTCAAAGCCATAAGTAATGTTTATGCCTCCTTGGATGGATAAGCCAGCAACATTATTCCATACCTCTTCATCATGGTGAATTTGAACTCCCTTCACCTTTGTACTGGGACTGGCTGTCCTTGAGGTCAGATTCATGTAGAAAACTCTGACTAAGTCTGGATAATAGGCTCCTTCCATTTCTACAAAATTTTGCAAGCCACTTGCAACTAAAAGATCCTGAAAAGTAAAACCATGAGTTCTGAAAAAATGACAAGATAAATATTTTGGAGTTACAATCTTCCTGTCTTTCCATTTATTTATGAAGCCAATCTGCATATCCTAATCAGAAATCCATCCAGCAAGAGTTGGTGGTCTCCTTTCTTGTTGTTGGGATGTCATGGGCTCCTTGCCTCTCCTACTTGAGGGCATCTTTCTTCTCCTTTAATCATCCATGTGGATAGGGAATGGACAAAAGAAGAACACACAAACGAAATAACACAGAAATAGCTAACCAAATTCGCACAACAGTGAGTATATCAACAGAAAAACAGCAAGAGTGAGAGAGTGAAAGTGGCACTTTAAATCTCAATCTAGCTATTTATAGGCAAAGAATCTGATCACAATTCATTGATTTAATGTAAATATAGCCGTTAGGATTCGAATATAGCCGTTAGGAATGAAAACCACGTGAAATTAAGCCCAACGATAAAAAAAACAGTGTGCAGAAAAATGCAGAACGTTGCATTTAATCGATTATGTGAAGAACGTAATCGATTATTTGCCTTCAAAATTTTCCAGAAAACGAAAACCCAGAAATTTAATCGATTATGTGCATTCCTTAATCGATTAAATTGCTCCCCAGCAATATAATCGATTATGTTATGAACTTAATCGATTATATTTTAAAACATCTTTAAAAACAGCGCTTTTAATCGATTACCACACGAAAACTAATCGATTATATATGGAATTTTTCCTAAAACACATTATTAACATCAAAAACAACAATAAACATCAATCAATCAACAGATTTATCATCAACAATTACCTGGAACCTTTCTAAGCTCATAAACTCTTACTTGAGATAAGAAATTTGTAAAAAAGAAGCTAACTCGTTGATGTTTTTGCCTCCCTTCATAAGCTTTATCACTTGCTGTCTCATCACCAAAAGGATTTTGAAAGAGGAACCAGCCTACAACACAAACAAGAAAAATCCTGGTCCTCTAAAAATACTTATTAGAGTCCTCATGGGTTAGAAACAAGTTTTCCTTTGGGAACCCATTTGTATTTCCCATTAGGAACACTAAAACGTTTAATATTGCACCTATTAACAGAATGACCTTTATGCATACAATAAAAACATGTAGGAACATTTGTTCTTCTTGAGAAATATGCATTTTTATAAACTTTGTTTGTAGAAACATTTGTTTTATTAAAGAAGTTTATATTTTCAAAATCTTTATTTGAATTAGACGATTCTCCTTTCACAAAAACAGTTTTGGTAGGTTTATGATTAAATTTGAAATTATAGCCAAGCCCTGCTTTTTCATATAAACCTTTTTGCACATTCAAAACATTGTTTAAATTTTATTACCCATTGTAATATTTGAAAGAGATGTTTCAAGATAAGATACTTTATTAGCAAAAACTTTGCATTCTTCGCAAATAAGAATTTTTTATTTGCATTTACAAGGAATTTTTGCTTTTTCTAAATCTTCTTTCAAAACCTTTTTCTCTTGTTCCAAATCAACAATTTTCTTTTCAAGACTCTTATAATCATTTTTTAATTTATTATGAACCAAAGAAAGCTTTTCAGATTTTTCACAAAGACTAAGAAATTCTTCAAGCAATTCATCATAATTATTAGGGAGATCAGAATCACTTACCTCACTGCACGTTGATTCAGCATCATCCGCTATGAGACAAATATTAGCTTCCTCTTCTGAGTCACTCGAATTTTGAGAGGAACTTACTTCATTGTCGTCCCAAGCAATATATGCTTTCTTCTTCTTTTTGAAGAATTTCTTGCTTTTCTTTTTCCTTTCTTCAGATTTCTTGGCATTTGGACAATCTGCTCTCATGTGTCCCTTTTTGCCACAACCATAACACTTATAATTATCGTTAGAATTTGAATTTTCAAATTTCTTACCTTTTTTATGGTTGTCTTTCTTCTTGATGAACTTTTTGTATTTCTTTACAAATTTGTTGAGATCATCGTCTTCTGAATCATCAGTATCACTACTCTCCTCTTCAATGGATTGAGCCTTTAATGCAATACTTCTACTTTTAGCGTTTTCTTCTTCACCATCGAAGCGTCCAAGCTCAATTTCGTGTTCTCTAAGCTTTCCAAAGAGAGTTGTCATGTTCATGCTTGTGAGATTCTTGGATTCCGTGATAGTCGTCACCTTGGGTTACCATGTCCTGTCCAAAGATTTTAAAATTTTCACATTTAATTCCTCAGTGTCAAATTTCTTACCTAACGCCTTGAGGTGATTTACAATGTGAGTAAATCTCTTTTGAACATCGTAGATGGTTTCCCCTTTGCTCATCCGGAACATCTTGTATTCTTGAATCAAGATATTCTTCCTTGATCTCTTGACATCCTCCGTTCCTTCATGAGTGTCCCACATCTCCTTTGTTGTAGTGCAATCAGATAACCTGTAAAACTCGTCAATAGTTAAGGCAGATGATATCATATTACATGCCCTTATATCGCATTGATATTCGTTGTACTCATCCTTGGTCCAACTTGCTCTCACTTTGGGTACTTGCACATCATTAACAACAGTCATAGGAATATATGGACCATTTATAATTGCATCCCAAACGCCTTCATCATTAGACTTAAGAAAAATCTCTATCCTCATTTTCCGAAAAGGATAGTTTTCACCTGTAGAGAGTGGTGGTCTATGAATAGATGCACCTTCAGCAAAAGATTGATTTTTGCCTGCCATAAGGATCTTGTTTTTGAGTAATTTTCAAAAAACCAGCTCTAAGGCCAATTGTTAAATAAAGACGGCAGTGTAAAAACCAAGAGGGGGGGTGAATTGGATTTTTAATAAACTTTTTCCCTTTAAAATAAATTTCCAGATTTTTTGAATTATTGTCAAAAACTAGGATGCGGATTTTCCTTAACCTTTGATAAGTGCGGTTTGAGTTGCAATCGTTAAAATGATCCACAATAAAAATGAGATAGGGAAAGAAAAAGAACACAGAGATTTATACTGGTTCGGATTAAGCCAATCCTACATCCAGTTCCCAACCACCACAAATGCGTGATGATCACCCCACTATCTTTAATTGAAATTACAAACACCAATTCATGCAATAACAAATAAAGATAAAGGAAACACCTCCTTAGACACACTAAGGATGAAACACCTCCCCAGACACATTGAGGATGAAACCCACCTCTCTTGACACACAAGAAATGAACACACCTCCTTTAGAACAGATCCAAGGGATGAATTTTCCAGTTTATAAAAAAACACTAAAAAGAATACACCTGATAATAGTGTTGGATAGAAAGCTTAAGCACAAAGATCACCACTTCAAAAAACTTGATCAAACTTGAGAGAGCAAGAAAGCGATTTTGAAAAACTATAGCGGAAGAACACTTTGAATATGTGTTGTTTTCAGATGTGTTGAACCTAAGACATTCTCTTTCATTTTATAATTTGAAAATGCTCCAAAGTTTCCATTCTTAGGTTGATTTAGCATTGATTTCACAAAAACGACTCATTTAATCGATTATCGAAAAAGCTTAATCGATTATATCATGTTTAACAACTGGAAAACTCATTTAGCCTGATATAATCGATTAGATTAAGGCCATAATCGATTATATTAACCCAGAATCAATATAATCGATTATCAAAAACACTTAATTGATTATTTAGTTCGTTAAACAATTTTAATTTAAATTTTAAGTTAAATAATCGATTATCTACGTATCATAATCGATTAAAAGCGTAGAAAAACGTTTTTGCGAGAAAACAACTTGCTCTCTTGTTTAGGAAGGTCTTGAATGGGATTTATGACTTAGTCTTTCCATCCATCACCCAAAATAGAAACTACTAAACTTGAACCTTCAGCTCTTGAGAAAATCTTCATCAATCTTCTCTCTTGAAAGCTTTAAACATTCTTTATGCCTTTCCTTTTCCATCTAGCAACCTTCCTTTGTGAGATGACACAAGTCTTTAATGTTGATTGAAACACTTTAAATCTTCATCATCAAAACTTTAAGGCTTCATTAAAACTCTGGAAGACTTCATTAACACTTGGTCTTGAAATATGCTAACAACCTCTTCCAGACACTCTGAAATATGTATATCTGGATGAAGATCAACAATATCCAGTAATTGTTGCCCAGAACTTAACTGAGAACCAAGAAGGCCAACTGCTGCACATCTTAAGGAAATACAGAAGGGCCATTGGAGGGTCATTTTCAGACATTCCTGGGATCAGCCCATCTCTTTGTATGCACAGAATATTATTAGATGACGAATTGAAACCCGTGAGGTAGCCACAGAGAAGGCTAAATCCCACAGTACGTGATGTAGTGAAGGAAGAGGTTACCAAGCTACTGAAGGTTGGAATCATCTATCGTATCTCGGACAGCACATGGGTTTCACCAGTCCAGGTAGTCCAGAAGAAGTCAGGAGTCACAGTGATACAAAACAGAGAAAATGACTTGATACCAACCAAGATGACAAATCAATGGAGAGTATGCACAGACTACAGGAAGCTAAACCAAGCTACCAGAAAAGATCATTTCCCTTTTCCATTCATTGATCAAGTACCTGAAAGACTGGCAGGCAAATCCCACTACTGTTTTCTTGATGCATTTTCTAGTTACATGCAAATACATATAGCACCTAAGGACCAATATAAAACAAATTTTACATGCTGATAATGTTAATTTTTACCACTTCTTTTAGTCTTTTCACAACAACAAAATCAACTCTTTCTTAAGCTTTTAACTTACTTGTTCTCTTTTTTATGCTTTATGTAAGTAATTTGAAATTGGTTAATGTTATCTAATTATACTACTAATCCCCATAATTTTCGTCTAAAGTGGTATAGGAAACATTTAAGGTTGAAAGAAGCAACTTTGGAATCCTAAGGATGGAGAAGGAAGGCCATAATGGAAAATTAAAGAAAGTTCCTGGCGCTGGGCGTCCCTGCAGCAGGCCCTACGTTATATGGGCAGAGACCTGATCTGTCAATGAGGCCAGGTGCCAATCACATGAGGTCGGGCGCCAGGCTCCAGAATTCACCTCAGGCCGAACGCCACTTTAGTGAGACCGAGCGCCAGTTGGGCCGAGACCACATTTGTATGAGTGCGCCGGGCGCGAAATGGAACCTGCCGGGCGCCAACTTGCTGACATGGCACCCTTATGCCTATTTATTCATACTCTTCGAGAGAAAGGGAGGCTTGGCAAGAAAACTCGAGTGGAACGCGATTTGGAGCTTCTAGGGCTTCCTTGGAGACCATCTTCCTCCTCTTGGGTTATCATTCTTCTTCCATTACTCATCCTTTATTTTTTTGTACTCTTCATGACAATGAAGAGCTAAAACCCATTTTGTTGGGATTAGATGTAGCCAAACAAACTCTTATGTAATCTCTTTGTTTATTTATATATATGTCTTTCCATTCAATGTTAGTATTTTGTTTCTATGTTTAATGCTTGTTGTGGTTTGATCATCCATAGCTTGATATTTGATTCATTAGGTTTTGGAAATTATCTTTTGTAATCTTGGATTGAAGCAAAATACCTAATGAAACTTGTATCTGGGAATGGAACTTGATTCATTAGTTGTCTTAAACCCTTGTTGTGATAGCAAGTTTGCTTATTAGGGGATCAAGGAATTGACTCATAATAGGGAAACTTAGACTCATTCCACTAAGGGATTAGGGTTTGACTAAACTAGTGGGTTGACATTTACATTAAAGTGGAGAGAAGTTGAGTGATTATATGCATGAGAGTGATTTTTGGTGAAATCTAATCCTAACATTTACATTCCATATCACTTCATATCTTTATCGCCTTCTAAGTATTTGTGAAAATACCAAAAAGAGTTTTTCTTGTTGTTTGCACAATTTTATTTCTTTTAAACACTAAAACAAATTATGGAAATATTCTTTGTCTAATTTAGTTATCAATTGCAATTATTGTCGTGTATTGCACAAGTCCTTTGGGAAACGATACTCGAACTTTCCGAATTATTACTTGAACGATTTGGTGCGCTTGCCAAAAAGTTAACAAGTTTTTGGCGCCGTTTTCGGGGACTTGTGTTCTAATACAAGGTGATTGTGCATTTATAGCTATTTTAGACATCATTCTTTTATTCTTTCTTTTCATTGTATATACAATTCATTGGGCTAACTTGTTGTTCTAGTTTCTTTTGTGTTCCTGTGTATGCAAGGTACCATCCGCACAAGGAGAACTGTTTCTTCGGAACCATTACTTGACGATCCTGAAATAGAAAGGACTGCTAGAAGAAACAACAGTGACACAAGGAGACAAAGATTACTAGCTCAACAAGCTTTTCAATCTTCATCTTCTGCTACCACTAACATTCAGAATCTCGAATTATCATTTGAAGAAGAAATGTCTGAAGAGAATCATAACCGCAGGAGAACCATAGGGGATTCAATCACATACACTAGTCGTAGAAATTTCTCTAGCATTGTGAGGCCCTCTATGAATGAGAAAATTGCAGAAATGAAGCCTGCTCTCTTACAGCTCATCAGTTCTAATCAATTTGCTGGCATGGATCATGAAGACCCACACACTCATCTCTACACTTTCTATGAGTTGTGTGGCACAGTTGGGATCATGGGAGAGGATGAAGAGGCTTTATTCTTGAGGTTGTTCCCATTTTCTCTCACTGGAAAGGCTAAGGTTTGGCTACAATCTCAGCCTAACCAAAGTCTGACTAGTTGGAGAGATGTGGAAACTAAATTCTTGTCTTGTTTCTTCCCTCCATCCAAGAACATAGAAGCTAAGGCAGCCATTGCTACTTTTGTTCAAGAGGTTGATGAGCCCCTGTGTGAAGCATGGGAAAGATACAAGGCATTGTTGAGGAAGTGTCCCAATCATGGTTTTGAAATAGAGATGCAAGTTCAAACTTTCTGTAATGGATTGCAACCACAAACTAAGATGATTTTGGATGCTTCTTTAGGTGGCTTTGTTTTGTTCAAGACTGCTGAGGAGGCTATCACAATCATTGAATCTATGGCTTCCACAGACTTGCGAAGTCAACATGGTAGGACTCAATCACAGAAAAGGGGAGTATTGGAGTTGAATTCTCAAGATGCCCTTTTAGCTCAACACAAGCTTCTTTCTCAGCAAATGGAAGTTCTCAATCAACAAATGGCCAAGTTGCCTCAGCAATTACATACCATGCACGCAAATACCTACTCATCTCAACAAGTGATGAGGTGTGATTTTTGTGGAGGTGATCACTCCAATGAGTTTTGTCAAGCTCCTAGTGGTTCCCAAGGTGAGAAAGTTAATTATATGGGGAATCAAGGACATCAAAATTTCTCCAATAACCCTTTCCCAAACTCCTACAATCAAGGGTGGAGAAATACTAATGCTAATTATAGAGGTAGGCAAGAGCATGGAGAATCTAGTAGTAGGCCTCACCAAAAACAACTACACCCACCATTGTATGAGAGGACCACCAAATTGGAAGACACACTCCAACAGTTCATGCAACTCTCCCTCCAAAATCAAAAGAACATTGATGCTTCAATTAAAAGTTTGGAGGTACAAGTGGGGCAATTAGCAAAACAATTGGCAGACCAACAAGGGAGGTCATTCTCCACCAACACCCAAGTCAATCCTAAGGAGCATTGTAAAGTTGTCATCACAATAAGTGGAAAGGGGTTAGAGTTAGGTGATGGAGAGAAAATTGTTGATGATGAGAAAAAGAGTGAAAAAGAAAAAAATATAGAAGAAGAGAAAGTGAATAAGGGGAGTGTGGTAGAAGAAAAAGAAAATAAAGAGAGAGAAAAAGAAAGTGAGAAAATGAAAAAAGAGAAAAAGAAAGAGGTATCTAAGACACCACCAGTGAAGAATCTTCCTTACCCTCATGCTCCTTCAAGAAAAGACAAAGAAAGACAATTTGCTAGATTCCAAGATATTTTCAAGAGGCTGCAGATTAATATTCCTTTTTCATAGGCATTAGAGCAAATGCCCACTTATGCAAAGTTCATGAAGGAATTGTTATCTAAAGAAGAGAAGATTCATAGAGGAAGAGACTATCGAGTTGGAAGCCGGCTGTAGCACTATCATTCAAAAATCCTTGCCCCTGAAATCCATGGATCCAGGAAGTTTCACTATCCCAGTGACCATAGGTGCTTTACCTGTGGGGAAGGCTTTATTGGATTTGGGGGCTAGCATCAATTTAATGCCTCTAGCTATGATGAAGAGGATAGGTGACTTGGAGGCAAGACCGACAAGGATGACATTACAGTTGGCCGACAGATCAATCAAGTACCCTCATGGTGTGGTTGAAGATGTCCTCGTAAAGGTGGAAAAATTCATGTTCCCTGTGGATTTTGTGGTGATGGATAGAGAGGAGGACATGGAGGTTCCCTTGATACTTGGCAGACCTTTCATGAAAACTACCTGAGTAATTATTGATGTAGATGATGGAAAGCTCAAAGTGAGAGCTCAAGATGATGAGGTGACTTTTAATGTTTTTTAGGGTTCTCAACATTCTAATGGTACAAAGAATTGTCTAAGGATTGATGTGTCAAATGAAGCCCTTCCTGCAACCAAAAGGAAATTTCACACTTCAAATATTCTGGAGAAAGCTTTAAATTGTTGTATTCCACAAGTGCTTGAAGACAAGAAAGAGTCGTCAGTACATGAATTTGTGGAAAATAAACTCAATGCCAATAAGCTTTCCCCATTGTTCAAGGAACAAGAAGTCAAGGTTTTTAATGATACAATTATAATGAAAACTGAACTTAAACTAGGTCAACCAATTATGTTTGGTAGCTCTAAGATGAAACTCATCCCTAGAAGATTAAAGACAAAATGATCAAGTTTGTGGGTGGTCAAGGATATCAAGGTTGATGGCACTGTGGAAATTGAAAGCCCATATTCTAGAAGAACAAAAGTTGTAACCAAGAGAATGTTGAAGCCATATTTGGGTGGTGAAGTGGAGAGACTCACCCCAAAGACCTATTCGCCATGATTAAATCATCCGTCAAGCTCATGACGTTAAAGAAACGCTTCCTGGGAGGCAACCCAGAGCTCTAAACCTTTTCTTATTTAGTTTTTCATGTTCACCAATTAAATGTTGTTTTCATGCTTGTTTTCAATGTGGTAGTATAGTTTTTTATTATTCTATTTGTTATAGTTGTTTTGTTCTCAATGTTTTGTTGGTTGCAAAGGTTAAGAGGTTGAAAAGTATAGAAAAGCAAAAAGCTGATCTTCCACCGCCCAGCCTCAGTAAACTCACGCCCGGCGCCACATCAGTTTAAAGATTGAATTGAAAAATTTCTGATCTGGCGCTCGGCCCCATGTACCTTGCGCCTGGCCCCAAAGCTCCAGGGAGTTATTTTCTCTTATAGCGCCCGGCCCTAGGTGCTTGGCGCTAGGCCCCAGTGCTACAGTGTCTAAATTTTGGTTTTGGCGTCCGAGATGTTGGGATTTGTGTCCAGTGATTGCTTGTTGTTTTCTTTCACTGTCTTTCATTCCTC
Source organism: Lablab purpureus (assembly GCA_030347555.1). NCBI lineage: Eukaryota > Viridiplantae > Streptophyta > Magnoliopsida > Fabales > Fabaceae > Lablab > Lablab purpureus. Next base: position 16,448,058 of record CM059258.1, on the reverse strand, counting down.
TTCATGTTTCTAAGCATATATAGACATATTTTGTTGTGAAATTCTCCATTTTACTATGATGATAACTTGACTTGGTGTTGTGTTATTTTGTTTTAGAATGTCTTCCTCCGTAGTTCCTAATAGGTCTTTGGCTGCACTTACCGAGCATCACTCCTGAGTTTCACGTATCTTTAGTTGAGACGAATGATGCATGTTTGGCCTGGGGCCCAGGCCTCGTTTGCTAGAGAGGGTGGGCATGATGAAAATGAGATTGGAGCTGCTGATGAGGAAGCAAAAGGAGAGAACCACACACCATGATGAGAATTTGATGGAGATTCTCACTTTTTGCAGGACTTTGTTTGAATTCATTTGTGATGATAATCCTGATTTACATTTCTATTTTTACTCTTTAGTTTTTAAACTTCAGTCTTTACATTTCAGTTGATAGTAGTTCAAACTGTGACTTGGCTAGTTTGACAAATATGATGCAGTCGATTTCATGACTTGGAGTAAGTTTTGCATGTTACTAATGATAATCTTTTGTGCTTTCTTATAATTGAACTTTATAAATTGCATGGAGATTATGTTGTTGCTTTTGTTGAGTTTTAGTTAGTGGTTGTTCTCATGTTCTTGTGGTGATAATGCATTCATTATTTTTTTTTTACTATGGCTAATGATTGTGGAAGACTATTTGACAACTTTTGGAAAACCAAATAAGTTCAACCATGTGAGATTTTGTGCTTCGGAGTTTATGTTGTTGAGTGCCACCACTTTTGACTTACAATTGACTTTGCTTGAGTTTCACTGCTAATTATTCACTTGTATGTCTGCATATGATCAAGGCCATTTTGTTTTTTTTTCCTCCATTTTGCATTATCGTTTGAACCAAATAGCCAACCTTGTTCTTCAGGAATAAAACCTTTGTGTGCCCTTTGAGCCTCAAAAGAAATTTTTCCTTCATCCTTGAACCGTTAAGTCATATTGAAAAACAGTTGACCACCTCACTTTGAGTTGAGAGAGCAAGCATTTCATGGTCATTAGTGTGATTCAAGTTTGGGGAAAATCATCAAAATTGATACATAGGGGAGTATAAAGGAAAACTCAAAAGAGGTTGTGGTTCATGTAGCACAACATTGTAAAGTAGTTCTTTTCTTTTAAAAGAAAATAGAAGATAGAGAATCAAAAAGAAAAAGAAAAAAAAATGTAATAATAATTTGGGTATAAGAAGATATTTGGTTCCATTCTAGTTTTCAGATAGAAAAGACTAGAAAGATAAGTCATGAGTTGGGGTAATTGCTCTCTTTGCTCAAAGACTTTGCTACCTAGAAAAACCAAGTTTTCTTCTTAGCCTAGCCACAGTACAACCCATAAAAGTCCTTGTGATGTTTGCATGTCTGTGAAGAATTTTGGCTCTCTTGAAACAAAAAGCAAAGTTAAATTGTGTGGAATTAGTGGTGGAAGAGAGACAAACACATATCTTTATACACTAGTGTGCTTGAGTGAAACACTTATACTAGTGAGGATGATTCCTTTAGTTGATCAATGAATATGGTAAGCCATGATTGTTAGTCTCTCATAAAACTTTTTTCTGCATTCCTATTATTTTTACATTGTGGGCACCATAATTGAAGCTTGACAGGGAAACACATCTTCTCCACATATGGATTTGAACAAAAGCATACATGAATGACATCTGAAGTGATTATGTGAACTTGCTTCTTAGTTATGGTGCCTCTGTTGATTAATTGTCTTGTTATGCCAAGTTACCTTTTGCTTGAGGACAAGCAAAGTTCTAAGTTTGGGGGAGTTGATAATGTTAATTTTTACCACTTCTTTTAGTCTTTTCACATTAACAAAATCAACTCTTTCTTAAGTTTTTAACTTACTTGTTCTCTTTTTGATGGCTTTTGTAAGTAATTTGAAATTGGTTAATCTTATCTAATTATACTACTAATCCCCATAATTTTTGTCTAAAGTGGTATAGGAAACATTTAAGGTTGAAAGAAGCAACTTTGGAATCCTAGGGATGGAGAAGGAAGGCCTTAATGGAAAATTAAAGAAAGTTCCTGGCGCTGGGTGTCCCTGCAGCAGGCCCGACGTTATATGGGCAGAGACCTGATCTGTCAACGGGGTTGGGCGCCAGTCACCTGAGGCCGGGCGCCAGGCTCCAGAATTCACCTCAGGCTGGGCACCACTTTAGTGAGGTCGGGCGCCAGTTGGGCCGAGACCACATTTGTACGAGTGCGCCGGGCGCGAAATGGAACCTGTCGGGCGCCAACTTGCTAACATGGCACCCTTATGCCTATTTATTCATACTCTTCGAGAGAAAGGGAGGCCATGCAAGAAAACTCGAGTGGAACGCGATTTGGAGCTTCTGGGGCTTCCTTGGAGACCATCTTCCTCCTCTTGGGTTATCATTCTTCTTCCATTACTCATCCTTTATTTTTTTGTACTCTTCATGACAATGAAGAGCTAAAACCCATTTTGTTGGGATTAGATGTAGCCAAACAAACTTTTATGTAATCTATTTGTTTATTTATATATATATATTTCTTTCCATTCAATGTTAGTATTTTGTTTCTATGCTTAATGCTTGTTGTGGTTTGATCATCCATAGCTTGATATTTGATTCATTAGGTTTTGGAAATTATCTTTTGTAATCTTGGATTGAAGCAAAATACCTAATGAAACTTGTATCTAGGAATGGAACTTGATTCATTAGTTGTCTTAAACCCTTGTTGTGATAGCAAGTTTGCTTATTAGGGGATCAAGGAATTGACTCATAATAGGGAAACTTAGGCTCATTCCACTAAGGGATTAGGGTTTGACTAAACTAGTGGGTTGACATTTACATTAAAGTGGAGAGAAGTTGAGTGATTATATGCATGAGAGTGAGTTTTGGTGAAATCTAATCCTAACATTTACATTCCATATCACTTCATATCTTTATCGCCTTCTAAGTGTTTGTGAAAATACCAAAAAGAGTTTTTCTTGTTGTTTGCACAATTTTATTTCTTTTAAACACTAAAACAAATTAGGGAAATATTCTTTGTCTAATTTAGTTATCAATTGCAATTATTGTCGTGTATTGCACAAGTCCTTTGGGAAACGATACTCAGACTTTTCGAATTATTGCTTGAACAATTTGGTGCGCTTACCAAAAAGTTAACACATGCCCCTTTGGAACTTTTGCTTATACACGAATGTCCTTCAGCTTGTGTAATGCACCTACAACTTTCCAAAGGTGCATGTTGACCATTTTTTCAGATTTAATTGAACGTTGCATGGAAGTTTTCATGGATGATTTTACAGTCTTTGGCTCTTCCTTTGTTGAATGTTTACATCATTTAGGGCAAGTTTTGAAGAGATGCATTGAAGCTAATCTTGTTTTGAATTTTGAAAAATGCCATTTTATGGTGAATGAAGGAGTAGTTTTAGGCCACCTCATCTCTAAAAAGGGAATTGAGGTTGATAAAGCAAAAATTGATGTCATTTCTTCTATGCCTAACCCCTCTTCTTTGAGGCAAATTCGCTCCTTTCTTGGTCATGCAGGCTTTTACAGGAAGTTCATTAAAGATTTCAGCAAAATTGCTTTGCCACTGTCTAACCTGTTGCAGAAAAATGTACCATTTGAATTCTATGAACCCTGCAAGAAGGCGTTTGAAGAGCTAAAGGAGAAACTCACCACAGCACCTATTCTGCAGCCCCCAAATTGGGAATTATCTTTTGAACTTATGTGTGATGCTTCAAACTTTGCTTTAGGTGTCGTGTTGTCACAAAGGAGGGATAAATTTCCCTATGTCATTGCCTATGCTTCCAGAACTCTTGATGCAGTCCAAAGCAACTACACAACAATAGAAAAAGAGTTGCTGGCAATTTTTTTTACATTGGACAAGTTTTGGTCATAGTTGGTAGGGTCCAGAATTACCATATACACAGACCATGCTCCTTTGAAATACTTGTTGAAGAAAGCTGATGCAAAGCCAAGACTGATCTGGTGGATGCTTCTTCTGCAAGAATTCGATCTAGACATCAAGGACCGTAGTGGATCATTGAATCAAGTTGCTGATCATCTGAGCAGAATTTCAGGGCAACATAATCCAATACCCATACATGATGACTTCCCAAACACTTTCCTTTATGCCTTACAGTATTCTTCTCTCACTCCTTGGTATGTAGACCTGGCCAACTAGCTAGCTTCAGGTATTCTAACCCTACATGCATCTAAGGCTCAAAAGCACAAGTTGAAGGCAGATGCTAAATACTATGTCTGGGATGACCCATACTTGTGGAAGTTTGGCAGCGACCAAGTCATCAGAAGATGTGTACCTGACAATGAATTTCAAGACATTCTTCAACATTGTCATGACACCAACTTTGGAGGACATATTGGGTCTTACAAAACTGCACGGAGAGTTCTAGATTGTGGATTCTACTGGCCTACACTTTTTATAGATGCATACAGATTTGTTGTTTCCTGTGAAAAATGTCAAAGAGCTCATGGCAACATAACAAAGAAGGATGAAATGCCTCAGCAGCCTATTATCTTTTGTGAAGTCTTTGATGTATGGGGAATAGACTTTATGGGACCTTTTCCAAACTCTGCTGGTTTCTCCTGCATACTGCTTGTTGTAGATTATGTATCTAGACGGGTGGAAGCCAAGGCCACACGCACCAATGATGCCAAAGTGATGGTAGAGTTTCTCAGAACTCACATTTTCTACAGATTTGGAGTACCTAAAGCTATAATCAGTGATCAAGGCAGTCATTTCTGCAATAGAATTATTGCAGCCTTATTCCACATATATGGGGTCACTCATCGTACTTCCACACCTTATCACCCCCAAACTAATGGGCAAGCTGAAGTATTCAACAGGGATGTGAAGAATCTGCTTCAAAAATTGATCCACCCTCACAAAAAAAATTGGAGTCAACTGTTGGATGAGGCCTTGTGGGCCCAAAGAACATCCTACATAACACCTTTAGGTGTTGGCATATTTCAAGTCCAGAGTTTTATGGACACCTACAGTTTTGATGATGAAGTTTTTAGGAAGTTTCAATCAACATTAAAGACTTGTGCCATCTCACAAAGGAAGGTTGCTTGATAAGAAAGGAAAGGCATAAAGAGCATTCAAAGCTTTCAAGAGAGAAGATTGATGAAGATTTTCTCAAGAGCTGAAGGATCAAAGGTAGAAGGTTCTGTTTTGGGTGTTGGATAAAAAGAGTAAGTCATAAATCCCATTCAAGACCTTCCCAAACAAGAGAGCAAGGTGTTTTCTCGCAAAAACGTTTTTCTATGCTTTTAATCGATTACCATACGTAGATAATCGATTATTTAACTTAATATTTGAATAAAAAATGTTTAACGAGCAAAATAATCGATTAAGTGTCTTTGATAATCGATTATATTGATTCTGGGTTAATATAATCGATTATGGCCTTAATCTAATCGATTAAATCAGACAATATTTGTTTTCCAGTTTTTAAACATGATATAATCGATTAAGCTTTTAATATAATCGATTAAATGAGTCGTTTTTGCGAAATCATTCTAAATCAACCTAAGAATGGAAACTTTGGAGCATTTTCGAATTATAAAATGAAAGAGAATGTCTTAGGTTTAACACATCCGAAAAAACACAAAACATTCAAAGTGTTTCGCGCCTTAGCTTTTTCAAAGCCGCTTTCTCGCTCTCTTCGGTTTGATCAAGTCTTTGGAAGTGGTGATCATTGTGCTTAAGCTTTCTATCCAGCACATTTCGGTGTATTCTTTTCTTGTTTTACGTAAAGGGAAAATTCATCCCTTGGATCTGTTCTAAGGGAGGTGTTTCATCTCTTGTGTGTCAAGAGAGGTGGGTTTCATCCTCGGTGTGTACGAGGAGGTGTTTCATCCTTAGTGTGTACGAGGAGGTGTTTCCGTTTATCTTTATTTGTTATTGCATGAATTGGTGTTTGTAATTTCATTTAAAGATAGTGGGGAAAATCATCACGGTTTGTGGTGGTTGGGAAGCTGGATGTAGGATTGGCTTAATCCGAACCGAGTATAAATCTCTGTGTTCTTTCTCTTTCTCTTTATCTCTTAATTGTGGATCATTATTACAATTGCTAATCCCAACAGCGTTAATCAAAGGATTGAAAAATTCACATCCAAGTTTTTGAAAGTTTTCAAAACACGAAAATTTATTTAAAGAGAAAATTTCTTTAAAAACCCAATTCACCCCCTTCTTGGTTTTTACACTGCTAGTCTTTATTTAACAATTGGTATCAAAGCTGGTTTTTGAAAGTTATTCAAAAACAAGATCCTTATGGCAGAACAAAAATCAAACTTTTCTTTGAAGGTGCATCTATTCATAGACCACCACTTTTACAGGTGAAAACTATCCTTTTTGGAAAAAGAGGATGGAAATTTTCTAAGGTCTAATGATCAAGGCGTTTGGGATCTTTGTTGTAAATGGTCCATTTATTCCTATGGTTGTTGTTGAAGAAGCGCAGGTACCTAAGAAGAAAGCAAATTGGAGCAAGGATGAATACAACCAAAATCAATGCGACATAAGAGCATGTAACATGATAGCATCCGCCTTAACCATTGATGAGTTTTACAGGTTATCGGATTGCACTAGCTGCAAAGGAGATGTGGGACACTCTAGAAGTCACACATGAAGGAACGGAAGAAGTGAAACGATCAAGGAAGAACACCTTGATTCGAGGAATATGAAATGTTCAGTATGAGCAAAGGAGAAACCATATCGCGACGTACAAAGAGATTTACTCACATCGTAAATCATCTCAAGGCATTGGGTAAGAAATTCGATCTTGAAGAATTAAATGTCAAAATTTTGAAATCTTTGGACGAGGACTTGGCAACCTAAAGTGGCGGCCATCACGGAATCAAAGAACACATCAAACATGAACATGACAACTCTTTTCGGGAAACTCGAGAGAACATGAAATGGAACTTGGGCGCTTCAAAGGAGAAGAAGAAGAAGTCAAAAGAAAGGTGTTGCTCTTAAAGCGGAATCCCACAAAGATGAGAGTAGTGACACGGATGATGATCTTGAATGCGGTGACATAAGCTTGTTTGTCAAAAAGTACAAAAAGTTCATCAAGAACAAGAACAAAGGGAATTACAAGAAAGGTAAGAAAACTGAAAACCTAAATTCTCTTGATAATTTTAAATGCTATGGTTGTGGAAAAAGGGGACACTTGAAGTCGGATTGCCCCAACATCAAGAAGGATGAGGAAAAGGCAAAGAAATACAAGAAGCCTTTTGACAAAAAGAAAAAGAAGGCATACATCGCATGGGAAGATAATGGCGTGAGTTCTTCTAGTGCAAGTGAATCGGAGGAAGAAGCCAATATCCGTCTTATGGCGAATGATGATGATGATGCCGAATCCACATGTAGCAAGGTAAGTGATTCCGGCCTTCCAAATAATTATGATGATTTGCTTGAAGAGTTTTGGAATTATGTGAAAAATCTGAAAAATTAACTCTCTTTCACAATAAATTAAAAAATGACTACAAGAGTCTTGAAAAGAAAATTTCAGATTTGGAACAAGAGAAAATTGTTTTAAAGGATGATTTGGAAAATGCAAAAATCCCTTGCAAATGCAAAACAAAAATTCTGTTTGCGAAAATTGTAATGTTCTTGCTAACAAGGTTTCTTATCTTGAAACATCTCTTTCAAAAATCACGATGGGCAATAATAATTTAAACAATGTTTTGAAAGTGCAAAAGGTTTATATGAAAAGCGAGGTCTTGGTTATAATTTCAGGTATAATCATAAACCTACTAAAACTGTTTTTGTGAAAGGAGAATCGTCTAATTCAAATAAGGTTTATGAAAATTCTAATTCCTTTAAACAAAACGTTTCTACAAAGAAGTTTTATAAAAATGCGTACATACCAAGAAGAACAAATGTTCCTACATGTTTTTATTGTATGCATAAAGGTCATTCGGTTAATAGATGCAATATTAAACGTTTTAGTGTTCCTAATGGGAGATACAAATGGGTTCCCAAAGGAAAATCTGTTTCTAACCCATGAGGACCCTAATAAGTGACTTTAGGGGACCTAAATTTTTTCTTATGATGCAGGTTGGTCCCAAGTCCAAAAAGTCACTATGGTATCTTGATAGTGGTTGTTCAAGGCATATGACGGGTGATAAAAGCAAATTCAAAAGCTTCAAGAAGAAAGAACAAGGTTTTGTAACCTATGGTGACAACAATAAGGGAAAAATCATTGGTAGCGGAATGGTTGGAGATTCCCTAGAGATTCATGATGTTCTTCTTGTTGATGGATTGAAGCACAATTTGCTAAGCATCAGTCAACTTTGTGATAAAGGTTTAAAGATAACGTTTGATAGTGATCTTTGCAAAATTCATCACAAGGACTCAAGTGAAATCACCCTCATTGTTGCGAAAGAAGAGGATCCATGGTTATGGCATAGAAGAGCTGCTCACATTCATATGCCTCATCTAAGTAAACTCATATCTAAAGAGTTAGTGATTGGTTTACCAAAACTGGTTTTGAAAAGAACAAACTATGTGCAGCTTGTCAAAAGGGAAGCAAGCGAAAAGTTCTTTTAAATCCAAAAATGTTGTTTCCACTTCAAAACCTTTAGAATTACTGCACATGGATTTATTTGGCCCTTCTAGAACAAAAAGTTTTGGTGGCAATTATTATGCTCTTGTGATTGTTGATGATTACTCTAGATTCACTTGGACTCTTTTTCTTTCATCTAAAAGTGATGCTTTTAAAGAATTTAGAAAATTTGCCAAGGTTATTCAAAATGAAAAGGATTTAAAAATCAAGTTTTACTGAAGTGATCATGGCGGTGAATTTCAAAATATCTTTTTGAAAATTTTTGTGAAGAAAATGGAATTTCTCATAATTTCTCGGCACCAAGAACACCTCAACAAAATGGTGTGGTTGAAAGGAAAAATAGATCTTTGGAAGAACTTGCAAGAACTATGTTGAACGAAAATAATTTACCTAAATATTTTTGGGCGATGCCGTAAGTACCGCATGTCACGTTTTAAACGAGTTTTAATAAGACCTATTTTAAAATTAACTCCTTATGAGCTTTTCAAAGGGAGAAAACCAAATATTTCTTATTTCAAAATTTTTGGATGTAAATGTTTTGTTTTGAATAACGGAAAAGATAGCCTTGGAAAATTTGATGCTAAATCGATGAAGCTACATTTTTAGGTTATTCTTTGCATAGTAAAGCATATAGAGTTTTTAATAAGAGGACTTTAAGCTGTTGAAGAATCTATACATGTTGTCTTTGATGAATATCTAGACCTTGAGGAAACCCCTCTTGAGTCAAAAAGATTCTTTAAAGATGATGAAGGAATACATCAAGAAGAAACTCCTCTTGAAAAAGCCGTTGAAGAAATCAGTTTGGATGAGAATCCTCCTCATGATGAGAGTCTACCAAAGAATGGAGACCACCTAGAAAGCGTTTCCTTGGAAAATGTCATTGGAGACATATCAACGAGGTGTAAGAACAAGGAGGAACATGAATAATTTCTGCATGAATGTTGCTTTTGTTTCACGAGTTGAACCAAAGAATGTAGAAGAAGCATTAACGGATGAACATTGGTGTATTGCAATGCAAGAAGAGCTAAATCGGTTTGAAAGAAATCGGGTATGGGATTTAATTCCTAAGACTAATAATATGCGAGGTCATAGGTACAAGATGGGTCTTTAGAAATAAGCTTGATGAAGATGGAAACATCACAAAGAACAAAGCAAGGCTGGTTGCAAAGGTTATAGACAAGAAGAAGGCATAGATTATGATGAAACCTATGCTCCGGTAGCAAGACTTGAAGCTATCCGCTTCTTTGTTAGCATATGCCTCCATTATGGGATTCAAATTATTTCAAATGGATGTAAAAAGTGCTTTTCTAAGCGGGTATATCAAGGAAGAAGTCTATGTAGAACAACCTCCAGGCTTTGAAGATTTCAAAAATCCTAATCATGTCTACAAGTTGAAGAAAGCTTTATATGGACTCAAACAAGCCCCAAGATCTTGGTATGAAAGGTTAAGTAATTTCTTACTTGAAAATAATTTTAGAAGAGGTAAAGTTGATTCTACTCTTTTTATTAAGAAATCAAAGAAACATATTCTCATTGTTCAAGTTTATGTTGATGATATTATTTTTGGATCAACTAACGATGATCTTTGCCAAGAGTTTGCTAAGAATATGCAGGGAGAGTTTGAAATGTCCATGATGGGAGAACTAAATTTCTTTCTTGGCTTGCAAATCAAACAATTAAAGAAAGGTATTTTTATATGTCAAACAAAGTATTGCAAGGAACTCTTAAAGAAATTTGAAATGGAAGCTCGAAAGAAGCCTCAACCCCCATGGCTACATCTTGCTATCTAGATCAAGACTTAAGCGGTAAGGCGGTAGATCAAACACGGTATCGAGTATGATCGGATCGTTACTTTATCTTCTTGCTAGTAGACCGATATTATGCAAAGTGTGTGTGTTTGTGCTAGGTTTCAAGCCAACCCTAGAGAGTCTCACCTAAAAGCACGTTAAGAGAATCCTTAAGTATCTTAGAGGAACAACATCCTTTGGTTTATGGTACCCTTCGGGAGCCTCACCTAGTATCATAGGTTTTTCGGACTCAGATTATGGTGGTTGTAGAATAGATAGGAAGAGTACTAGTGGTACATGTCATCTTTTAGGATGTTCCTTAGTTTCATGGCATTCTAAGAAGCAGGCCGGTGTTGCTCTTTCAACCACGGAGGTGAGTATATAGCGGCGAGGGAGTTGTTGTGCTCAAATTACGTGGATGAAGCGGCAATTAGAAGACTTTGATATCTTTCTAGATCATATTCCTCTTAAGTGTGATAACACTAGTGCCATTAACGACTAGGAACCCTATCATGCATTCTAAGACCAAGCATATAGAAATTAGACACCATTTCATTAGAGATCATATAGCTAAAGGAGATTGCATTATAGAATATATAGATACCAAACATCAACTAGGCGATATCTTCACCAAACCTTTACCTAGAGATAGATTTTATGAGCTTAGAAGAGATCTAGGGATTGTTTGTGATAAATCTGTTGCTTAATTAATGTTTGTTATTGTTTTTGATGTTATTTCAGCGTTTTACGAAAATTTACGTATTTAATCGATTAAGTTTCGTGTGTTAATCGATTAACGCGGTGTTTATGAAAATGTTTTACAATATAATCGATTACGTTTATGACATAATCGATTAAATCGTTGAGAGCAATTTAATCGATTAAGGAATGCACATAATCGATTAAATTTCTGAGTTTTCGTTTTACGAAAAATTTTGAAGGAAAATAATCGATTAAATGAGAATATAATCGATTAAATGCACCGTTCTGTGTTTTTACGCAAATCTGATTTTCGAGCGTTGGCCATGTTTTCACGTGTTTTGTCTTTTCTAAGCGGCTATATTCGTTTCCCAACGGATATATTTTCATTAAATCAACGTTTTATGACCGGATTTCATTCTATAAATAGGCTGGTTTGAGAATCAAAGTGACTCACTCACTCTCTCTCTCACTCTTGCTGTTTCTGCTGTTATTTGTTGTCTTGTGCGTATTTTAATTCTCTGTGCTGTCTCTGTTATTCCATTATCTTGTTGTGCAATTTCTCTTGTCTTTTATATCACCGAAATGGCTGATCAAAGAAGAAGGAAGATGCCATCAAGGAGAAAGGGCAAGGAGCCAATGACTTCTCAAGAAAGGAGACCTCCAACTCTAGCTGGTTGGATTTCAGATGAAGATCTGCAAATTGCCTTTGTTAACAAGTGGAAGGATAGAAAAATTCTTACCCCTAAATTCTTGTCTTGTGAATTTTTAGATCTCATGGTTTTCAATTTCAGGAATTTTTAGTAGGAAGTGGACTACAAAAATTTGTAGAGATGGAAGGGGCATTCTACCCAGATTTGGTTAGAGTGTTCTACATGAACTTGACATCAAGAACTGCAAGTCCAAGCACCAAAGTGAAAGGTGTAAGGATCTTCCTTGATGAAGATTTGTGGAACAATGTAGCTGGTCTCTCAACTCAAGGCATAAACATCACATATGGCTTTGAGGACTTCAACAAGTTGGTAGAATTCAGAAAATTCTGCAAGGATCCTAACCTACAAGTGTTGATCTTGAAGGGGAGAATAAACAGATTTTGCTAAGCAATAGCAAGATTGGTAAAAATGTTCTAAGGCATATGGGCCTCATAGAACAAGGCAACAGGTTTACCCAAAGAGAAGAAGGAGCTGCTGCCATGGAAGAAGATGATGAAGACCAACCTCAACCTCCACCTCAATTTCAACCTCAACCAGGATCAGTGGAGGAGCTTCTCATATCAAGAATGGATTCTATGATGAATCTTCACTCCAAGGAATTTCAAGGCCTTTCTCATCAACTCTCAAGGCTTAATAGAAGGATGTATAGAGTTGAAAGAAAGATGGAAATTGAAGAATTATCTCCTGAAGAAGATAATACAACATCCTCAAGAGGCAAACAGCCAGCAAATGTTGAGGAAGATGAAGAAGATAGTGAAGAAACTGAATAGGCTACAAGTTCACTTTTCCTTAGCTTGTTCTTCATTATTTTCCAAATGCTGTTTTTTTTCTCTCTATTATTTTCTGTGTATTAATTTGCTTCTGCTGTAATTATCTCTGAAAATGTAATCTTTTTGAAAATGATAAAAATAAAGGGGGAGAAAATATTTGTCTTGATTGAAAATCTGTCTAGTTAATATAGCTTTTAAGAAAATTAATTTCAAGGGAACTTTAGGAAATAATTCAAATAAGTGCCTTATATAGCTTAAACAAATTAAGAGCATAGTTTAAGGGGAGCTTTTAGAAATTATTTCCACTCATTAATTCCTTGAAATCTCTTTCTCAAAATTCAAATTGAAACTTAAATGCTATATGACTGCCTATTTTATTTCCTTTGTGGACTAATATTTATGATGGAGATATCCATACATTATTTTCAAGATTTTCAGGATATTATCACAAGTCTCTAGGTTTCTTTTTATCATCATCAAAAAGGGGGAGATTGTTGGCATATTTCAAGTCCAGAGTTTTATGGACACCTACAGTTTTGATGATGAAGTTTTTAGGAAGTTTCAATCAACATTAAAGACTTGTGCCATCTCACAAAGAAAGGTTGCTTGATAAGAAAGGAAAGGCATAAAGAGCATTCAAAGCTTTCAAGAGAGAAGATTGATGAAGATTTTCTCAAGAGTTGAAGGATCAAAGGTAGAAGGTTCTGTTTTGGGTGTTGGATAAAAAGAGTAAGTCATAAATCCCATTCAAGACCTTCCCAAACAAGAGAGCAAGGTGTTTTCTCGCAAAAACGTTTTTCTATGCTTTTAATCGATTACCATACGTAGATAATCGATTATTTAACTTAATATTTGAATAAAAAATGTTTAACGAGCAAAATAATCGATTAAGTGTCTTTGATAATCGATTATATTGATTACGGGTTAATATAATCGATTATGGCCTTAATCTAATCGATTAAATCGAGACAATATTTGTTTTCCAGTTTTTAAACATGATATAATCGATTAAGCTTTTAATATAATCGATTAAATGAGTCGTTTTTGCGAAATCATTCTAAATCAACCTAAGAATGGAAACTTTGGAGCATTTTCGAATTATAAAATGAAAGAGAATGTCTTAGGTTTAACACATCTGAAAAAAAACACAAAACATTCAAAGTGTTTCTGCGCCTTAGCTTTTTCAAAGCCGCTTTCCTGCTCTCTTCGGTTTGATCAAGTCTTTGGAAGTGGTGATCATTGTGCTTAAGCTTTCTATCCAGCACATTTCGGTGTATTCTTTTCTTGTTTTACGTAAAGGGAAAATTCATCCCTTGGATCCGTTCTAAGGGAGGTGTTTCATCTCTTGTGTGTCAAGAGAGGTGGGTTTCATCCTCGGTGTGTACGAGGAGGTGTTTCATCCTTAGTGTGTCCGAGGAGGTGTTTCCGTTTATCTTTATTTGTTATTGCATGAATTGGTGTTTGTAATTTCATTTAAAGATAGTGGGGAAAATCATCACGGATTTGTGGTGGTTGGGAACTGGATGTAGGATTGGCTTAATCCGAACCAGTATAAATCTCTGTGTTCTTTCTCTTTCTCTTTATCTCTTAATTGTGGATCATTATTACAATTGCTAATCCCAACAGCGTTAATCAAAGGATTGAAAAATTCACATCCAAGTTTTTGAAAGTTTTTCAAAACCTGAAAATTTATTTAAAAGAGAAAATTTCTTTAAAAACCCAATTCACCCCCCTCTTGGTTTTTACACTGCCGTCTTTATTTAACATTAGGTATGTCACCTTTCAGGGTAGTTTTTGGTAAGGCTTGTCACCTCCCAGTTGAAATTGAACACAAAGCTTATTGGGCTGTGAAACAATGCAATTTGAATTTAAATGAAGTTGGCACAGAGAGAAAACTGCAACTCCAAGAACTGGAGGAAATTAGGCTGCAAGCCTATGAAAATTCAAAATTGTACAAGGAAAAGGTGAAGAAATACCATGATATGCAAATTTCCAACAAAGAGTTTTGTGAGGGGTAGAAAGTATTGTTGTTCAATTCTAAACTGAAATTGATTGCTGAAAAACTAAGATCCAAATGGGTTGGCCCCTACATTGTTACCAAGGTTTTTCCCCATGAAGCTGTGGAAATTTCTGATGAAGCTACTGGTAGAACATTCAAAGTTAATGGTCAACAACTAGAAATATTTCATGAAAGACATTCAAAGCAGGACTAAATAGCTGCAACATCTCTTCTTTTAAAGGAACCACTCACGGATGAAGAAGAGTTTCCATCAGCAGCCACATAGCAGGACCTACTGTTTGTTCCCTCTTTCTCTTTCCTCTCACTCACATTGGGGACAATGTTTGTTTCAAGTGTGGGGGGGAGTGATTCTCTTTGTTTGTTTATTTTATTTTATTTGATCTATTTTGTTTTGTTTTGCTAGTTCCATTACTAGACGTTGTTGTTTTGAAGTTTTGCAGAAGAAGTGCTAATCTGTTTTGAATTTTGTCAATGACTCATCTATGGGCAGTTTTAATTTCCTCTGTCTTGGATAAAAGCCTTGCTTCTAATTAACATAGGCATGTGATGAATTCAGCCGTTCTTTTTCCAAAGATTTTAGATGAGAATCAACTTGACACATAAACCCTGGTGAGATTTGAGCCTATATAGTTTTGTTGTGTGATACACCCATGATTGGAAAGCATTATAGGATTTGATCTAACTCTGCTAAACAACTCTTGATTGATGATACTCTTAAAATGATTTAGACCATTTTTCTATTACAGCTACTTAGCCATACAGCTTACCTTTCATCCAATTTTTCCATTGCACCCAGTTTTGATCCTTACGACCTTTTTCGTTGTGAATACCCATAAAACCTCGATGACCTTTAACCAACCATTGAATCTAGAAGACTTGCAAAAAAAAAACAGTGCAAGAACTTGCTGAGAAGTTTAAAATAGTTTGAATTATAATAAAGGTTTGCAGCACTACACTGAGGAAATAAAGTGCAGCTAAGCAAAATAGGAACTGAAATATTGAGAGAATTATGTTTGAAAATGCACACAGTCTGCATTAGGCATTGTAGTAGAAAAAAAATATACAAAAGAAAATTATATATCAATCTTTGAATATCCGTAGAGCTGCTATCTTTGGAATCTCATGCTTGTTCTTAAGCCCTTTTGCTCAAGATCTTTCCAGCATCAATGGTTTAGCCTAAATTCCTTTTCCACCTTACCCTCACCTCAGCCGCATTGCAAGCCAATAAAAGTCCTTTTGATCTAGAGTTGAAATCAATTCAAGGAATAGAATGTAGGGATTTATCAAATTCAAGGTAATGCATGTTTCCATGAGGTACTGAGTGAAATTTTGAGCCAACAAACAGGAGAGTGTGTGTAAATAGTATCGTGAGAGGCTTGTCACTTTGATTGTAATTCTGAACCGTTTGAAATCACTGCTGATTTGTTACATGTCACATGTTATTTTTTAGGTTCAAGTTCTGATAGTTGTGATGGATGGAAACTTTTCCTTGTTCATAGAGTTGTTGATAATTTTTCCTTCATAGCATTTTCAGTATTTATGTTTTGCTCAGGAGTGCAAATGTCTAAGTGTGGGGGTATTTGATAACTTGATTTCTATACTCATACCTTGTGGCTCATTGCACCTCCTTGAAGTTTTCAATTTCACTTTCTTTGAATTTTAAGCTGAATTTTATAGTTTTCATGAATGTAGGTAAATAAATAAAATAGGGTGTTATATTTTCATTTTATAGCTGAAAAATAAAATTTAAATGATTTAGCTTTAACTTGCTATTCCAATTCTAATTTTCTTAGATGTCTACATTGAGCTGAACCCTTTGATGGTAGGATTGACCCTTGAATGGGGTGGAATGGGATGGATACGTGCACAAGCTATGAATTGCATTGAATTCAATCCAAATAAAGCAAGAAAGGGGAATTAGCAATGCAGCCCAATTGATGGCCTCGTACAGTAGTGGTGAACAGTAAAAAAACCCAATATTCTTTGTAATCCACCAAGGCAGATTTATGTGTTACAAATAAACGATAGTGTAAAAATCAAGAGGGGGCTTCATTGAATTTTTAATAAACTTTTTCTCTTTAAAATAATTTTCCAGATTTTAAATAAATGTTTTAAAACCAGGATGCGGATTATCCTTACCCTTAGATGAGCACAGTTTGAATTGCAATTGTTAATATGATCCACAATAAAAAGAGATAGGGAAAGAGAAAGAACACAAAGATTTATACTGATTTGGATTAGTCGGTCCTACGTCCAGTTCCCAACCACCACAAATACGTGATGATCACCCCACTATCTTTAATTGAAATTACAAACACCAATTCATGCAATAACAAATAAAGATAAAAGGAAGCACCTCCTTAGACACACTAAGGATGAAACACCTCCTCAGACACACTGAGGATGATTCCCACCTCTCTTGACACACAAGAGAGGAACACACCTCCCTTTAGAACAGATCCAAGGGATGAATTTTATCCGTTCAGAAAATAGTAAAAGAAAACACCTGATGAGTGCTGAATGAAAGCTTAAGCACAATGATCACCACTTCCAAAGACTTTGATCAACCTTGAGAGAGCAAGAAAGCGGTTTTGAAAACTATAGCGCAAGAACACTTTGAATATTGTGTTTTAATCAGATGTGTTGAACCTAAGACATTCTCTTTCATTTTATAATTCGAAAATGCATCAAAGTTTCCTTTCTTGGGTTGATTCAGCATTGAATTCGCAAAAACGACTTATTTAATCGATTATCTAAAAAGCTTAATCGATTATATCAGAGTTAAAAACTAGAAAACTCATTTTGCCTGATATAATCGATTAGATTAAGGCCATAATCAATTATATTAACCCATAATCAATATAATCGATTATCAAAAACACTTAATCGATTATTTTGTTCGTTAAACTATTTTGACTCAAATTTTAAGTAAAATAATCGATTACACTTCGTATCATAATCGATTAAAAGCGTAGAAAAACGTTTTTGCAAGAAAATGACTTGCTGTCAAGTTCGAAATGGTCTTGAATGGGATTTATGACTTACTCTTTTCATCCATCACCCAAAACAGAAACTTCTAAACTTGAAACTCCAGCACTTGAGAAAATCTTCATCAATCTTCTCTCTTGAAAGCTTTAAACACTATTTATGCCTTGCCTTTTTCATCAAGCAACCTTCCTTTGTGAGATGACACAAGTCTTTAATGTTGTTTAGAGAACTTTAAATCTTCATCATCAAAACTTTGAATCATCATGAAATATTGAGAGGACTTCATCAAAACTTGTTCTTGAAATATGCTAACAATCTCCCCCTTTTTGATGATGATAAAAAGAAACAAAGAGACTTGTGATTGATATCCTGAAAACATAGAAAATAATGTTGTTGAAATAAATGGCTGAGTTTAAGAGGGGGGTGAATTAAACTTTCAAAGATTTTCGAAACCCAATGCCCAAATATGAAAAACCAGATTCGGATTGAAGATTAAAACCAGTTTTAATAGGTTCTTGAAATGCTTTTAATCAATTGATCATATATCCAATTCAATTACAATTTAGAATTCAATTTCCGAATGTAAAAGATCAGGGGAAGAAGAACAACACAGCAGATTTATACTGGTTCCCCTTTCAACAAAGGTTACATCCAGTTTCCTAACCACACAAATTCAATCAATTCACTAAAAACCAGTTTTTACATGAACACTACATGAAAAACGAAAACCAGAAAGCTGCACCTAGTCTTGAACCCTACAAGACCTCTAAACACTTGTAAAACCCTATTACAAGAACCCTTAATCACCCTGATTAAGAGACGAACACGCAGCTAACTCACACACAAAGAATTGGATTGAATTCACTTGGAAATTGAGTGCAGAAACGAAAAACAGAGCAAGAGCTGTAACGAAAAAATAGAGCATGCAAATCTTGATTCAATTCGCAATCAATTGGATCTTGGACTTCTTGGAGTGATTCGCAAATTGATTTAGAGTGTAAGAGAAATGTTCTTGCTCAGTGGGTTCTTCTAAAAATGATTCGTCACTTAGTTCTTTGAATTTCAAGTTATATATAGAAAACTGTTAAAACTGATTCGACGAGAATAGTCGGTTGAAATCGCATTTTAACCGGTTGTTTTCATTAAAACCAATTTTCCAGTGAGCACCCTTTGTCTGGAACTTGAAATCAATCGGTTGAAAACCCGTTTTAACTAGCTATTCCGAAATCTGGAATTCTGAACAAAGCTACCGAGATTTTAAGCTGGTTTAAATTTCAAAACGATCGACTAAAATTTTCCAAATACAAAGCTTTGAAAAATAAAGAACAGTTTAACTAGTTGAAATCAGATTTTTAACCAGTTAAAAATTAGTTAAACCTTTGAAATCATTTTAAACCTTTTTAAAACATTTCAAATCATTTTAAACCCCAAGATTAAGTCCAAGATTAAGTCCAAGATTAATTGAAATGCAGCATACCACACAACCTAGGACTCTCTAAACATAAGACAAAATCTTCATTCTTCAAGCACCATCATCTTCATCATCAAAGGTGGTTGGAGACATCAAATCCACTTGAAACGAAGTCTTCAAGTCCAACAAACTCCCCCTATTTGATGATGACAACCACTTGATGCATTCATTGTCTTTGGAGAATGTAAGAGTCCTGCACAAAACATAAAAATACAGCAGAACAGTGTGGTAAAGAATTATAGCATCAGTTCAGAAAATACTGCAACATCATTTTATATAACAGCAGCAGCAGAGCGCGCAGAAGCAGTATTCTTCTCCCCCTTTCAACACATTCTAGCAGCAGTATTCTTCTCCCCCTTTCACCTGTGCATCATGTTGTGCCTTCAATGCATTCAACAATTTCTCCCCCTTTGGAATCATCAAATAGCTCAAGGGAATAGAAATAAAAATAGCATATGCAGCAAATTAAAAATTGTTCAAGATACATGGGAATTTAACCCAATTAAAAACAGCAACAGCAATACAAACTAACAGAAATTAAAAGGCACAAGAGATACACGGGAAACAACAACAGCAGGAGAGACAACATGCTGAAACTAACAACAGCAGATTTCAATGACAACATAGCAGAAACAGCAGCAGAGATCAGTCATTATCTTCTCCACCATCATCACCAGGAGCATCATAATAACCCATATTTATTTGTGCAAGTTGGGCATGTAAATCTTCAATACTTTGATCAATGCGCCCAAACCTATTCATGCAGTAGTTGTGATGATATTGTTGATGAGATTGGATGGAATCAAATCTTTGTAACACTGCTTGTTCAAACAATGAAAGTGGAGGTCCACGGTCAACTGGAGGAACATAAGGTACAATATCTCCCATCATTGAGTAGTTTTCTGCACTAGGTTCTGCATTTCCAGCTTCATCGATTGCGGTTTCGTCACCGCGAAGTTCCAGCAGCGTTTGGTCCTACATTGACAGACTTCCGTGCAGCGATCCATGCTCCATTGCTTTTGGTGAAGCCAAACTTAAAGAGAAAGCCATTGTCCAGGTGATGGGATCGTCCTATGCTGATTTTACGTTCACCTCTAATGTCCACACCAAAATACTCAAGGAATTTGGAAATTATCACGACATATGGAAGACGATAATCAGGCAGCCTTTTGGACTTCATCATGTGATCTTTGATGATATGTATCCAGTTAATTCTCACAGATTTCATCAAACAAAAAATTAGAAGAAGATCACCTTCATTCAATGTAGCATGATTACTTCCCTTGGAGTGATCATCCATGTGATGATAAATGTAAGCACCCTTGCTTGTCAAGGTCGATCCACCCACCGAAATCCACGAACAGATCCTTGAGGGTTCCTCAAACACTCTCTGTACGTTTTCACCTTGTTAAAGTCTTCCAAGGAACCACACAAACCCCTGCTAACCACAATGCCATCAGTTTTGAAGCCCCCTACTCTTCTCCAAACAGAGTTGTTTATGATCATTTCCTTTCCTTTCACTTTTGAAGTTAAAACAGACCCATCATGTTTGAGATTTGTGTAAAATACTTTCACCAAGTGTGGATATATGAACCCATTTAACTCCAGAAATTTTTCCAGATCCTGATATTGAATCATGGCTATAATGTCAGCCAAACCTTCATCTTCCAGCCACTGAAAACTGAGCACTTTCGGTGAGTTTACGACCTTTCTATCGATATGAGATTGAAACTTTTCAATCCTCTCTTCATCACCTTCGAACCAAGCTTCTATAGACCCATGTCTATAAGTATGGGTTGCTTGGAATTTCGGGTTCCTTATTTTTGATGACCCAGACATTTTTGATCTCTTCCTTGGGTTGCTTGAAGATGCCATTTCAGAAAAGATAAAGTGTAGAGAAACAGAGTATAGAGAATGGATTATGCAGATTTTTTACATGGGCAGGGTGAATAACAGTGAAGCAATGCACAGCACATGTATTTAACATTTCAAATTTTCAGGTTTTATCAAATCAATGCTTTAATCAGTCAAAGAAGGAATCAAATGCATTCAGTTGGAATATATTGGACAGAGATATGCAGCAGGCACAGATTTGACCAAAGAATTCAGTTGGTTGAGTGTAATACGTATTTGGAGAGAGAAACCAGCTAAAAAGTAAAGCAAAGCCACTACAAGACAAAACGACGAGTCAAGATTCTTTGAACCGACTTTATTTATCATGTTCAGATGCACAATTATCAATTAATCAACTTAAATGCACCAATTGAATGTGAATCAATGCAGTTTAACAGCTAATTCGTTCAAATATTAAATTTTACATGGTGTCGAGGCAATTTCGGTCGGTTGATTTATGAGAAACGGTGATTAAAGCAGAAATCCGATATCGATTTAATGCGGATAAATGATTTTAACTGACTAAATTGACAGATTAACTGGCTAAAACAGAGACAGATATTACTGCACATCCACTGCAGCCCCAAATTATGCAAAACAACTGATTAAAACCCCGAAACAACTAACTAAAATCCTGAATAACATTGCAGATTTCACTTATAACATACAATATGCAAATCTAACTATAATTAATCAAGAATTATGCAGATTTAAACATTCAAACACACAAAAACAGCATGATTAACAGCAGAAAGGAATCACATACACGAATTACATCACATTTGAAACATCAAGAACACCCAACTCATTTCTTAATTGGAAAAACCTATCTTTTGGGAGTGGTTTGGTAAATATATCAGCAAGTTGGTTATTAGAGTCAACAAATTCAATTATGCAATCCCCTTTTTGAACATGATCCCTAATGAAATGGTGCCTTATTTCTATATGTTTCGTTCTAGAGTGCAAAATAGGATTTTTTGTTAAGTTTATAGCACTTGTATTGTCACACCTAATAGGAATGTGATCTAGTTTCAAACCATAATCAAAAAGTCGTTGTTTTAACCAAAGAGTTTGAGCACAACGACTCCCAGTTGCAACATACTCGACTTCAGCGATGACAAAGCCACACTAGCTTGCTTTTTGCTATGCCATGATACTAGACTACTTCCTAGTAGATGACAAGTTCCACTAGTGCTTTTTCTATCAAGTTTACATCCAGCAAAGTCTGCATCCGAATAGCCCACTAGATTAAAAGAAGCACCTTTAGGATACCACAAACCAACATTAATAGTTCCTTTTATATATTTCAAGATTCTTTTGGCAATTGCAAAATGTGATTCTTTGGGATTAGATTGAAACCTAGCACACATGCATACACTAAACATTATATCTGGCCTACTAGCAGTTAAATATAAAAGTGAACCTATCAAACCTCTATACTTAGTGGAATCAAAAGGTTTACCACTTTCATCCGCATCAAGATAGCTGCTGGTACCCATGGGTGTGCTTGATTCTTTGTAGTCGTCCATCTCATATTTCTTTAATGACTCTTTGCAATATTTTGACTGATTGAGGAATGTTCCATGATCTAATTGCTTGACTTGTAAGCCTAAGAAGAAGTTTAGATCACCCATCATTGACATCTCAAACTCCCCCTGCATAGCTGCAACAAATTCTTCACAAAGCTTCTCATTAGTGGATCCAAAGATTATATCATCCACATAAACCTGCACCAGTATAATGTTGTCCAAAGACTTTCTAATGAACAAGGTTTTATCAACTTGGCCCCTTTCAAAGTTTTGAGAGATAAGAAAGTTACTTAACCTTTCATACAATTGTCTTGGAGCTTGCTTGAGTCCATAAAGAGCCTTCTTGAGCTTATATACATGGTTAGGAAATTTGTGATCAACAAATCCAGATGGTTGTGAAAGATAAATTTCTTCATTTATATATCCATTCAAAAATGCACTTTTCACATCCATTTGATGCAGTTTGAATCCAATCATGCATGAGAAAGCAAGTAATAACCTAACGACTTCTAACCTAGCAACAGGAGCATATGTTTCCTCATAATCTATTCCTTCCTCTTGGTTATACCCTTTAGCTACAAGCCTAGCCTTGTTTCTAGTTATTACTCCTTGATCATTCATTTTATTTTTAAACACCCACTTTGTGCCAATTATATTCATGTTAGGTGTGCAAGGGACTAGTTCCCAAACCTCATTCCTTTTAAATTGGTTCAGTTCATCTTGCATTGCCAAAATCCAGTTTTCATCCAATAAAGCATCATCAACACATTTAGGCTCAACTTGGGAAACAAATGCAGCAGTTAAACATGTATCATGCATAGACCTTCTTGTAGAAACACCTCTTTGAACATCTCCTATCACATTTCCAATGGACAGATTGCGAGGCACCCTCCATTCTTTGGGTAGATCATTTTCTCGAGAATTTAATTACGGTGCTAGGATTTCGATCAATTCTTTCGATTTTCACCGGCTAAAATACCGCTGCAGCAACTTTATTAGTTTCTACATGTCCAGTTGATACACCTTCAATTAAGTTCTCTTCACACTGCACTGCACCACTCACTTGCACCTTCATTTTGCACATTAGTCTCATCAAAAACAACATGTATTGATTCCTCAATGATAGCTAATCTCTTGTTGAAGATCCTATATGCTTTGCTATGTAAAGAATAACCTAAAAACAATGCATCATCGGCTTTAGCATCAAATTTGCCAAGTTTTTCTTTGCCATTATTTAAAACAAAACACTTGCAGCCAAACACTCTAAGATGTGCTATGTTGGGTTTTCTCCCTTTGTACAATTCATAAGGGGTTTTCTTCAAAATAGGTCTTATCAAAACCCTATTTATTATGTAACATGCAGTATTTACTGCATCCGCCCAAAAATATTTAGGGATGTTTGATTCATTAAGCATTGTCCTAGCTAGTTCCTCAAGTGATCTATTTTTCCTCTCAACAACACCATTTTGTTGAGGAGTCCTAGAGTGCTTGAAAAGTTATGCTTAATTCCATATTTTTCACAAAAATGATTGAACTTTTCATTTTCAAATTCCCTCCATGATCACTTCTAAGAGCACTTATGCTGCAGCTGTTTTCATTTTGTAAAACCTTGGCAAGTTTCTTAAAAGCATGAAATGCATCATTTTTATTTTTCAGAAACAAAGTCCAAGTAAACCTAGAATAATCATCAACAATAACCAAAGCATAATAGTTTCCACCAATACTCATTGTTCCAAATGGACCAAACAAATCCAAATGCAGCAATTCCAAAGGTTTTGTTGTAGACACATAATTTTTCAGATTAAAAGAAACTTTGGTTTGTTTACCCTTTTGGCATGCATGACAGATTTTATCTTTCTCAAATTTCAGTTTAGGTAACCCTAAAACAAGTTCTTTTGAAACCAGTTTTTCCAAATGATTCATGTTAATATGTGCAGCTCTCCTATGCCAAAGCCATGAACTATCTTCCTTAGACATGAGACATGTAAAATTAGTTGCACACATATTATCAAGATCAAGCATATAAATGTTCTCAATTCTCTTGCCTAACATGCAGATTTTATCAGAATTTTTCTCAATGATCTTGCAATGATTTGATTCAAAAGTGATTCTAAAACCTTTATCACATAGCTGGCTAATACTTTGAA
The DNA here is from genome assembly GCA_030347555.1 of Lablab purpureus. Taxonomy (NCBI): domain Eukaryota; kingdom Viridiplantae; phylum Streptophyta; class Magnoliopsida; order Fabales; family Fabaceae; genus Lablab; species Lablab purpureus. The sequence goes on along the minus strand of CM059258.1, from coordinate 16,423,461 downwards.
GATTATGCTTCAAACCTTCAACATATAACACGTTTTCAATGAGGATTGAAGAAATGTTACCAACATCACCACTTCCAAGGATTTTCCCTTTATTATTATCTCCATATGTGACAAAACCTCCATTTTTCAAGGTGAGTTTGACAAACTTCCTTTTGTCACCACACATGTTCCTTGAACAGCCACTGTCTAGATACCACAATGATTCCTTGGCTTTCAAGAACACCTACAAAACACAATCAATGAAGAGAATTTGGTACCCACATCAATTTGGGTCCAACAAAGTTAATAACCTTTCTACCACATTTTGGCCTCCAAATATATTGACCACTAGGAACACCAAATTTTCTGATTTTGCATGATTTTGAAGTATGTCCCTTGTTCATACAATAAAAGCATGTAATAGATGAAGTGCTGGACGGTTTTCTATGTGAAAAGAAATTTCTATAAGGCTTTTGTTTCTTTTGAAAACCATTTTTAAATCCAAGTCCAACTCTATTCGTTACACAATTTTTAAAATCTAAAAGTGTATCCAAGTTGGCTCTTCCCATGGTGAATTTAGCTAGAGATTTGTTCAAATACTCAATTTGATTTTCTAAAATTCTGCAGTTTGTGCAGATTTTTTCAGCATGTTCATCATTGCAACTTGAAGCCTTGTAAATCATTTCCAGATTTTCAAAATCAGTTTTTGAATTTTCCAGCTCTTTCTCTAGCTCTTTCACCTTATTCTCTAGCCAATTGTTCATACGTTTAAGTCTATTGTTTGAACAAGCAACCTTATTGGCCTCTTCATGCAATTCCAGAAAATTTTGCAGCAGCTGATCATAAGAAAGACCATTTTGAGTAGTTAAGGAACTTACACTACTTGCTGTATCACAATCAGCCATAAGGCAAAGATTGGCCCTTTCATCATCACTTGAAGAATCACTAGAGGAGATATCATTCTCATCCCATGCTATGTAAGCCTTCTTGGTTTTGAATGATTTTTCATGCTTCTTTTCTCCATTCCTCTCTTTGTTTTGTGAGTATGGACATTTAGCCTTAATATGTCCCTGTTTTCCACAACCAAAACAAGTAAAGTTAGAAGAAGCTAAATCAGATTTTTTATTATACCTCTTGTTCTTGTAATCTTTGTTCTTGTATTTCAAGAACTTGTTGAACTTTCTAACTAAGAGGTTCAGATTTTCTGCATCACTTCCTCCATGTCCTTCATCCTCACTATTCTCCTCTTTGTGAACCAAAGTCTTCAAGGCCAGCCCTTTCTTTTTCTTGTCATTGTCTTCTTGTTCAGCAAGTCTATTCAACTCAAGCTCATGTTCCCTTAGCTTTCCAAAAAGTGCAGCAACACTCATTGTTGACAAGTCCTTGGATTCAGAAATTGCTGTTACTTTGGGTTGCCAACTTCGATCCAAACATTTCAGCACTTTGATGTTCAGCTCCTCTTTCTCAAACACTTTTCCAAGGCCGATCGGATGGTTTATAATATGTGTAAACCTCTTTTGCACATCCGAAACAGTTTCTCCTGGAAGCATTACGAACATCTCATACTCTTGGATTAAAGTATGCTTTCTAGCTCTTTTAACATCAGTTGTTCCTTCATGAGTAACCTCCAACACTTCCCACATTTCTTTAGCATTAGAACACTGTGAAACACGAAAGAATTCATTAAGATTAAGTGCAGATGTAATGATGTTCTTTGCTTTACAATCATATTGCACTTTCTTTTGTTCATCAGCATTTAAACTTTCCCATGGTTTCTCTTCTTTAGGGATATACGGTCCATTGACTATAGCATTCCAAATCCCTATATCAATTGATTCAATGAAAATCTTCATTCTCACTTTCCAAAATGGATAGTTTACCCCAGAAAACATAGGTGGCCTGTTTATAGAAGCACCCTCTGCAAAAGGCAATTTTCCTTCAGCCATGTTTGAAATTTTTCAGAAAACTTGAATATTTTTCAAGAACCAGCTCTTGATACCGATTGTTGGAATAAATGGCTGAGTTTAAGAGGGGGGTGAATTAAACTTTCAAAGATTTTCGAAACCCAATGCCCAAATATGAAAAACCAGATTCAAATTGAAGATTAAAACCAGTTTTAATAAGTTCTTGAAATGCTTTTAATCAATTGATCATATATCCAATTCAATTACAATTTAGAATTCAATTGCCGAATGTAAAAGATCAAGGGAAGAAGAACAACACAGCAGATTTATACTGGTTCACCTTTCAAAAAAGGTTACATCTAGTTTCCTAACCACACAAATTCAATCAATTCACTAAAAACCAGTTTTTACATGAACACTACATGAAAAACGAAAACCAAAAAGTTGCACCTAGTCTTGAACCCTACAAGACCTCTAAACACTTGTAAAACCCTATTACAAGAACCCTTAATCACCCTGATTAAGAGACGAACACGCAGCTAACTCACACACAAAGAATTGGATTGAATTCACCTGGAAATTGAGTGCAGAAACGAAAAACAGAGCAAGAGCTGTAACGAAAAAACAGAGCATGCAAATCTTGATTCAATTCGCAATCAATTGGATCTTGGACTTCTTGGAGTGATTCACAAATTGATTTAGAGTGTAAGAGAAATGTTCTTGCTCAGTGGGTTCTTCTAAAAATGATTCGTCACTTAGTTCTTTGAATTTCAAGTTATATATAGAAAACTGTTAAAACTGATTCTGACGAGAATAGTCGGTTGAAATCGCATTTTAACCGGTTGTTTTCATTAAAACCAATTTTCCAGTGAGCACCCTTTGTCTGGAACTTGAAATCAATTAGTTGAAAACCCGTTTTAACTAGCTATTCCAGAAATCTGGAATTCCTGAACAAAGCTACCAGGATTTTAACTGGTTTAAATTTCGAAAACAGTCAGCTAAAATTTTCCAAATACAAAGCTTTGAAAAACGAAGAACAGTTTAACTAGTTGAAATCAGATTTTTAACCAGTTAAAAATTAGTTAAACCTTTGAAATCATTTTAAACCTTTTTAAAACATTTCAAATCATTTTAAACCCCAAGATTAAGTCCAAGATTAATTGAAATGCAGCATACCACACAACCTAGGACTCTCTAAACATAAGACAAAATCTTCATTCTTCAAGCACCATCATCTTCATCATCAAAGGTGGTTGGAGACATCAAATCCACTTGAAACCAAGTCTTCAAGTCCAACAAATGTATGGATATCTCCATCATAAAAATTAGTCCTTAAAGGAAATAATATAGGCAGTCTCATAACATTTAATTTTCAATATGAATTTGATTTTTAAATTTCAAGGAAATCAATGTATGGAAATTATTTCTAAAAACTCCCCCTTAAACTTTGCTCTTAAATGTTTAAGATATACAAGGTAATAATTTGAAATATTTCCTAATACTCCCCATGAAACTTTAATTTTCTTAAATTCTTGAGATATAGACATATTATCAATCAAAACAATTTATTTTTCTTCCCCTTTATTTTTATCATTTTCAAAAAGATTACATATCAAGAGATTAATATAGCAGAAGCAATTAATTACACAGAAAAAATGGAGAGAAAAAAAATACAGCAGCTGAAAAAAAATTTGAGCTTAGGGAATTAGTAAACTTGTAGCCTATTCTGTGTCTTCACTATCCCCTGCATCTTCTTCTTCTTCTTCATCATCTTGTGCTGGTTGTTTTTCCCTTGAAGACCCAGTGTTGTCTTCTTCTGGAGATACATCTTCAATATCCAGCTTTCTTTTTACTTTGTATACTGTTCTGTTCAGCCTTGAGAGTTTGGAGCAAATATCTTCATAATGAGTTAGTTGGAGACTCATCATGCTGTCCATTCTTGAGACTATGTTTGCTTCCATTGAGCCAGGTTGAGGTTGAGGTTGAGGCTCTTCCATTCGCAAAAACGTTTTTCTACGCTTTTAATTGATTATGATATGTAGTCTAATCGATTATTTCACTTAAAATTTGAATCAAAATAGTTTAACGAACAAAATAATCGATTAAGTGTTTTTGATAATCGATTATATTGATTCTGGGTTAATATAATCGATTATGGCCTTAATCTAATCGATTATATCAGGAAAAATGAGTTTTCTAGTTTTTAACTCTGATATAATCGATTAAGTTTTTTAGATAATCGATTAAATAAGTCGTTTTTGCGAATTCAATGCTAAATCAACCTAAGAATGGAAACTTTGATGCATTTTCGAATTATAAAATGAAAGAGAATGTCTTAGGTTCAATACATCTGATTAAACACAATATTCAAAGTGTTCTTGTGCTATAGTTTTTCAAAACCGCTTTCTTGCTCTCTCAAGGTTGATCAAAGTCTTTGGAAGTGGTGATCTTTGTGCTTAAGCTTTCATTCAGCACTCAATCAAGTGTTTTCTTTTACTATTTTTCTAAACGGATAAAATTCATCCCTTGGATCTGATCTAAGGGAGGTGTGTTCATCTTTTGTGTGTCAAGAGAGGTGGGAATCATCCTCAGTATGTCTGAGGAGGTGTTTCATCCTTAGTGTGTCTAAGGAGGTGTTTCCTTTATCTTTATTTGTTATTGCATGAATTAGTGTTTGTAATTTCAATTAGAGATAGTGGGGTGATCATCACGTATTTGTGGTGATTGGGAACTGGACGTAGGATTGGCCTAATCCGAACCAGTATAAATCTCTGTGTTCTTTCTCTTTCCCTATCCTTTTTATTGTGGATCATATTAACAATTGCAATTCAAACTGTGCTCATCTAAGGTTAAGGAGAAATCGCATCCTGGTTTTAAAACATTTAATTAAAATATGGAAAGTTATTTTAAAGAGAAAAAGTTTATTTAAAATCCAATTCACCCCCCACCCCCTCTTGATTTTTACACTACCGTTTATTTCTAACAGGCTAGCCTCCATAGGGATCACATCACACAAGACCTCATCCCTATACTTTCCAATGGAAAAAGAAACAAGAACTATTTTGTTAACAATAATCTCCCCCCCTTCACTTAACCATTGCAATTTATATGGCTTAGTATGAGGTATAATAGTTAAATCAAGTGAAAGATGATTCTTCCAATCCAAGAACCCAATTTGGTATTCTATTCAAGTGAAAGATATAATGATTGGCCAAAACACTTAGAGTTCCAAAGGACAAGAAAACTACAAGACAAAACTTACAGGAATAAAGACTAAAAACTAGAAAGGGTAAAAGCAAGAAAGGGACACAAAAGAGTAACTATAATATGACAATTTGGAACAAATCAAAACAAGAAAAGCACCAAGAAAATGGAAAAATTACTCAACAAATTTATCACAAATTCTAGTCAAGATTTCAAGTGAAAAGAAGTTCACTAACATCCACAAAAGTTAGGACTAATTTGCCAAACCAATGATTAAACAATCAATCAATGGGTATAGGCCAAGAAACTTGATTTTCTTTTTGATTTTTGATGAACAAGTATTCAGCCAAGGCTTGTTTGTATTTGGCCTTGATGTTTCTTTTTGTTTTAAATTGTGCTTTTATATCCAATGCCTAAACACGTCCACCAAGAGTTAGTCTCACAAAGTTTGAACACTTAGTCCCTAATGTTTAGAGTCCAAATGATCAATTCTTATCACAAGAAGTCCTAAAGAGAAATTGAAACTAAACACATCAAGTAATACAAGAATTAGATGGTAAAGAAAACTTGACAAACATATGACTCAAAAATAACAAAAGGAAGACACATCTAATGGTAATCAAGTGATTAATAAATGTTCTTTTATCAAACACCTAACAGGTTTCATAGAACATCACTTCATTAACCAAGATTAGCCAAGAAAACATGTATTAAAAACCTAGAAAAACATATTACAACAATCGAAAACAGTTTCAGAAATTGCACAAACACAAAATAGATTAGAAACTGAACTAGAAACAGATTTAGAGACGAAATTAGAGACTAAAACTATGACAGTTTTAGTGACTAAAAAACAGCACAACCAGAATTAGCAACAAATTTTTCAGAAAATCACAAAATTAAAGGCTAAAATTGTGACTGAAAATTAGAGACTGAAACTGTTTTTTTTTTTTTACAAATTTTGCTATGGTTTTCAATGTCCAACTAGTTTTGAAACTTTGAACACATCATAAACCATACAAGCAATATGAAAGATAGAAACCAAAACTTTCACCATGTTCTTCATGTTTTTGATCCCCACACATCATGTTTGATACCTTAGAGCTTTGATACCAAATGATGCATGCCTAGGAGGCATTACATATGTTGTAGGATCTATCAAACATGTGTAAAAGCATATGGAATCAAAATAGCATTTATAATTGCATGGGAGAACATGAAATCAGAATTTTCCCCAAATGTTAGGGTTCCAATCGGTGCAAACATACTAAAATTGCAAAACAAATCAAATCAACCGATTAAAATCAAGAACACGTGCATAGGAAGGCATAGAATGAAAGAAACTTGAATTTAATCGATGCAATTGATTGCAAACAGACCAAGAAGGGTGCGACACATATGAACAAAGTAAGAACATGAAAAGGAAAACATGGAAGAGAGAAATAGATGAAGAACACGCAACTTTTCAAAGAAAAGATAAGTGCAAAAGACAATCACCACTTGAATTTAGGAAAACTCAAGATAAGATTCAAAGAAAATGAGGAATACCTCTTGAACTTCAAAGAGAAATGCTCTAGCAAATGTATTCAAGCTTCAAAGTTATGATACAAATGAAAGAAACACTTATTTATAGAGTGGAGGTGTGGCACTCATGCACATGGGAGGAAGGTGAATGGTTTAGGCCATGTTTGGAGATGCTCCCAAGCCTCCCAAACAAGGCCCTTCCCACTATCCTTATGTCCAAACACCCCTCCTCTTGTGTTTATTTGTGACAAAGTCATAAAAAAGACTAAACTATTTTTATTTTCAAGGAATTTACAAGAATTATTAATATTTCTAATGTCTTCTTCCAATTTCTTGTACATTCCTCTAGTTTTTCTTCCTTCCTTTTCTTCAAATCTTTTTGTAATCTTTCTCTTTCCAATTCTTCTTTGGCTCTTCTTGTAACAACTCCTCCTTGTGATGAACTAGGTTCTTCATGATTTGGGATCATATCAATACCCGTAGAGCTTGGGGAAGCATGTTGGAAAAGGAAAAACTTCAATGAGACCCACAATAGTGGCAAATTGAGAGTGGAGTTGGACCTTGTCTAAGAAATTAGGGAAGAAGCACAAATACAGGACGAAGCAGCCAAAACTTGAGATGCTCTACGCTACAACACCACGGTCAGAGAACAAGCTTTTTAGAAAGGCGACCTAGTGTGACGAAAGCTCGGAGATGCCTGATGTGACAAGAGTGAAGGCAAGCTAGCACGTAACTGCGATGGACCATAACAAATAATGGATTCTCTCCAGAATAGGGCATATAAGCTTGAGGAATTAAATGGAAAGTTGGTTCCCAAAACGTGGAATGTAACTAAAAAATGTACTATAGTTATGCCCCAGGCTAGATGATTCTAAGCTATGTACTTGAGGAAGGGGTACTCTTTCCTGAATCAAAGTCATTCGAAATACTTGAATCAAAGTCATTCAAGTTCAAATGTTACTCAGGTCAAAGTTATCTGAGTTGCTTGAATCAAAGCTATCCAAGTTATGACCACATGACTCGGATCAAAGTTATCCGAGCTACTTGAATCAAAATCATCTCAAAGGTTATTCGGATCAAAGTCATCCAAGCTACTTGAATCAAAGTAATTCAAGTTCAAACATTATTTGGATCAAAGTCATTCGAGCTACTTGAATCAAAGTCATTCAAGCTCAAAGGTTACTCGGATCAAAGTCATCCGAGCTACTCGAATCAAAGTCATTCAAGTTTAGAGATTACTCGGATCAAAGTCATTCAAGCTACTTGAATCGAAAGTCATTCAAGTTCAAAGGTTATTCAGATCAAAAGTCATCCAAGCTACTTGAATCAAAGTTATTCAAATTCAAAGGTTACTTGGATCAAAGTCATCTAAGTTACTTGAATCAAGTGTCATTCAAACATCGACCTTCAACACGGCTCGAATAGAAAGAAACAAACATCAAATAACTTGGCTCTACAAGTTCTAACACAAAAATGACTAACTTGGTCAAAATATCAAACTTGTTCATCCTCATAAATCAATTTACTTGCAAATCTCATATTTGGATTCCGAGCTTGGTGGGACTTATGTACTCCCTCGTATCTTATAAGATATGTATAATAACAAGAATACGTTATTATAACAAATCCTAACAGCTTGGTTAATTTGGTTAAGATTGCGCAGTTTAGTTATTTTTAACCACAAATTGGTTATGACTTGTTTTATCATAATTGAGTAACCAACACAATCTTTCATCAATTACAAGGCCCACAAAGGCTTATAAATAGAAATCAATACCCAAGGAAGTATTCATTTTATTCATTATTACTCTATTCTTAAATACTTTTATATTATACTTTTACTGATTTGAGCGTCGGAGAGTCTTCCGTAGGTAAACCACCCATCGGTCTATAACTCAAATATATCATGTCCAGTCCAGATTCGAACAGTCATCAAGTAGAGTTCAGATTTCAATAACAGATCATCTCTGAATCTCGAAAAACCTCTTCAATCTCTAACAAAATTAAATAGTTAAATTTCAAATATATTTTAGAATTTTAATTTATATTCTTTTTAAAATCATTCCTAGTTTTATATTTATATTTTTAAAAATTTTCTTTTTATCAGACTATATTATTTACTGTATCTATTTATCAGCCAAAATATATTTGCAAACAACTTTATTCAGGTTCATGCTAAACAAGAGAACAAAAACAAATGTTTTATTTTTGCTTTCCTTAGGTGCAGAGGTTAGGTCTTATTATATAGATTGATATTGGAAAAAATTAGTAATTTTTTTACGAGTTCAATTTTCACATGTCATCAATGTAAAATATTTTCATATTATTCGTGTAATAAAAAGTTGACCCTTCCCCAACCACTCTCACATTAATAAACTGATTTTAAAATGAAAATAGAAGACATTTTAAAAACAAGATCAGATACATTTGATAAGTAATACGAACAAACTATGAAAGCTTCTGGAAAGACTAAGAATTCACAAACAGAGAATAAATTGAAAGCATTACTTTAGATCTTTCTAAATAAACCTTTATCAAATTATTTATATTCATCTTCCAACAGTGGTTAGTTACACTTGAAAATGAACAGTGATCTCAGGTTGATTTTATTAATTAAAAGGAAGATAATAAAATCATATCTAAATTAATATTAGTATTTTGGTATCCACATTAAATACCTATTATTAACTGTAATTTAATGGCCATATTTTGTGGTTAGATGATAATAAGATCTCAGCTTCAGTGAATGATTCTGAGAATGTTAGATTTACACATCTGTATCATAATAAAACCAAACCATTATGATTAAGTAGGTAGAACTACTCTGATACTTTACAAAGCCTTTCTCTCAAATAAATTTCATGGCCAAACACAGTCATATTAGAAAAAACAGTGGTTTGAACAGAACCTATAACGAAGCTATTTAACAAAATCAAAGAAAATCTCTGCTAAAAAAACAGATGAACATAATTAAAATAGCATTACATTAAGCTTTCTTTTTTACTCATTTGAACAAGGCATATCCATCCATAATGCAATTTTCAAAATTACATTGCAAATATTATTCTATTTTACAAGGTATTTGAAAATGCAATTCAAATTTGAAAATGGAGTTGTTGACATTAAAGGGACAAAATAATAGAAGAAAGATATCCATCCAAAATGAAAAAAGAAAAAAAGTGGTTAAAGAAAAGAAACAGGGTACAATTATTTTGGTGGCATCAATTTTGTTCTAATTCCACAGGCTCAAAGCCACAAATTGTCCATATGCTACCAGCCATATACTCAAATGCTACCGAACATTTTGTTTCAAACTTGAAAATGGAATGCATAGATACATAACTCCATAGATACGCGACTACAAATTTGAATTTCAAACCTTTCAATCTTCCAATTGAATTATATTAAATGCAACTTTTTTCTTTTTGAAAACAAATAGGTTAGTTAGTTTCGTCTGAGATGATAAAGTGGGTTGGATAGGTTTTTTTTTATATTATAGTGTAAAATATTAAAATCGATTTATAAAAACAGAAAAGAAAATAAAAGATTACAATTTAAAGAATTATAATTTTATATTATGTTATTTGAAAGATAAAAAATTACAATATAATATTATTAATACTTATGAATTAAGTTATATTTATTATTTATAATTTAATAATTTAATATATGAGAATAATAATATTTTCAATTTTTTCTATTATAGATAACTAGTGAGACATATAAATCATTTAAGGGATTAAAAATACAACATATCAACCCTTTTTTTGTCACCAGAGTTTTATCCTTTAGTAAACATGATCACATTTATCAAAATGAAATTATCTGTTAAAAGATAAAGTGAATCCCATGTCTTAAAAAGATTAGCTTTTGACTTTCAACTGAAAGTATCCCAAATTAAAGAGAAAAAAAAAACTTGATGACCTCTATTTTTTTAAAGTTTAGTTTAATCTTTTAACAAATCAGATTTCTATCAACAAGATATGATGTGATATAGTTAATAGGTAAATAGCTTTTAATACTTTCACAAGAATAGTCTTCGACTTTCACTTAAAAAATACTTTCGGTTAAGTAGTAAAAACAAGCTTGATCACCTCCTTTTATCTTTATTTCGCTTTTGTTTTTAGAATTTTATGATATTTTTTTATTTTGAATTGTATGAACAAGAATCCCCCTTTATCTATATTAGCTTTGTCTGTTTGTAAGAAATTACTGTAAAGGAGAAACAGGAAATATTTTTTTCTACAAGCAACTCCGAATAACTTCTAAAAGGTTAAATTTTCTGTTTCTTTTTATATAAATAAGTTTCTCTAAGTGGTGATTTTATTAAAAAAAATCATAAGTTCGTCACATTTTCGCTATCATTATTCGTCAAAGCCATCATAATCATAAATAATTTAATGATTATACAGTTTACGCGTTTTAGAGATTAAACTTTCTCTAAGGATAAAGTCAGATTACCAAAAAGAGAGATGAGGGAATAAATTGGTCACATGGCTAGCTGCTTCTAGGCTTCTAGACTTGGTGGCTTTTCAAATCTATACAAATCCGTGACAAAAATACTTCCATGCTCCAAGATCTAAAGAATGACTTTGAGATTACATTACAGATAGAAAAGATATTGAGAATTTTTTTTTTTCAGCCAGAGAAGATATTGAGAATGATTTTGCAATTTTATTACAAATAGATTAGTATATCGATTTTCTAACCACATCTTAATTCTTTTCTCTCTTCCTTTTTCTAATTTTGATAACAACATTGAATCGGGCAAAATTATCCAAGAAAAAACAGCCACAATTTAACCCATGTCGATTTGTTTAGTTGGCAGAGTATGTAAAAAACAGGGTAATTAGAAGGCACCTAGCAAATGCTAATACGATCGGTAAGTTGGAACCTTCGAATTTCTAATTTAATATATTGAATAGCATGGTTTACTTAATATGTAAGAGTTGAACACATTAACTAACTGATTGATAAACTGGGGGCATAATTCTTAAACGTATGTATACCTACCAAAAGACAAATGTACCTATGTTGAAAAAGGTTCTCTGTACATATCTAAAAGAAAATCCAAGGGTTCAGGTCATTGTTCACCTAGGTGCAAACAATTGCCATCAATTCCCAGGATCTCGTAAGTTTTAAATTCACTTGACCTCCTCAAGTGTGACGCTCTGAATTTCAGAATCAGGTGATAGTTTAAACTTGAGAACCTTGTGAAGCTGACACAAAGGTTTCACTTGCTTTGTTGGAGGTTGACTTGAATCAATTAGTCTTGTTCTAGAGAAAAGGTTCACTTCAGATGATCCTGTCTCTTCATGAACCACAGGGGTATCTGCATATCATGAAATAACTTATTTTAAGCAGTTCAAAGTGGGAAGCAAATCAAATTAAAAACTAGTTCCATAAAAAAGTGTCTTCCATAAAACATGAGTATCATTGAGCGATTAAAGGATAGCTATTCTTATGAAAAACATATCTAATTCAACAATTGATTGGCTGCTAGAAAAAAATAGAATAAATATAGAAAATAGAGGATATTCCGCATTGGCTAAATCTTCTACAAGTTCATTTTACAGTTTGCTCGAGACTATAACTGCAGCATGGGTGGAGAAGAAACAATTCCAACTTCCAAATATAGACTACAGTAGTTACATTATCTATTACAGATATGTAAAATAGGACAACAGGATGCCAGATGCAGGGTCAATTAACGGATACTACTGAACATGCTGACAGATAGAGTAGCCGTGTGAAATTTGGGAAAATACTCCACGAAGACAGAAATAAAGACATCGTAAATCTGTTACTTGCAGAAACGCGGAAGAATCAAATTTGGAAAACTATTATCTCTTGTAATGATTAAAGCAGAAAAAAATTGAATATTTAACAACCAAGGTCATGGTATCCTGAAAAGTGAGACATAATTCTAGTTTCCAAGACTAATAACCTTTTTCCAGACTTATTCTGCACACATGAACTGTAACTCACCTTGTTCAGTAAAAGCAAGACATGTGCCAATTGTCTCCTCATATTCCCCAATCTGTAGACAAAAAGCCATAAGAAATAACAATCCTTAAATGACCATTATCCATTCGGCGAATTGATCAAACAAAAATTGATAGAAGCAACTTTAGCCAATTGAATCTTCTAGCTGAAATACATCATTCAAATTATTTGCCTAATCCTATAGGTAAAAGCATTGAAGAAACATACATCTAGACAAATGGACAGCTTTCATTAATCTATATAACTTCGACAGATTCACACAAGACTACAAGAGCACCAAAATGGCAACATATGACTTGACCCCAAAAAATTTCAATAATCAAAACCCTAAAGGCAGAAATTTTAAAGCAGGCAACTTACCAGCTTAAATTTGTCATCAATGATCAATACTGGGTTTAATGTATCAAGGCCCTATCATCAACAAAAATTAATATAAGCATACTTAGGTATGGTATAATGAAGCAATAAAGACCACCAGAACAATGCTGGTGAAACAGAAAAGGAGAAATAAAAGAAAGCATCCAAACTGAAATTAAGCATGTATTTGGATAGAAAATTTCACAATTTCAAAGACATTAAAATGCATTGAATTTGGATTTCTTTTAAATTAAAATTGTTTCATTTTTTAAATGTTTTGTTTAGATAAAAAATTCAAATTTATTGAATTTAAATTTTCTTATTTGGCAAGAGTATTTTAATTACCACCAAAAGTAAAAAAACACAACATAGAAAGCTTAAACAGTCGATCAGTGTCATCTCATTTGAATCAAGATAAATAACCTTTTTATCATAAAAAGAAAACGAACAATGGTACCGAGTTCGAAATCTATATAGTAGATGAACTTGATACACATACAGTGACAAATATGAAGAAAGGGCAACAGGTTGGGGAACTTACGGTAATAACATACTTGGCGTTTGCTGGAAGGTTAATTAGGTCAGAAACACCATCCAGGTCGAGTAGAACATATTCATCATCTTGATCTTCATGTTCATACGAAGTTGAATTTGCCTCCATATTCCTGTGCATAGATTGCAAGTAAAAACTGACACACGATAAATCTGAAATGAAGGAAAAAACAGTTTTTGCCCATTATTTTTCTTTTCAAATAACAATAGACAAAATATTCCACAATGAAGGGTATTTTGAAACAACAAAAAAAGTTGTTTCATAGTTAAAAACAACTCAAAGTTCTTGAAGTAAGTTCAAATTACAAAAACAAGAGTTGAGATTCTGAGATTCTGATTTTGAATAGACCACCTAAGAAGGTTATCATTTGCACTTGAGAATTTCCGGTTAACATAGACACAGGTAAAGTTAGATAATTTATAAAAAAAGGTAAATAAAATTCAGAAGTAGCACACAAAGAGCATAAACAAACATGTAAAACAAATTGAACTGAAGTCTAGAGATAGTGAAAAATGGGATTCAGGTAATAATGCTGAATACAATCAGGAAAAATTAAAATTCAGAACTATAACATCAAAGAACAAATGTTGAGGAGGCATACAACAGAAACCAAATTCGACGCAACAGAAGAGTTTCAACTGTGCTGCCATTTGTATTAAAGAGGGTGCCAGACTTATCAAGGTATAGTTTTTCACAATTGTTTTTTTCAGATTTCAAAATTCCATCATTAATTCATTTCTTAAATGATCATATTAACGATATTTTTGGTTTACACTGTTGGTATCGCCACAGGAAGCAATCCTACTGGTGTTTTATAGGACCAGTGAGGACGAAAAACTCTCTCCCTCTCAATATCCAACACAATTACACATTCAAGGCTCAAACTCAAAAACTTCAACATCCCTATGACGCATTATGTGGTGAATGACTATCACAATTATAATGAAAACATTATACATAATTATTCAAAAAAAGTCACAAATTGACGGTTCCCTACTCTACAAGACACGCTTATTTTAAAAATTACACTCTTCCCCCAGAAAGAGAATAACTTTATCTTTTAACTTTCTGAGTAAATAAAACCCAAAACCTAACTAGCTAAGGTGGTTGGTTTACTTGTGAGAAACGTATAAAAGAGGAAACGAAGAATACACCTGGAGTGATACAAATGTGAAATGCAGAAGAAAAAAGCTTCGTATCGGGTTGCTCGGTTCGGTGCGGCGGTGCAGCACGGCGAGGGACACAAAGAAGGAGCCACAGAGGAGTGGCTGTGGCACCAAAATACAGCAACGAGATTTTCCGATTTGGGTGAGATGTTCAGGGATTGGGCGGCTTTCTCACAGTAAATTATGTATACTATGATGTATATTATGATGATAAAGATTATTTTAATTATTCATAAATTACTTTTAAAATATTGAAATTCAACTATAAATTAGTAATGGAAAACACAAATTAGAGAAAATAAGTAGTAAAGAAAAATCATCAAGTCATTAATCTCAATCTACTAGCTTTAAATAATATATTAGAATCTTATATTTTCTAGTAATCAATTATCCAATACCTATGATGTCTTCATTTTTATATTAAAATATAAAAAATAGTTTAAGATAAATAAAAATATTATTATTTTTATTAAGTGTCTTATAAATAGAAAAAGATTGATAAATACGCAGGAAACATTTTCCTAGATAAAATAATCATGGCTGAGAGAAAAATTTCACTAAATATAATATCATTATAAATACTATTTACAGTTAAAAAATATTTTTATTTTCCATAAAGTTTGCTTTATTAAAATTTCATGCTAAAAATAACAAAGAATAGTTAAATATTATCTCAATTAATACCGGAATATTTATGTGATAAATAAGAAAATAAGATTAAAGTATTTGAAATTTGGTTATATTTACAAAAATGTGACTTAATAAGGTGGGAATATAACAAGTACTAAAAATAGACGTACTCAATAAGAACTCTTAATTTCAACATTTAATTCCAAGTTGAATTCCAATGTTTTTCAAAAATAATTTGTAAATGATTAAAAATAATGTTAAATCGCATAATAAATTAGTCCTTACAAATCTTTTATATGTTAAAAATAATATTATTATAAATTTAAACTTAAGTAAATATTTATTAAAGTATCACCTAAAATATTAATATATCAGTGTGTATATATATATATATATATAGAATTTAATAATAGTATACTTTATATCTATTGAATTTATCCATGTTATTTATTTAAAGATATTAGTAGGGATGACAGTAGGATAGGGCGAATGCGACTTTGATTATCTCATCTTTATTTTTAAGATAAAAATTCATTTTCACCATCATTTTCATACATAATGGATACAAAAATTTTGTTTCATTCTCATTTTCATCTCCATTGGATAACAGATATATATTGATATATATGTTCATACCCGCATTTTTATTGTTCTAAATATTAATTCAACATTTTTTATAAAAAATAAATAAATCACAATAAAATAATTATAATATTATTAAGAATTTAATATCAAATATAAAAAAGAATTATAATTTTATAAATATTAAATCAGAGTACTAAATAACAATTGCATGATGTCTTTTTTTATATTAATAAAGATTATAATACATAATGCAAACAAAATTGTACAGGAAAAAATCAAACTAATAATAATAATAAAAATTTATAAATACATCTTTCATCTTTTGGATTTAAATCAATTTTTTTATGTTGTTAAAAAATATTCATGACAGTAAATAATTATATTATAGTAAATGTGAAAGTATTAAAAACAACTACAATTATATAAAATAAATAAATTTTATTCAAAATTAGAAATTAAGAGTCATACATTCTTACATAATAAAAATATTAGAAAGAAGTCAAAATAATCAAATATGTGTCCTAAAAATAATTTGATTCAATGAAATTGAGAATTGCATTGTATTTCCTGAAAGGCAATACATCATTGAACAAAATAGCACAAAGGAAAAATGTGTATATCAAGGTTGTTATGAAAGGAAACATATCTTGAGAATCTTAATACACTTGATAGATATTGAATGTGTCTTATTGAGAGATAATGAAAAATTTTATAGTAAAACAAAAACCAAACATAAGGTCAAAGAAAACAAAAAAGATGATATTTTTATGTTACCCAGTAAACTAAGGGTTTAGGTGATTAAACATTTAAGATTGAGAGTTAAACATTCTCATGTTAAAATATAATTAATAAATAAAAATATTATAAATGAGTACAAATAGTCAAATTTGTAACCTAGAAAATATTTGACTCAATAGAATTGAGGTTTGTGTTTCCTGAAATGTAATATTTGAGTCAAACCTCATAAAGGGGAAAAATGTATAATCAAGGTTATGATAAGAGGAAAAATACCTTGAGGATTTGAGTGAACTTTGTGAATTTTGAAAAAGTTGAATAGTTGAGAGAGAATAAAAAAATTGTGTAATGAAAGAGAAAAGAAGGATTACAAAACTAAGAACCAAACTGAATAATAAATATAAATTTTTTATGTTATCTAATAAATTATAGGTGTTTCAGTAATTTTAAACAGGGACAGGGCGGATATGTACATATCCATTCCCATCTTCATCTCCATACCCAATTTTTTATGTTATCTAATAAATTCAGTAATCCTATAGAAAAGCTTGCTTCGAAGGTTCCAATGTCTCTTTTCTTCTTCTTTTAAAACTTTAATTTATTGCTTTTCTAGTTGAATAAAATAGAATCAATATAGAAATTATGTAGATAAATAAACAAATATGCTTGTCTAATTATGAGGTAAAAATAATAACTTGAAATAAAAATGTTTATTACAAATACATCATAGGGTACCAATAACAGGTAAGTGAGGTACTTAACACCTTTTTCATTCATAATTAACCTCCGAACCCAAACTCTGATTGTGATGACCTATGTTTGATTTTTAAAAACCTTTTTCTTTTTCTTTTTTAATGTTTTGCATAAAACATTGGTGATGACTCCATAGAACTCTTTTCAAAACCATTGATTGAAGAAGAATTCATTACAATGAATGAATAATTTTCAAAATAAAAGTTTAATCACCAAAAATCAATTTACAAATTCATGTTAAGTTAAATGGAGTCAAGCCTATGATGAGTTCATGTTAAGTTGAATGGGCTTAAGTCTACATTGAGTCGAGTGGGCCTAAGCCATTGAGCTAAGTAAAGATATTTGTAGTTCCTCAACGGCAGTTTCTTCCTGCACCCCCAAGACTTCTTCCTACACCCCTCGAAAAATGAAAATACCAACATTGCCCTTGTCATGTTACATATTACAGCATGAGCAGATGCACCCCTAGTGGAGATGGTGTTGTGTTGAGAATAGATTTGTGGTGTTAGTTGTGCATAGTGAATGTTGGTGGAGGTTTGAAAAGCTGCACTGTGATTGTTGGTCCTGGGGTGAGGTTGAATGGAAGTTGGTGGTGGTGGTTCGCGAAAAAGAAGAAGCTAGGTTTTTTTTTTCAAAATTTTCAGTAGTTTCGACTTGTAGAAGCCGGACGTCATTTTTTGACTTCCGGTTTGTAGAAACCGGAAGTGAAGTTGAAAAACTTGACTTCCGGCTTGTATAAACTGGAAGTTAAAAAGTGACTTTCGGCTTGCACAAACCGGAAGTCAAGTTTTTCAACTTCACTTCCGGCTTGTACAAGCCGGAAGCCATTTTTTTACTTCCAGCTTGTACAAACCGGAAGTCACTTAGGTTTGTGATTTTTTTGTTTAGTATTGCTATTGTGATTTGTTTTATTGAAATGGAATGTCATATTTGAATCAGAATGTCAGATGAAGTTGATAAGGGTTCTGACTTGTACGAAATGCCTCATATTGTAAGATTTGAGTTAGGAGAAGATGAAGTTGATAAGGGAGATTGTGGTGATCATTTCACAACTGATGAGGTAAGTATAATTACTCGTTATTTTTGTATAAAATAGCACCCAATTAATATGCTTATATGTAATGTACAAGCGTAGGTTTTTGTTACACGGGATGACTTACTTGAATGGGTCCATGCAATAGCATTTACACTTGGGTTTGTTATTGTCATTTTGAGGTCTGATACAGCAAATGGGCAAACAGGAAGAAAGACATATGTGCTGTTAGGATATGAGCGAGCTGGAAAATATAGAAAATACAAAAAGGATCTACAGATCACGATTACTGGGACAAGAAAATGTGACTGTCCATTTAAATTGCGAGGTAAACCAGTTAGTAATGGAAGAGGGTGGATTTTAAAGGTAATATGTGGTAGGCATAATCATGAGTTGGCTGATACATTAGTAGGTCACCCATATGCTAGAAGATTAAAACCCAATGAACATTCAATGTTGGTTGATATGACCAAAAGTTTAGTAAAACCTGCAAATATTTTACTTACTTTGAAGGAACATAATGAAGACAATGTGACCACAATAAAACAAGTGTACAATGCTAGGTATGCCTATAAGAGATCACAAAGACGACCAAGAAAAGAAATGCAACAGTTGATGATGTTGCTAAAGCGTGACATGTATATTCTTTGGAGTAGGTTTGATGAGTCCTCAAAAGTTGTTACTGATCTTTTTTGGACACATCTCGATTCAGTGAAATTGCTAAATGCTTTTAGCATTGTATTGTTGATGGATAGCATATACAAAACCAATAGATATAGGCTACCTTTACTTGAGATTGTTGGTGTTATGTCAACAGGTTTGACTTTCTCTGCAGCTTTTGTGTTTATCAAGTGAACGAGAAAATAACTTCATATGGGCTTTAGAAAGACTTAGAGGATTATTTTTGAGAGCGGATGTCCTCCCCGAAGTAATTGTTACTGATAGAGATCTAGCACTAGTCAATGCAATTAACACTGTGTTTCCTAAAGCGTGTCACCTTTTGTGTAGGTTCCACATTAATAAGAACGTGAAAGCAAAGTGTAAAATGTTAGTAGATTCGACAGAGGCTTGGGAAGTTGTTATAGATGCATGGGAAGGTGTAATGGATTGTGTTGATTGCCATACATTTTTGGAGTGTGTTAAACGTTTTGAACTTGTCTGTTCGCCATGACCATTGTTTTTTGAATATGTCAACAATACATGGGTCATTCCACACAAGGAAAAATTCGTGAAGGCGTGGACAGATAAGGTTATGCACCTAGGGAATACCACTAGTAATAGGTATGTTTTTGTGTCTTTATTATTTATATTAAAATAAATGTTAAAACTTGTGAAACACATTTTGTTTTATTTGACTTAACAGGGTTGAATCTGCTCATTGGAACTTGAAGAGGGTGCTTCAAAATAGTATGGGAGACTTGTGTAACTGTTGGAATGCAATAAACAACATCATAACATTGCAACATAATGAAATAAAAGCATCATTTGAGCATAGTTTACATGTTTTCGGACACATGTTCAATGTCAATTTGTACAAAAAGTTACAAGGCTTTGTATCTAAACACGCATTGAACCACATTGCAGAAGAGTTTAATCGTGTTAAGTATGTTGGTATTGATAGTCAACAATGTGGATGCACACTTAGACATACTCATGGTTTACCGTGTGCATGTGAGTTAGCTAGATATATGCCCTTGGTAGTATACCACTTAATGTTGTGCATGTCATGTGGACTAGACTTAGCTTTGCCGATATATCATGCAGTCAGTCAACATCTGAAATGTCTATTAAGCAAGAATTTGATGTCATTGCTAAACGTTTTGAAGAGGTTGACATTGCAGGCAAATGTAGCATTAAAAATAAGTTACGTGAAACTGCATATCCAGATATGACATCAATGTGTGCACCAGTGCACAAGGTACAGACGAAGGGATCACAAAAAAAAGGTCGTAGTAGGGTTTCCAGATCTACAAAGCGTGATCCATCATATTTTGAGCATGTTGATGGCATCTATTCTATGCATGATAGCTCTTTTACACTGAAGTTAACTAAGGAGAAGGCAAAAGTTTGAGTGTCCATTGACATTAAACAAGTTCCGATGTTAGATCAATTTCTTGGCACTTATCATCCATACATGGCTGATGTTATTGATGTAAAAGCTGATGGTCATTGTGGTTATCGATCTGTTGCTGCCATGCTAGGGATGGGTGAAGACTCATGGCCGCTTGTGATAGCGGATTTATTTAAAGAAATTGGACAATGGTGTGATGAATATGCTACCATATTTGGAGGTTATGAACGGATTGACCAACTAAAAAGGTCATTACTTGTAGATGATATGTCAATGGTAAGTATGTTGTATGTTATTAATTTATTCTCAATTATAACTTATACTATTTCCGTAACATACTGGATGTTATTTCCAGGCGAGTGCAGATAAGTGGATGACGATACCAGATATGGGATACGTCATTGCTAATCGGTATAATGTTGTCTTGGTGTGTTTATCGAAGAACCAAAACATGACTATATTTCCTTTACAAAGTAAACCACCAACAGATGTTAGTCTGTATCGAATGTTATGTATTGGACATGTATTTGGCAATCATTTCGTTCAGGTAATGTCATTATATGTTGTCATATTCGTCAATACACATGACATTACTACTAACATTTATCAAACATGTGCAGGTGAAGTTGCAGGATGAATGTCCCATACCGAATGCAGACATATTATGGTCTACTTATTGTTACGAAGAGGCAAAAATGTGGGCATCATTTTATGCTAGCCGGATGGAAGTTTTTTCACAACTTGTAGGGGTGTCTCGAGATTATGTTAACATTGCAGATGATTGAAAAATAGATAACACCTTGTTAAATTTACAATAACTCAGTGCAAAATCAATTTCATATTTAATAATAATACATAGTGTTAAATGAGTTTCATATTTAATAATACATAAAACGAGCTAACTGCCACGTAATTAAAAGGACAACTAATTAACATCATGATCGTCGGCCTCGTGGACCACGTTGGCGCCTACTGTATACAACTCCATATTCCGTCACTCCATGAGCTAATTGCAGTGCACCTTGGGTTTCTTCCCATGCAGGAGTTCCCTCCTCAACATACCGACAGTCAATCATCCTTTGAAGTTTTGCGGCTATTCGTCTAAATATACCCTGCAATCAGTAACAACTACCATGTTAGTAAAAAATACATGTTTATTAATGAAGCTCGCAATGAAATTTCAATATTAAGTATGAACTCACGGGACATGCATGCTCCTGTTGTGTCACGGGTAATGACTCGCGTGCATGCTACGACGACGACGTGTGTGCACCACGGGTCGATCTTCTTCAGCCCTCGGAAGCATGTATGGATATGAAACTAATCAATATCACTCTATGTAACCATCCACACAAGCAGATGCATGCGTAGCTTCCACCACAGAGGTAACTAGATGGTGACTAAACGAACGCCACCTGTCATCTATCACAACCCTCGCCCCATCTTGAAGCAAAGTAGGAGATCGGGAAATGGTTTGCATATAACCAAACTGTCGTAACACCCGCTCAGGAAGATGCATATGTGTGCACCCCCCAAATCTGATATAACCAGAAAACAAGGTGATGGACTGGAATGGTCTAGTACGTCGATGGGCTTCATATGGCATCCAGTTTACCCCAGCATCAGTCAATGCATCAATTTGCTCCCGCACAACTGAAAGTGTTGATATATTTCTTCCAAGAACATATCGACCTGCTCTAGGTTGCGTCTCATCATAATGGGGATTCAAATCCCTTCGACCAAGTACTGGAAAATGCTCATATATCCACGCCTGCAACAATTTTAATACAAAATTAAACAAATAACTATTATACATAAATACATTACTCATTATTTCATTTACCTATAAAAGCGTGGGATAACCAGCTATTTGTCGAGTCTGCGCCAAACTGGCATCTGACAGTTGTTCATACATATGTGTCAATGCGGCAGATCCCCAGGAATAACCTCCACACATCGGCAAATCCTCAAACAAGCCTAAGTATGACACACTGACTGATGTTGCACTTTTATCAGCAAATATTGTGCATCCCACAAGATGCAACAAGAAAGCCCTAGCAGCACAATCCCATCGGCCATGGACGCATGCTTCCTCATACACCTCTCTCAGCCAACTCAGTCTCACATGCGCACCCCGACATTTCCTGGTCTCTGCCGAGGCATTGCCAAAATCTACAGCTAAGAGGTTAACTAGCAATGTTATAGCTGTGTTAGAATCTATAGTTATATAGGAGCAAAATTGTCCAGCGATGGGAATGTGCAAAATATTTGAACACATCATCCAGCGTCATACTCATCTCGCCGATGGGGAGGTGAAAACTGTTAGTTTCTGCATGCCATCTCTCCACAAATGCAGAAATCAACCCCCTATCCGCCACTTTGTAGCTTATGTTGCATAGAGGCAACAATCCCGTGTTCTCCACTAGTGTTGTGATCCGTTCATGCGGGATCCCAAACTTATTTAATTTTCTACCATGTGAAATGACCTTCAAATCTCCACGATCCTAATAAAAATCACATATAACGAATTTACTTAAACATAAAAAAAAATTATCACACATTACGAAAATCACAAATAAAAAACACTTTCTTCTTACTTCACCATCCCACAATGTCTTTGCAATGTGATCACCATACCCCGTCAATACTGATGTGTCCCTTGGTCCCCCGGGGAATCCTTGAAGTCGCACATCACCTTCTCTCGGTGCTTCTAATACATCAGCACTGCTATCAATAGGTTGTTGTACTCGATCTCTCCTACGGATAGAGACCGTAGGTCGTTGTCTATCATCGCCATGTGAAGAGGAACCACCTCTTGTCCTAGCCATATCTGAAAATGAACCAAAATTAAATAATACAAAAAATTCTCATTCCTACAACATTGTACGTTTTTCAAAAAATTAATTTTTTTTGGCTTCCGGTTTGTACAAACCGGAAGCCAAAAAAATTTAATTTTTGACTTCCGGCTTGTACAAACCCGAAGCCAAAATAAATCAATTTTTGGCTTCCGGCTTGTATAGACCGGAAGCCAATTTTAACTCCCCATCCAAAAATGACTTCCGGTCTGTACAAGCTGAAAGTCATTTTCTAAAATCAAAAAACGCAAAAACCATGTAATAAACTCCCTCACCTGTGCTGACACCGCTTCTCACCACCAAATGCAACAACAATGCTCACGAGAGAGATTCAATGCAAGAAGAAAGAGATGGAGAGGGACCACCGGAACACAAATCGATGCTGGAAGGAAAAAGTTGGAAGGAAGAAGTGTTGCGCCGGAAGAGAGTTCAATGCGGAAGGAACAATGCACGTGCAGAAGAAAAAAGAGAAGGAAAAGGGATACATCCCATTTAGGGTTGGTGGATATTTTTGTCATTTTACTGTGCGCTTGGAATGCAGCAAAAAATGATAGAGGTGCAAGAAGAAGCGCTCTTCCTCAACGGAACACGGATTACAAATTTGACACTTTTAGTATTATATTTTTTCAAAATTTACTTATTTTTACTCCAACTTTTGTATATCATTGCTTTTATTCCTTTAACTTTTGCGGCTTTAACCTCTCCTATCAAATATAAATTTTTCATTCAAATATAATTTTTCTTAAATTTTTTAACCCAATTCTCCTTTATCACTAAATCAAATAAGCACTAAATGATTAAAATAAACTATATTATAATTCATGTTCTTTTTACTTTCTTATTTTCCATTTTATTTTCTCTATTTTTTTCCACCAATATTAGTTCTCAGATCTTAAAAAATCTGTATTTTTAATAAAATCCTCAATTTTGCATACATTCATTAATTTAATTAATTTTTTATATTTTAATTAAATTATTTCCCAATGATACATTAAATAAATGTTAGATATAGTATTCAATAAAATCAAAACAAAAATAAAATGAGAAAAAATTAAAGATCAAGCCAAAATCATGGATTTGTTTTTAAAAAATTGAAAACCAAAATCAGAAAATGAATTAAAGATCAAGCCATGCAAATTTCTTTGTAATATTAACCATTCCAATTAAAAATAAGTTGCATGAAATAGTAAACAAAAGCAGAGGTACAACATCGACAAGAATTGAACAAAATGAAGCACTAACACAGACAGATAAGAAACACAGTTTACTGTATCAACGTGTCACGGGAAAAAAACTTGAACACTTTAAATATTGTTGTTCATGTTAAACATAACACTTTCAAAGGAGGAAAAAAAACGAAAACTACTCTGGCAACTTGTCCTTCAAATAGTTCAGAACAGCTTTAGTTCCTCTAGATAGGACAGTCCTTCGAATGCTGAAACAAGGGAAGAAACATCAAAATTTTCACCAATTATGATTATCAATTATCAGTTCATTTTGGACAACCAGCTTTCCCATTTCTTGAGATATAGCTTTTATATTCTATTTCTGCTTTGTTAGGAACTTAAGCTTGCATAGAATTTTACTTTTGCATTCCAGTTGGTTAAATAAAACCGCACCTAATAATAAGGGTAACTACACTATACCCTCTGCAGTTTAACACTTGCTCAACTGCTATGTCTAAAGCTCTAGTTAAATTAAGGGAAGTTGACAAAAAATTTAATATTTTCACTCCAATCCAAAATTCATGAGGATTTAGAGACACAATTTAGAAGGTAAGTTGAGAAAGTGCTAAACTATATGAGGATAATTATGTAATTACGTTAAGACTAAACATGTGTAAACATAGTGAAATTGGTGAGCCGCAGAAGCGTCGAAGCACCATCCACTTCGATCCAGAACACAATGTTCATTATGAAAAAGGCAGAAGAATGGGGGAATAACTTTTAAATGTAATTCTTGACAATGATCTTTAGAATTTATCTTTCCACATTAGAAAGATTGTTAAACCTAAAGCATAAATATAGCAGAGAGGCAAACAACAATTATTCTCGCAAAACCCAGACTGTTGCCAAAAAAATAGTTCTCCATTTTGAGAAAGCACACGGAAAGGTCAGGGCAGGGGGAGGTTACCTTCTGAGAGGATTCCCATCAAGTCTCAACGCCAGTAGGCTTGGTTCCAGCAAACCCTGATCAAATGAATTTCTAAAATAAATGCAATGGATCAAAGTTATAGCACGGATGCAGACGATAAAAGTGACCTCACGGAGACTGAGTCAAAATAAATTCAATCAAAATTCTGTTTGATCCTTTATGTTCCCAACAGTGAGACTTATTATATCACCCGCTACTTCTCGTAATACATTTGAATGAGAAATACAGTCACAATAAAGGAATGAAACCACCCCTTTATTTTAAATTAGAATCCACTATCAAGTGTCATTTTTATTTTCTAACTTTTTTTTTTCTTCGTATTAAACTTCTTATTTAACTAATTATGTACATATTTTTATCTTGTTAATTATTTTTTCCTTAAGCTATATTGTTAGGATTCTACTTAAATAATTGTTTATACACATCTGTTGGAACTTTTGTCAGTTATGCCAACAAAATGAACACCCACTCTCCCCTTTAGAGAGAGGGACTGCATATATTTCTCACCAGCTCAGGTGGAAGGACTGAGATGTTGTTATCAGATAGGTCAAGCTCCTCGAGAGAAGTGAGATTTTTTAACCCCTGAAAACAAGTTCATATAAGGAAAGGAAAAAAGGTAATAGAAAAAATTAGTTAAATAGTTCATAGTATACTAGAAAAGACAAGTTTTGGGAGCTAAGTTTCCAAGTGTGCATGCATCTACACGACTCAAGCTTTAGAGGTCAAATTATACTTGAAATTCTGCTTTCTGATAACTAATAATTTAAGAAAGTATGATATGGAATTCAACAGAGCGAAAGATTGAAGTATGACATTTCTCTTCAATCATAAGTCTATGGTAGACAAAAAATTCAATTTTATGAATGCTACAGTAAAAGTACATTATCTATAAGATTTGAAGTACATACAAACAGCTGGACCCAGAGCCATTGTTATTATCTAAACAATATCAAGTTGAAGGATATTATCGTAAGTTTTCATGGGATATAAATAAACAAAGTTACACAAGCTTAATCCCTGTTTTCTAGCCATAGAAAAAAATGTTACCACTGGAATTGATTGAAGGGAATTCTGACTCAAGTCAAGGATCCGTAGCTGATGCAACCCCACTATATCTGATGGGACTTCACTGAGCTTCATTCTTCTGTTAGTTGTGATGTGAAAGTTAAGCACAGGCTCCCAAGAAGATAAAAGAATATGAAAGTTAAATCTGTGTGTGTGTGAAGTTGTCTTCTCACACTTGCCATAACCAACCTTATGTAAAGCTCTTGCAGGAAAGGCAGACTAGAAAATGCAGGACCATCTAGTAATGAAGCTGCATTACCGCTTAGATCCAGGATCTGAAGCTTAGGCACCACATCAAAGCCATCTGAAGGTATCTATTGTTCAAATGACAGATAAGGTCAGTCACACCATCATCTGATTTAAATTTGTGGCAGATAATAAAGCATGTGAACATAGAAATTTCACAACTATAAAGATTTCAATCACTATAATCACTGACAGATACCGAGAAGATCAATAATATATGGAAATCTTTCATAACATGAAGCAAGAGTACATGTCTCTTATAAAAATCTAATCATATGAAATTTTGAGAAATACTAACAACTAACCATTTTGGCCGTTTATTGCCTTCAGAAGTGTTAGTTACATTAGGGTTTAGGGTTTAGGGTTTAGAGTTAAAGGTTTCAGTTACATTGTTGAAACTTAAATAGTACAGTTGTCTACTAAAAAGAAAGAAAATAAAACTTCAACTTGTCAATGATACAGCTATGCAGGAATTAAAACATACATTGACCTTTTTATCTATGCTAAGATAACTCTATAAATCGTATCAAAAGCAATGACCATCAATGAGAGACAAAAACAATTATTTCTATGGATTTTACAATTGGAAAAACCATATTAACTATTAATAAGTATTGATACTTAGGTATAAGATGAATTCCCTCATGTGTATATCACATAGGGTTGAGCGTTTATTTATAAAAGAGATGGGCTGAGCCCATTACACTGAAATAGGAAACCCTATTTATAACACTCTCCCTCAAGCTGGAGCATATAAATTATATGAATCAAACTTGTTACAAATATAATCAATTCTAGGACCCCACAATGACTTAATAAAAACATATGCTAATTGATTATTAGAATTAACAAACTCAGTCTTGATCTTTCTATATATTATTTTTTCTCTAATGAAATGACAATCAATCTCTGTGTTTTGTCTTTTTATGAAAGACAGGATTTGAGCTTGTTAGAATAGATATTAAACAAACATCTATATTTATCTTTGTTTTAGCTTCTAGAATATGTCTTTTGACTTTCCATATTCCTATTGTATATGTGAACTATGATTATAAATATGAGAAGTTAAGAGAGGTGTTTTCAAACTCTCTTTTTCAAATTCTTCTTCTTTATTTTTCTCAACTTGGTATCAGAGTAGGTCAATCCCGCTCTGCCTGTCTCTGTCTCGTCCGGCAAAGGAAGCACTGTTTGTCACCGTCCACCACTGTTCGCAACCGGCCACTACTATCCACCGCCATTTCAACTGCAGTCACGTTTTTTTTTGCTGGTTTCACTCTCTTGCAACCTCCTTTGTGCCACTGTCCAACATTAAAATGGCCTCTGGACCTGCTACCACATTCTCTGGAACCCCTACTATTTCCTTTGAGAAATTGAATGGAAAAAATTATCTGTCTTAGTTTGCCTCAGTGGAGCTTTGGTTTCTTGGTCAAGGTTTTCATGACCACCTAGAAGAAGATGACAGTAATTTACCATCTGATCAAGTTGAACAATTGAAGAAAACAAATTTTCAGCTTTGTGCTTTACTATGGCAATCTATGGAACCCAAAATATTGGGTACTCTCAGATTATTCAAAAGTGCAAGTCTTTCTGGAAAAAGGCTAAAAATATTTTTGCAAATGATATTCAACGTTTTTATGATTCTACTAATAGATTTTGGCATGACATGGTCTCCTTTATGGCTGAAGCTCAATCAGCTGTTGAAGAAATAAAGATGTTTTTGGAAGTTGAGTCAACAGATAAGATTAAGAAGAAACTGGAAAATTTCTATATGGTTATGATCCTTCGTGCCATGCATCCAGATTTTGATCATGCTAGAGATAAACTTTTAACAGGTCATGAAGTTCCATCCATGGAAAGCCTGACAGCATGACTTCTTCAAGTTCAAACTCTTCAAGGTAGGACTGTTCAAGAACATGTTGAATCTTTTATCATGGTTTTTACACGTGGGAGAGGAGGACGCAATACAAGAGGAGGACGTGGTGGCAGGGGACGTTCTCAATGCACGTACTGTGAGAGAATGAGTCATATCCAAGACAACTGCTTCTCCTTGCATGGCTTTCTTGACAAGTCAGCAAATATTTCTAAAGCTGAAACTGTTGAGCCTAAATTCTCCAATGAAGAGTATCAAGAATACTTGAGATTAAAGTCTAATAGCTTGGCAACAATCATCTTCAAATCCTAGCATGTCAACAACTTGCATTTCACAATCTGTGGAAAGTCAGAGTCCATGAGTAACTGACAAGTGCTTCTGCTGATCACATCTCTAATAATACCTCTTTGTTCACATCCCTTTCCTTTCCTAAAAATCCTCATTTTATTACCTTAGCCAATGGTTCAAAAATTTCCTCTAAAGGGATTAGTCAAGTTTCTCTTTCTCCCTCTTTAAATTTAAATTTTGTTCTTGTTCCTGGTTGTTCCTTCAATCTAATCTCTTTAAGCCAACTAACCAAGTCTCTGAATTCTTCAATAACCTTTGATTCCAATTCTTTTGTCATACAGGATTGTGGTACGGGTCGGCTGATTGACGAAGGACATGAATCTAGAGGCTTATACTATTTTGGAACTAGTACATCTATGTCTGGTTTTGCATCCCTATCTCCCAAACTCTTACATGATCGTCTAGGACACCCTCACTTGTCAAATTAAAAAAAAAATATTCCTGAACTTAGTAAGCTTCAAACTTTAGAATGTGAGGCTTATCAATTAGGGAAACATGTTTGATCTTCTTTTCCTAAACAATCTAAATCAAGGTGTAGTTATGTTTTTTCTATTATTCGTTCTGATATTTGGGGCCCAAGTCGTGGCCCATCTTTTGGTTTTAGATATTTTGTAATTTTCATTTATTAGTATTCAAGATGTACTTCAGTTTATCTAATGAAAGACCGTTCTGAATTGTTGTCTATCTTTACATCCTTTTTGAATGAAATAAAAAATCAATTTGACCATGTTATTAAAATTTTAAGAAGTGCCAATGCCAAAAAATACTTTTCCTCTAATTTGTCTACGCTTTTAAGTTCATATGGAATTTTACATCTGTCTTCACACACCTCAATGGTGTAGCGAAAGAAAAAACAGATACTTGGTTGAGACAACTTGCACCTTATTGATTGGCACCAATATACCAATCCATCATTGCGGTGATGTTGTCTTAACTGCTTGTTTTCTTATTAACAGGATGTCATCATCTTCACTCAACAGTAAAGTTCCTTATTCTATGTTGTTTCCAAATGATCCTATCTTTCACATTTCCCCCCAGGTGTTTGGTTGTGTTTGTTTTGTTTATGATAAGTATCCAAAGTTGGATAAACTCTCTGCTCGAGCTATCAAATGTATCTTCTTGGACTTCTCTCAACTTCAAAAAGGGTATCGTTGTTACTCTCCTGAAACCAAGAGGTACAACATGTTTGCCAAAGTCACCTTTTTTAAACAAACTCCCTTCTTCCCTTCATTTGTCTAGGATGTTCATTCTGTTCAACAAATCTTCCCTGTACCATTGGTTGAGTCATTTGTTCCTGATGTGATCTCATTTCATGAAAAACCTCAACCCATGCAAGGAAGAGTCACCACAAGAAAATAAAAAAAGGAAAATAAGAAAGAAGATCTTACAAAGAAATTTTGAAGAAAAGGAAAGAAGAAAAACAAGGAGAATGTACAAGAAGCCTTGAAGAAGAGATTAAAAATATTAATAGCTCTTGTAATTTTCTTGTAAATAAAAAATAGAGTTAATTTAGTGTCTTTCTTTGAAATAGAAATAAGAGGCTAGTTGTTTGAACACATGGATAGTATAAAAAATAAGGGCCTTATTTGGGAAGCTTTGGAGCACTTCCAAACATGGCCTAACCTTTTAGAATTCTACCCATGTGCATGTATTTTCGTTTTTCCCTCTCTATGTAAGGGTGAGTCTCACTTGTAACGTAACTTTGAAGAATAATTGAGAGCAAAAGTTAATTCTCTTTGAAGTTCAAGAGATAAGCTTCATTTCTAGAATCTTATCTTGAGTTTTCCAAAATTCAAGTGGTGATTGTCCTTTGCATTTATCTTTCTTCACGAAAGTGGCGTGTTCTTCATTTTCTTATCTTCGCCATGTTTTCCTTTTATTTGTTCTTGGTTTCCTTTCATGGCTGCACCATTCATGGATCATTTCTATCCATTTTCACCGATTAAAATTCAATTAAACTCCTTCTATAGCTTCCTATGCATGTGTTCTTGTTTTTAAATCGGTTGAATTGAATTGTTTTGCAATTTTTAAGTGTGGGCCGAATTTGAGCCCTAACATTTGGGGAAAATTCTGATTTCATTTTCTTCCATGCAATTATACATGCTATTTTGATTTCATATGCTTTCACACATGTTTGAGAGATCCTGCAACACATGTAATGCCTCCTAGGCATTCATCATTTGGTATCAAAGCTCTAAGGCTTCAAACATGATGTATTTGAATAAAAAACATGAATCTGAATTTTTTTTTAGTCACAAAATCTGCAACAAAATTAGTCTCTAATTTGGTCTCCAATTTTGTTTCCATAGCTATTTCCATAACTAGTTTTTGGTTGTTGAAAATTTTGTTGCAAATCTGAATTGTTTGGTTGATTAGTCATAAATTCTTGGTTAATCTTGATTAATGAATTGTTGTTAATTGATGCATATGAAGTGTTTGATAAAATGACATTAATTAATCTTTGGTTGCACTAGTTTGAGTCATCCTTTTATTGTTTTGAGTCATATGTTTGTTAAATTTTCTTTACATCAAATTCTTGTGTTACTTGATTTAGTTTAGTCTAAATTTCTTTTTGAGAATACCTGTGAATTGAATTGATCAATTGACTCCAAACATAGGGGTTAAGTGTTCAAACTATGTGAGATCAATTCTTGATATATGTGTTTAGGCATTGGATCATAAAAGCACAAAAAAAATATGAAAAAAAGTGTGTATGGCTGAATCTATATAAGTCTTTGGACTAGATTTGTGTGCAGCAAAAATAAGAAAAAGTTTCTAAATCCTTTCCTAGATACATTGTTGTGTGATTGATCATTGGTTTGGCAAATTAATACTAACATTGTGGTTGTTGTTGAACTTCTTTTTATGAGTGGTTTTGATTACAAATTGTTCTAAACTTTGTTGAGTACTCTTTCCAATTTTCTTTGGTGCTTTTCTTGTTTTAATTTGTTCCAAATTGTCACATGATAGTTACTCTTTTGTTGTCCTATTCTTATTTTTACCCTTTCTAGTTTTTAGTCTTCAAAAATTCCTAAAGTTTTGTCTTGAAGTTGTCATAATTTTCTTGAAATTCTAAGTGCTTTGGCCAATCATTTCATCTCTCACTTGAATTGATAACTAAGTGGATTCTTTGACTTGATGAATTACCTTGAGAATGGAATGAGAGCTTGAGTGCCAAGAGTTGAGAGGAATTTTATGAGATTGAGAGCAAAATACACTTAAAAAAAAATTGAGCGCTCATAATTGTTTTCTTTTACCTAACTCATCTAACCAAATTCTCTTTGTTAGTTGTTGTTTTGTTAATTTTCTTTTGTGTCCAGCCAAGTAAATTGTCCCACAATGTCTTCAAGGTATGCACAAATTTATGGAAAGGTAGAAGAACTTACAAGACAAGTAACCCAACTCAACTAGCAAGCATATGAGGGTGGGAAAGAAAGAAGAAGAAGAACTCCTCAAGTTGAAAGTGATGGATTAAATGAAGATCATTACCACCATACACATAGAGCAAGAAGAGGAGGAAGAGATGTATATCGAGAGAGAGTTGCCAAAAGTAATGTTAGATTTCCCAAATTTGTTGGTGATAGTAATCCGAAATTGTATTTTGAATGGGAAACAAAAGTTGAGCAAATTTTGAGTGTGTATGCTTTTGAGATTTCATTCAAGTACAACTTATTACTCTTGAATTTGAACAATATGCTTTAGTGTGGTGGAACCAAATAAAAGAAGAAGTTCTTAGTGGTAGGAGGTTAGCTATCACTTCATGGCATGATCTTCAAATGTGTATGAGAGATAGATTTGTTCATTTTTCTTACAAGAAAAAGTTGTATCTTAAGCTCCAAAGGCTTAATCAAGGAACAAGGAATGTTGAAGACCACTTCAAAGATTTGGAGTCTACCATGGCTAAGGCCGAAATACATGAAGGTTTGGAGGCTACAATGGCTAGATTTCTCAATGGTCTCCAAAAAGAAATTCAAAATGTCATAGAATTGCAAGAGTATCACACCATGGAGCAAATGATGCATCAAGCCACCAAGTTGGAAAAACAACTTCATAGGAAAGGAGCTCAAAACAAGACATATACACCTAGCTCTTGGAAGGATACAAATAAAAACAAATGGGAGGATCATAAAAAGCCAACCAAGAGCCAAGGTAAGTCTTCTTATTCTAAATCCAATGAGAAACCTAATGCTTCAACTTCTTCAAGATCAAGTTCAACAAAATGTTTTAAATGTTTGGGATATGGACATATTGCATCCAAATGTCCATCCAAAAGAAACATGGTCTTGAAAGGAGGAAAAGTATTTAGTGAACATACTTCTCAAGAGTCTTCTCTTAAGTCTTTATATCATTCTTCTTTACTTAAGTGTAGTGATGATGAGTGTATTCCTCCAAATGAGGGAGATTTGTCAGTTGTGAGGCACATGTTGGGTCAAGTATCCAAAGATTTTGACGATACTCAAAGAGAAAATATTTTTTATACAAGGTGCCTCATAAGAGATAGATTGTGTACTCTCATCATTGATGGAGAAAGTTGTACAAATGTGGTTAGTAAAAGATTAGTGCAAAAACTTGGTTTAACCATTATATCTCATGTTAGACCATATAAACTACAATGGTTAAGTAAGAGGGGGAGATAGTTGTTGATAAACAAGCTATTGTTTCTTTTTGTATTGGAAAGTATCAAGATGAGGTCCTTTGTGATGTGCTTCCCATGGAGGCTAGTCACATAATATTGGGAAGGCCATGGCAATATGATAGGAAAGTGTATCATGATGGTCTAACCAATAAGTTTTCATTTGAACACATAGGAAAGAAAATTGTTTTGAAACCACTCACACCAAGGAAGGTTCATGAGGACCAAATCAAAATGAAAAGAAAAGGCGAGCAAGAAAAGAAAGGTATAAGTCGTGAACAAAAAGAAAGCAAATCTACACATGAGAATAAAATCAAAGAAGAAAAAGAAAGAAAAGAAAAGGAAAAGAAGGAACTACATTCTAAATCATCAAACGAGATTGATGAAGAAAAATCTTTAAAGGGAGATTCTACAACTTTAATTTCTTCTCCTATTTCTAATTTTGAATCTATTACTTCTCCTAAGATTATTACTCATGTAAATTCAATTGTTTTGTTTTCTAGTGAAGATTTGTATATTAAAGAACAATGGGGAGAGGAAGACGAGATCATAGAAGACAAAAGCACAAACATGAAAGAAAATGATTGTAGAAATCTTTATAATCTTTTTGTATATGACTATAAGAACTTGAATGAACATTCTACCATGTGTGCTAGACTTTATGGACAAATTACATGCTTTTATTGTTGTAAAAATTGTTTGCATAAAATTTTCATCCTTTATAATTCAATGAAATTTTTTTAAGTAAAAATAATAGAAGTTTAGAAAACTCTAAAGATTTTGAAAAATATTTCATAACATTGAGAATCCATTGGTTTGTATTTGATCCAGGAATACGTAAAGGTAAACAAGTATGTAAATACTATTAGTAGTTTTTCTTTTTGCAAAATAATACTTGTAATCTTTTCTTTGGTAGGTACCGTAAATAATAGCAATAGTTTCAATGTGAGTGATTTATCTTTGTTTGATGTAGGTACCCCCAAATTCGAGGGCGAATTCTTTTTAAGAGGAGGAGGAGGATGATGTGATCTCATTTCATGAAGAACCTCAAACCATACAAGGAGGAGTCACCACAAGAAAATAAAAAAGATCTTAGAAAGAAATTTTGAAGAAAAAGAAGGAACAAAAACAAGGGAAATGTACAAGAAGTTTGAAGAAGAGATTAAAAATATTCATAGCTCTTGTAATTTCTTTGTAAATAAAAAATAGAATTAGTTTAGTGTTTTTCTTTGAAATAGAAATAAGAGGCTAGTTGTTTGGATACATGGATAATATAAAAAACAAAGGTTTTGTTTGGGAAGCTTTGGAGCATCTTCCAAACATGGCCTAACCTTTTAGAATTCCACCCATGTGCATGTATTTTTGTTTTTTCCTCTCTATATAAGAGTGTGAGTCTCATTTGTAACATAACTTTGAAGAATAATTGAGAGCAATAGTTAATTGTCTTTGAAGTTCAAGAGGCAAGCCACATTTCTAGAATCTTATCTTGAGTTTTCCATAATTCAAGTGGTGATTGTCCTTTGCCTTTCTTCACGAAATGGTGTGTTCTTCATTCTCTTTTCTTCTCCTTGCTTTCCTTTTATTTGTTCTTGGTTTCCTTTCATGGCTGCACCATTCATGGATCATTTCCATCCATTTTCACCGATTAAAATTCAATTAAACTCCTTTTATGGCTTCCTATGCATGTGTTCTTGTTTTTAATCAGTTGAATTGAATTCTTTTGCAATTTCTAAGTGTGGGCCGAATTTGAACCCTAACATTTGGAGAAAATTCTGATTTCATGTTCTTCCATGCAATTATCATGCTATTTTGATTTCATATGCTTTTACACATGTTTGAGAGATCCTACAACACATGTAATGCCTCCTAGGCATTCATCAGTTCCTCCTCCTCACAACCCATCACCTGTCCAAAGTCCACCTGCACCATCATCTCCTCCTCTTATTACTTATCAACGCAGGACCCACATGCTTAGTCCAATGACCCAAGGTGAGTCCTCTTCATTAGGTCCTTCTCAATCGTCACTCAATACCACGATTCCTAATAATGTTGACTTAAGTTGGCTAATTTCTATCTGCAAAGGTACTCGTTCTACTCGCAATTCACATCCCATTCATAATTTCCTTAGCTATCACAAGTTGTCTCCTTATCTTTCTTTTATTTCATCTGTTTTTTCTATTGCTATTCCTAAAAATGTGAATGAGGCACCTGATCATCCTGGATGGCAACAAGCCATGATTCTGAAATGCAGGCAGGCTCTTGAACATAACAGTACCTGAGAGCTAGTTTCCCTTCCATCTAGGAAGAAAACCGTTGGTTGTCGTTGGGTCTATACCATTAAAGTTAGACCCAATGGTGAAGTTGATTGCCTCAAAACTCGCTTGTTGGCCAAAGGATACACTCAAATTTATGACCTTGATTATAGCAATACCTTTTCTTCAGTGGCAAAAATGACAACTAATCATCTTTTCTTTGTCATGGCAGCACTTCGCCACTGGTCTCTTCATTAATTAGATATTAAAAATGCCTTTCATCATAGCGATCTTAAGGAGGAAGTATACATGGAGCAACCTCCTGGTTTTGTGGCTCAGGTGAAGTTTGGTCTAGTTTGTAAATTGCATCACTCTCTCTACGGTCTCAAGCAATCCCCCCGTGCTTGGTTTGGAAAATTCAGCCACATTGTTCAAACCTTTGGACTAAAATGTACTGAGACAGATCATTCCGTCTTCTACAGTCATACCTCCCATGGCAAATGTGTGTACTTGATAGTATATGTGGATGATATTGTCATTATAGATAATGATGTTGCTGGAATATCTCGGATAAAGGAACACTAATGCAATCACTTTCAGACCAAGGATTTTGAAAGTCTGAAATACTCTTTTGGCATTGAGGTAGCCCAATCAAAAGAGGGTATTGTTATTTCTTAAAGGAAATATGCCCTAGATATCTTAAAGGAAACATATATGATTGATTGTAGACCAGTGGAAAGTTCTATGGACCCGAATAAAAAATTAATGGTAGAACAGGGTGAAACATTCTCTGACCCAGAAAGATATAGAAGGTTGGTTGGAAAACTTATTTATCTGACTATTACTAAACTTGATATATCTTTTACAGTTGGGGTTGTGAGCTAGTTCATGCAATCTGCTTGCATTGATCAATGGAATGCTGTCATTCGTATCCTAAGTACCTCAAAAGGGTTTCAGGACAGGGTCTACTATGTGAAGATAGAGGAAATGTTGAAATTATTGGGTATTGTGAGACTGATTGGGCATGATTTCTTATGGATAGACGTTCTACTACGAGATATTGTGTTTTCATTGGAGACATGGTCTCTTGGAAAAGCAAGAAACAAAATATTGTTGCCCGATCAAGTGCTAAAGTTGAATAAAGAGCAATGACATTTGTCACTTGTGAACTTGTGTGGATAAAACTACTTCTCCAAGAATTAAAATTTTGTCCGATTCAACAAATGAAGATGTATTGTGATAATCAAGCAGCTCTTTTACATTGCCTCTAATCCCGTGTTCCATGAGAGAAGAAAACACATAAAGATTGATTGTCATTTTATTCGGAAGAAATTGCTATCTAAGTTGCAAATGTGTTGACAAAGTCAATAAGAGGGTCTCGGATTGACTTTATTTGTTCCAGGGTTGGTACATACAATTTGTATGCTCTAGCTTGAAGAGGAGTGTTTATCTCTGTTTTAGCTTCTAGAATATGTCTTTTGACTGTTCATCTTTCTATTGTATATGTGAACCATGATTATAAATATGAGAAGTTAAGAGAGGTGCTTTCAAGCTCTCTTTTTCACGTTCTTCTTTATTTTTCTCAACAGAGCTCATGTGAAAGGCAGCTTGATTGTCACATATGAGCATTATTTGAGTGACTTCTCCAAATTGTAATTCCTTAAGTAGTTGTCTAAGCCAAATAAGCTCGTATGTAGTGGAGGCCATAGATCTATATTCTGCTTCTGCACTGGATCTTGCCACAACACTTTGTTTCTTACTCTTCCAAGAGATTAAATTATCACCAACAGAGACACAATACTCATAGGTGTAACTCCTTTCAAAAGGAAAGCCAACCCAATTAGCATCCAAGTAGGTAATAACTTTAGTATGGTTGTTATGTCCACACAACAGACCTTTTCTAGGGAAACCTTTAATATATTTCAGTATACGAATGACAACATTCCAATGATATGTGTAGGCAGAGTTAAGAAATTGACTTACCACAATGATAACAAAAATGTTTGGACGAGTAACTATAAGGTAGTTCAATTTCCCAACTAATCCTCTATACTTTTCAGAGTCTAAGAAGGACTCCCTCTGATTAGGTAGAAGTTTGATATTAAGATCCATGGGTGTGTCAGTAGATTTTGAGTTCATCAACCCAGTTTTCTCCAAAATATCTAGTGCATACTTTCTATGAGAGATTATTATTCCATTATTACATTGTGCTACTTCAATCCCTAAGAAATATCCTAGTCTGCAAAGGTCATTAGTCTGAAAGTGTTAGCAAAGATGTTGCTTAACTTGTGAGATGTCATGGTCATCACTTCCTGTGAGTACAATATTATCAACATACACAACAAGATAGATACATCAATGCTTGAGTGGCGGTAGAAGACTAAGTGATCTGCTTCAGTGCAGATCATTACAAATTACTTAACAACCATGCCAACTTTTCCAAAGCAAGCCCTGGAAGATTACTTTAGGCTATATCGAGATTTGCGGAGACAACATACCATTCCAAAAGACTCCCTAAGCACAAGAACTTGGAGATTGCTCCATATAAATTTCTTCTTGCAAATTACCGTTAAGAAAAAACATTTTTGACATGTAATTGAAACAAAGGTCATTTTTTAAGTGCAGCCATGGCAAAGAATATTTGTGCATAGCCTTTAGCTACTGGGCGAGCTTTGAGACGATCAATAGTTCCATCATGACCTACTTTGACAACAAAGACCCACTTGCAACCAACACCAAGTTTTCTAGAAGGCAGAGGGACAAGGTCCCAAGTTCCACTATTCTGAAGTGCACTCAGTTCTTCGAGCATTGCCTGTCGCCAATCGGGATGAGACAAGGTGTCACCTACTGTTTCAGGGATGGATACAGAGGAAATAGAAGAAAGACAGGTATAAAGTGATGGAGATAATCTGTGATAACTCAAATTAGTATGATGAGAAGGATTGCGAGTGGATCGTATACCATTTCGAAGAACATTGGGAAGATCAGATTCAGTTGACGGAACCGGAAGGTATGAAGGAGTCGACAACAGAAGTGAGTCAATAGGAGATCGAGGAGTCTGATGGCGTCGATATACCTAAAGAGGTAGTGGAGTTGATGGTGATGGTGGAGATGAAGGAGCTATACTAGACACAACCTAAAACTCACATAGAACTAGAATAATGGCTTTTTGAGAAGGAGGTGTAGAAGTAGAAGGTGTGATATTAAAATAGAGAGAAGACTCAATGAAAGTGACATCTGTAGAGATAAAATAACGATTAAGAGATGAAGAAAAACATTTATACCCTTTTTGTGACCTTGTGAACCCTAGAAAGACACATTTGTAAGACTTAGCAGAAAGTTTGTCAATATTAGGACCTAAGGTGTGAACAAAACATGTTGATCCAAAAACTTTAGGAAATAAAGAGTGGAGAGGTTCATGGGAAAACAAAATTGAGTGAGGAATTTTATTTTCTAAAACAAAGGAAGATATACTATTAATTAGATAATAGACACTTAAAACAACATCCCCACAAAATCGTTGAGGAACATTATCATGAATTAAAATTGTCCAAGTTATTTCAATGAGGTATCTATTCTTGTGCTCTGCTACTCCATTTTGTTCAGGTATATAAGAACATGGTGGTTGATGAAGAATGTCATGAGATGTCATAAAACTTTGAAAAGAATAGGAAAGATACTCACAAGCATTATCACTACGTAAAATTCGAATAAAACACCAAATTGAGTTTTTATTTTATTAAAAAATTTCTAAAAAATAGAAAACAACTCTGAACGACTTTTCATCAAGAACAATCAAGTACATCTTCAGTAATTATCAATAAAAGTGACAAAATATTGAAATCCAAAATTAGACTAGACATGACTAGGTCCCCAAATGTTAGAGTGAACTAAGAGAAATAGAGAAGAAGCACGTTGTGAGACACTAACTGGAAAATAACTACGACTGTGTTTGCCTAATTGACACAACTTGCAGGAAAAAGTAGACAACTTGAACAAACTGGGAATGAGTTGGCAAGGCTAGGATGACCTAGTTGAGCATGAATGAGAGAAGAAGACTCCATGACTAAACCAGCATGGGCAGTTGTCCGTAGATGGTAGGTCATGAGACTCACGTCCGGTGCCAATAGTCCATCCCAAACTCTGGTCCTGTAAACAAACAAAATCTTTAGTAAAGGAGATAGTGCAATCAAGGATATGAGTGAGGCGACTAAGAAATAATAAATAGGGAAGGAAGAAGTTGAATGGTAATGACATGGAAAGGGGCTTTAGAGCCATTAATCATGATGATAGAGGGCAAATAACTCGAAGTAGATAGGAATGTAAAGAAGGATTTATTACCAGTAATGTGGTCTGTGATGCCAGAGTCTAGAACCCAATGGCTAAGAGAGTTGTATTGAGTTAGGCCAGCAAAGGAAGTACGTGAATGCACTACAGAAGTAGTGTAACTTGAGCCTTGACGATCCTCATACCATTTTAGAAACTCATTGAAGATTGCAGATTGAGCCGAGTTATCCGGTGGTGGGGGCCCAAAACAAAAGTGGTGTGGGGCCCGATGTAGTTGGTGGTGGAGGGACAACATGGGCAACTGCAACATATTTTGGAGGGCGACCATGTAAAGCATAGGACTTTTATTTGGCATGACCATACTTGTGACAGTGATCACACTAAGGTCGATTGCTGTTGTCATGGTGAGAAACCAGG
The DNA here is from genome assembly GCA_030347555.1 of Lablab purpureus. Lineage (NCBI taxonomy): Eukaryota > Viridiplantae > Streptophyta > Magnoliopsida > Fabales > Fabaceae > Lablab > Lablab purpureus. Next base: position 16,382,834 of record CM059258.1, on the reverse strand, counting down.
ACAAAAGATTCATCGGAGGTACCTGTAGTAGGTGTTTTAGTTGTAGACTTACTCAACATACGTAAGAGGGTGGCAGATGTGATTGTTAGTACATGCACAATTGGAGACCCCAAAATTTGATCTGAGACTATGTAAGACCAGTAACATGAAGAATTTTGACCATTGCTCGATTTCTTCAGAAGGAATACAGACAAGGGGTAATAACTCATTGAAATTATGAAAGAGAATAAATTTTACCCAGATATTGGGCCATTGTACCATCAAGGCGTGTTTGATTGACAAGTGTGAACATATTATGACAAACACCATAGAGACGTTGAGTGTCATTGGTGTGCAATAGTTTGGCCTAATTCCAAACCTCAGAGCAGTACTTGTAAGTACAAAATATTTGCTTTAATGAGGAATCAATGGTAAATTTAAACACTATGCATAACTGAGCATCAATTTTCTTCCACTGGGAGCGCTCGTTTTTAGCAACACTATTCACTGTCTTAATGAGATGATCTTCGTAACCCTGACTCTCAAACCAAAGTTGGATGTCAAATGCCTACATGTCATAATTATCACCGTCTAATTTGTCAATGGAGAGATACACATTGACATAATTGGTTTACATGGACGGAGCATAGGAGTAGAGGAGGCCATGAAGGAGAGAGAGAAACCCTAAAAGTAAGGAGAATTATCAAACAACCTCTGGTCAAAGATTTGAGCACAGATCCAGAATGAGGAGGAGACGGCGACGCCTGCGATGCAAAGCGCTGCCGAAGACAACAACGAATGCATCGTCATGCGCAACGGCAACGAGGCTGGACGCATTATTGCAGGCGACACGTGGGGGTGCATAGGAGCTCCGACAGGGTCGATCTTGGTCGGGCCGGAGTTACCCAGGCAGGATGATACTGGCGGAGATGGCGCCAGTCTGATCGGTGGCGATGATAGTGAAGTGCAGTGACGTGCACTATTCCAGCGACGAAGATGCAATTGTTTGCAGTGGCGATGTCTACGGTAGTGGCGGCATCATCAGGCGCAATGACGGCAGCGGCAGGTGGAGGAAAAGGATTCCAAAAATGAGAAGAGAGATTTCCAGGAAAAACTTTAGCACTGCTGAGCAGTGCGTTCACTAGGGAGGCATGGATTTAACCTAGTTCTAGATATCATATTCATAATTAGGTATAGGATAAATTCCCTTATGTATATATCACATAGGGTTGAGGATTTATCTATGAAAGAGATACAAAAGATGGGTTGAACTCATTACACTGAAATAAGAAACCCTATTTATTCTAACAATAAGTATTGTGTCCAGCAATGGTCTATACACATGTTGATACCATCATTCATTTCATAAGAAAAAGAACAGAGGGAAGCTCTCGGATCATTAGTTGTTACCTGTCTGAGGGAATTGTTGTCCATCTTTAAACATGAAAGGCTTGAAAGTGATTTAAGAATTGAACTTGGCCACTCTATAATTTGATTCTTAGATAAAATCAATGTCTGGAAAGTGTAAAAAGTACAAATGAATTAATACAGCATTTTCAATCTGTAGCAAGTCAATTTATGATTAGAATACCCAAGCAATCTTCCTAATCCTCAAACATCAACCAATCAACAAATTATCATTAAATCTGGAAACATATTATCGTTAATATATCCATAAATTGTTTTGAGCATGAATCTTCAAGAAATAATCACTCAACAGAAAGAAAAAGGTTTTACCATATAAGAATTATTTAACTTTATACAAAGAAAATGTAGGTAAATGTGGAAAACGTTTTCCTTTCAATTTAGTGGAATGTTAAGGATCATGACAAGAAACATGTGAATAATGCATTGATATTATTATGGAAATGAGTAGAAAACAAAGGATCAGTCCAGAGTCTAAGAATCCTCCAGAGAGATGACTCTCCTTAGCCTATTCCATAACAACCTTTTCTTCTCCCCTCTAACAACCCCCGCCTTCCCTCAAATATTTGAAATCTCACATATTCTCCATCTGTTGACACATCACACCCCATCCTAACTAACTCTCATTTTCGGGTCCGCCTTCTTTCTTCTAGAATAAACCCTCCAAACTATGGGTTTCACATGCTCTCTGCCTCTAACATTTTACTCCTGCTGTATCAGTCCATTATTGTTTTCTATATCCAGAGTTCTATCATATCACTTTTGTTGTTGTAAAGTATCAGTGCAACCACAAAAAGTGGCACAATTACAAAGAAAAATTTGTAAACAATAAATTATGGTACACAAAAATTATGAAAAAAAACAAGAAAATGGTTAAAAGATTATAATCCTTGTACTTATGAATCATAATATAATGACAGTGTGTTCTCACTCGATAATGACAAATGATATTGTCCATCTGTGCCAATAAATATTGGTTGCTAACTGATTACAGCATCTTAAATATAATGACAATGTGTTCTCACTCAATAATGACAAATGATATTGTCCATCTGTGCCAATAAATATTGGTTGCTAACTGATTACAGCATCTTAAAGGAAACAAAGCCTGAAGATAAGGTGTAACCTGGAGTGAAACACAAGAAGAAAGTTCAGCTGGCAACTCCTGGATGGAGTTTCTTGAAAGATCAAGTTTGATGACATCCCCTGATTCCCACACTTCTGATGGGACAGCAGTCAATCCCAGCCCTTCCATAGAAAGTTCCTGAAGACAATTATAAATAGATGGGTAATTAGTGCGTAAATGAATGTCTGGGTAAAGAAATTCAATGAAACTTAAGTTAACAAAGAAATATATGGGTTCTTTTTGTTAGTCTACCATGTGATTACGCATATCAGAAAAACATAATAACATTAATGAACCCATTGTCAAACTACAATGTAATAAACTTTGATATAAACATCATGATTGGTAAATAACATACTCATTTTATTTTTATCCCCAAAAGATTCCAAAATCCTTACCAAATGTAATAAAAAAGAAAACTTGATTTTGTCTCTTTTTCTCCTATTACAACCACAACGTCATGTGACTGACTTTGATATTTGAATTTGTGCTAGAATATTCAAGTATGATCTAGTATCCTACTAACCTCTATTAGGAGAAGAAAACGTAAAGAATGAGTTCCTTGGAAAAACCAAGTAACTTCACGCAACTAATTGCCATGTATTATTTTGTCTCTGCAATTGTACAAAGTGACTTTCCGACCGAGTTGAAGCAATTAATGCACATTGGGATATCAACACACTGACACAGACTACAAACAGCTTATCATAAGAAAGAAATCTATGGAATGAATATTTTCCTTGTCAGGAGAAGCAACACCTTTGAAGTGATAGACAATCGGGTAGCCATTGCAATCACCTCTTCTTTTGATGTGGTTACTGCTTCAGAATCTGCAGAAGAATTTTATAATATTATATATAACATCAGTAACAGATTCAAATTTAAGTAAAATGCATAATGGACCTAACATTGTAAGATACCTTCACCTACAGAAAGTCTGCTTCGTAGAAATTTCAGTAACGCTGGTGTAGGTCCAGATACTAATGAGCTGGTGCGAAAAGAAAACATTAGGGGGAAAAATATATATAAAAATGTTAACTTCTGAAAGGACCAAACAATTTTCTGTACCTTCGAAGAGTTCGCAAAGGATTTCCAGCAACCAAAAGTTTTCTCAACGTAGTCATCTTTCCTAAACAATAAGTAAAAGGCAGAGATTCAATGTCAGCAAAGAGAATTGTCTACATTGAGAAGATAATAAATCATGCCCAGGTCCAGCTCCTGAAATTATTGTTTATTTAGAACTCGTTATGATAGGGAATGTTGCATTGTTTTTACAATTTATTACTTGTCTTCTTTTAGATACTGAAATCAGTACAAAGAGTTGAGATAAAAAAATTATATTCATTGTATGTTTTCTTTAAAACTGTTATATTGTTAGTTACAATTTTTCTTTTCCAAAATAAAGAAATGGTATACTTAGTACCAAAACTTGCCAACCTTACCGATTTCAGGGGGTAACCCACTCAATGAATTATTAGAAAGATCTAAGACTAAAAGACTCAACGTGCATGCCTCTACTGGATAGTCCTTCAACTGTGAATACATAAAATCAATAAGCAATTGAATTAATAATCAACTATTGTGAATGAAGAGAACAAAGCATCATAAGACGAAAATTGCAATATGTTTTAGCTTCTGGAGAGTGGAGAGCTTTAACAATCGATTATTTCCCCTAAATATTGTTTCTAAACACACTATTGCCTACCTGGTTAGAGTGAAGATCTAAAGTCCCAAGAGAAAGGGCCCCTATCTCCACTGGTACTGTAGAAATATTGTTATTCCTAAATTGAGAGGAAAAAGATAAACACAATATGTATGAGACATGCAGATGTTTTAAGTAGAAAGAAAAACAACGTATAGTATGCTTTTAATAATATGAAGACTTGCATCACAATAGGTTAGAATTTGACCCCAAATAAAGCTCAGTAAGTGAATGACAACCACTGATTGATGAAGGGATTGCCGATATTCCTGCACAGATTGACACATACAATTTCTAAGTCAGAATACAAAATGGAGAAACCAAAAAGACAAAATAAGGTTGACCATTGTTTAAGAAACTCACTATTTTGATGAAGGTCAAGACGGATTAGGCGTGAAAGGCCTCCAATGCTGACTGGTATCCCATTCAGCAAATTTTTTGCTGTAGCAAGGTTATCATTCGAAAAATGTTTGCCAAATCAAAAGATTTACAAATAGGAACAAAATAACTAATTGTTATTATGCATGTGACCTTAGAGAACAAAGGACCTTACAAGCATTGAATTCGGTAAGCATGGTCCATGACAAAATGAGACTTTCTGATATCACTGTTAGCTTGTTTCCCTAGCAAAGACAAAAGGGTAATGTATAGAGAGCACTGGTTAATAAAACCATAATTATTAAAGGTTTAAGGAAATGTTTTCAGTCAATTTATATACTAATTTTTGCTACTAATTAGTACCTCCATATCCAGCTTAGACAATTTAGAACAATTTGCTAAATCTTCTGGCAAGCATGTAAGATGATTGTTTGATCCCTGCATTATAAGCCTAATTTCATCAAATAGCACGTACAAGAATTTTACATGAATAAAGAGTTACACCAACAAATAGAAAAAATTTGTAATTGATTTCAGTTCAATTGCAAAGGCAGGTAAGGTCTGTAAGGAAAACTTCACAGCCCCCAATTTAAAGTTAGCACAATCATCAATAGATTTAAGTATGCTGAATGACCTAAATCAAGGACCAAGGCAATCAAAATATATAATCAAGAAAATGTAAACAGCAGAATCTATTCACTAAAGTTGAGTTCCATTTGTTTAACTTTGGGGTCATAGAGACATAACATATGTTAGATACCAGCTTAAGAAAAGATGAAACAGGGATACTGAAATGGCTGTATATTATTATTAATATGTATGAAAAACTGTTAAAGGAGAACACTGACTCTCACGAGAGTACCATACCACCTCAACCCCAATCCTTTTCCCCCCCTCTGTACCGCCCCATTTACCTTTCCATATATTCCCTCCTCTCTCCTTCAACGGAAAAGATCTAACAGATCTTCTATTCTCTCTCCTCCCGCCAGCTCAGCTAAACCGTTAGCACCCTCACCTCACTTGCGTGTGCTCGTGGACCCCCCCCCCTCAAGTGATTGGTTTCCACTTTCTTCTTTCATACACTTCAGTAATTCGTTCCCTGGTCTCTCTTTCTCTCTTTCTCTTGGGCCGGGCCTGGTTTCTATCAACATATATCTGGTGAAGACTATTATCAAGACCATCTGGTGAAGTCAGGGGATCTTGGCAAAATCTATCAACAAAATTGCTGTCCAATTATATTTTAAAGTCAAGAGGTGATGAGCAACTGTAGCTGTAAAGAGAAAGATGATCACAGTCTGCACAGCATCAGCTTGAGTTCACGCATGTAATGTCACAAAAACATGTTCAAGCATCATTGTTGTTATCAGAAAGGAAACTCCTTCCGTAATCATGCACCCAAAAGAAAAATTACTCCATTATTTGTAGTGCAGTTTGGACGTTGGATACTGATCTTAGAAATATCTCATTGTTATCAATTAGTATGTGTAACATTAGCATAGAACAGAGTGAACCCCTAAAGAAGCTTGAAAACTTCAAAGAAGTAGTTGTGCCCATTATGTTCACATTTATATTCTTACAATTTTATTTCAATACAAATGAGAAATATCACAATAATTACATTAGTATTAGTAATATAACATTTTATTATTCCTACAATGAATCATGCTCACTTCTAAAACATTGGTTCTCTTTGATTTTTTTTCTTTATCTTTCCTTTTACAGATTTCACCGAGTTGATTTAAAACTTGGGATTTATTTTATATTTTTAAATTATAGTAGATGTTTCATGTTCCATAAAATTTTTAAAATTTGTCAGACATCACTTCCATGTCGTATCCATACTTTCTAGTGGGCTCCATAAACAAATTCCATTTATAGGCGTCAAAATAATAAAGAATCTAGATAGCATTTCAGGTCTAATTCACAATATCACAAGCACAATTTGAAAAAAAAAAACACTTTTATGTAAGATAAGAAGCATAAGCCAATCACACTACTAAGATCTACCCTCCGAAGTTTCAGCAAGACAATGCCATTACCTTTAAGTCCAACAATTCTAAGCATCTGCCAAGCGAGCTTGGAAGCTCCGTGAGCCTATTATTTGAACAATCAAGCCTAAACAAGCAAATGCAAAAGCCAAGCAGCACGCAAGAACACGTGCAAACAGAGTAAGTACAAAGGGAAGCAAACTTCCTCATATCAATCAACCTACGAAAAAACTAACACAAAATTCAGCATACTTAACAAGCGATGCAGCCGATCCAATCTCCTCTGGTATTTCAACTATCGAATTGAACGAAATATCCAACATTTTCAACTGAGGCAACCTACGAATCAGAAATAAACAGCAATGCAAAATCCAGCGACAAATTTTCAAGCTGAAAACAGTTAAATAAGCAAAACTGAAGCGTTACAAAAACTCACTCTCCTATAGCAGCCGGAAGCTGCGAGAGACAGTTGTGGCTGAGATTCAGCACAGCGAGAAAAGGCAAATTTCTCAGATCATCCTTCAAGGATCCAATGCAATTGTGAGCCAGAATAAGCTTCTGAAGCTCCACAGCCTGTAAATTTCATTCAATTGCATTTCATTTCAATTTTCATTTCGTTTTCCTATTCAAAACGAAAAATCCGTTCAATTTGAAATGTAGGTACCTCCCACCACTTGTCGTCGCCGCCACCGAGCCCCTCCAGATTCCGGTAAACCTCGTCGGGAATTTCTCTGTAAATCGAAACAACAGCAATAGCAATGCGCAAATGAATTGAAATAACGGAAAACGTAGAAATGAACGGAGCAGTGGAAAAAGTTGGCTAGGGCTTACGTGAGGGAACGATTGGAGAGGTTGAGAGAACCAGAGGCTCTCGCCGCTTTCAGCAACCGAATCATGGCACCGTGCTCAGATCAGATCCAGCGGAAACGAAGAATAGGTTCCAAATTTCAAATGATTTTCAAAACTGTCAGTGGAACTCCATCTTGATTGATAACTACATCTAGTCTATCATTTCAAGCGAACCATATAAAAATTTAGTATTATCTACATATTATTTGTCTAACTTTAAAACAGGGAAATATTTGACAAAAATCTTTGTTTGAAAAAAAAATTTTTTAGCAACTTTGTTCATTTGTTGATTAGTGAATCCTACCTTTTCAAACGGAAAACTAAGAAAATTTTAAAACATAATTCAATCCTCTCTTCTTATGTTTTTTTTTTGTTTTTCACAATAAATTTTTAAAATTTTTAGTTGTGATTGTTTCTCTTACGTGCCACATGTTAAAAAAGACAAACTTGATAAGAAGGCTGAATCCAAAGTTTTCATTAGTTACAACATTACTTTCAAAACTTACATAATTTCCAACCACAAAATAAAAAAATTATTGTAACTAAAGATATTCATGAAAAATCATTAATGAAGTTGAAATATAATATAAAGAAGTATCTACTACAAATCCCAAAATTCAAAGTTTCTTAATGATGATATAGATGACATTTCCAATAGAGATGATTTTTATCTAAAATTTATTAAAGATGCAATATAGCTATCTTAGAACCTATTTAATTTGGAAAAATGGAATAAAATTGTGAAGAAAAAACTCAAAATAATTAGAAAAATGACACATAAAAAATGGTGAAATGCCTTTAACACGAACAACTTATGAATCAAATAATTTTATAAAACCAAACTTTATACAAATAGTTCCATAAACAAATACAAGACAAGATTAACAGTAAAAAAATATGTTAAAGTGTTTCATAGAAAAATTGAATATTTTAAGATAAATTTTTTTCTTCAAAAACAATTTAAAAACACAAAAAAGTGAAGTTACTGTAATGCAAAACATATTATCAAAGCACACAATTTTTTACCAAAACACTTCCAAAACCTTTGAATAATTTAGACAACAACTTGTAATTTGTAATTTTAAATTCAAAGAAAGGCATAAAAATTACAATGATTATAACTAAACAAAATATATTATATTCTTATGTTATTTTAATTTAAATAAAATTTATATTAATTGATAAGATAAATATGTTTTATCGCATTTTTACATGTATTAGTAATTTATCCAATAACTCTTCCGTTTATATTATACTCATATTATATTTATATATTAATATATGAATAAAATTATATTTTTGTCTTTAATAAAAAATAATTTACATTTTATCATTATTATCAACATTAACGTTTTCAATTTATTATAAGATATAATTAATATTAAAGTTTCATTTACATCTTGGTGGTTTAAGATGTAAATGTGAGAAAACAAGTGGAGGAAAATAAATAAGTTTTTATTTTCTTTTAGACAGTGACACTAAAAAAGAGAATAAAAATAAATATAAAAGGTAAAAGCGAAAAAATAAAGAAAAAGATATCGACTTTAATACAATAAAATCTTAAAAATGATTTTATATTTCTAAAAATAATTATTTTATTTTAAAGGGTATTTTTGGATTAGAAAGTACATTTGAAAGATGAAAAAAAGATAAAAAAAAGAGTTGGAAAATTAAATTGTTTAAATTAAAAAAAAAGAATGAAAAGTGAAGAATTTTTTTTATGAAATTTTGAAAATAATTTGATAGGTATATTTAAAAAATGATTAATTATTTTTTATTAAATATTAAATTATTTTAATTTTTTATTATAAATTAATTTTATTATTATTTTAACTTTTGTTATTATTATTATTATTATTTTATAATTTTAGTTTTATTATTACTTTTTTATTTGTGATTATAAATTCATTTTAATTAAATATTTTTTTATTTTTATTATTATATAATTTTATTATTATTTAAATTCTTTTCAGTACTTATAATTTTAATTTTATTATTTTTTTCTTGTTAATATTTTTTATTATTAATGTATTATTTTATTATTAGAATATGTATTTATTTTAATTATATATATATAGTTTGTATACCTATCATCTTTTACCATGTAATTGTATTTCATTATTATATAAATGAACAAATTTTAAATAATTACCTATTTAAATAAATCGTAGTTAAAAGTTCAATTTTTAAAAATAATAAATTGTGTTTCAATGCACGATTTTAAATGAATATAAATTTTTATACTGTTTTAATCATATATTTCTGATTTTTTTTATTTAAGTCGGGCATTCAAATGTGTTTTTAATTTTTTAAATTTTTTAAATAAACTTTTGAAAATATTTAAAATTGTTGGTTGATTTTCTATTTAAAATATTTATTTTGAAAAGTAAAAAGTTTATATATAATTCTTAACTTTTAATTTAATATTTATATTTATTGATCTACTCTATTTTTTTCTTTAAATTACATTGAATTAATATTATTTTTTTAATTAATAAATCATACTATAAAAAATATTAAATTAATATATATTAAATTAAAAATCATAGATAAGTTTTTTATTTTTAGGTAAGTATTTTGAATAAAAGAATCAAATAGTCAATTAAAAAGTTTTAGAAAAAAATCTAGTAAAATAGTCATTCTTTATTATGTTTTTAAGCACAATTTTAATAAAAAAAATTTATATTAATTCAAAGTAAACATGATTTCTTTCATTTTGAAATTGTACTTCCACAAACAATTTAATATTTACTCAAATATCTAATTAATATTAACGATATAAAGTACTTTACTTTGATAAAATAAATCACATTTTTTTTACAAATCTTTGTTGTCATGTGAAAGTATAAAATGATTTTGTTTAGTATTTTGTATTAAATTATTTTTTTTATTTATTTTTTACTTTGTTCTTCTTTACTATAGCTCCATCTCTACAAATTTATTATTTGAAACAAAAAAAAGTAAGTGTAAGATTTTTTAATGATTAATTTATTTAATTAATAATTTTAAATTTTAAATTTTATATTAATATTAATATTATTTATTTATATATTTATTCTTTTACATATATATATATATATAAAGGAATAATTTTTCTAAAATATTTTATTTTTTATTTTTTCAAACAACCTTAAAACATATTTTGAAAGACGTATCTGTAATGACCCAAGAAATCACTACTATTATCATATTCAATGTACAAATATAACTTGCATTAACTGATGATAAAAATATATTATATATATATGATTTGTTTTCAATACAAAAGAAAATCTCTACTAAGACAAAATTCTATTATGAGATATAAAAGCATATATAAATATATGCATATAACTGCTACTTCATCTTCCAATCTAGTCTTGGGACTCAAAAGAATATTTCTCACCTATTAGAATATCTGCTCCCGTGTAGTGAAACACGATCATCGCAGGCCAAACAATCGGCAATTGTAGGGTAAGCTAATAATTCAAAAATATAACAACACAAAATAATAGTATTCATGTAATATCCATCATCACATCATTCTCATGCACATTTATCATAAAATATACTTAAATGCTCTGAAATCTAATGCATCTTTAATAATTGAAAAGTAACAACACAAATAATATTATCATGTAATACACATAGCCACAACATTCTCATGCACATTCAAAATGTCATAAAAAGAAAACATCTTCCGAAAGACACGACTACTATGCCTGAACTCAGAGACTAACACCTGTGGGTCACATTGTGGTCAGCTACTGTATCGACACAATAACACACTGACCACCCTACCCACAGGGTAGGACTACTTTCAACCCTACTCTGGCCATGGCCTACCTCAATGTAGCCTCAAAGCAAGTCTTCAACATCCCCTCATCGGCTCCTCACCACTTGGCATCTTAGTCTACGTGACCGGGACTACCAGTGGAACCTAGGATCTCATTGAATCCGCTCTAGCATAGCTCACCACCTAAAATGCAAGTTGTACCTCCCCAGATACCAAACATCTCATCAACACACATTAGTAGATTATGGGCACCAACCTCAGGCTCTACTAGACCTCACATAAAGTTGTACCTCCTCGGGTACCAAACATCTCATCAACACACATCGGTAGATTATGGGCACCAACCCCAGGCTCTACTCGGCCTCACACAAAAACATCATAGGTCATACATAACCAATCAATTTTTCTCAATTTTATTTAGAGATAATAATCTAAATTTATAAACAAGAATAGGATCGAGACCAAAACCCTCTAGGGAAAGAAACTTTCGTTTCTACACCTCAAACAAATTTTCCATTCCACTGATTGTCAACAAACATCCAAATATCAACTTAAACATCATAAACAATACCAAAAACAAGGTTTTTCACACATTACTCTCAATACAACAATAATATACAAAACATATTAATTATATATATATATAACATTAATTTTCTTAATATCGATTTATATATTTTTGAATTCCCTAACCTGGATTTTTGTTTGTTCCTTGCTGAGATGGAAAAATTGCAATCCTAATCCTTAGCTCATCTTTTATCTCAAAATCCAGGATAACATCTCCCCATAAAGAGAATTGATTGAGAAAAATCTTCAAAAACCATAAACTTTCCAAAAGAAAATTCTCAAGAATAAACGGACTTAGACTTACCCGTTCACAAAACTAATTGGGTAGAACTCCTTCTTACACCGTTAGCCTCCTATTACTTCTTTTGGATCTAGAAACCGTTAGGGTTTCAATATCTAAACCTTAGGGAGAGTGTAGAGAAAATAGAGAGAATAAAGAGAATAGAGAGAATAGAGGTATGTGAAAACAAACTACCCAACTAACATTTTTTATACTGTATTATCTTTAGAATTTGATATCTTTATAATATAATATATAATATCTTTATAATCTCATATCAGTATAATCAAATATCTCTATAATCCAATATCTTTAAAATATAATATTTTTATAACTGATCATAATATCTTTATGATCTAATATCTTTATAACTAAATATCTTTATAATCTAATATTTTTATAGCTGAATATCTTTATAATATAATATCTTTATGATATAATATTTTTATAACCAAATATCTTTATAATCTAATATTTTTATAACCAAATATCTTTATAACTGAATATCTTTATAACTTAATATCCTTATAACAAAATATCTTTATAATCCAATATTTTTATATTCTAATATCTTTATATTCTAAAATATTGGAGTGTTACAATCTTTCCACCATTAAAAATTTTTGTCTTCGAAAATTGTCCTACCAACAAACATAAATGGATATGATTCTCTCATTTGGTTCTCCAGTTCCTAAGTAAATTTACCCATTTGGTCATTCTACACCACCTAACCCATGTCATTCATTTTGTCTCAGAGTTGCTTCATATGAAAATTAATCACTTTTACAACTTGATTTCTATAGACAGGTCTTATCTAATTTGTACATCGTCTTACTCCAAACTATGGACTGGATCATGCACCTATTTCCTTAATTAGGACATGTGAAACATGTTATGTAGATTTTCCAAATGAGGGGACAAGGCCAACTCATAAGCCACTGTACCAATATTCTAAAGAATTTGATATGGCCCAATGAATTTCAGAGTCAACTTCCTAGATTTTATAGTTCGACCAACTCTTATAGTAGACTTTACTCTCAGGAAAATATATTCTCCCATATCAAACTCCAGAAGCATTCGTCTTTAATTTGTATATGATTTCTTCCTACTCATAGCAGTCACCATCTTCTCCTGAATCTCTTAAATCTTCTCTGTAGTCAATTGTAACAACTCGGGTCTTACTAACACTTGTTCACCATCATGGTACCAAGATAGAGGTGTCCTGCATTTCTATCCATATAATTCTTCATGTGGTGTCATCCCAATGTTGGCATGATAGTTGTTGTTATAAGTGAACTCCGCTAAAGAAAGGATTTCATCTCAACTCCCTAAATGATCCATTGCACAATATCTCAACAAATTTTCTAGTGATTATATTTTTCTCTCAAATTGTCCGTATATCTAAGGATGGTAGGCTGAGCTCAATCTTAACTTGGTACCTAGCACCTCTTATAGTGTCTACTAAAATCTAGAGATGAACCTAGGGTCTCTATCAAAAGGATACTAGACAACACTCCATGCAATCAGACTATCTCTTTAATGTACAACTAGGCCAACATAGTCATGGAAATCCTTAAGTTAACTGGCTAAAAGTGAGCACTCTTCATCAATTTATCTACAATCACCCAAATCAAAATATGCCCTATGATTGTCCATGACAGATGGATAACAAAAACTCATAGCAATGTTATCCCAATTTCACTCAAGAATCTCCATTTGTTGTAACATCTCACACAGTCTCTATTGCTCCACCTTGGCCTTCTGCCAGGTTAAACGAGCAACAACATATTGAACAATATCATTCTTCATGACCAACCTCTAGAAGGACTTCTTTAGATCCTAGTATATCTTAGTCATCTCAGGATGTAAACTAAGACGAGTCTTGTGACCCTCATCCAAAATCATCTTCTATAGGGTCAGATAAGTTAAAGTGCAAACTCTGTCTCTGAACCTTAACACTCCATTCGTTCCCAACCTGAATTTCTTTGCTTGATCTCCAAGGTGATAAAAAACCAAATTTTAACTCAAGATTTATCCTCTGTTGTTCTTCCATTTTGTTTCATAAACTTGTGTGTCACAATGAGCAAGTTGTAACTAATGTGATAAGAAATCATATCCACTCCAAGGTTCAGATCTTTGAGTTGCTCTAACAATTTATGCTCCTTTATCATCATGGCCGATACTTGTACTACCCTTCTACTCAAGGCATCAACAACCACATTTGCTTTACCTTCATGGTAGTTCAGCTAAAAATCAAAATCTTTTAGGAACTCCATCCATCTTCTCTATCTCATGTTCAACTTCTTTTGATCCAACAATTTCTTCAAGCTCTTGTGGTCATTAAACACATCGAACTATACACCATTCAAATAATGTCTCCAGGTCTTCAAGGCAAAGATAATTACAAGTCCCAAATCGTGGATAGGGTAATTCTTCTCATGCACCTTTAACTAGTGAGATTCAAAAGTAACAATTTTCTTCTCTTGCATCAATACGCAACCTAACCCGAGATAGGAAGCATCATTCTAATCTCAAAGGGTTTTCTCAAATAAAGAATTACTAACATAGGGTCATGGTCAACATTTTTTTTAGCTCTATGAAACTTTGCTTACCTATGTTTGTCCATACAAATGGTTGATCCTTTCAGGTCAACTGATTTAATAGAGTCATGATCTTAGAAAATCATTTTATAAACATGATGTGATAACCAACCAACCGCATAAGGTTCCTAATCTGTAACATTATCTCGGGTGCTCCCACTACAACACTATCTTAACTTTAGCAGGATCTACGAAATTTCTCTCAACTTGAAATCATATGTTCGAAGAACTGCACTTCTAACAACCAGAATTCATACTTTGACAATTTATCATACAACTTTCTTTTTCTCGAGATATCCAACATTCTCAGGTGTACCTCAGGCTCCTCATATGAGTGAAAGTAGTTCAAAATCTCATCTATAAACACCACTACAAACTAATCTAGGTATGACCTGGAAATCTTGTTCGTGTACTCCATGAACACTACAAGACATAATTACATAATCATAGTGACCATACTTCATCTTAAAAGTTGTCTTATGCACATCTTCAACCTTCACTCTGATATGATGAAAGTGTGATATCATATCAATCTTAAAGAATACAACTACTCCTTACAACTAATATTACAAATCATAAATGATAACAGATACTTATTCTTTATAGTGAGTTTTGTTCAGTTGCTTAATCAATGCACAATCTTAATGACCCATCTTTCTTCATTACCAATAACATCGAAGCTCCTCAAGGAGAAACACTCAAACAACTAAATTGTTTCTCTAATAGAATCTCCATCGATTCATCAACTTTGCTCACTCAACAAATGTTGTCCAATACAAAGCCACAGATACTGGCCCTTCACTAGTAACGACAACTTTAGAATTTCCTCTAGAAAGACATCCATAAATAACTGCACTACATGTATATTTCTACCAGACCTTTTTCATCTAGGCTAGGAACACATAACACTAAGCTTTGCCCACCACATCCTTTTGCAACTAATGAACTAATACTCGTTCCTCACTCTAAAGGCTAGGAAACGATAACTCCTTTCAACCATAATCTATCATAATGCAATTGGCAGGTAAGCAATCCATCTTGAAGATCACATCCAAATCCTTCAAAGGCAAACATATCAAATTCACCTTGTATCGACATCCCTCCACTACTATCTGATAGAGCAGCTTGAATGAATCTCCGTGGAAGAGTGGCAGAAACAAGATGAAAGAAAGATGATGAGTGGCATATCAAGCTCTAACAGGAGAAGACTAAACTCTCAACCTCACAAGGGAGGTGTATAGGAAGAAGCTCTATAAGATGACTTAAGAGAAAATGAGGAGCAATTTTAGCATCATAACTCTATTATTCTCTAAAGTGAATTTACAAGAGGTGGAGGTCCCTATTTATATAACATAGGGTCCAAAAATTTAGACATAAAAGAAAGGAAAATTCGAATTTGAGTTCCCACTTAGAAACTCTAAAGTTGGACAAAAACTGGAAGTGAGTACCACCTAAGCACTTATGTTTTCCACACATCACTCATGTAGAAAGTGAGAGCTTCATGCATAAGTGTGAGTGTCTAGACGTCCCACTCTTGGATTCACATGTCCTAGGTTTAAATTGGGTCATAGGAAGTCTAGTTAAACCTTAGCTTGCTTATACTAACCTTACCATTCTATTTATACCTCAAGGCCCAAATACAAGCCAAAGACCCTACACTAGTTGGCCCAAATACAAGGCCCAAAATATCCTAAACCACTAGGCCCAAATAGGAACCTTATTATTATTATCTTACTCTATATAATATTTACAAACTAGTGCATGGCCCCTTCAAGGTTAACATTGGACCCACCAAGCATAATTAACGCCTAAATTTCATATATGTTTATTTCTTGTGCTCTAGGAAAAGATGTGGCTAAATGGTTTTTTATCACTATCACACATCTAACACACACAGAGGACATCATGATTATACTAGATGTTGTTGTAACACCAACAAATCACATTACAACTTCAATGGAAGCTACAACTACTTCACACAAGCACATGGCAAAAGAGAGTGTGTCTCTCCATAATCATACTTCATATAACTATTTATATGATATCCTTATAATTAAGACCGAAATTCATCTTCATTTAGTTATGAGTGTGCACCCTCATTACTTCATCCAGATTCCTTCCTTCCTTCCTTAATATGTTTATACTATTAAAGACAACAATCTCATTCCAATGAAATGAGATTTCAAAATTGATTGGCAAACATCCAATTAATTACTTTACTTACAACAAACTAGCATGACAAACCAATCCCCCCAAGTTAATCCTGGAAAGAACTGCTTTAATACCATTATTGTAATGACCCAAGAAATCACTACTATTATCATATTCAATGTGCAAATATAACTTGCATTAACTGATGATAAAAATATATTATATATATATGATTTGTTTTCAATACAAAAGAAAATCTCTACTAGGAAAAAATTCTATTATTAGATATAAAAGCATATATAAATATATGCATATAATTGCTACTTCATCTTCCAATCTAGTCCTGGGACTCCGAAGCATCCCTCTCACCTATTAGAATATCTGCTCCCGTGTAGTGAAACATGATCATTGTAGGCCAAACAATCGGCAATTGTAGGGTAAGCTAATAATTCAAAAATATAACAACACAAAATAATAGTATTCATGTAATATCCATCATCACATCATTCTCATGCACATTTATCATAAAATATACTTAAATGCTCTGAAATCTAATGCATCTTTAATAATTGAAAAGTAATAACACAAATAATATTATCATGTAATACACATAGCCACAACATTCTCATGCACATTCAAAATGTCCTAAAAAGAAAACATCTTCCGAAAGACACGACTACTATGCCCGAACTCAGAGACTAACACCTGTGGGTCACATTGTGGTCGGCTACTGTATCGGCACAATAACACTCTGACCACCCTACCCACAGGGTAGGACTACTTTCAACCCTACTCTGGCCCTAGCCTACCTCAATGTAGCCTCAAAGCAGGTCTTCAGCATCCCACCATCGGCTCCTCACCACCTGGCATCTTAGTCTACGTGACCGGGACTACCAATGGAACCTGGGATCTCATTGAATCCGCTCTAGCATAGCTCACCACCTAAAATGCAAGTTGTACCTCCCCGGGTACCAAACATCTCATCAGCACACATTATCAGATTATGGGCACCAACCCCAGGCTCTACTCGGCCTCACATAAAGTTGTACCTCCTTGGGTACCAAACATCTCATCAACACACATCGGTAGATTATGGGCACCAACCCCAGGCTCTACTCGGCCTCACATAAAGTTGTATCTCCTCGGGTACCAAACATCTCGTCAACACACATCGGTAGATTATGGGTACCAACCCCAGGCTCTACTCGGCCTCACATAAAGTTGTACCTCCCCGGGTACCAAACATCTCATTAACACATATTAGTAGATTATGGGCACCAACCCTTGGCTCTACTCGGCCTCACACAAAAACATCATAGGTCATACATAACCAATCAATTTTTCTCAATTTTATTTAGAGATAATAATCTAAATTTATAAACAAGAATAGGATCGAGACCAAAACCTGTTGACATATTTCAAGTTCAAGTGTTGATGAAGTCCTCTCAATATATCATGAAGATTAAAAGTTTTGATTGTGAAGATTTAAAGTTCTCTAAACAACATTAAAGATTTGTGTCATCTCACAAAGGAAGGATGCTTGATGGAAAAGGCAAGACATAAAGGATGGTTAAAGCTTTCAAGAGAGAAGATTGATGAAGATTTTCTCAAGAGCTGGAGTTTCATGTTTAGAAGTTTCTGTTTTGAGTGAAGGATAAAAAGAGTAAGTCATAAATCCCATTCAAGACCATTTCAAACTTGAGAGCAAGTCGTTTTCTCGCAAAAACGTTTTTCTACGCTTTTAATCGATTAAGATACAAAGTCTAATAGATTATTTCACTTAAAATTTGAATCAAAATAGTTTAATGAACAAAATAATCGATTAAGTGTTTTTGATAATCGATTATATTGATTCTGGGTTCATATAATCGATTATGGGCTTAATCTATTCGATTATATCAGTCAAAATGAGTTTTCCAGATTTTAGCTCTGATATAATCGATTAAAGCTTTTAGATAATCGATTAAATACGACGTTTTTGCGAATTCAATGCTAAATAAACCTAAGAATGGAAACTTTGGAGTATTTTCGAATTATAAAATGAAAGGCAATGTCTTAGGTTCAACACATCTGATTAAAAACACATATTCAAAGTGTTCTTGCGCTAAAGTTTTTCAAAACCGCTTTTTTGCTCTCTCAAGGTTGATCTAAGTTCTTGGAAGTGGTGATCATTGTGCTTAAGCTTTCAATCCAGCACTCAATCAGGTGTTTTCTTTTACTATTTTTCCGAACGGGTATAATTCATCCCTTGGATCTGTTCTAAGGGAGGTGTGTTCATCTCTTGTGTGTCAAGAGAGGTGGGAATCATCCTCAGTGTGTCTGAGGAGGTGAATTCATCCTTAGTGTGTCTAAGGAGGTGTTTCCTTTATCTTTATTTGTTATTGCATGAATTGGTGTTTGTAATTTCAATTAAAGATAGTGGGGTGATCATCACGTGTTTGTGGTGATTGGGAATTGGACGTAGGATTGGCTAAATCCGAACCAGTATAAATCTCTGTGTTCTTTCTCTTTCCCTATCTCTTTATTTTATTGTGGATCATATTAACAATTGCAATTCAAACTGCGCTCATCAAAGGTTAAGGAAAATCCCAATTTTGTTTTTAGAACATTTATTTAAAATCTGGAAACTTATTTTAAAGAGAAAAAGTTTCTTAAAAATCCAATTCACCTCCCGTCTTGGTTTTTACACTGTCGTTATTTCTAACAAAACCCTCTAGGGAAAGAAACTTTCATTTCTACCCCTCAAACAAATTTTCCATTCCACTGATTGTCAACAAACATCCAAATATCAACTTAAACATTATAAACATTACCAAACACAAGGTTTTTCACACATTACACTCAATACAACAATAATATACAAAATATACTAATTATATATATATATATATAACATTAATTTTCTTAATATCGATTTATATATTTTTGAATTCCCTAACCTGGATTTTTTTTTGTTCCTTGCTGAGATGGAAAAATTGCAATCCTAATCCTTAGCTCATCTTTTATCTCAAAATCCTGGATAACATCTTCCCATAAAGAGAGTTGATTGAGAAAAATCATCAAAAGCCATAAACTTTCCAAAAGAAAATTCTCAAGAATAAATAGACTTAGACTTACCGTTCACAAAACTAATTGGGTAGAACTCCTTCTTACACCATTAGCCTCCTATTGCTTCTTTTGGATCTAGAAACCGTTAGAGTTTCAGTATCTAAACCTTAGGGAGAGTGTAGAGAAAATAGAGAGAATAAAGATAATAGAGAGAATAGAGGTATGTGAAAACAAACTACCCAACTAACATTTTTTATACTGTATTATCTTTATAATATAATATATACTATCTTTATAATCTCATATTTGTATAATCAAATATCTCTATAATCCAATATCTTTATAATCTAATATTTTTATAACTGATCATAATATCTTTATAATCTAATATCTTTATAACTAAATATCTTTATAATCTAATATTTTTATCACTAAATATCTTTATATTATAATATCTTTATGATCTAATATTTTTATAACCAAATATCTTTATAATGTAATATTTTTATAACCAAATATCTTTATAATCTAATATCTTTATAACTTAATATTTTTATAACTTAATATCCTTATAACAAAATATCTTTATAATCCAATATTTTTATATTCTAATATTTTTATATTCTAAAATATTGGAGTGTTACAGTATCAATTGCCACTAAATAATTGTTATTAAATCAATAAAAAAAATCTAATATCATCACAAGAATATTATAGTCTATTAAAAATATTTTTCTTTCTTTCTATTTTTTTAATATTTCTTTATATTAAACAAATCTTGAATTTCTTTTTCTTTTTTCTTCTTTTTCTATCAATATTTCTTTTTTTTCATATTTTTTATTTTCATTTTTCCATCAATCAAAAGTGTGAATGTTACTCACTTAAAAACATTTAAGCAAAATATAAACAATTAAGCACAAATCAAAGATGAAAAAAAGTACAGAAAGTAAGAAAATAAGGGAAAATAATGACTCATCAAATTCCCCCACACTTAGCCTTTTGCACTCCTGAACAAAATCAAAGTTCAAAGCAAGGAAAAATTTCAAAGATATCAAAGAGAGAGACGCAACAGGAAGAAACAGAAATAAGAAGACACACAAGAAAACAAACAGATTTACGCATTCCTTAATGAATCCTGGGAACAGAAAGGGAGTAGACAACATCCAACACACAAAGAATCAGAGAAACTAGATACTCATGGAAATCATCCAAACATACCAAAACATGGTAAGACAATCAGTCAGCATCAAGAGGTGAATTAAAAGCAACAAAATCTCACAAGATGCACTGTATCACTGTATCTCTCGAGTGTCTAGGTAACTGTATACTCTCAAAGCACTCATGAAAAATAAGCAGCAGATAGACTTGGCAAGCCTCTAAAATCAACACCTAATAAACATGCACATAAGGATCATAAGGTCTTTCCAGGGTTGTAATGTGGTCAAGGACAGGGTAGAGGATAAAATATAGGATAAGTAGCTACAAACCAGAGGAACTAGAAGAGCAATGGGGAATAAGTAAGAAATAAGCATAAGAGCAAACCCAAAAACCTCTAATAAACCTCTAACACCATTCCTTTTCCTTTGCCTCAAACAAAAGCACTTTTTCTTTTTCGTCTTTTTTTTTTTTAGCAGAGTGAATAAACAATCCATCATGAAACGCTAAGATATGTACAGCAGGAAGAACCAACTAGCCAAAATACAATAACCAATGAGACACCCGCGCACTTATTCAAGAACTTATTCCCAAAATGATTCCAAAGCTCCAAAAATTCCCTAAGGTTAAGGTAATCATAGGTTTTTCACTTAAGGCTTGTAATGAGCTTCAAACAAAGAAAGGGAATGCAGGCTCAACAGGGGTTAACAAAGGAATTAATTCAGGTTAAGCTTATTTGGCCAGGGGCTTATGAGAATAAATGCCTTAATCATGTCCAAACATGCATGTGAACCAAGAAGTATCAAACAGAGTCAAGACAAGGCAACTGTGCAAGCAATCAAGAGGCATAACACACAAGAAAGAATAGATAGTGGCTCAAATCCTCACACATGGTATAACTTTTGTCACAATTAAATCAACCTCTCAAGCCTCATAATCATCGTTCCAAGCAGAGAAAAATAAGGATTTCAATCCATACAATATCAAGCAACTCGTATCCAAGAGTGAAGTAAGAGCCTACAACCTAAACAAAACCCAGAAATCAAAAGGAAATATGTGAAACTGTACACACGAAAAGGACTCAAACTAACAAAAAAACAACAAGAAAGACTTAAACAAAGAACAGTCTCCCCTCACACTTAAACTACACATTGTCCCAATGTGGCACAAACAGAAGATCAGAGAAATCAGAACAATCAATAGATCTGGACAAGTGCAATAAAAAGTAAAGAGGGAGAAGGAAAAGAAAACTCCCTAAGTCATGGTGGGAGAGAAGCAGGGTCAAGCAGAGACATCTCCTCCACAACAACATCGAACAAAGAAGGATTGCTGAGGAAGGGCTTCAGACGGTGCCCGTTGACCTTAAAGCTCTTATCTGTGGATTCACTTTTGATCTCAACTGTACCATAAGGATAAACATTAGTAATAACAAAAGGTCCAATCCACTTTGATCGTAACTTACCACCCATGAGTCCTAGTCGAGAATTGTATAACAGAACTTTCTGGCCAACCATGAAATCCTTTCTAGCTATCAAGCTGTCATGGAACTTCTTGGTTTTTTCCTTGTAGAATTTTGAATTCTCGTAGGCTTCTAAGCGGATCTCATCAAGCTCATTTAGTTGCAACCGCCTTTCCTCACCAGCCTGATCTATGGAGAAATTGCAAGTCTTCACAGCCCAGTAGGCCCGATGCTCAATCTCAACAGGTAAATGACATGCCTTACCAAAGACAACCTGATAAGGGGACATCCCTATGGGTGCTTTGTAGGCAGTCCTATGCACCCTGATCAAATTCTTGGAGCCAGAGCATCCACCTGATCAATCTGGGCTTTGACTCAGCCTTTTTTAGCAGGTACTTCAGAGCTGCATGGTCAGTATAAACAATAACACGAGAACCAAGCAAATATGATCTAAATTTATCAAGAGCGAAAACAATAGCAAGCAGCTCTTTTTCTGTAGTGGTGTAGTTTGCTTGAGCAGCATCCAAAGTCCTGGAAGCATAATATATCACCCGAGGCAACTTGTCAACCCTCTGTGCCATGACAACTCCCAATGCATAATTGGATGCATCACACATCAGCTCGAATGGGAGTGTCCAATCCGGTGCCTGAATGATTGGAGTGGTGGTCAATGCTTCCTTGAGGCAGTCATAAGCCTGTTTACACCTGTCATAAAAAACAAAGTCAACATCCTTCTGGAGCAGATTGGACAGTGGAAGGGCCTTCTTACTGAAATCTTTGATGAAGCGTCTGTAGAAACCTGCATGGCCAAGAAAAGATCGCACCTCTCGCACGCAAGAGGGGTAAGGAAATTGTGAAATAACAGAGACTTTTGCAGGATCTACTTCTATGCCCTTACTAGAAATAATATGCCCTAAAATTATACCCTGTTCTACCATGAAGTGACATTTTTCAAAATTCAGAACAAGATCAGTTTCAATGCATCTATTAAGCACTCTATCCAAATTATCTAAGCATGCATCAAAAGAGGATCCGTAAACTGTGAAATCATCCATAAACACCTCTATGCAATTTTCAAGAAAATCAGAAAAGATACTAAGCATGCACCGCTGGAATGTGCCAGGGGCATTGCATAAGCCAAAGGGGCAGGTGAATGTGGTTTTCTCTTGATCCTCAGGAGCAATATGGATTTGAAAATAACCAGAAAAACCATCAAGAAAGTAGTAGTGAGATTTACCTGCTAGACGCTCAAGCATCTGATCAATGAAGGGCAGCGGAAAATGATCTTTCCGTGTTGCTTGATTCAGCCTTCGGTAGTCAATGGAGACTCTCCAACTGTTTTTCACTCTAGTGGGAATGAGCTCATTCTTCTCATTTTTCACAACAGTGAGGCCTGTCTTCTTGGGGACCACCTGGACCGGACTCACCCATTGACTATCTGATATAGGATAAATGATCCCAGCCTGAAGAAGCTTGGTCACCTCCTTCTTTACTACGTCCAAAATGACAGGGTTGAGTCGCCTCTGCGACTGCCTCACTGGCTTAGCTCCATCCTCTAAGAGTATCCTGTGCATACATGTGGATGGGCTGATACCAGGAATGTCCGCCAGGGTCCAACCGATGGCTTTCTTATGCTTTTTAAGAACATGCAACAACCTCACCTCTTGAACAACATCAAGGGAGGTGAAAATGATCACTGCCAGCTTCTGATCATCCTCCAAGTAGGCATACTTGAGGTTTTCTGGTAAAGGTTTCAAGTCTAGAATGGGAGATGGCTAAGCAGTAGAAGGAACTAAGGGTTCCACAGCATGTACCTCAACCTGCAAGTCAGATTCATGTGTACTTCCTGCAACATGGTTAGCGCATTCTGACTCTAAAGAATTAAGGCCAAGAGGTGCAGGTACAACACCCAACACATCAGAACAGAGCTCAAACTCAGAAACCGATTCAGAAACATATTCAGATTCAGTGCTATTGAGAGAAGTATACAGATCAGATAGAAAATAATGTTTCTTATCATGCAAAGAATGAAAATCAGAAACATACTCATCAATAACAACATCAAGTATCTCAGCACGAAAAACAGAATGATCTTCAGATGGATGTCTCATGGCATCAAGAATATTAAAATGGACAATACTATCACCAAATTCCATGGACAGTGTACCAGCATACACATCAATCTTAGTTCGGGCTATTTTCAAAAATGGTCTGCCAAAAATGATTGGCACAGATCCATGGGAGAATTCGTCCTCCATGTCAAGCACATAGAAATCAGCAGGAAAAATTAGTTCACCAACCCTAACTAATACATCCTCAATGAAACCTGTAGGGTGGGCAACACTTCTATTTGCCAACTGTATCACCACACCCGTAGGTTGCAGAGGTCCAAGAGACAGAGATTTAAATATAGACAGAGGCATGACATTTATAGAAGCACCCAAATCAAGCATGGCATTTTCAAATTTGTTATTCCCTATAACACAAGGTATGCAGAAAGTACCTGGGTCCTTACATTTTTCAGGAATGTGCGGAACAGATTTACCTATCAAAGCAGATACATTTCTGCCCATGCTGATTCTCTCATTGCCCTTCATTTTCCTCTTATGAGTGCACAGCTCCTTCAGGAATTTTGCATATCTCGGGATTTGCTTGATGGCATCAAGCAGAGGTATGTTCACCTCTACTTTCCTGAAGGTCTCCAATATCTCCTTATCCAGTTCTTCCATCTTTTTGCTTGGAATCAATTTGGGAGGGAATGGAAGGGGGATAGGAGGTGGCTGCTGCAAATCAGAACTGGTGCTGGAAGAAGGTCCACCTGCATGAAAATTCCGGGCACCAACTGGTTGCTCATCACTTTGCTCAGGTGCAGAAACAGGTGAAGGTACTGCAGTGGGTATGTGAATCTGTTTGCCCGACCTCAATGTGATGGCACTAACATTTTTCGGATTCTGCACAGTTTGAGAAGGCAATCTATCTGAATTTTGTGACTGTGCCTGATTCAGTTGAGTAGCCATCTGCCCCATCTGATTGGTCAAGCTCTGGATGGAAGCTCTGGTCTCTTGCTGGAATTGCATATTTTGGAGAGTCATCTGCCTCACTAACTCCTCCAATGAAGGTTCAGAAGTAGACGATTGAGGAGCTGGTGGTGCAGGAACTTCATTCTGCTGCCTGTGATATTGCTGTTGTACTGGTGGAGGCACATAAGGTCTGCTTGGACTGGGACCAGCAGAATTCTGAAATGGTGGTGCAGAATGTTGTTGCTGCTGTGGAGACCATCTAAGATTAGGATGACTCCTCCATCCTGGATTATATCTATTGCTGGATAGATCATAATTTTGCTGCTGCTGTTGTTGTCTATTATTGTAGATGTTTGCAGCATAGGCTTGAGGAGCATGAACATCAGAAGGCTGCTGCACTGATGGACACTGATCTGTATAATGGTCAATTGATGTGCAAATGCCGCAAACCCTTGCCATAGATGTAGGTGCAGATTTCTGGTTCATGGCAAGCTGAGTGACCAAATTGACCAAGGCATCAAGCTTTCCCTCAAGCTTCCTATCTACAGATGAAGAAGAATCAGCAGCAGGCACATCATGAATTCCCCTGAGAACAATAGCATCGTTTCTAGCACTGAATTCCTCTGCAGGGGTCATGTCACCAAGAGCTCCTCCACTGGCAGCGTCAATCATACTCCTCTCCATACTATTGAGGCCTTCATAAAAATACTGCAATAAGAGCTGTTCAGAAATCTGATGGTGGGGACAGCTTGCACATAATTTTTTAAATCTCTCCCAGTACTCGTACAAGGTCTCTCCACTCATCTGTCGGATTCCTGAAATATCTTTTCTGATTGCTGTTGTTCTGGAAGCAGGGAAGAATTTATTCAGGAACACTCTCTTAAGGTCATCCCAACTAGTGATGGATCTGGGCGCAAGGTAGTACCACCAGTCTTTAGCAACACCTTCCAAAGAGTGTGGAAATGCCTTAAAAAAGATGTGATCTTATAAAACATCTTGTGGCTTCATGGAGGAATAGACTATATGGAACTCCTTTAGATGTTTGTGTGGACATTCCCCTGCAAGACCATGGAACCTAGGTAGCAAATGTATTAATCCAGTCTTTAGAACATATGAAACATCATCAGGATACTGAATGCATAGGCTTTCATAAGTGAAATCAGGTGCCGCCAGCTCCCTAAGAGTCCTCTCACGAGGTGGAGGCTGAGCCATATTGTTCTCAGTGTGAAAGTCAACAGAATTAGAATCAGAATCAAAATCAGAATCAAGAAGCATAGAATTAAAATTTGCAGACATAGAGGGAGAATGCTCAAAACTACTTAAACTAATGGTATCTAATGATATAGAATCTAAAGACAAATTCCTAGAGTGCCTAACTAATCTATGAAAGGTCCTATCTATTTCAGGATCAAAGGGTTGTAACTGTCCTGGATTGGCTCTAGTCATGCACTATCATGCATTTCACACATAAGCATACATAGAGGTAAAATTGGAACTATACTCAAACAAAGTCCAAATGATCTAAAATTTTGTGAGTAACACCCTAAAATCATGAAAAGAAAATACACCAAATTTCAAAGCAAAATTCAAAGGATAGATATATGAACCACTACCAGAAAGTATGAAAAATAGGAGTAATAAAACTTCAAAAATAAAAATAAAATAGAAAACGACCTTTTTTTGGGACCACTATATGTGCCTCTGGGATTTTTCACACAAAATATGGGTCAAAAGAAATGTGCACACAAAAATTCAAAGCAAAAATAACAAGTCTAGCTATTAAAAAAAAATTGGGAAAAAAAACTGGTTACTATTCGGGCACTATTCATCCAGGCACAATTCTGCAGCTGCAGCTCCTCAATTCGAAATTCCCTTGTTTCTTTTGCTAGACCTGCAATGCAATGCTTAACAACACCAAAAAAACAACACTACCAAACACTTAGATAACCAAACACGTTGCTGCAAAACAAAACAAAAAATACGAATTCAACACAACTCAACACTGAAACATGCAGCAACACAAAACACAAAACACAACCTTTGGACATAGACGTTGATCCCCGGCAACGGCGCCAAATTTGATCGATGCCGTACTCGGTCAAATAAAAACAATTAAATGTAGTACTAGAAATGATTCCTAGGTTGTCTCCCAAGGACCAATTTTCAATGTCAAAAGATTGAACATGCAATGGGAGGGGTTTTTTTGGACAGAAAACAGGAGTTAATTAAAAACAGCAGACAGACAAACAATAAATTAATTTTAGTAATTAAAAATAAGCAAGACTCTTGAACACAATGCATCTCTGACATCCTTGGTTCACAAATTATCAGTCCATTTTAATCCTTGTTCGGTCTAGATTAACCAACTAAGCGAAAGTTAACTCGAGACTTCCCTACACGAATTAAGCAAACGTGAACCTTGTAAGGTCTCCTTCCGAAGAATTAAGCATCCTCCAGAACAGAGACTTCACAGTGGAGAATCAAATGTACGAAGCCAAAAAAACGCACAGAACCTCCATCAGAGTGCAGCATGCCCAAGAGCCCCACCCTGGGGTTTTAGCCTTCCATGAACTCAGAAAAAACAGAAAACGTAAACTGAAAATGAAAACAAAATAGAAAACGGAAGACAAAATAGAAAAAGGAAAACGCAGATGAAAATGAAAACGAAAATGCAATGGAAAACAGAAAACGAATAGAACAGAAAAATGCAGAAAGCAAATTGATTGAAGAACAAACTAGAATTGTGAACTGAAAACCAAAAACAAAACTCTACTGTCTCTCCAGCCAAAAACGTAAAAGGTTCCTAAAAATTTCTACTCCCTCCGCTCTCCCTCAGCTGCCCTACTTGTAGTTGCCTTTCACGTCTGCATGGGCACGAAAACCTAGACCCATTGGGCCCAAAAACCAAAGAAACAAATTTGGTTCAAGTTGTGACGTGACAGCTCCTCTTGAAGTCCATGAATTAATTCCAAGCCCAAAATAATTTTAAACTGCCCTGAAAATAAAAATTGGAATAATTAAACTTAGAAAATTCAAATTAATTAAAATATAAATTTCTATTCCAATTATAGCCCTAATAGAAATTAGTACAAAATATAAACAATTAAGTACAAATCAGAGATGAAAACAAGTACAGAAAGTAAGAAAATAAGGGAAAATAATGACTCATCACTATTTTTTTAATATTTCTTTATATTAAACAAATCTTGAATTTCTTTTTCTTTTTTCTTCTTTTTCTATCAATATTTCTTTTTATTTTCATCTTTTTTATTTTCATTTTTCCATCAATCAAAAGTGTGAATGTTACTCACTTAAAAAAATTTGTTTTATTTGTAACATATGGGTTTTTTTAGAAATGACTAACTATTACATATAATTAAACAAATATTTACAAAATAGTATAAACATATAGGTTTATAGAAATAATTATTATATTTATATTAACATAAATAATTTGATTTCTAATGACATATAGATCTTACATTACATTTATAATCTTTTAAAATATAAAACTTTTATCAATCTCGACTTATATATTTTTTTTCAATAACTGTTTTATTAATCTTTTGATTTTTATATTTAAATATTTTTTTAGTTGATTTTTTAAGCAGTTAAATCTTATCAAATATACTTTAAAATAAATTTTTCATCCATTTTTTCTTTGATTCTTCTCAAACCAATACTTTCTAAAAAATTACACCTCTCCAAATTTTGTGTTGAGATTAACCCCTTAAATTTAATTATCTTGAATTTTACTTTTTCATCGTTTAGGTTGATTCTTAGTTTTAAATTTCATATTTAACTAACTTTCATCTCCAACTTAACAAGAACACAAAAAATTAGCAAGAGCACAAATTTGTGAATATATTGTAGGGCAAAGTGATGAGGCAAAAATTAAAAATCTAAGCATATGCAGTGGTCAAATTCACCAGCACTTCCTATACATAACATATAAATCGTCAAAGATTTTAAGAATGTATCAACCAGTAGATTTTTTTTTAGTTGTATTGGAATCTAAGCATATGCAGTTTCCAAATTCACCACCACTTCCTATACATAACATATAAAGCATTTGTCACTCAATTGATCTTGTTCTATCTTTTGCATGTTTGTCATGAGGCTTGTTAACCTTAAATGCTGGTTTCCAAGTGAAATTGCAACATAATTAATATCAATAATCAAAGGATTCTCATCTCCCATCCTTTTCTTACCCTTCTCTTGTTCAGAAATCACAAGCTCAAATTAAGAATACAGAACAAATCTAGCCTTGTGAAGAACTCAAAAACCCACATATTGTATTATTAGTATCTTCTAACACACAACAGATCTTGACAAAGTGAATAAAGAAAACTACCCTGTTTAGTCCAATTTCAGTGAAATTAGAACAACCATGAGACCCAATTGCACAGCATCTAAATTAATCACACAAAATGGAAAACAAAGCAAAAGGACAATACTTTAATGCAAGAATATTTCCTATTCCTATGATTAAGGGACAGACAACACATAATGTTATCACTATCATCAAATAAAGTAATAGTACACACATATATCACTAGTTTAAGTTTTGTTTATCCCGTTTTTTGTATGCATCCAATTTACAGCTTTCAAGAGACAAGGATCTGAAACCAGATCATTCAACTGCAAAAGAAATGGAACTAGAAGCTTCATGAAAAATATAGAATAATCTAATTTCATTGGATATGTCAAACTCGATTATACAAACATTGAGTAATTCTAATAGAGAATTTACTAGGTTCTCCATCGAAGTCTCTTCTCGAGAGTCCAAGTTGATTTTTGATTAAAACTTTCCCATTGAGAGTTTGACTCTATACTTTCAACTGGTATCAAATGCTCTCCTTAAACTCCTTCCTTTAATCTTGACGATAGAAGAATTTCATCGAAAGTTACTTGATCCTCGATTGGACATGCTTATCGATCGATCGAGAGTTTGAAATCAAGAGGCTTATCTCAAATTTTCTTAATCGAAGGAAGTTTGATAAAAAATAGAGAAGTTTAATTAAGATTCTCGATCCCTTCAAAATCGAGGGGGTCAAGTCTCAATTTCTAACCTTTTACCAATCAAGAAAATTGACCCTTAGTCTATGATTCTTGAGTTTTGACATTTTTTACATTAAAAACTTTGGTTCTTCTTTCTTATATTGTTTTATTCATTTTATTAATTTAGTGATTGTTTGTACAATATCAAAAAGTCTAACCAAATATCATAAATATTTTAATATATTAAACTTAAAATTTTTGTATAAATTGAGGACGCGATAATCGAGAGTAAGAGTTCGAATTCAAGAATTCATCTTGATCCTTTTCAAATTGAGAGGATAAACCTACATGATGACTTCATGAAGTTAGAAAAAATTGAATTCTATGATGACTTATTATGACAATTGTAATTCAGCTGTCACAGTTAGTGGTGCGGTGACCATTTTGTAATAAATTACATATTTATTATGTCAGTTATCACTAAAAATGTCATAGTAGTATGACAATTATATTTTTAACTAACATAGAAAGGGAATATGTTATTACACAATTTTGTTTTGGTGCATCTCTCCGACTCTCGTACTCGTCCCTTGTGTTTCTTTCGTGCTCTCGTGCTTCTCCTATGTTTCTTCCATACTCCCTAATACTCCTTCACTGTCATTTTCACTCTTCTTCACTTTTGTTCTTTGTATTCTTGAATTTATTCTTCGACAGGTTGTGGTGGTTCGTGTTTATTTCGACATTCATGCTCATAGTGCTATTTTCCATCTTCGTTCTCCATTGATTTGTGCTTGCAGTGCTTATAGTGTTGTTTTTCCACCATTGGTATGTTGGTAATCTAACCATTTAGGTTTTAGGGTATATTTAAACCCTAAATCTCCTGAACAGATTATCAAATTATTTCCAATTGTATTATTTTCCTTATTCATATGCTACCATAGTGTAGGCCCTTAAGTGTTGTAGAAAGAGAAACAAGTTCTTTAGTTTCACAGAAAGTGTCTAAAGTGTGGTGAATTTGCTGGAGTTGGGAGGGAATTGCAAGCTCAAGATGAGTTTTCTTGTGCTATTGGTTACTTTTCTCGTATTACCTACCCATTTCGTCATTGTCAAATTGGTCTAAATAATGGGTTAGGGTTATTTCTGGTTTTCATATTTAATTTAGAATAGGATTATTTACATCTTGTAAGATTGTAAGCAAATGAGGTTTATAAAGTCATACTTTTTTAATTATAGAAAGCAATTTGGTCGAATTGAGTTTGGACTTTCTGTGAAACTAACACACTTGACTCTTAGTGTTGTTATGGGTACTCCATACTCCTTGGAATCGTCTAATAATAACATTGTTTAATGTTCAATGTGTCTTTGTGTGCAGGGAATTGTTTGTTTTTTTCTATGCAATTGTTTGAATGTGGTAGCACTTAAGCATTTGCAATGTTATTATATGCCTTGATTAATATTTTGTTATAGTTGTGATGATTTTTATGAAAGGATTGCATTTATTAATTTTCTTGTAGTTAAACAAACTCATAATCATCTAATACATTTCAATTACAAGGATCTTAACACAGGGGCGACTCAGGACTTTAGGAGACCTAAAACAAACTTAAAAAATTAGACATTTTTATTTACTAATAAAAAAATTTATGTTAAAATGTATTATAATTATATTTAAAATTTATTTTTTGAGTTTTTTGTGATGCAAAATTATCTATTAAATTGTTGAAATTAATTTCATTTAACATTTCTCTTCTTAGGGAAATTATACATACAAACTTTACCTTGTATCATGTTGATCACAATCACTCAAAATAGCTAAAAAATCTAAGCAATATTGGTGTACAAATATGCACAAATATGTGTGTGTATATGTATATATATATATATATAGAGAGAGAGATATGTCAATACATGTGTCAACACCCAATTTCGTCCGATTACTTTTAAAATATGTCAAATATATCAAAAAAAATATAAGATAATTAATTAGAAAAATATTAAAGAAACAAAATTTTAAAGAATTCAAAAGATTAAATTAAAAATATAGAAAAGAGTATATATTCAAATATATTTCTACTTATTTTAACAAACAAATTCATTAAATATTAAATATTTAAAAATATAAAATAATGTTTTAAAATAAAAATATTTAAGCATAGGTCATTATTTAATATTACTTTATTTATTTTTATTTTTATTTAATTATTTTTATTTATATATATATATATATATATATTCCTTTATTTTACCTAACCCTCAATCCTCCCACAATCAACATAATACTTTTTCCATAATATCCATTATCTCTTCCACTCTCTCCATATATTTCTCAACTTCCCAACTCTCTTTCAAGTTTTTCAGTTTTTTCTTCTCTCTTTACCTAGCTTATAAATAGGGGAAGGAGAAATAAGATTGAGGGAACCACATGGGAGAAAACCTAAAAAAGCATATTCACAGAAACAGAAAAGGCAAAACAAGTGGAAGCATTAGAAAGAGAAAAGATCACACTAAAGGTTTTTGTCTTTTCTTCTTTACTCATGAGGTCGTATTGTATAAGAGGAAAGGTCACACTAAGAGTGATGAATACATTTATATTGATAGATTTCATTAATTGTTGTGTTTCAAATAGAAGCTTGAGTGTGGCATGTATGATTGTATTGGTGTGTATAACCTTGCTGCAATGATATGTTTCCTGTTATTCTGGATCATAACCGTAGAGTTTGTAGATGGTTCATTTTATACATTTGCATGTCTGCGTGTTTTCTTATGCATGTGGGTACATCACTTAAACGATGAACAGGGGGCGGGTTCTGATTATATAAGGGCACCAATTTAAATATAAAAAATTTATTATAAATTCTAAGTGTATGTATGACCACATTTGTCATTTTTTTATTAGAAGTTATTTAATAAATGTTAAAAATAGTTATTTAAAAGTTATACACTTTAAATATATGTGTGACCATATGCGTCATCTTATATTTTTATTAGAAGTTATTTAAATAAATGTTTAAAATAGTTATATTAAAATTATACATTTCAAAATATATGTATGACCATATGCATCTTCTTATATTGTTATTAAAAGTTATTCAAATAAATGATAAAAATAGTTGTTTAAAAATTAGAAATTTTAAAATGTATGTATGACCACACGCGTCATCTTATATTTTATATTTTACTCAAAAAAATATATCCTAATAAATAAATTTTGAAAATAATTATTTAAAAATTAAAATATATAAAAATATTTAAGCTAAATTATTTAAAGATATATGTAGGACCACTCGCTTTCAATATTTAATTATTCAAAAATAATCTATATAAAATAAGATTTAAATTAAAGTTTCTTTTTAAATTTATTGTATGATTTGTAAGTGTATAGTCTCTCCCACTATCTCATGATTTAAATAATATAAATTATAAATTTTATAAAAAAATATTAAAAATTTCAAAGCTAAAAATTATCAATTCTTACATAATATTTATCAAAGAACTACGTAACCCTGATTTTCCACAACAAACGAAAATATGTAGGAGCAAGGTCAATCCTTGTCGGGCCCAAATAAATAATTTCATAAAATATTTTCTTACTTTAACAATAATAGATAATAAAATTTTTACATATGTATTTTTTTGATTTTGGGGAAAAATAAATATTTTAAGAAATACGCTAGTCGCATATTTAACTAAAGGTAAACCGTCTTAGGATGGACGTCGTAAGAGTGCTAACACCTTCCCTACGCGTAACCGACTCCCGAACCCGAATTTGGTTCCAAAGACGAAATTTTTTTAAAAAAGGTTTTCTGTAGTTTTTCTAAATAAACTATGGTGGCGACTCTTCTATTTTTAGAAAGTGTTTATTTTTGTCGTCCCGTTGCAGATGGCGACTCCACTGGGGACATGTTTTTTAGAGAGTCAAACCTATTTAGTTAAATATGCAAATATACGTTGTTCTTTTTTTCCCCTTTTCTATAATTTTCATGTGCTTGTTTTGATATCATCTTTATGTGTTTGAATTTATCGTGTTATTGAATCAGTGGACCCTAGGGTAGAGAACAAATGTTATATCTGCCTAGGACTTTTTCTGGTTGTTTTGCAGGTGAGGATTTAGGTATATATAATATGCTCCCTTCACACACACACATTATTGCATATCTTGCATTGAGTGGGACCCTATACCCGGGTCTGAGTAGGCTTACAAGTAGAGGGGTTGTGTAGCAATGTCACCTGGGATGTACTTCCTGTTTGGCTATTGTGAGAATCCCGATTGGAGCCTGTTCTCTTCATTTGTTTTCCCACACCTAGTTGACTTCCAACTGTTATGGGAAATACTGCGAAGTGAGCCATAGTTCCAGTAACCTTGTATCCTTAAGCTTAGGAGTCACCCTTTTGTGAGTATGCATAAGTGGCCTTAGACCCTTGATTGTTAGTCTTATGAACCTTAATCTAGGCACAAAGGGAGAATATTGAATCATGTTACTCCTCACCATTGTTTCCTAAAGATATGCGTTGACTTGGCCTTGATGATCACGTGCATAGAAAGACAATTCACAAATACACACATAAGGAGCGTGTTGTTGATTGCATCTCATGCATAACATGGTCACTTTATTTTGCATCATAGCATCATAACATCGTAAGAGTAAAATAAACGAATGAACATTTCTCAATTTTATTTTTTTATTTTTTATTTTTTTATTTTTTCTAAAAGCATGACATGCATTTTTTTTTGCTCTTCTCTCTCCCCCTTTCTTTTCTCGTTTTTTTACCTTGTTTTTTGTTATTTATGTAAGGTAGAAATTTTTTTGGAACTTTTGAGTATTATTGTAAGGATGTAAATTAACATGGGGTACGAGGTTGGAAAAGAAGTAAATTCAACCAGGTTGAGAAAGAAGCTGCAACTGAAGGCAAAAAAAGCTGACATAGCTAGTTTGAGGGATCTCGAATGGAAATTAAAGACGATAAAAAGGGATGCCTTTAGAAAAAGATACGCCTTTAGCAAAAATCTTGTAAAATGCCTTACACGTGGATACTTGGAGCAGTACTTGCATCACTTGGCTAGTATAGAAGAATGGGATACTTTCATGGATGTCTTAGCTCTGACGATTTACGACATAGTATTATTTACGAGTATTGAAAACTTCGTAGATAGTGTTGCAATCAAAGTGTTCGT
Source organism: Lablab purpureus (assembly GCA_030347555.1). Taxonomy (NCBI): domain Eukaryota; kingdom Viridiplantae; phylum Streptophyta; class Magnoliopsida; order Fabales; family Fabaceae; genus Lablab; species Lablab purpureus. Next base: position 16,347,158 of record CM059258.1, on the reverse strand, counting down.
AGCTAACAGGAATCGGTCAGAAAATCCAGTCACGACAATATTGGCTTATGTTTACGACACCATGCATTATTGTCATGAAAGAAAAGGAAAGAAAATCCTTTGTTGTTTACCAATGTTGTTTGTGTGGCTTATTACTCGTATATTTAAGAAGTCCATTAACATTAAATGCCCAGTGGATGAGTTATTACATTGTAAACCGGATGTTAAGGGAGGAAATGATTGGGCGCAACATTTTGCTAGCTTGAATGAAGAGAGGATCAGATGGCGTCCGTCATGGCAACAAAGAATGAGTCTCATGCTGTATTATGGAGATTATCCAAATGTACCTCTCATAGGTCCTAGATGTTTCATGAATTATAATCCCATGTTTGCTCAGAGACAATTTGATTATCCTATAAAAGGATCACCTGCACTGGGGTCACTTACTCCTTTCGTAGCATATTACGAAGATGGCCATGTTACCGAGATGCTTGAAAGAATCTGGAAGGCTTGGGGAAAGATTGTGTACCTAGATAAGAGTTCAAGATTTGGAGATGGTAAAGGTGCAATTAGTTACCGGCAATGGTTAACCGAAAGAGTTAAGCAAATAAAATTGCTATTTTCCCCTTGTGCAACAAATAATGAGTTTCCAAAAGATCTAGGAATAAAAGAGGTGAGACAATTAAAAACCTGAGTTAGAGAAGATGAAGGAAAAGAATGAAGAGATGGCCAAAGAACTTGAAAGGGTTCATCACGCCTACATGGATATTCGAAGAGAGAATGTGGAGAAGACACGAGCATATGATGAAATTCTTAGGATCCAGAAGACACTACCCAAATCAAGCAAGACCTTACCGCAGCAAACACTGAATTGGCCATGAGAGCATAAGAGAGAGACACAACATTGACAATCGAAAGCCATTGGGAGCATCAATATGAGGAAGTCAAAAGGGATAAACGGGAAGCCTTGAGAAGGTTGCATGCCATGCAAGTCAAAATTGGCAGTTTAGAACAAGAAATGAAAGATGTGGCCGCAGCATGTGAGTTAGAGATTAACAAGGAACGATCGCAATTAATGGATGTTGAGGAGAGACATCAAATTATGGTAACGCAAATGGAGTTATATTGCAAAACAAGAAGATATGACAAAACACTGGAAAAAATGTTTCTCATAATTAGCTGCTTTAGCAAATGGGGCAATTGAGGATGTTCCTAGAATGTTGTCTGATGCTGATGGCGCAAGTCTTTGATCCACCCAAGGAGATTAAAACATTTATTAATCATTTCAAGTGGTTGGATGGAGAAATGAAGAATTTGGTCGCTAGGTCTAGGAATTCCTAATTTTATTTGTTGTTTATGCGTTATTGTTAGAAAGGCATATTGAACTCCAACTCATTTTATATTGGATGAAGTTGTTAATGAAAATCTGTTTGACTTTGGCCTCATGTTAATTTCCCTTGTTGATATGATCAAATAGTACACTACTACTAGTTTGGCTCCATAACTTCCCGCTATTTTTTTTATATTTATTTCTTTTTTTTTGTCAATCATTTTCTTGCTTTTTTTTTCTTTTTTTTTCCTTTCTCTTTTTCTTAGTATCTAATGCATTTTAATAAAATAATAGGAAAAATTAAGCATAAATATAAGGGCAAAACCACCATGACACCCTTATAGGACTCGTGCCAATAAGAAAGTCATGGAAGAGTGGGAAGAAGTACAAGAGGCAATGAAAGCGGACATCTCCCAGCTGAAAGACCAGATGAGCTAGATTCTGGAAACGTTAAAAACCTTGAAGACCACTGGAGAAACTCCTATTGTTGGAAACAAAGAAGGAACCTCTTCCTACCACTTGGGCTTCTACACGGGGATGGACCCTAATGCATACACATCTCATCAAGACGCTCAAGCACAACTCTTTCCCCCATATGGTCTGCCTCCAGGATATACTCCACCAACTGAAGAATACCCTGAGGGGGATCTAGTTATACTCATTGCAAATCACGCGAGCAATAGCAAGCCTCAAGCAGCTACTCATGAACATACTTCGATCCCAATTCAAACTCATGCATCCACCAACCATGTGCCTTCAACCCATATGGAAGGAGGAAATGTGAGTGGAAAAACTGGTCAAGTTATTATGCAGCCAAAGGCTTTGCATTTGGCGAAGGGAAAAGAATCCCAAAAGATAACTGCTGAAGATCTTGGGGCAAGAGGTAAGTTGGAAATTCTAGAGGAAAGGCTGAGGGCCATAGAAGGAATAGGAAGTTATGGATTTGGTGATGCTACGAGGTTATGCTTAGTTCCAGATGTGACGATACCACCAAAGTTCAAGGTTCCAGAGTTTGAAAAGTATAAAGGAACCACATGCCCAAAGAGCCATTTAACTATGTACTATAGAAAGATGGTTGCACATGCCTATGATGATAAGATGTTGATCCATTTCTTTCAAGATAGCTTGGCAGGCATGGCTCTTAATTGGTACATGCATCTCGAACCTGCCCGGATTCGATCTTGGAAAGACTTAGTAGATGCATTCTTGAAGCAATATAAGTACAATGTTGATATGGCCCTGGATAGGTTGCAATTGCAAAATATGACAAAGAAGGAATTTGGGACCTTCAAAGAGTATGCTCAATGTTGGAGAGAAGTAGCTGCACAAGTAGAACCTCCTCTTCATGATAAGGAGATGATGGCTATGTTCATAGACACCTTACAATCTCCCTTTTATGATCATATGTTGGGTAGTGTTTCTTCAAATTTCGCAGATGTTGTTGTAATTGGGGAAAGAGTAGAAATTGGAATGAAGAGTGGGAAAATTGCACATGGCCCGTCCGCGGCATCAAGTGCAAAGAAGACAAGATTTAATTCTGGAAAGAAGAAGGAAACCGAAGCTCATGCAACATCTTCGGCATCAACATGGTCAAAATATGCTCCAGTTTCTTATGGACATCCACATCCAACCACTCAATTCCTTATGTTGCTAATGTCATGCCTGCTTATAATTCTCCACCTCACCAAACTGGAATGTTCTTCCCATCCCAAGCTAACCACCAAACACAGTCTAGCCATAATTTGACACCACCTCCCAATCAAACATGGAGGCCTAATCTTAACCCAAATTCTGACCAAGGCCTTGATCAAGGCTTAAACCAGAAAAAGGGTTTTAACCAAGATAAGCAGTTTGAAAATTTCACTCCTATTCCAATGACATATACAAAATTGCTACCAAACCTTCTCCGCAACGCATTATTTGCTGTATGTCCTATGAGACCGTTGCAACCCTCATATCCTAAGAGTTATGATGCAAATGCAAAATGTGATTATCATGGTGGGGCTATTGGACATTCCACTGAGAGATGTTTAGCTCTCAAGTGTAAGGTGCAATCATTGATAGATTCAGGGTGGTTGAGCTTCAAAGAAGACAAACCTAGTGTTGAAAACAATCCCTTATCAAGACATGGGGGTGTGTTTTTGATGAAAATTGGTTTTTCACAAATTGAACTCGATTAAGCTGAAAACACGTTTTTTACTTTATCATCTACTCACAAACGCGATTTATAGGTTCTTGTTTAGGCTAGCAGTGTAATCACTTTCAATCTTTTTTGTATTAATTTTATATTGTATGAACAAGAAACATAAATGGCAAATGTAAAATCAAACAATCTCTAACCCATTAACTAGATGAGAAATGTAAAGAAAAACGTAAAGGACGAAAGACAAGTTTTATCCATTACCAGGGGTAAAACCACAAATGCTGCAAGAACTCAGAAAATAAGGCAAACAATGTTAGAAGCATGAAGTGTTTCACCATTTTTTCTCTCGTAGGTTTCTGGCTTTCACTCGTATGTCTAACCTCTTTTTTGTCCCCCGTCCTTCTTATTTATACTAAATCATACAAATAATCATTTTAAAAAATGGTTTCCCCACGTTCTCCCACATCTTAAACTCTTTGATCCTTTTCCATGTGTCTTTCTTTTACAAAATCAACTCTGAATTGCTTGATGTATCGATAGACATAAACTTCCCCTTGTTCTTCGATTTTTTATTTCTAAATAGTCTTCGATTTCTTTGTTTTCCTCGATCCTTAAATCCTCCTTCTTACTCGTACTTCGATTTTTTGTCTTTGTCGAATCTTCGATATATTTTTAAATCACGTAAATAACATATGCCTCCAAGATAATATCGACATGAATGCTCATCATGCATTCAATTATTATCTTGTACCGGATATCATTAAAGTTGAACATTCCTGACATCTCTGACTCTTGCATTAAATGAAACTTCGTTTGGGATTCTCGCAAAACCCTTTTACCTACCTCAATCAAATCTTTGTCTTAGAAAATCCCTCACGAATCCCAACCAAATTTCGGAAAAAACAACTTTCTGTTTTTTCCCTCCATAACGTCTCTCTCAGGGTTTTATAAAAACCCTACCTTTCTTCTTCAACACCCCACATTTATCTTTCACTCTCAGAGCTCTTTGTCTCCTTTGCTACTACCTCCCAAAAACCCTTCTACTTTTCATCTTACGTCCAAACTCCCAACTTTCAAATGGCCTTCTCTGGCGTCTCCATCATCCCAGATGCTCAGCTTTTGGAATTCAACGGCGAAAAATTTCTCCCTTTCCCAAACCTTGAAGAAGAAACTAGGAAACTCTAGTCCACTCAGGTACTACTGCCATTTTCTCTTTCTAGTACTCCATCAGCCTTTTTAGGGCCATACCGACCAACCTTCTCCCTAGATTCCATTAGAGATTTCTTCCCTTCAACCCCTAAAGGTCTATCTTTGATCACTGGTTCATCGATCAAATTAGATTTTCTCAATATCACCTCAAGGGTATATCGCACAGGTCCTGCTACCAAAAGGACCAGCTACTTGAACTGGTTAAAAAGAGTTGAGAAATCCTACAACAAACATTGGAAGAGAATTGGAATCTTCGATTTCATTCAACTTAGTTAACTCGACATTTCATCCTTTGATATGTCGATGTTTTTGGCTGTCGTTCATCTATGGAACAAGGATCTGCATGCCTTAGAACTCCCATGCGGCCCAATCTCCCCTACTCTCCTCGACGTGGCCGCTATTACGGGTTTGAAGCCAATCGGGGAAATATACACCCTTGCTGCCTTTCCTATTGATTCCGATTTTGAGACAAAAATTGATTGGTCCTAGAAAGCTTATGGCCACTTCTTGGCCCATCATTGTAATGAAGATGCCGATGCAGCTATGTCAGAATTAGAGCATATCGCCTTTCTTTTGTATTGGCTAACCACACAAGTCTTCTACCCCCGTTCAATCCAAATTTCATCGAACATGTTTAATTTGGCGTGCCATCTCCACCAAGGAAAGCCCCAAATATACTTGGCCAAGCTTCTGCTAGCACATGTCTTTGGCATATTTCAAGAACCAGTGTTGATGAAGTCCTCTCAATATTTTATGAAGATTTAAAGTTTTGATGATGAAGATTTAAAGTGCTATAAACAACATTAAAGACTTGTGTCATCTCACAAAGGAAGGTAGCTTGATGAAAAAGGCAAGGCATAAAGAGTGTTTAAAGCTTTCAAGAGAGAAGATTAATGAAGATTTTCTCAAGAGCTGGAGTTTCAAGTTTAGAAGTTTCTGTTTTGGGTGATGGATGAAAAGAGTAAGTCATAAATCCCATTCAAGACCATTTCAAACTTGAGAGCAAGTAGTTTTCTCGCAAAAACATTTTTCTACACTTTTAATCGATTATGATACATAGTCTAATCGATTATTTCACTTAAAATTTGAATCAAAATTGTTTAACGAACAAAATAATCGATTAATTGTTTTTCATAATCGATTATATTGATTCTCGGTTAATATAATCGATTATGGCCTTAATCTAATCGATTATATCAGGCAAAATGAGTTTTCTAGTTCTTAACTCTGATATAATCGATTAAGCTTTTTAGATAATCGATTAAATAAGTCATTTTTGCGAATTCAATGCTAAATCAACCTAAGAATGGAAACTTTGATGCATTTTCGAATTATTAAATGAAAGAGAATGTCTTAGGTTCAACACATCTGATTAAACACAATATTCAAAGCGTTCTTGCGCTATAGTTTTTCAAAACCGCTTTCTTGCTCTCTCAAGGTTGATCAAAGACTTTGGAAGTGGTGATCTTTGTGCTTAAGCTTTCATTCAGCACTCAATCAGGTGTTTTCTTTTACTATTTTCTGAATGGGTAAAATTTATCCCTTGGATCTGTTCTAAAGGGAGGTGTGTTCATCTCTTGTCTGTCAAGAGAGGTGGGAATCATCCTCAGTGTGTTTGAGGAGGTGTTTCATCCTTAGTGTGTCTAAGGAGGTCTTTCCTTTATCTTTATTTGTTATTGCATGAACTGGTGTTTGTAATTTCAATTAAAGATAGTGGGGTGATCATCACGCAATTTGTGGTGGTTGGGAACTAGACGTAGGATTGGCCTAATCCGAACAAGTATAAATCTCTGTGTTCTTTCTCTTTCCCTATCTCTTTTTATTGTAGATCATATTAACAATTGCAATTCAAACTGCGCTCATCTAAGGTTAAGGATAATCCGCATCCTGGTTTTAAAACATTTATTTAAAATCTGGAAAATTATTTTAAAGAGAAAAAGTTTATTAAAAATCCAATTCACCCCCCTCTTGATTTTTACACTGCCGTTTATTTCTAACAATTGGTATCAGAGCTGGTTTTTGAAAATTACTCAAAATCAAGATCCTTATGGCAGGCAAAAATCAATCTTTTGCTGAAGGTGCATCTATTCATAGACCACCACTCTTTACTGGTGAAAACTATCCTTTTTGGAAAAAGAGGATGGAGATTTTCCTTAGGTCTAATGATCAAGGCGTTTGGGATGCAATTGTAAATGGTCCATATATTCCTATGACTATTGTTAATGAAGTGCAGGTACCCAAAGTGAGAGCAAGTTGGACAAAGGATGAGTACAATGAGTATCAATGCGACATAAGGGCATGCAATATGATATCATCTGCCTTAACTGTTGATGAGTTTTACAGGTTGTCTGATTGCACTACAGCAAAGGAGATGTGGGACACTCTTGAAGTCACACATGAAGGAACAGAGGATGTCAAAAGATCAAGGAAGAACACCTTGATTCAAGAATATGAGATGTTTCGGATGAGCAAAGGGGAAACCATCTATGATGTTCAGAAAAGATTTACTCACATTGTAAATCACCTCAAGGCGTTAGGTAAGAAATTTGACACTCAGGAATTAAATGTGAAAATTTTAAAATCTTTGGACAGGATATGGCAAACCAAAGTGACAGCTATCACAAAATCCAAGAATCTCACAAGCATGAACATGACAACTCTCTTTGGTAAGCTTAGAGAACACGAAATTGAGCTTGGACGCTTCAAAGGAGAAGAAGAAGACGTCAAGAGGAAAGGTGTTGCTCTTAAAGCCGAATCCTACAAGGATGAGAGTAGTGATTCAGATGACAACCTTGAATGCAGTGACATCAACCTGTTTGTCATGAAATACAAAAAGTTTATCAAGAACAAAAACAAAGGGAATTTCAAGAAAGGTAAGAAAGCTGAAAATTTAAATTCTCTTGATAACTTTAAATGTTATGGTTGTGGAAAAAGGGGACACTTGAAGTCGGATTGCCCCAACATCAAGAAATATGAAGAAAAAGCAAAGAAACACAAAAATCCTTTTGACAAGAAGAAAAAGAAGGCGTACATTGCTTGGGAAGATAATGAAGTGAGTTCTTCTGAAAGTGCAAGTGACTGGGAAGAAGAAGGAAACATTTGTCTCATGGCGGATGATGCTGAATCCACATGTAGCAAGGTAAGTGATTTTGGTCTTCCAAACAATTATGATGAATTTCTTGAAGAGTTTCTTGATTTAAGTGAAAAATCTGAAAAACTTACTTCTTTTCATAATAAATTAAAAAATGACTATAAGAGTCTTGAAAAGAAAATTGTTGATTTGGAAGAAGAGAAAAAGGTTTTGAAAGAGGATTTAGAAAAAGCAAAAATTCCTTGCAAATGCAAAACAAAAATTCCTGTTTGTGAAAATTGTAACGTTCTTGCAAATAAATGATCTTATCTTGAAACATCTCTTTCAAATATTACCATGGGAAATAAAAAATTAAATAATGTTTTAAAAGTGCAAAAAGGTTTATATGAAAAAGTAGGACTTGGCTATAATTTCAGATATAATCATAAACCTACCAAAACTGTTTTTGCAAAGGAGAAATGTCTAACCCAAATAAGGTTTTTGAAAATATAAATTTCTTTAATAAACCAAATGTTGGACTTGAAGACTTGGTTTCAAGTGGATTTGATGTCTCCAACCACCTTTAATGATGAAGATGTTGGTGCTTGAAGAATGAAGATTTTGTCTTAGGATTAGAGAGTCTTAGGTTGTGTGGTATGATGCATTTCAATCTATCTTGATCTTAGTCTTGGAGTTTAAAATGTTTTGAAATGTTTTAAAAAGGTTTTAAAATGATTTCAAAGGTTTAACTGTTTTTTAACTAGTTAAAAATCTGATTTCAACTAGTTAAACTGTTCTTCATTTTTCAAAGCTTTGTATTTGAAAAATTTCAACTGACTGTTTTCGAAATTTAAACCAGTTAAAATCCTGGTAGCTTTGTTTCAGGAATTTCAGTCTTCGGAATAGCTAGTTAAAACGAGATTTCAACCGACTGCTTTCAAGTTTCAAGAAACAGTGCTCACTGGAAAATTGGTTTTTAATGAAAACAACCGACTAAAACGCGTTTCAACCGACTATTTCCGCAGAATCGCTTTTAACAGCTTTCTATATATATCTTGAAACTCAAAGAACTAATAGACGAAACCTTTTCTAAAAGACCCATTGAGCAAGAACGTTCCTAATACACTCTAAAACATTTTGCAAATCACTCCAAGACGATCAAGATTCATTTGAGTGCGAATCAAATCAAGAATTGCATGCTCTGTTTTTCTGTCTTCGTCGGTGCTCGTTTCGTTTCGCATTGAATTTCCAGGTGAATTCAATCCAATTCTTTGTGTGTTTGTTAGTCTGCGTGTTTGTATCTTAATCGGGGTGATTAAGAGATCTTGTAATAGGGTTTTACAGGTGTTTAGAAGTCTTGTAGGGTTCAAGACTTGGTGCAGCTTTCGGTTTCGGTTTTGCATGTAGTGTTCATGTAAAACCGGTTTTTAGTGAATTGATTGAATTTGTTTGTTTAGGAAACTGGATGTAGCCTTTGTTGAAAGGTGAACCAGTATAAATCTGCTGTGTTGTTCTTCTTCCCTTGAACTCTTTACATTCGGTAATTGAAGTTTAAATTGAAATTGAATTGGGTAAATGATCAATTGATTAAGAGCATTTCAAGAACCTATAAAAACTGGTTTAAATCTTCAATTCGAATCTAGTTTTTCATAATTGGGCATTGGGTTTCGAAAATCTTTGAAAGTTTAATTCACCCCCCCTCTTAAACTCAGCCATTTATTCCAACAATTGGTATCAAGAGCTGGTTCTTGAAAAATATTCAAGTTTTCTGAAAAATTTCAAACATGGTCGAAGGAAAATTGCCTTTGCGTAGGGTGCTTCTATAAACAGGCCACCTATGTTTTCTGGGGTAAACTATCCATTTTGGAAAGTGAGAATGAAGATTTTCATTGAATCAATTGATATAGGGATTTGGAATGCTATAGTCAATGGACCGTATATCCCTAAAGAAGAAAAACCATGGGAAAGTTTAAATGTCGATGAACAAAAGAAAGTGCAATATGATTGTAAAGCAAAGAACATCATTACATCTCGCACTTAATCTTGATGAATTCTTTCGTGTTTCACGAGTGTTCCAATGCTAAAGAGATGTGGGAAGTGTTGGAGGTTACTCATGAAGGAACAACTGATGTTAAAAGAGCAAGAAAGCATACTTTAATCCAAGAGTATGAGATGTTCAGAATGCTTCCTGGAGAAACTGTTTCAGATGTGCAAAAGAGGTTTACACACATTATAAACCATCCGATCGGCCTTGGAAAAGTCTTTGAGAAAGAGGAGCCGAACATCAAAGTGCTGAAATGTTTGGATCGAGTTGGCAACCCAAAGTTACAGCAATTTCTGAATCCAAGGACTTGTCAACAATGAGTGTTGCTGCACTTTTGGAAAGCTAAGGGAACATGAGCTAGAGTTGAATAGACTTGCTGAACAAGAAGACAATGACAAGAAAAAGAAAGGGCTTGCCTTGAAGACTTTGGTTCACAAAGAGGAGAATAGTGAGGATGAAGGACATGGAGGAAGTGATGCAGAAAATCTGAACCTCTTAGTTAGAAAGTTCAACAAGTTCTTGAAATACAAGAACAAAGACTACAAGAACAAGAGGTATAATAAAAAGTCTGATTTAGCTTCTTCTAACTTTACCTGTTTTGGTTGTGGAAAACAGGGACATATAAAGGCTGAATGTCCAAACTCACAAAACAAAGAGAGAAATGGAGAAAAGAAGCATGAAAGATCATTCAAAACCAAGAAGGCTTACATAGCATGGGATGAGAATGATATCTCCTCTAGTGACTCTTCAAGTGATGATGAAAGAGCCAATCTTTGTCTTATGGCTAATGGTGATACAGCAAGTAGTGTAAGTTCCTCCACTACTCAAAATGGTCTTCCTTATGATCACCGCTGCAAAATTTTCTGGAATTGCATGAAGAGGCTAATAAGGTTGCTTGTTCAAACAATAGACTTAAAGGTATGAACAATTGGCTAGAGAACAAGGTGAAAGAGCTAGAGAAAGAGCTGGAAAATTCAAAAACTGATTTTGAAAATCTGGAAATAATTTACAAGGTTTATAGTTGCAATGATGAACATGCTGGAAAAATCTGCACAAACTGCAGAACTTTAGAAAATCAAATTGAGTATTTGAACAAATCTCTAGCTAAATTCACCATGGGAAGAGCCAACTTGGATACACTTTTAGAATTTAAAAATTGTGTAACGAATAAAGCTGGACTTGGATTTAAAAATGGTTTTCAAAAGAAACAACAACCTTATAGAAATTTCTTTTCACATAGAAAACCGTCCAGCATATCATCCATTACTTGCTTCTATTGTATGAACAAGGGACATACTTCAAAATCATGCAAAATCAGAAAATTTGGTGTTCCTAGTGGTCAATTTATTTGGAAGCCAAAATGTGGTAGAAAGGTTATTAACTTTGTTGGACCCAAATTGATGTGGGTACCAAATTCTCTCCATTGATTGTGTTTTGCAGGTGTTCTTGAAGGCCAAGGAATCATTGTGGTATCTAGACAAGTGGTCGTTCAAGGCACATGTGTGGTGAAAAAAGAAGTTTGTCAAACTCACCTTGAAAAATGGAGGTTTTGTCACCTATGGAGATAATAATAAAGGGAAAATCCTTGGAAGTGGTGATGTTGGTAACATTTCTTCAATCCTCATTGAAAACGTGTTATATGTTGAAGGTTTGAAGCATAATCTTCTTAGTATTAGCCAGCTATGTGATAAAGGTTTTAGAATCACTTTTGAATCAAATCATTGCAAGATCTTTGAGAAAAATTCTGATAAAATCTGCATGTTAGGCAAGAGAATTGAAAACATTTATATGCTTGATCTTGATCATATGTGTGCAACTAATTTTACATGTCTCATGTCTAAGGAAGATAGTTCATGGCTTTGGCATAGGAGAGCTGCACATATTAACATGAACCATTTGGAAAAACTGTTTTCAAAAGAACTTGTTTTAGGGTTACCTAAACTGAAATTTGAGAAAGATAAAATCATCATGCATGCCAAAAGGGTAAACAAACCAAAGTTTCTTTTAATCTGAAAAATTATGTGTCAACAACAAAACCTTTGGAACCGCTGCATATGGATTTGTTTGGTCCATCTAGAACAATGAGTATTGGTGGAAACTATTATGCTTTGGTTATTGTTGATGACTATTCTAGGTTTACTTGGACTTTGTTTTTGAAAAATAAAAGTGATGCATTTCATGCTTTTAAGAAACTTGCCAAGGTTTTACAAAATGAAAACAGCTGCAGCATAAGTGCTCTTAGAAGTGATCATGGAGGGGAATTTGAAAATGAAAAGTTCAATCATTTTTGTGAAAAATATGGGATTAAGCATAACTTTTCAGCACTTAGGACTCCTCAACAAAATGGTGTTGTTGAGAGGAAAAATAGATCACTTGAGGAACTAGCTAGGACAATGCTTAATGAATCAAACATCCCTAAATATTTTTGGGCGGATGCAAGTAAATACTGCATGTTACATAATAAATAGGGTTTTGATAAGACCTATTTTGAAGAAAACCCCTTATGAATTGTACAAAGGGAGAAAACCCAACATAGCACATCTTAGAGTGTTTGGTCGCAAGTGTTTTGTTTTAAATAATGGCAAAGAAAAACTTGGCAAATTTGATGCTAAAGCCGATGATGCATTGTTTTTAGGCTATTCTTTACATAGCAAAGCATATAGGATCTTCAATAAGAGATTAGCTATCATTGAGGAATCAATACATGTTGTTTTTGATGAGACTAATGTGCAAAATGAAGGTGCAAAGTGAGTGGTGCAGAGTGCGGTGAAGAGAACTTAATTGAAGGTGTATCAACTGGACATGTAGAAACCGAAAAAGTCGTCGCAAGTGGTATTTTAGCCGGTGAAAATCGAAAGAACTGATCGAAATCCTGGCACCGTAATTAAATTCTGCGAAAATGATCTACCTAAAGAATGGAGTGTGCCTCGCAATCTGTCCATTGGAAATGTGATAGGAGATGTTCAAAGAGGTGTTTCTACAAGAAGGTCTATGCATGATACATGTTTAACTGCTGCATTTGTTTCCCAAGTTGAACCTAAATGTGTTGATGATGCTTTATTGGATGAAAACTGGATTTTGGCAATGCAAGATGAACCGAACCAATTTAAAAGGAATGAGGTTTGGGAACTAGTCCCTTGCACACCTAACATGAATATAATTGACACAAAGTGGGTGTTTAAAAATAAAATGAATGATCAAGGAGTAATAACTAGAAACAAGGCTAGGCTTGTAGCTAAAGGGTATAACCAAGAGGAAGGAATAGATTATGAGGAAACATATGCTCCTGTTGCTAGGTTAGAAGCTCTTAGGTTATTACTTGCTTTCTCATGCATGATTGGATTCAAACTGCATCAAATGGATGTGAAAAGTGCATTTTTGAATGGATATATAAATGAAGAAATCTATGTTTCACAACCATCCGGATTTGTTGATCACAAATTGCCTAACCATGTATATAAGCTCAAAAGGGCTCTTTATGGACTCAAGCAAGCTCCAAGACAATGGTATGAAAGGTTGAGTAACTTTCTTATCTCTCAAAACTATGAAAGGGGCCAAGTTGATAAAACTTTGTTCATTAGAAAGTCTTTGGACAAGCATTATACTCGGTGCAGTGTTTATGTGGATGATATAATATTTGGATCCACTAATGAGAAGCTTTGTGAAGAATTTGTTGCAGACTATGCAGGGGAGTTTGAAATGTCAATGATGGGTGATCTAAACTTCTTCTTAGGCTTACAAGTCAAGCAATTAGATCATGGAACATTCCTCAATCAATCAAAATATTGCAAAGAGTCAGTTAAAGAAATATGAGATGGACAACTGCAAAGAATCAAGCACACCCATGGCTACCAGCAGCTATCTTGATGCTGATGAAAGTGGTAAACCTTTTGATTCCACTAAGTATAGAGGTTTGATTGGTTCACTATTATATCTAACTGCTAGTAGGCCTGATCTGATGTTTAGTGTATGCATGTGTGCTAGGTTTCAATCTAATCCCAAAGAATCACATTTCGCAATTGCCAAAAGAATTTTGAAATATCTAAAAGGAACTATTAATGTTGGTTTGTGGTATCCTAAAGGTGCTTCTTTTAATCTAGTGGGCTATTCGGATGCAGACTTTGCTGGATGTAAGCTTGATAGAAAAAGCACTAGTGGAACTTGTCATCTACTAGGAAGTAGTCTAGTATCATGGCATAGCAAAAAGCAAGCTAGTGTGGCTTTGTCTCATCGCTAAGCCGAGTATGTTGCAGTCTGGAGTCAGTAGTGCTCAAACACTTTGGTTAAAACAAGCAGCCTTTATGATTATGGTTTGAAACTAGATCACATTCCTATTAGATGTGACAATACAAGTGCTATAAACTTAACAAAAATCCTGCTTTTGCACTCTAGAACGAAACATATAGAAATAAGGCACCATTTCATTAGGGATCATGTTCAAAAAGGTGATTGCATAATTGAATTTGTTGACTCTAATAACCAACTTGTCGATATATTTACCAAACCACTCCCAAAAGATAGGTTTTTCCAATTAAGAAATGAGTCAGGTGTCCTTGATGTTTCAAATGTGATGTAATTCCCGTATATGATTCATTTCTCGCTGTTAATCATGCTGTATTTGTGTGTTTGAATGCTTAAATCTGCATAATTCTTGATTAATTACAATTAGATTTGCATATTGTATGTTATAAGTGAAATCTGCAATGTTATTCAGGATTTTAGCTAGTTGTTTCGTGCTTTTAATCGCTTGTTTTGCCTAATTTGGAGCTGCAGTGGATGTGCAGTAATATCTCGTTTCTATTTTAGCCTGCTGATCTCGTCGATTTAGTCGGCTAAAATCGCTTATCCGCATTAAACCAAGATCGTGATTTCTGCTTTAATCACCGTTTTTCATAAATCAACCGACCGAAATTGCTCGTCATCATGTAAAGTTTAAAATTTGTGCGAATTTGCCGTTATAATCGCATTGATTCACATTCAATTGATGCATTTAAGTTGATTAAATGAGAATTGAGCATTTAAACATGATAGATAAAGTCGATTCAAAGAATCTTGACTCGCTGCTTTGTCTTGTAGTGCATTTGCTTTACTTTTTAGCCGGTTTCTCTCTCCAAATACGTGTTGCATTGAACTAATCGATTTCTCTGGTCAAAACCGTGCTCGCTGCATATCTCTCGTCTAATATATTCCAACCGAATGCAATTGATTCCTTCTTTGACCGAACAAAGCACTAATTTCTTAATAAATTGAAAATCGAAATGTTAAATACATGTGGGTAGCATTGTTACTTTAGCATTCACTTTACTCGTGCAAAAACTCTGCATATACTCGCTTTCGTGCATTTCTTTTTCTCGCAATGGCCTCCTCAAGCAACCCAAGGAAGAGATCAAAAAGGCCGGGTCATCCAAAGGTAAGGAACCGTAAATTCCAAGCAACTCATACTTATAGACACGGGTCTATAGAAGCTTGGTTTGAAGGTGATGAAGAGAGGATTGAGAAGTTTCAATCTCATATCAGTAGGAAGGTCGTAAACTCACCCAAAGTGCTTAGTTCTCAGTGGTCGGAAGATGAAGGACTCGATCGATATTATAGCTATGATTCAACATCGGATCTCGCAGCAATTTCTGGAATTAAATGGGTTCATATACCCGCATTTGGTGAAAGTATTCTACACAAATCTCAAACATGATGGATCTGCTTTTAACTTCCAAAGTGAAAGGAACGTAAATGGTTATAAACAATTATGTCTGGAAAAGAATCGGGGCTTCAAACCGATGGCATTGTGGTTAGCGAGGGTTTGTGTGGTTCCTTGGAAGATTTTAACAAGGTGCAAACATACAGAGAGTGTTTGAGAAATTCTCAAGGTTCTGTTTGTGGATTCCAAGTTGGTGGACTTACATTGACAGCAAGGGTGCTTACATTTATCATCACATGGATGATCACTCCAAGGGGCAGCAATCATGCTACATTGAATGAAGGTGATCTTTTTCTACTTTTTTGTCTAATGAAATCTGTGAGGATTAACTCGGATTCATATCATCAAAGATCACATGATGAAGTCCAAAAGGTCGCCAGATTACCGTCTTCCATATGTCGTGATAATCTCCAAATTCTTTGAGTATTTTGGTGTGGACATTAGAGGTGAATAGAAAATCAGTATAGGGAGAACCCACCAGCTGGACAATAGCTTTCTCTTTAAGTTTGGATTTACCAAAAGCAATGGAACTTGGATCGCTGCACAAGATACTCGTCAACGCAGGGCAAAATTCTCGCTGGAACGTCTCGCTGGTGCCGGAACCGCAACCGATGAAGCTGGAAATTCTCAAGCCGGTGCGTAAGGATACTCCATGGGAGATATTGTACCTTATGTTCCTCCAGCTGACCGTGGACCTCCACTTTCATTGTTTGAACAAGCAAGTGTTCCAAAGATTTGATGCCATCCAATCTCATCAACAATATCATCACAACTACTGCATTAATAGGTTTGGGCGCATTGATCAAAGCATTGAAGATTTACATGCCCAACTTGCACAGATTAATATGGGTTCTTATGCTACTCCTGGTGATGATAGTGAAGAAGATAATGACCGATATCGCTGCCGAAGTTCCGCTTTGCTGTCATTGAATCTGCCAGTAGTTGGTTTCAAAGATGTTGTCCCTCATGCTATTGTTATTTTCCGTGTATCTCTTGTGCCTTTTAATTTCTATTAGTTTGTGTTGTTGTTTGTGTTGTTAATTGGGTTAAACTCCCATGTATCTTGAACAATTTAAAATTTGCTGCATATGCTATGTTATTTCTTTTCTCCCGTGCTATTTGATGATTCCAAAGGGGAGAAATTGTTGAATTCATTTGAAGGCACGTGAAGAGCAAGTGAAAGATGAAAGGGGAGAATCGAATCTGCTAAGGGGAGAATCTGCTGCTCGCTGATTTTTTTCTCGCTCGATTTTTTTCTCTCGCTGCTATTTCTCTGATAAATTGTTTTACCACACTGTTATGCTATTTCTGCTGCTGTTTTTTGTTTTGTACAGGACTCCTACATTCTTCAAAGACAATGAATGCATCAAGTGGTTGTCATCATCAAATAGGGGGAGTTTGTTGGACTTGAAGACTTGGTTTCAAGTGGATTTGATGTCTCCAACCACCTTTAATGATGAAGATGTTGGTGCTTGAAGAATGAAGATTTTGTCTTAGGATTAGAGAGTCTTAGGTTGTGTGGTATGATGCATTTCAATCTATCTTGATCTTAGTCTTGGAGTTTAAAATGTTTTGAAATGTTTTAAAAGGTTTTAAAATGATTTCAAAGGTTTAACTGCTTTTTAACTAGTTAAAAATCTGATTTCAACTAGTTAAACTGTTCTTCATTTTTCAAAGCTTTGTATTTGAAAAATTTCAACCGATCATGTTCGAAATTTAAACCAGCTTAAAATCCTGGTAGCTTTGTTTCGAGAATTTCAGTCTTCCGGAATAGCTAGTTAAAACGAGATTTCAACCGATCGTTTTCAAGTTTCAGAGAAACAAGTGCTCACCGGAAAATTGGTTTTTAATGAAAACAACCGACTAAAACGCTGCTTTCAACCGACTATTTCCTGCAGAATCGGTTTTAACAGCTTTCTATATATATCTTGAAACTCAAAGAACTAATAGACGAAACCTTTTCTAAAAGACCCATTGAGCAAGAACGTTCCTAATACACTCTAAAACATTTTGCAAATCACTCCAAGACGATCAAGATTCATTTGAGTGCGAATCAAATCAAGAATTGCATGCTCTGTTTTTCTCGTTCTTGCTGGTGCTCTGTTTTCGTTTCTGCATTGAATTTCCAGGTGAATTCAATCCAATTCTTTGTGTGTTTGTTAGCTGCGTGTTTGTATCTTAATCAGGGTGATTAAGAGATCTTGTAATAGGGTTTTACAGGTGTTTAGAAGTCTTGTAGGGTTCAAGACTTGGTGCAGCTTTCTGGTTTCGGTTTTGCATGTAGTGTTCATGTAAAAACTGGTTTTTAGTGAATTGATTGAATTTGTTTGACTAGGAAACTGGATGTAGCCTTTGTTGAAAGGTGAACCAGTATAAATCTGCTGTGTTGTTCTTCTTCCCTTGAACTCTTTACATTCGGTAATTGAAGTTTAAATTGAAATTGAATTGGGTAAATGATCAATTGATTAAGAGCATTTCAAGAACCTATAAAAACTGGTTTAAATCTTCAATTCGAATCTGGTTTTTCATAATTGGGCATTGGGTTTCGAAAATCTTTGAAAGTTTAATTCACCCCCCCTCTTAAACTCAGCCATTTATTCCAACACCAAATGTTCCTACAAAGAAAGTTTATAAAAATGCATATTTCTCAAGATAAACAAATGTTCCTACATGTTTTTATTGTATGCATAAAGGTCATTCGGTTAATAAATGCAATATTAAGCGTTTTAGTCTTCCTAATGGGAAATACAAATGGGTTCCCAAAGGAAAAATTGTTTCTAACCTATGAGGACTCTAATAAGTGACTTTAGGGGACCTAAATATTTTTGTTTGTGATGCTGGTTGGTCCCAAGTCTAGGTTGTCATTATGGTATCTTGATAGTGGTTGTTCAAGACACATGACGGGTGATAAAAGCAAATTCAAAAGCTTCAAAAAGAAAGAGCAAGGTTTTGTAACCTATGGAGACAACAACAAGGGAAAGATCGTTGGTAGTGGAGTTATTGGAGAATCTCTAAAGATTCATGATGTTCTTCTTGTGTTGGCATATTTCAAAAACAAGTGTTGATGAAGTCCTCTAGATATTTCTTGAAGATTTAAAGTTTTGATGATGAAGATTTAAAGTGCTCTAAATAACATTAAAGACTTGTGTCATCTCACAAAGGAAGGTTGCTAGATGAAAAAGGCAAGGCATAAAGAGTGTTTAAAGCTTTCGAGAGAGAAGATTGATGAAGATTTTCTCAACAACTGAAGTTTCAAGTTTAGAAGGTTCTGTTTTGCGTGATGGATGAAAAGAGTAAGTCATAAATCCCATTCAAGACCTTTCCAAACCTGAGAGCAAGTTGTTTTCTTGCAAAAACATTTTTCTACGCTTTTAATCGATTATGATACATAGTCTAATCGATTATTTCACTTAAAATTTGAATAAAAAATTGTTTAACGAACTAAATAATCGATTAAGTGTTCTTGATAATCGATTATGGCCTTAATCTAATCGATTATATCAGGCAAAATGAGTTTTCCAGTTTTTAACTCTGATATAATCGATTAAGCTTTTTAGATAATCGATTAAATAAGTCGTTTTTGCGAATTCAATGCTAAATCAACCTAAGAATGGAAACTTTGATGTATTTTCGTATTATAAAATGAAAGAGAATGTCTTAGGTTCAACACATCTGATAAAGCACAATACTCAAAGTGTTCTTGCGCTATAGTTTTTCAAAACCGCTTTGTTGC
Source organism: Lablab purpureus (assembly GCA_030347555.1). Taxonomy (NCBI): domain Eukaryota; kingdom Viridiplantae; phylum Streptophyta; class Magnoliopsida; order Fabales; family Fabaceae; genus Lablab; species Lablab purpureus. The sequence continues at coordinate 16,327,955 of CM059258.1, read as the reverse complement.
TCTCTCAAGGTTGATCAAAGTCTTTGGAAGTCGTGATCTTTGTCCTTAAGCTTTCATTCAGTACTATATCCGGTGTATTCTTTTTACTATTTTTTCTAAACGGGAAAATTCATCCCTTGGATCTGTTCTAAGGGAGGTGTGTTCATCTCTTGTGAGTCAAGAGAGGTGGGAATCATCCTCAGTGTGTCTGGGGAGGTGTTTCATCCTTAGTGTGTCTAAGGAGGTGTTTCCTTTATCTTTATTTGTTATTGCATGAACTGGTGTTTGTAATTTCAATTAAAGATAGTGGGGTGATCATCACGCAATTTGTTGTGGTTGGGAACTGGATGTAGGATTGGCCTAATCCGAACCAGTATAAATCTCTGTGTTCTTTCTCTTTCCTATCTCTTTTTATTGTGGATCATATTAACAATTGCAATTCAAACTGCGCTCATCTAAGGTTAAGGATAATCTGCATCCTGGTTTTAAAACATTTATTTAAAATCTGGAAAATTATTTTAAAGAGAAAAAGTTTATTAAAAATCCAATTCACCCCCCTCTTGATTTTTACACTGCCGTTTATTTCTAACAATTGGCCTCAGAGCTGGTTTTTGAAAATTACTCAAAATAGAGATCCTTATGGCAGGCAAAAATCAATCTTTTGCTGAAGGTGCATCTATTCATAGACCACCACTCTTTACTGGTGAAAACTATCCTTTTTGGAAAAAGAAAAAATTCCTTGCAAATGCAGAACAAAAATTCCTGTTTGTGAAAATTGCAATGTTCTTGCAAATAAAGTATCTTATCTTGAAACATCTTTTTCAAATATTACCATGGGAAATAAAAATTTAAATAATGTTTTAAAAATGCAAAAAGGTTTATATGAAAAAGCAGGACTTGACTATAATTTCAGATATAATCATAAACCTACCAAAACTGTTTTTGTAAAAGGAGAATCATGTAATTCAAGTAAGATTTTTGAAAATATAAATTTCTTTAATAAACCAAATGTTCCTATAAAGAAAGTTTATAAAAATGCATATATTCCAAGAAAAACAAATGCTCCTACAAGTTTTTATTGTATGCATAAAGGTCATTCGGTAAATAAATGCAATATTAAGTGTTTTAGTGTTCCTAATGGGAAATACAAATGGGTTCCTAAAGGAAAAAATGTTTCTAACCCATGAGGACCTTAATAAGTGACTTTAGGGGACCTAAATATTTTTGTTTATGATGCAGGTTGGTCCCAAGCCTAGAAAGTCATTATGGTACCTTGATAGTGGTTGTTCAAGACACATGACGGGTGATAAAAGCAACTTCAAAAGCTTCAAAAAGATAGAGCAAGATTTTGTAACCTATGGAGACAACAAGGGAATGATCATTGGTAGTGGAGTTATTGGAGAATCTTTAAAGATTCATGATGTTCTTCTTGTTGATGGGTTGAAGCACAATTTGCTAAGCGTTAGTCAACTTTGTGATAAAGGTTTAAAGGTAACTTTTGATTGTGATCTTTGCAAAATTCATCACAAGGACTCAAATGAGATCGCCCTCATTGGTAAGAGACATAATAATATTTATTTAATTGATATTGATTGTGCATCTACATCTAGTAATTTATCTTGTTTAGTTGCTAAAGAAGAGGATCCATGGTTATGGCATAGAAGAGCTGCTCACATTCATATGCCTCATCTAAGTAAACTCATATAAAAAGAGTTAGTAATTGGTTTGCCAAAACTGCTTTTTGAAAACAACAAACTATGTGTAGCTTGTCAGAAAGGGAAGCAAACTAAAAATTCTTTTAAATCTAAAAATGTTGTTTCCACTTCTAAACCTTTAGAATTACTGCACATGGATTTATTTGGTCCCTCTAGAACAAAAAGTTTTGGTGGCAATTACTATGCTCTTGTGATTGTTGATGATTACTCTAGATTTACTTGGACTCTTTTTCTTTCATCTAAAAGTGATGCTTTCAAAGAATTTAGAAAATTTGCCAAGGTTATTCAAAATGAAAAGGATTTAAAAATCAAGTTTTTAAGAAGTGATCATGGCGGTGAATTTGAAAATGTTTCTCTTGAAAATTTTTGTGAAGAACAAGGTATTTCTCATAATTTTTCAGCACCAAGAACACCTCAACAAAATGGTGTAGTTGAAAGGAAAAATAGATCTTTAGAAGAACTTGCAAGAACTATGTTGAATGAAAATAATTTACCTAAATATTTTTGGGCTGATGCCGTAAGCTCCACTTGTTATGTTTTAAATAGGATTTTAATAAGACCTATTTTGAAATTAACACCATATGAGCTTTTCAAAGGAAGAAAACCAAATATTTCTCATTTTAGAATATTTGGATGCAAATGTTTTGTTTTGAATAATGGAAAAGATAGCCTTGGGAAATTTGATGCTAAATCCGATGAAGCTACATTTTTAGGTTATTCTTTGCATAGTAAAGCATATAGAATTTTTAATAAAAGGACTTTAAATGTTGAAGAATCTATAAATGTTGTCTTTGATGAATATCTAGACCTTGAGGAAACCCCTCTTGAGTAAAAAAGAATCTTTGTAGATGATGAAGGAGAATATCAAGAAGGAACTCCTTTAAAAGAAGTTGTTGAAGAAATCAAATTGGATGAGAACCCTCCTCAAAATGAAAGTCTACCAAGAGAATGAAGACCACCAAAAGAAGTATCTTTGGACAATGTCATTGGAGATATCTCAAAAGGTGTAAGAACAAGGAGGAACATGAATAATTTCTGTATGAATGTTGCTTTTGTTTCACAGATTGAACCAAAGACCGTAGAAGAAGCTTTGATGGATGATCATTGGTGTATAGCAATGCAAGAAGAGCTGAATCAGTTTGAAAGAAATCAGGTATGGGATTTAATTCCTAAAACTAACAATATGCAGGTTATTGGCACCAGATGGGTTTTTAGAAATAAGGTTGATGAAGATGGAAATATCACCAAGAACAAAGCAAGGCTGGTTGCAAAAGGTTATATACAAGAAGAAGGCATAGACTATGATGAAACTTATGCTCTCGTAGCAAGACTTGAAGCTATTCGTTTGTTGCTAGCATATGCCTCCATTATGGGATTCAAATTGTTTCAAATGGATGTAAAAAGTGCTTTCCTAAATGGATACATCAAGGAAGAAGTCTATGTAGAACAACCTCCAGGCTTTGAAGATTTCAAAAAACCAAACCATGTTTACAAGTTGAAGAAAGCCTTGTATGGACTCAAACAAGCTCCAAGATGTTGGTATGAAAGGTTAAGTAATTTCTTACTTGAAAATAGTTTTAGAAGAGGTAAAGTTGATTCTACTCTTTTTATTAAGAAATCAAAGAAACATATTCTTATTGTTCAAGTTTACATTGATGATATCATATTTGGATCAACTAATGATGATCTTTGCCAAGAGTTTGCAAGTAATATGCAGGGAGAGTTCGAAATGTCTATGATGGGAGAATTAAATTTCTTTCTTGGTTTGCAAATCAAACAATTAAAGAAAGGCATATTTATATGTCAAACAAAGTATTGCAACGAAATCTTAAAGAAATTTGAGATGGAAAGTTCCAAGGAAGCTGCAACTCCCATGGCTACATCTTGTTATCTGGATCAAGATTTAAGTGGTAAGACAGTAGATCAAACAAAGTATCCAGGTATGATCAAATCATTACTTTATCTTACTACTAGTAGACTTGATATTATGCAAAGTGTGTGTGTTTGTGCTAGGTTTCAATCCAACCCTAGAGAATCACACCTAAAGGCTATTAAGAGAATCCTTAAGTACCTTAGAGGAACAAAAACCTTTGGTTTATGGTACCGTTCACGAGCCTCACCTAGTATTATAGGTTTTTCTGACTCAGATTATGGTGGCTGTAGAGTTGATAGGAAGAGCACTAGTGGTACATGTCATTTTTTAGGATGTTATTTAGTTTCATGGCATTCTAAGAAACAGGCTAGTGTTGCTCTTTCAACCACAGAGGCTGAGTATATAGCAGCAGGCAGTTGTTGTGCTCAAATACTGTGGATGAAGCAGCAATTAAAAGACTTTGATATCTTTCTAGATCATATTCCTCTTAAGTGTGATAACACTAGTGCCATTAATTTGACTAGAAATCCTATCATGCATTCTAAGACAAAGCATATAGAAATTAGACATCATTTCATTAGAGATCGTATAGCTAAAGGAGATTGCATTATAGAATACATAGATACAAAACATCAATTAGCTGATATCTTCACCAAACCTTTGCCTAGAGATAGATTTTATGAGCTTAGAAGAGATCTAGGAATTGTTGATGATAAATCTGTTGATTGATTGATGTTTATTGATGAGTTTTGATGTTAATTGTGTGTTTTTATGAAAATCTCGTATATAATCGATTAGTTTTCGTATGGTAATCGATTAAAAGCGCTGTTTTTGAAAATGTTTTAAAGCATAATCGATTAAACACATGCCATAATCGATTAAATCGCTGGGGAGCAATTTAATCGATTAAGGAATGCACATAATAGATTAAATTTCTGGGTTTTCGTTTTCTGGAAAATTTTGCACGCAAATAATCGATTACGTTCATCACATAATCGATTAAATGCGACGTTCTGCATTTTTCTGCACACTGGTTTTTGAACGTTGAGCCTCCAAATCACGTGTTTTTCAGTACTAACGGCTATATTTGAATCCTAACGACTATTTTCGCATTAAATCAATGAATTGTGATCAGAATCTTTGCCTATAAATACCAAGATTGAGAATTAAAGTGCCACTTTCACTCTCTTTCACTCTTGCTGATATTCTACTGGTTTATTCACTGCTAAGCGTAATTAGATTGTTTTTTCTGTGTTAGCTTTCGTGTTTGTTCTTCTTTTGTCAATTATCTACTCATATGGCTGATCAAAGAAGAAGGAAGATGCCCTCAAGGAGGAGAAGTAAAGCTCCAATGTCCTCCCAACAGCAAGAAGCTGAAACAAGACCACCAACTCTTGCAGGGTGGATATCTGATGAAGACTTACAAATTGCCTATGTTAACCATTGGAAAGACAGGAAAATTCTTACTCCCAAGTTCTTATCTTGTCAATTTTTTTAGAGCTCATGGTTTTTCATTTAAGGAATTATTAGTTGCAAGTGGTTTACAAACTTTTGTAGAACTTGAACGTGCATACTATCCGGATTTGGTAAGAGTATTCTATATGAATTTAACTTCTAGAACAGCTAATCCAAGTACCAAGGTGAAAGGAGTCCGCATACACCTTGATGAAGATGTGTGGAACAATGTTGTTGGCCTATCCACACAAGGAGGAGTCAACATAGTGGATTTGAAGATTTCAACAAGTTGGTAGAATTCAGAAAATTTTTCAAAGACCCCAACCTACAAGTGGAGAACTTGTATAAAGTCGGTAATGTAAAATTAAATGAGAGAATGTTGCATTATATTATTGTCTGGATAATTGTTGCTAGGGGCACTAATCATGCTCTACTTACTAAGGAAGACATTCTTTTGATGTATGGTTTCTTTAATAATGTTAGTATTGATTGGCCTACAATAATTTTAGATAATATGTTTAAAGCCACTAGGCAATTATCTTTTGCTTTACCCTATGTTGTGGTTATATCAAAGATTTTAGAATACAAAGGTGTGGATCTTAGAGGAGAAAACAAGCAGATTCTGCTCAGCAATAGCAAAATTGGAAAGAATGTTCTAAGGCACATGGGCCTTATTGAACAAGGAAACATGTTCCGGCAAAGAGATGATGACGCAACTATAGATGAAGATGAAGAGCCTCAACCTCAACCTCAACCTGGCTCAATGGAAGCAAATATAGTCTCAAGAATGGACAGCATGATGCGTCTTCAACTAACTCATTATGAAGATATTTGCTCCAAACTCTCAAGGCTGAACAGAAGAGTCTATAGAGTAGAAAGAAAGCTGGAAATTAAAGATGTATCTCCAGAAGAAGACAACACTGGGTCTTGAAGGGGAAAACAACCAGCACAAGATGCTGAAGAAGAAGAAGAAGATGCAGGGGATAGTGAAGACACAGAATAAGCTACAAGTTTACTAATTCCCGCTATATTTTTTTCTCTCTCCATATTTTCTCTGTAATTAATTGCTTCTGCTGTATTAATCTCTTGATTTGTAATCTTTTTGAAAATGATAAAAATAAAGGGGGAGAAAAATAAATTGTTTTGATTGATAATATGTTTATATCTCAAGCTTTTGAGAAAATTAAAGTTTCAGGGGGAGTATTAGAAAATATTTCAAATTATTGCCTTGTATATCTTAAACATTTAAGAGCAAAGTTTAAGGGGGAGTTTTTTTAGAAATAATTTCCATGCATTAATTTCCTTGAAATTTAAATTTCAAAATTCAAATTGAAAATTAAATGTTATGAGACTGCCTATATTATTTCCTTTGTGGACTAATTTTATGATAGAGATATCCATACATTATTTTCTAAGTTTTTCAGGATATCAATCACAAGTCTCTATGTTTCTTTTTATCATCGTCAAAAAGGGGGAGATTGTTGGCATATTTCAAGAACAAGTGTTGATGAAGTCCTCTCAATATTTCATGAAGATTTAAAGTGCTCTAAACAACATTAAAGACTTGTGTCATCTCACAAAGGAAGGTAGCTTGATGAAAAAGGCAAGGCATAAAGAGTGTTTAAAGCTTTCAAGAGAGAAGATTGATGAAGATTTTCTCAAGAGTTGGAGTTTCAAGTCTAGAAGTTTCTGTTTTGGGTGATGGATGAAAAGAGTAAGTCATAAATCCCATTCAAGACCATTTTAAACTTGAGAGCAAGTAGTTTTCTCACAAAAACGTTTTTCTACGCTTTTAGTCGATTATGATACGTAGTCTAATCGATTATTTCACTTAAAATTTGAATCCAAATTGTTTAACGAAGAAAATAATCGATTAAGTGTTTTTGATAATCGATTATATTGATTCTGGGTTAATATAATCGATTATGGCCTTAATCTAATCGATTATATCAGGCAAAATGAGTTTTCCAGTTTTTAACTCTGATATAATCAATTAAGCTTTTTAGATAATCGATTAAATAAGTCGTTTTTGCGAATTCAATGCTAAATCAACCTAAGAATGGAAACTTTGATGTATTTTCGAATTATGAAATGAAAGAGAATGTCTTAGGTTCAACACATCTGATTAAACACAATATTCAAAGTGTTCTTGCGCTATAGTTTTTCAAAACCGCTTTCTTACTCTCTCAAGGTTGATCAAAGTCTTTGGAAGTGGTGATCTTTGTGCTTAAGCTTTCATTCAGCACTCAATCAGGTGTTTTCTTTTACTATTTTCTGAACGGGTAAAATTCACCTATTGGATCTGTTCTAAAGGGAGGTGTGTTCATCTCTTGTGTGTCAAGAGAGGTGGGAATCATCCTCAGTGTTTCTGAGGAGGTGTTTCATCCTTAGTGTGTCTAAGGAGGTGTTTTCTTTATCTTTATTTGTTATTGCATGAACTGGTGTTTGTAATTTCAATTAAAGATAGTGGGATGATCATCATGCAATTTGTTGTGGTTGGGAACTGGATGTAGGATTGGCCTAATCCAAACCAGTATAAATCTCTGTGTTCTTTCTCTTTCCCTATCTCTTTTTATTGTGGATCATATTAACAATTGCAATTCAAACTGCGCTCATCTAAGGTTAAGGATAATCTGCATCCTGGTTTTAAAACATTTATTTAAAATCTGGAAAATTATTTTAAAGAGAAAAAGTTTATTAAAAATCCAATTCACCCCCCCTCTTGATTTTTACACTGCCGTTTATTTCTAACAATGTCTATTTTGCATTCCACGAAGCTTCGGACATCCTCTACTCCGCCAAACCAAATGGTAATCTATCGGGACCCATTTGGTTTATTCAGCTGTGGTTGAACTCGATACTTGAAGGAATTCTCCCTACCTCTGACAAAGTACCCACTAACTATCCTCTCGAGGGGGCCCGACTGACTACGCTCCTCCCACGCAAAATGAAGCTATCTCGAGAGAATTACGAGAGGTGTCTCCAGTTTTTCCTTAGTAAGGAAAATTTTTCTGAAGACTTGGCTCAATTCTCGAGGACTTCCATACAAGGGCCCACCTGGCTGCTTCAACGCTTCCCAGCTCCAACGCCAGGTGCTCAGCAAGAGTTGATCGATATATGGAGGAACTTCCTTGCATGGGACGTGATTGTTGGAGGATTCCAGATGAAGGATGTGAAGTTCTTTCCTTATCAACCAAAGCTCTTTTCAAGGCAATTTGGCCTTTGCCAGATGCTACCCTACCCTCGATTGAGTGACCCTAATTTACACAACATAGTCATCACCGAGAAGACTCTTCAAGCAGAGTTAAAGGCCGTGCTCCTGAAGAAAAAACTTTTTCTCGAGCCCTATCCTTTCGAGTTGGCCTACTTTTGTACAAAAGAATTCCATGATTGGTGGACACAGTGGTTTACCTCTACCCATGCAACTATCCATATATTTATATTGAGATTGACCACTTCTCCATCTTTTATGTAGGATCCCAGCAAATCAAAGAAACGTAAATGGACTCACTGCCTTCAGATTATTAAATTCGAGAACTTTTATCAAGAATGCTATAATCCCACGAACTTGAGAGGCACAATATTAGGGGTAGCTCGTTCTCTTAGACACAAATTTAATAAAAATCGAGAATCTTTTAAAATTATCAACCCTTTAGGAAAAACTATTTTCGAAAAATATTGTCCAAAAAATCTCCCGATTTTTCCTTCAGCCCCTTTTGGAGTAGCCAAACCTTTAACTCATCCTAAATGGGTTCGAGAGTTATGCTCTGCCAAAGAATTATATCAAGCCGATTATGACAATACCCCTAAAACCCATGTAACAGTTTCTCGATTATCCTATTTTCCTTATTTAAAATGTCGAGAGAATGAGCTCCCCTCGTGGTTGCAACATGTTAAGTACACAAGGATTTTGACTCCCACACTTTGGGGTGAGAATTCTTACTATTAGTATCCCTTTTCGATATGTACTCCTCGATCATTATTAACTTTAGGTTTTATTCTTGTTTCAGCTAAACCCAAAAAGCTTCCCAAGCAGGCCGAGGATTGGGGAAAAGATGATGGGGCCCCATCTCGACCAGAAACAGTTTCTTCGAATCCTACAAAACCCTCGAAGCGCAAGCCTTCGAAACCCCTTAGTTCCAAGTCCAAAGTCCTGAGGATGCAGGTAAATACTTCGATGCATTTTACATCTATCTTTCTTTCATCTTTGATTATCATTCCTGATTTCTCTTATTTATTTATCATTTCTTCAGTCACATCCGACTCCTACTCGGGTTTCCTCATCGGAGAGCGAAGAAATTCCTCTCATGAGGAAGAAAATCAAAGAACCTCAACTTCAAAAGGTATTATTATTTTTTCTTCATCTTTCAACTATAGCATTATCGAATCATGATTCTCTTATCATTCAGGTTACTTCAACCACCAATATTTCCAGCAATCTGGATTCACACATCGAGGTGACCTCGATTGTTGACCTAATGATTTCAGCCCCTCATGATCCAATAATCGATGTTCAGGTACGATCTCGATACAATTTTCATACTACTTTCTTGATTTTATCTTCTCATATTCAATAACTTAGTTCCTATTCTATTTTTAGAATCCAACCACACCTCAACCCCTAGCTGTTATCACCCACGAGGGTGATGACTTAGTCATTGTCGAAGGTATACTTCTCATCTATAACTCATTGCACATTTCCTCGAGTAACTTTCACCTTCTAACTTTTACTCATGTGCAATGGGTGTTATAGTTTCGACGGGTTTGAGCCATGCAACATCAAATATCGAGCTACCCTCCGCCGACGCCCCAAAGGTTGACCCAGCTCCAGAAGACAGTTCGCGATAGAGTGGTTTTACCTCCGAACTCGCCCACTATTGTTGAAGAAGTCGATCCTCTACCTTCTCCAAGTATATCTGAGCACTGGAAGGCTCACGGTAACGAAGGTGTCAGCCATGGGTCCCCACACAAGCTTTCTACCAGAGTTAAGTAATCTTACCAACATATTGGAAGAGATTGAGAAGGACCCTTTCTCAATCCTCGATATGTTGGAAACCATGTCGGATCCGTCTTGAGTAAGCAGCTCGAAATTCCAACCTTCCACATTCGTAAGAGTTCATTTTAATATTTAGCATATAAGGTGTTTGATAGAAAGATAAAGAGAAGAAAACAACAAGAAAGATTCCCACTGGACACGAAGATAATCCCAAAGGTTATCTAAGTGTGAAGGTTCACTTCATAAGAGCTCAAGGAAGAAGGGAAGACAAGAAATTAGACAAGATAACGAAACAAGTAATAAGCTTGAATATAGGTGCTGGAAAATTAAATGACAAGAATGTAAAGAAAATGGAAAGTACTGGAAGAAGAGATGATAGAAAGGAGAAGGGGAATGGAGTGCATTCACACAACCTTGGGGGATGGACCAACCCAAGATAAGTGGTGATTGCCGCCAGTTGAGCCAAGGCTCAATATAAGACACAAGAAGGGGAAGAACACTCCCAAGAACACACACAAGCTCAAAGCTAATGCTTTCTAATTTTTACTCAAAATTCAACCCTTTACAAGTGGTGGGGAGGCCTCCTTATATAGGCAAGGGTTGGGGACCTAGAGGAAATTGCAATAGAAAAGATGCTAGGCATATTCCACTCTTGGTGGGTAAGATACAAAATTCTAGAAGCTAGGTCTAAGCCTGGCCTCCAAACCCGCACAAGCACCTTCTAGAAGATCAAATGTTGACCTTCTCCACTCCCTTGGACGTCCTACCTCATGGGCCTTGAGCCCATGTGCTTCCTTTGCCCCAACAAGGCTCAACTTGTAGAAAAAAGGGTGTTCCAAAAGCAATCCTACAAAAAACAGCAAATAAACATAAGTCTAGGAAATTTTAAGACAAACTAGAAATGCTAAAAAAGACTAAGGAAAGAGGGTGAGGAGGAAGTGTCTCTTCTCATCATGCTTCTTGTGATCCTCCTAGAACACTCCTCTCCTTTATTGGTGGTCAAGGGCTCATCATCTTCCCCCTCTTGGAGAGAATTCGTCCACGAATTTGTAAAACCAACATCAAAAGAAGTAAGATCACCAATGTTAAATGTGGTACTGACATTATACTCGGCTGGTAAATCTAACTCATATGTATTATTATTGGTTCTCCTATCAACTTTGAAAGGTCCATCTTACCTTGGGTTGAGTTTGGACTTCCTTCGGGTAAGGAACCTCTCCTTTCTCAAGTGAAGCCATACCCAATCCCTAAGTTGGAAGATGACTTCCTTCCTTCCCTTAGTGGCAGGCTTTTGGTATTGACCAACCTTCCTCTCAATTTGAGTTTTGAATTGAGCATGCATGTCTTTGATCATCTTGGATCTTTCGAACCCATCTTGGCTAGTCCATGCCTCATGAGTTAGGAGAGGGAGGAGGTCAAGAGGTGTTAAGGGATTGAACCCACACACAACCTTAAAGGGAGAGTGGGAAGTGGTGGCACCATGTAGCTCATCTAGCAAGTCATCAAGTCTTGGGATAGGGTGCCTATACTTGATGGTTATGTTGTTTATAGCCCTACAATCTATGCACATGCACCAACTTCCATCCTTTTTGGGGACAAGAATCACTGGCATAGCACATGGACTCATGCTATTTTGCACCCACCTTTTATCCATTAATTTCTCTACTTACTTTTGAATCTCCTTAGATTCCTCAGGGTTAGTTCTATAGGTTGGCCTATTAGTCAAGGATGGCCCCAAAATGAAATCAATTTGGTGTTCAATGCCTCTTAGAGGTGGTAACCCCTTAAGAGGCTCTTGAAGAATATCTTTGAAGTCATCCAAGACTAATTCCAATCCCCTAGAACAACTTGAGGGTTCATGAAAAGATAAAGATGACTCTAAGGTAGGGTAAGCTATATACATGGGTTTATTGGCAAGCATTACCTTCTTAACCCCCTTGTGGGAGGTCATGATGCCCTTCTTCTTGGCCTCCTTGCTTGCTTTTTCTTTTTCCTTCTTTTCTTTTTTTCTTTTTTTTTTCATTTTCTTTTGGTCCTCACTAAATTCTTGAGGGGAGAGGGGTGCTAATGTGATATTCTTACCATGGAAGCTAAAAGAAAATTTGTTGGTAAGGCCATCATGGAAGGTTTTTTTATCAAACTGCCATGGCCTACCCAGAAGAATGTGGGTTTCTTCCATAGGTACAACATCACAAAGTACCTCCCTATTGAGAAGTTATTAAGGACTTGTTTATTTACCTCAATCTCACCCTCCTCACTAAGCCATGAGAGCTTGTAGGGCTTGGCATGAGGAGTGGTAGGTAAACTAAGTTTGTCTACCACCCTTGTGCTAGCCACATTGACACAATTTCCTCCATCAATGATGAGTGAGCAAAGGTTGTTGTTAATGAGGCACCTGGTGTGGAAAATATTTTCTCTTTGGGAGTTATCAAGTTCCTTTTGAACTTGTCCCAACATGCGCCTCACTACCAACAAATGTCCCTCACAAGGCTTAACCTCTTCATCACTAGAGGAAGAGTGGGAGGAGTTCTCTCTTGAAGGGGAAGGGGGAGAGGAATGTTCACTCTCAACCTCACCATTTTCCCTCAAGGTCATGGTTCTTTTAGTGGGGCAATTTGAAGCAATGTGCCCATACCCTAAGCATTTAAAACATTTGATTGAACTTGACCTTTGGGAATTGGAGGGGTTGGGAGTGCCCCTAGTTGGATGGCTCCTAGAAGTGGACTCTTGGTGAGACTTGGAAGACTTACTATAATGCTTTTCTTTGTTCCTATCCTTCCAAGAAGAGCTATAATAGTCATTGTTTGAGTGACTCCTCCTTGCACTATCTTTTCTTTTGAGTTGAGATTCAATTTTTAGTGCAAGGTGTAAAACATTTTCAATGGAGGATTACTCATACAATTCTACTAAGTCTTGGATGTCTCTCCTCAATCCACTAACAAACATAGCTACCTTGGCCTCATTAGTTTCATCATGCAAACCATCCGTAAGAAACAAAGACTCCAACAATTTAAAGTAATCATCCACACATAAATTTCCTTGTTGCAGCCGTTGGAGCTTCAAAAGGAGCTCTCTCCTATAGAAGGAAGGAACAAATCTAGAGCGCATCAAATGTTTAATGTCCATCCAAGAGGCCGCGGGTGGCCCTTGGTAATTATCCATACAAACTTTATGCCACCATGTCATGGCATAACCCTCAAATTCTACCACTATTACATCAACTTGTTCTTGTCCCTCAAAAGGGTTCACATTCATTAATTGCTCTACTTTTGCTTCCCACTCCAAGTAGACATCTGGATTGTTATCTCCATAGAATTTGGGAATTTTGATGTTATGGTTGGGCTTCCTTTGAGGGGTGTTGTGCCTAGCCCTCCTTCTTCCATAGTAGCCCCAATCTTCTTCTCCCTCTCCATTGTAGCTAGGTGGGGAATGAGCTCTCCTTCTCTCCCTTTCGGCTTTCTCTTGCTCAAGTCTTTCAATGGTCTCTCTCAAGTGTCTTTCACTCTCAAGTGTCTTTCACTTTCTTTTCTTGAGATTTCCATCTCCCTTAGCAAGTCCATGAGAGGCAATTCAGTTTGGGACTTGAGTTGGGCCTCCAAAGTGATGCTCTTCTCTTTGGATGCCTTGGGTGAGATAGGAGAAGATGTGGAAGACATGATTCCTACAATCAAAAATAAAATAACCAAAAACAACTAGACAAAGGCCAAAAAAAGATTTAATGATTAGAAGGAAAACAAAAAAAAATATAACTCTCAAAGTGTTTAGCTAACTTTCCAAAGATTGATGGTATGTTTCACTCAACTCTCTTGTGTATCAAGAGTGTTCCAACCCTTAATGGTGAACTTTTAATCTTGAGTGGACTCAAATGAAGGATGTTCGGCCACCACACTCAATAAAACAAGAAAGAAAACTTCAAAGACAATACTTATAGAATTTCCTAAAGACAAAGCAAGAAAAATTCAAAACAGGAAAGAGGCACACTATGGAAAATACAATCAACTTAACAAGAGATTATAGAAGAGAAAAGCGTGAAAGAAAACTCAATGGAAACACTTAGAACATGCAGAAAAATTTTCCAGCAAACCACACATATCAAGAAGATTAGGATCCTACAAATGATGGTACTAATTTGTCATACTCATCCTTAAGCATACAACCATGTAGTTAAATTCTAGAATCATGCACTTGGTCACTTTTTCTTGCAATTTTCTTTCCAAAACAGCATATATAGCTCATGACCTTGATGATTTTTAGCTCTTCTCAATGTTATTTAATTGATTCTAGACTTAACATACACACTTGCAATGGTTGTAGATGATTATGAAGCACTTAGTTCCTATGTTTAGTTTCAACCAATCAATTCAAGTTACATGCAATTTTAGCTAAACATTTTATCAAACATGTTCAAGTATTGGAAGCAAGGATAAGAAAACTCAAAGGGAAAAATTATATGACATGTGACTCAAGCAAAGGGAAAGCAACACAAAAAGACTCTAAACTTGACTCAAGCATATGATCAAACACGTAGCTCTCATGCAATTTTCAGTCGAAAAATAATGTTCCATGGCCCTTACTTATGCACATACTCATCATACTTCATGAAAGGTCACTTGGCATGCATTTAGGCAATTTAAAACACAAATTCCAGCAGCCAAAAGCTCAAAAAACAACAAGTAACATAACCCAAAATAGGTGCAGTATTTTTTGACGAAAATTAGCTATGGAACATGATTTGGATAGATTGTCACGGATTCCCAATTTGCACATGCTACCAATAATATATGGATGAAAAAAGAAGACAAACACCTTGTAAGCATGAAAATTAAACCAAAGCTCTGATTACCAAATGATAAGAGTTCATTTTAATATTTAGCATATAAGGTGTTTGATAGAAAGACAAAGAGAAGAAAGTAACAAGGAAGATTCCCACTGGACACGAAGATAATCGCAAAGGTTATCTAGGTGTGAAGGTTCACTTCACAAGAGCTCAAGTAAGAAGGGAAGACAAGAAATTAAACAAGATAACAAGAAACAAGTAATAAGCTTGAATATAGGTGCTGGAAAATTAAATGACAAGAATGTAAAGAGCATGGAAAGTAATAGAATAAGAGATGATAGAAAGGGGAAGGGGAATGGAGTGCATTCACGCAACTTGGGGGATGGACCAACCCAAGATAAGTGGTGATTTCCGCCACTTGAGCCAAGGCTCAAGATAAGACACAAGAAGGGGAAGAACACTCCCAAGAACACACACAAGCTCAAAGCTAATGCTCTCTAACTTTTACTCAAAATTCAACCCTTTACAAGTGTTGGGGAGGCCTCCTTATATAGGCAAGGGTTGGGGACCTAGAGGAAATTACAATAGAAAAGATGCTAGGCATATTCCACTCTTGGTGGGCAAGATACAAAATTCTAGAAGCTAGGTCTAAGCTTGGCCTCCAAACCCGCACAAGCACCTTCTAGAAGATCAAATATTGACCTTCTCCACTCCCTTGGACGTCCTACCTCATGGGCCTTGAGTCCATGTGCTTCCTTTGCCCCCAACAAGGCTCAACTTGTAGAAAAAAAGGTGTTCCAAAACAATCCTACAAAAAACAGCAAATAAACATAAGTCTAGGAAATTTTAAGACAAACTAGAAATGCTAAAAAGACTAAAGAAAGAGGGTGAGGACGAAGTGTCTCTTCTCATCATGCTTCTTGTGATCCTCCTGGAATACTCCTCTCCTTTATTGGTGGTCAAGGGCTCATCAGACATCCACATCAGACTCCAACATCGACGCTATCACAAAAAGCATCAGAGCGTTGGCCTACTCGACACCTCTAGACACCCTGGTCCAAACTCCTCAACGAAAACGGGAAATCCAGGAGACCGTCAAACAAATTTCAAAATTTGAAGCGAGATGCTTGCCACCAGGTTTCGATGCCGAGGTAAAAGAGTTTGTCTTTATTTTTAATCATGCTCGAGACATCCAGAAGAGACGAAGACAACTCGAAACTCGCAAGGCAGACTATGAAGCCACTAAAATAACAGGGGTAAACACTTTGAATGAGTACAAACGTTCTATCAAAGATATTGTTTCCCATATGTCACAAATCAACACAAAAGTGGCTTCATTTTCTCAAGAAAGAGCAAGTATCAAAGCCGAAATCGCCAATCTGAAGCACCGACTTGTTGAGCTCGATACCAAAGTGGAAGGACTAGGGGTCACTAAACAACAACTCCAGGAGAGGCGACAATCATCCTTATCTCAACTTTTGTTGCTATTAGTATTAACTAACAAATGTCTTTTATTTAAAGAAAATTATGATTTATTAAAAAAAGTTGTTAATTCATTAAATATCATTTTTAGTATCAATAAAAAAATAACAAACACTCAATATTTTAATTAAATTTTATTCTCAAATATAGTTTTATAATTAATTTAATAAAAGTATATTAGTACTTTAAAAAAATTAGAGTTTTCTTTTAACCTGAAACGATTTACTTGGACCTTAAGGTGGACCTAGCTTATCATCAGTAAAATTGCATTATAGTTATAAAGGTTGACACAAAGGTAGGAATAGGATCGAAGGGAATTAACATGTTGTCCAGTTCCTACTGCGATTTGCGAGGTGTCATTGTCAATTGTGTTTATTATTATTCTTATAATAATCTCCTCTCTCTATCTTAACATTTTTCTACCAAAAAAAAAGAGTAATTGTGTTATAGTCTAGCTAACCTTCTCAATAGTTATAAGGTATTTCTTTGGATGGTACTTCTATTACAGCTTAGCTAAATTATTCCATTTTATTTTAATATAATAAGTTATTTTTTAATTTAGGGATCTTTGATTGAATTTTATATGTCCTTACATGCTTTATTACTTGAGTCTAATATTGACATCGATCAATTAGAAAGTTCACCATTCTTGATTTTGTTTTTCCCATCAAGAATTTTCTCTTTTATTCTTTTTATCTATTTAATTATATATTAATTATATAATTCATTATACCATATCCAGAAATAAAAAATATGGCATAACTTAGGAACATAGATTTTAGTAAACAAGATTAAAAACATTATAACAAGTAAATATTTTTATTGAACTATTTGTCAAAATTGTGTTTTGTCCCTAGAACAAACTTTGGACTTATTTCGTTCTTATACTTTATAAACTCATGTAAAAGATCTTTGATAATTTGTCAGAATTCCTTTTTATCTCTTTATTTTCTTTTTTCATAGTTTCCTATTTTACTATCATGTGTTTCTTAAACTTATTTCACTCTTTTTCTTTCTCTTCTATTTCATTTTTCTTTTCTTAAAGATGTTTTTATTTGTCATCAAGGATCATTTATATTAGTTTATAAAGTATAAAGACGAAATAGGTATAAAGTTTGCCTCAGAGATGAAACACAATTTTGACAAATAGTTCAGAGACTAAAAACATATTTAACCCATTAGATAAATATATTTTAACAATCATACAATAATTTGAGAATCTATTAAGAGTAATATAGTCATAGAAAAAATTAAACTTTTATAATTATAAAAAAGTAATAAAATATCAAATGGTTATATGATTTTATAGTGTTATAAAAAATATCATTGTTCTATTTTAAAATATATCATTAAAGTAAGATCTTTTCTTTAATATAGTCATTACCTATGTAGTTTAGTTAATGATATAGTTTAGATATATCATAGTTGGATTCTACTGATAAAAAACATTACTTACATATTTTATTCT
This sequence comes from Lablab purpureus, assembly GCA_030347555.1. Lineage (NCBI taxonomy): Eukaryota > Viridiplantae > Streptophyta > Magnoliopsida > Fabales > Fabaceae > Lablab > Lablab purpureus. The sequence continues at coordinate 16,310,210 of CM059258.1, read as the reverse complement.
ACAATTTATACTTTGAATAAAAAAATAATTAAAATTTTTTTATGTATACAAATTTTAATTTTAATGTTTAAACATGAATATTTTTTTTAAAGATCAAAACTAATTTTATTTTTTTAAATATCTTTTGCTACAACTTTTTTTCATAACAAATTATCAATATATTAAAAATCCAACGAGTCGATATAATGACCGAAAAATTGAATGTTAAATTTTGTAAACCAGTGATAGTTGATTGCAAAATATATAATTGATGAATAATTATTTATCCACATTTTCTTACCTTTTTTGTAGTTATTTTAATTATTATTTTGTGTCTAATTATCCATTATTGGCACGTTTATATTATTTGGACTTTATTGGGTCAGTAATTCAGATTTTTATTAATTTAAATTTATTTGTCTAATTTTTGTTTGTTTTATTTTTCAGGGACATAGAAAATATTCTGGACTTAAAGAAATTTCTGCCATGTCAGTCTCCACTTAGGATTTTAATTTTATTTTCCTATATTTTCGTAATTTGGGTTAGACAATATTTTTTTATGAGGTCCAGACATTTTAGGAGAAAGAGACTGACCTAGGGTTACAAAACCCTAAGGAGAGGAGGCAAAATACACATTCATGCACAACTGCTCACATTTCCGTCTTTCAGCTTTTGTTTTTCATCTTTCAACTTTCGTCTTTATTCTTTTCTCCATTGATTTTTGTTTTGAATCTCCATGGAGAGCTAATTTTCAAAGGTTGATTTTCTGAGTAGATTGCTATGAACTTGGAAGTTTAATTCACGTTTTCTCTTTGTTCTTCTTGATTCTCCATCTTCTAATCTCTGTGCTTATATTTTCGTTCATGCTTAATGAATATTGTTTTCGCAGTTTGCTTAATTATGTGATTGATTAAAGATTGGATGATGTATATGTCTGCTTAATTTGTGTAAGGAATCCTCGGGTTAATCTTTGCTTAGTTGATTGATTTGGGTTGGAATGAGGATTAAGATGAACAAAGTGTTTTTTTTTTGTGTAACTAGGATAAGGGAATTTGCTATTAAATCAGGAAATCAATCCGTTCTTTGATAATTGTTTACATTTTGTAAATTATTCTATATTTTAATTTAATATGTTCAAACTGACCTAAGGACCACCTTCTAGTATTACATTTTAATTATTTATTTAATTGGATACGACCTTGATCAATAATTAAATAAAATAAAAATACATTTCAAAATGTAATGAACAGAAGAAAAATAATACTTTTTAAAATTTTGAAATAAATGTATTTTTTTATATTGATTGATTAAGTCTATTCCAACTTACTATTTATGAGTTAGTTGATTTTGAATATATGAGATGAATAATACAAATCCAATCTAATTTAATTGATTGTTGATCGGATTGATTTGATTTGGAATTAATAGATAAATGATGTAAATTCAATTCAACTTCAGTCAAAGTATTTTAGTACAGGAGAACGCACAATAGGTTTGATAAAACTCAATTCTAACCACAAACACCCTAACCATATGAAAAACATAATTATTTGTGAAAAATAAGAATCTAAATAGTTATATGTTTATTTATTATAACTAAATACTGTAATTAGGAGTAGATTATTCAACTTTATTTCATTTGATTTCGGTATTTCTTTAGTTATTGCTTGATTCAGTGTTTATATTTATGTAATTAACATCATCTTTAATGATAGATTTTAATTTTGATATTTTGTATTTATTTGGTGAATTATAAGATTTTATATAGTTTTTGGTTGAGATATAAGATTTTTTATAATTTTAGTTTGAAAGGAAAATTTTCTTTGAAATTTTAAGTAAACTTTTGTTGTTTTTAATCGTTTGATTTTTGTTGGTACAAAGGTAAAAATGAATATTTTTCTTGAAATTTTGAGAATTCTTCTGTAATAGATCTTGAATAGTGGTTTAGTAAAAAGAATTATAAAACAAAATCATCTTATCCAGCAGATGTTTCGATCGAACCAACAAATTCAAATTGTAATTAGTTTGAAGTAGTATATATGAATTTTTTTTCATCTTATCATAATTTCAATAAATAAACGATGAATTATGCAATAATTTTGAAGTGACAAAATAATAGTATTTTAAATTTATATAAATTATTATGGTTAATAATATAATATAATAAATATAAAAACACATTTTTTAACTATTATTATCTATTCTTTTATTAAATTTTAGAATTTATCAATAAAATAAAAATTAAAATTTTTAGTTATTTATTTTTCAGTGTAAATGATCAATAAAAGATTTATTTTTCATTTGGTTTTGTAATTTTTTTTATAATTTTTATTAGAAAAAATATTTTTTATTAAATATGAAAAATAAAAATAAAAATAATAAAATAAAATGTAAAATAAGATCAATTAAATAAAATATACTTAGACTTTCCTCTTAAAATCTAAAAAATAAGCTAAAAAATATAATTAAATAATGGGATACATGAGTTATAAAAAAACATAACAAATTTCATTATGTTTTTAAAAAATATTTATACAAAAATATTTTAAAAATTAAGAATACTTATATTAGTTAGATTGTAAGAACTTGAAGGGAAAAATGAGATACTCCAAATATTTTTCAAAGATGAAAAAAAATTGTACAAGAATCATAAAATCTCATCCTCATGTATGAGATATGTTGTGTTAGATGCAGAATTATATCAAGAAGGGGGGTTGAATTGATATAATGCTTTATTGAAAACTTTTTCGTATCAAAAAATTTTACTGGTGCAGTTTACTGAGAATTAGCCGATTGATAATTGCGAAATAGTAGGTTAGTTCTTACTGCAGAATATAACAGATGATGAAGGAAGAGAAAATATAACACCAAGGATTATACTGGTTCGTTCTTTGTGCAAGAACTACATCCAGTTGGTGATCTGCAACTCCACAGATCCTAATCACTATCAAAATCGTATTCTTTACAACAAATCCTTTCTTGAACACTACAAGAAAACTAAAGAACCTATTCTAAACACTATAGAACAGATCTTCACCCACTGACTCACACTGAGTCACTGTGATCATCCCGATCACAGACACAGGGTTCTAAAACCCACCTACGAATCTCTAACCCAGAGATCAAAGAATACAAGATACAGTGAAAAGAAAGAGAATAATCTTCTTGAACAAAATACACAGTAAATTCAAAAAACTCTGCAGAATCCTTTTCCTCTGAATGTATGCAGCACTTGAGAGTTTTCTCTTGAATTCTTTCGCTCGTTGATGCGTCTTTTATTGTTGTACTTATAGGCAAAGTAATTGCATTGGGTCAGCCTCTTTTGAAATCTTTAAAACCCGCGTTCTGCACTTTTTCTGCATAAGGTATGTGCCAGGAACAGAATAGTCGATTGAAGACTCAGACCAGTTTGTTATTTTCATTAAACCTGTATTCCTGGTACATTTAATGAAAGTAGTCGACTAGAGCAATAGAATTACTAGACTAACTGATGAATAATAAAAACAACAGTTTATCATTATTCAATTGATTAATCATTTATAGGTAATCTAACATCTCTAGTAATCCTAAATCATTTCAGAAACATTAACCACACATCAAGCACAATATAAACACAATCATCAAAGCTAAATAAACATCATCAAATCTTAAATCATCAACATGTTGTAATATGAAACTAATATTTTATAGTAAATGAGACAAGAGCACAAGTTTCCAAAAGACAATTTTATTTAAGACATTAATGAAAATTACATATATACTATGTAAGGACTCAAAAAATATATTTTAAGAGCATAAGTGATTTAACTAAAATGAAGTATAAATATTTTATTGTTTAAGTTGAAAAGTCTATAAATAAAAAAAGTATAATTATTCAAACTTCATCTCATAAAAGCTATTATATCTCTATAATATTTTTCTCTATTTCTAAGGTAAAGATGAATATATTTTACATAGAGAGTGTCAAGGTATGTTTAGATTCTTTATCATAATATTGTATGTACTAATTTAGTTTTCTATGAACATAGAAAATTTTGGAAGCTTAATCTTGGAAAGCAAATATTAACAGGTAATAGAAGTTAATTATGATTTCGATAGTACCTTAGGATAGATGAGCTGGATGTGAAGGTGGTGTGATCACAATATCTTGAGTTTTATGTAAGGATTACATGTTGTTTGATTGTATCATAAAGGGGGAATTTAAGGTTTAATGTTATGAGTTGAAAATATGTAGTTGTTTATTATTGGTTTTCGTTTGATTTTAGATTTTATGATCATTTTTAACCACAATAGTTGATATTTGAGGTGTATGAGAAGTTTAGAACCCTACTAACCTTAGAAAACTTTTGCATAATCCACCCAACATCTCCCCCATCTGTTCAGTGTATTTGAACCCGAGAAGGAGTGAATTTTACTATCATAGATCCACCCAACACCTCCCCTATCTGCCCAACACATTTGAACCTAAGAGGGAGTGATATTTTACTGTCACAAATCCGCTCAACATCTCCCCTATGCACCAATAGATTTGAGCTCAAGAGTATGTGAAGAATTTTCTTGTCAAATCCACTCAATGAATTTGTAGGCGTTGAGTGGATCGGGGCTTTTAGAATTAGACTTAGCGGTTCGCATTAAAGTTGTAGCCTTTGACGTTAGCTTCTCAATGAATTTGGAATTAATTAAAAAGGATGTCTAAAACTCAAGTTATGTCTGTTTTAGAGAACAAAGTTTAAATTGTCAATTTCAGTTGAAGTTGTTATAGTTTTTAAACTTTTCCAGTAAGTAGGTGATTCTTTTTGAACTTGAGGTCTTCTTAGAAGTTGAAACTTATCCTTTTAACTTTGTAATAAATTATATTTGGGTATGATTTAATGAGTGTAACTAGGTATGCATGGTTATCTTTAATAGTTATCATATAATGAATTATGTCTCATAAGTGTTATATGAAAATGTGAATAGGATATGGAATTGTATCATAGTTTGAACTGGAATGAAATGTATATGAATAAGTGTATGATATTACGGTTGTGATGTAAAATGTAATGTATTGGAAACATAGTAAATTCAAGGAGGAAACACTATGTTGAGATGTAGGTATAGTTAATTCAAGGAGGAAACACTATGTTGGTAGGTATAGTTAATTCAAGGAAGAAACACTATGTTGAGATGTAGGTGATGTATTGCATTGGGGATTCGAGGAGGACATATCCTAACTCTATTGATGTTGCACTCACATAGAGAAAAATATCAAGTGGTGAGAATCGAAGGAGGTTCCTATGACCTAGTCTGTGTTGTGAAAAAGAACTGGTCTGGTAGGTTATAGAAATTTACACTATCACATGAGAGAAAAGTTGATCTTATTATGTAGCTTTGTTGTGATGACAACTTAGTGAATGGTGTGTGATAGGTGCAAATATCTAAGTTTTAATTCAACATATGTGTCTTTTGAAGTAGAGTCAAGTGTATGTGGTGGTTGAAGTCAATTTTATTTTCTAAAATGAGATGTTATTAGTGAGTAGATATATAGAAGACTGGTTAAGAAATAAACCAGATTTATAAATGTTAGGAAAAAATTCAACAGTCCATGATTTTGAATCAATGCTTAGAAACAATTAATGTTGAAAGTCGACAGGCGATGAGTCTTAACAGATGATAAGTCTTGACAAACAATGAGTTTCGACAAATGATAAGTCCAACTAATGAAGAGTCTTGATAAACAGACTCTCATCAGATCATGCATGTATTGTCAAACAGATGATACCTCAAAAAAATCATCAAATGAAAAGTCATAAGATGATATATATTTTGTTTTGACTAACATTAAAGGTTTGTTCCTTAGTTTTCATAGACATTTTTCTAGTCAGTATGATGATCAAGTACATAGGTGGTTCTCATGTCCCATCACAACGCCTTCTTTAAGAAAAGTAAAAGTTGTTTTCTTCACTAAATTTCTGACGCGCCTGAGTTTTTGTCAACTCTTAAAGTACACTTGTCATGTAAGTGTTGCTTTCACCAAAAGAAGAAAAATTCACTATCCAATAGAGGATAAATGCTACAAGCTATCAGGTTTTGTGTGAAAAGAATAAGTATGCATTTAATGCATGAAGGAGTGCATTTAATACACCTACGCGAAGCCTTCATCAAACGCTACAAGAAGAAGTGTTTAAACCTCAACCAAAAGCTAAAGATATTAAAATAGATCTGTAACAGCTAGTCGCTCATGCACTATATAAGGGATCAAGTTCATCTTGAAGAGCATGAAAAAAGCACTATTAAAAATTTGTGCTAGAACTCTGCTTGTTTAAAAAATCTTCATTAAGCTTTAGAAGAAAACAGCTAGTTTTTATTTGCTACCTCTAGAAGCCAAATCAAATTACCTTTTTCCTTTCTAAGACGTAAATCTTCTAAACTAGAAAAAAATGTTGTGACTTTAAATCACAACCCCTTTTCAATCATCCTTGTTGTTGACCCAAGAGTAGTGGCTTTGTAAGAAAGAATACTTAGTTGAGTCAGAAGTGGTTTTGTAAGAAAGAATACTTGTATGGGTTAGCCAAAAGTGACTACGAGTCGAAAGAATACTTGTGGTTGCAGCATTAATCTGTTAGAGGAACTCCATCAAATTGATTGAGAACTATATATAGTCTATGATTATGATTTCAAGCGAACCAGTATAAAAATTTGAGTATTATCTCCTTCCCTCTATCTCCTTCAATTGCATATTATTGTTTTTGTCTAACTTTAACAAGGGAAATATTTGACAAAATTCTTTGTTTGAGAAAATAGTTTTTGCGCAACTTTGTTCCTCTGTTGATCCAATCTATCGTTTGGCGAACCCTACGTCTTCAAACGATATTTGGAAAACCGAGAAAAGTTTTAAAACACAATTCAACCCTCTCTTCTTATGTTTTATCCCGTTTTTCAAAATAAATTTTGAAAATTGATAAGTGCCATTAGCTAACCAATTCATATTCTCTTTTTGGTCACTTAAAGGTCTTAAATGCAAATTTTGAATTGATAATTACCCCAATTGTTAGAATTATTTAACTTAAGCTGTTAATGGTGAATCATGCTCTAAAAAGATCATTTAATCCCAATTTTTGTTGAATTATAGGTGATCAAGGAAGAAAGGAAAGAAGAAAACATTTATGAAGACTCCAAGAGAAGAATTTAAGCCTACATTCAAGTATTGGTTGCCTAAGCTGAATCATCTCGCCTAAGCTAAGGAGGAACGTGAGGCACTGGAGAAGTTTCGCTTAAGCGAGACTTCCTTCGCTTAAGCGAGATTGGGAAACCTGATGGTGGCCACTGGACCAGTCTCGCCCAAGCGAGACCTCTGTCGCTTGAGCGAGACCTCCGTCGCTTGAGCGAGACCACTTGTTTCGCCTGGGCGGCATTTGTTGGCTTGAGCGAAAAGTCACTAACCTAATTGTGTTTTAGGTTATATAATCGAGGAAGGGCGTAGCAGGAGGCAAGGAGCAAGAGCAGCAGCTAGAGCAGTCAGGGAAAAATTGCAGAGGCATTGAATGCTATTGGGAGAAGACAAGGGGACTTCACTGGAGGAGTCTGAATCATTCTTTCTCTGTTTCTTTCATTGGTAATGGCTACCATGAGTAGCTAAACTCTTCTTTTAGGATTAGATGTAATCTGTAGAACTCGAATATGTTTCGGTGAGATAGATATATGTGATGTTCATTTTTATACAATATTGGTGTTTCATCTTGTTTTTATCGTTTTGCATGATTCTATTTGATCACTAGTTTTGTGTTCTAGGTTTTCGGATTTGATCGGGAGGTATTTTTGAAAACTAGATTTAGATGAAATTACTTGTTATATTGTGATTCTAGGAATAGATTACATTATCTCAATAGCTTAAAACACTTGAATTTAATGTGGGATGATTTATGGGTAATTAAGGAATTGATTCACATAAATTTATCTTTTGGATTATATTTTTGAGGAATCAAGATATATGATTTTAGAGTGTTGCTTCAATATTGTGAAATTGAATATTGCATATTTATATTTAGTTGGAACATTGAAGTGGGAAATAGAGAACATCCAATCTCAATATTTCCACATTTATAACACTTAGATTTAATTCTTGTTTTTATTTAAAATTACATAAACACAACATAAATTCCTATTTACAATGAAATATATTGATTGCTTTGTAAATATGCTTAATGAGTGAAATTATTACATTTTGAATTAACAATTCCTCGTGGGAACGATACTTTTACTATTTTCTATTATACCACAGTTGACATTTGGTACGCTTGCCAATAGTTTTAACAAGTATTTTTGGCGCCGTTGCCGGGGAATTGTTTTTTTTTTTAAATTTTTAGTTAAGCTCATTAAGTATTGTTAATAGTTTTATTTGTTTATTTATCTTATAGTCTTATTTTAGTTAAATTATCATCTTCTTGCTAATGCTTGCTTGAGTGTCTTATGGTAGATGCTTTTGAGAAGTCAGGTTTAGAAAGAGCATTTGGAATTGGAATTTGACCTGGAGATAGAATAGACGACAAGGCGAAAAAGAGGTAGAAAAAGAAAGGAGAAGCAAGAGTCCAGCTCACAACACTCACCTATTCATTCAGATCAAGAATTCATTCAGCTAGAACAAGAACTTGAAGAAATGGTTGAGGAAATACAAAATCCCCCTGTCAGGAGGACACTTGGAGACTATGTTATGCAGCAAGGGCCAAGGCATTTTTCAAGCATAGCAATATCAAACACCAAAGCCTTGGAGATGAAGCCAACCTTCTTGAGTTTGATTAGTGCTCATCAATTTACTGGGATGTATCATGAAGACCCATATACTCATCTCTCAACTTTTTATGAGCTGGTTGGAACCATGGGCTTTGCGGAGGGAGACATGGAATCTGTACATCTGAGGTTGTTCCCTTTTTCATTAGCTGGCAAAGCCAAAGAATGGATGAAATCACATCCCAATCAAAGCTTGACCAGATGGAATGACGTAGAGGAGAAGTTTTTGAATAGATTTTTTCCACCATCCCGCTATATAAAAGCAAAGTCTGATGTTTCTAATTTCAGGCAAGGACCAGATGAACCATTTTGTGAAGCCTGGGAAAGATTCAAATCTTTGCTAAGGAGATGTCCAAATCATGGATTTGAGGATATAGCTCAGCTGAATATGTTTTGCAATGGTTTGAGGCCTGATACCAAGATGTTATTGGATATAGCAGCAGGAGGAACAATGATGTCTGTAGATGCAGAACAAGCTACAAGAATCATTGAGGCATTAGCTTCTACAGATCAAGATCAACATTATAGACACACTGTTCAAAGGAGGGGGATGTTTGATCTCAACACTACAGATGCAATTTTAGCTTAAAATAAGATTTTGACTCAGTAGATTGAAGCACTGACAAAGCAGATGTCTAATTTGCCTCAACAACTACATGCTGTACATTTTTCTTCTCTAAACCAGTAGTTGAGATATGTGATTTTTGTGGAGGCAACCATCCAAATGGACATTGTTCATATCAGAATAGCTCACAAGAAGAGGAATTCCATTATATGAGCAATCAAGGGAGGCCAAGAAACTTCTCCAACAATAATAATTAGCCTAACAATTTTTCACAGGGTTGGAGAAGCAATCAAAATCAAAATTTTGGTTGGAAGCAGGATTCTAGTCCATCTAACAAGCAGCCACCATTTCAACATCAACAACAATATCCTTCAGTGCAAGATAGAGCAAACAAGTTGGAGGATACTTTGGAGAAATTCATGCAGGCTTCCTTGTCCAACCAGAAAAACACTGAAGCTTCCATTAGAAATCTTGAGACACAGGTTGGACAGCTAGCTAAGCAGTTAGCAAATCAACAGAGAGGACAATTCTCTGCCAACACACAGACCAACCCCAATGAGCATTGCAAGGCAATCACTACAAGGAGTGGTAAAGTTGTAGGTGCAGGGATTGGTGAGAAGCTAGTTGTTGAGGAGAAGGTTTATGAAAAAGAAGAGTTGAAAGAGAGTGATAGGAGTGAAAAAGGGAGTGAGAAAATGAGTGAAGAAAACAAAAGTGAGGGGGACAATAAAAAAGAAAATAAGGGTGATGGTAGAGGAGAGAAAGATAGGAAGAGGGAGAAGGGTGAAGCACAAATCCCTCAGATGAAGAACTTACCATATCCTCACAAGGAGAGGCAGTTTGCAAGATTCATGGATATATTCAAGCGACTGCAGATAAACATACCTTTTGTTGAGGCACTAGAGTAGATGCCAACTTATGCCAAATTTATGAAGGAGCTCCTGACTAAGAAAAGAAGATTCACAGAAGAGACAGTGGAGCTAGAAGCAGGGTGCAACGTTATAATTCAAAAATCTTTGCCTTAGAAATCCAAGGACCCTGGGAGCTTCACTATTCCAGTCACTATTGGAACACTGCCGGTGGGGAAGGCATTACTTGACTTGGGTGCTAGCTTAAATTTGATGTCGTTATCCATGGTAAAGAGAATAGGGGATCTTGAGGTGAAGCCTACAAGAATGACTTTGCAGTTGGCTGATAGGTCCATGAAGTATCCCTATGGAGTGGCAGAAGATGTGTTAGTTAAAGTTGACAAATTTTTGTTCCCAGTAGATTTTGTTGTCATGGATATTGAAGAGGATGCTAAAGTTCCTCTTATACTGGGAAGACCTTTTATGAAGACTGCAAGGGTCATCATTGATGTGGATGATGGCACATTAAAGGTCAGAGTGCAAGATGATGAAGTCAACTTTAATGTTTTTGAAGCCATCCAGCACCCCAAGGAAAAATAACAATGTTTCATAATGGAGGCTATTGATGAATTAATTTTAGCAAAAAAGAAGCAGCTGACAACATCAAGTCCTCTAGAAAAAGCTTTGACAGGTGCATGGGAGGAGATGGATGAAGAAGAAAGAGAAGAAGTGGATGAAGTCTTGAAGAGTTTAGACTCAACAAAAGAGATTTCATCAAATACAAAAAAAATCTGAAGAGTTGCAACAAGGGGTTGAAGTTGAGAGTCAGAAGTTAGAATTGAAGGTGCTACCTCTCCATTTGAAGTATGTTTTCCTTGCAGAAGGAGGACAGAAACCAGTGGTGATTAGCACTGCCTTGACCATTTCTGAAGAAGAGAGGCTAATCACTGTTCTGAAGGCTAATGAAGGTGCAATAGGGTGGGCTTTATCTGATTTGAAAGGTATCAGTCCCTCTTATTGTATGCACAAGATTCACATGGAACAGTATTATAATCTGGTGACTCAACCACAAAGGAGATTGAACCCCACCATGAAAGAAGTGGTTAAGAAAGAAGTGCTGAAATTGTTTGATGCTGGAATGATCTATCCCATATCTGACAGTGCCTGGGTCAGTCCGGTCCACGTAGTTCCTAAGAAGGGAGGTATGAATGTTGTGTGTAATGAGAAGAATGAATTAATTCCTACAAGAACAGTCACCGGGTGGAGAATGTGTATTGATTACAGAAAGTTGAATCAAGCCACCAGGAAAGATCACTTTCCCTTACCTTTCATGGATTAGATGTTGGAAAGATTAGCTGGGCAAGCTTACTATTGTTTTCTGGATGGATATTCAGGTTATAATAAGATAATTGTGGATCCAGAAGACCAAGAAAAAACAGCCTTCACTTGCCCTTTTGGTGTGTTTGCATATAGGAGAATGTCGTTTGGGTTGTGTAATGCACCAGCAACTTTTCAGCGTTGTATGTTTGCTATTTTTTCAGATTTGGTTGAGAAGTGTATAGAACTTTTTATGGATGACTTCTCTGTGTTTGGTGCTTCATTTGAAAAATGTCTGGAAAACTTGGACACTGTACTGAAGCGGTGTGTGGATACCAACCTAGTCTTGAATTGGGAAAAATGCCATTTTATGGTAACAGAGGGTGTGGTTATGGGACACAAAATCTCTTCTAAAGGAATTGAGGTTGACAGAGCTAAAGTTGAAGTTATTAAGAAGCTCCCACCACCAGTCAATGTGAAAGGTATCAAAAGTTTTCTGGGCCATGCTGGATTCTATAGGAGGTTCATCCAGGACTTCTCAAAGATAGCAAAGCCACTCAGCAACCTACTCAATAAGGACACTTCTTTTTCTTTTGATGCTGATTGTTTGCATGCTTTTAATTTGTTAAAGCAATAATTGATTTCAGCTCCTGTTATAGTTGCTCCTGATTAGAGTCTAGGTTTTGAATTAATGTGTGATGCAAGTGACTATGCCATAGGAGCAGTTTTAGGACAAAGGAAGTCTAAAATTTTTCATGCTATACACTATGCTAGCAATGTTCTTAATGAAACACAAGTTAATTATGCCACAACTAAAAAAGAATTGTTAGCCATAGTGTATGCACTGGAAAAGTTTAGAGCATATTTGATTGGCTCTCCTGTGACTGTTTATACTGATCATGCTGCCATTAAATATTTGCTAACTAAATCAGATTCTAAACCTAGAATGATTAGATGGATTTTGTTGTTACAGGAATTTGATTTAATGATCAAGGATAAGAAAGGCTGTGAAATGTTAGACAAATAGCATCAAGAGGGGGGGTGAATTGATGTATTTAAGATGTTTACCTCTTTTTCGATTAACCGAAAAAAACGTTAAGCTGAGCGGAAGCAATAAACAATATAAGAGGATAAGGGAAGAGAAGAACACAAGGATTTATACTGGTTCGGTTATAGCCAACCCTACGTCCAGTGCCCAGTCACCTCAATTCGAGAATGACTTCCCAAACACTATCTTTAGAAAAGCTGTTACAATCAATATTACAATTGAACTTGTAAAAGAAAATCTAAAGACTGAACACCTCTCTTGAAACCCACAAGAGATGAAAACACCTCCCTTGAAAACTCACAAGGGATGAACCACTACACCAACACTGGTGTTGACAGATATGTAAACAAATACTGAAACAGTATCACCTGGAAAGAGAGAATCCAAAACAACGTTAATGATCGTTAGCTCCTTTCTCAAGTGATAAAGAAAAAGTTGTAGACCAGAGGGTGTAAACAAATGTTTTTGTGCTTAAGTTAGCTCTATGTCTATCAACGTGTATTTTTCCTCTTTATATAGGAAATAAAATCTGAGAAAACCTTTCACAGTATTAAAAACAATTTATGAAATCGTTTATGCATTTAAAATCTGTTTATGATGTTTGACAACGTAAGATCTGTATAATAATTGAAAACGTTCATGAATTTAAATGCCAATTTGAATTTCAAAAAACTTTTCGAAAAACTGTTGATTTTGTTAAGTATAAAATCGATTCTGTGAAAGTTTTAGAAATACTTTAAAACAACACATAATCGAATCGATTACATTATATACATAATCGAATTGACTACGCTGTATCAAAAGATATAATCGAATCGATGTAAAAAGATTTGTTTGAAAACACATAATCGATTTTGTTAAAAACCATCGAATATGTTATATCGATCGATTTGTAAAAACAGTTTTACTCTTTAAAAACTATCACGAGTGAAAGAGTGCTGGATCAGTTTGTTGGTTTCGATTTCTCTTATTCCAGAATGATTCGACACAAACAACACCAACTTCGATCTGAGCTTCACCGATTCTTCAACTCTTTAACTCTTTGACTCTTCGATCTTTTCAACCTTCAATCTGGTTTGCTTGAGAAAACATCAAAACTTGATATACCTTCAAAGAGACTTGACTTGATCCTCTTTGGTAACATGAAAATCTAGTGGCTGATCATTTGTCAAGATTGGTCAATGATGAGGTGACCATTAAAGAAGTAGAATTGCAAGAGGAATTTCCTGATGAAAAGCTGTTGATGATTAGAGAAAGGCCATGGTTTGCTGATATGGCCAATTTCAAAGCTGTTGGGGTCATTCCTGGTGATTTCAAATGGCAGCAGAAGAACAAGTTCCTGAGAGAGGCACAACAGTATGTGTGGGATGATCCTCATCTGTTCAAAATAGGAGCTGATCAATTGTTGAGAAGGTGTGTGTCTACTAAGGAGTCAAAAAGCATTTTGTGGCATTGCCACAGTTCTCCTTATGGTGGTCATTTCAATGGAGAGAGGACTGCAGCAAAAGTTCTCCAATCTGGTTTTTACTAGCCCACTCTCTTCAGAGATGCGCATGAATATGTCAAGCAGTGCAATAAATGCCAAAGAACAGGGGGAATATCAAGAAGACATGAAATGCCCCTGAACACCATTTTGGAAGTTGAAGTGTTTGACTGTTGGGGGGTGGATTTTGTGGTAGCATTGCCATCGTCACTTTCCAATGAGTACATCTTAGTGGCAGTGGATTATGTTTCAAAATGGGTTGAAGCCATTGCAGCTCAGAAAGCAGATGCAAAAACTGTTATCAGATTTCTTAAGATGAACATTTTCTACAGATTTGGCACACCCAGAGTTTTAATCAGTGATGGAGGTTCTCAATTTTGTAATGCTCAATTGCAGAAATGTTTAGAGCATTATGAAGTAAAGCACAAAATTGCATCACCTTACCATCCACAGACCAATGGTCAAGCAGAGGTGTCAAACAGGGAACTGAAGCGCATTCTTGAAAAGACTGTGGCATCCTCAAGGAAAGATTGGTCCCTCAAATTGGATGATGCACTCTGGGCTTATAGGATTGCATTCAAGGCTCCAACAGGCTTATCCCCTTTTCAGCTAGTTTATAGGAAAGCATGCCACCTACCTATGGAATTGGAACACAAGGCATACTGGGCCTTGAAGACGTTGAACTTTGATCCTCAAGCTGGAGGAGAAAAGAGGAAAATACAGCTGCAAGAACTAGAAGAAATGAGACTCAATGCATATGAGTCTTCTAAACTCTACAAAGAGAAGATGAAGGCTTATCATAACAAGAAAATTCTCAAGAGAAATTTTTTCCCTAGCCAATCAGTCTTGTTGTTTAATTCCAGGTTGAGGTTATTCCCTGGAAAACTCAAATCTAAATGGTCAGACCCATTTCTTGTCAAGACTGTTAAACCCTATGGAGTTGTGGAGCTTGAAGATCCTGAATAAAAAAGGAGTTGGGTTGTAAACGGCCAGAGGTTGAAGCCATATTTGGGTGGTGAAGTTGAAAGACTTGCCACCATTATTCAGCTGCAGGAGAGTTAAAGATACAGGCGTCAAGCTATATGACGTTAAACGAGTGCTTCCTGGGAGGCAACCCAGTGTTTCTATCACCTTACATTTAGTTCATTTGTTAGCATAGTTGTGATCTTTTATTTTTATTTTGAGATAAGTTAACAATTTTAGCATTTACTTTCTTGATAGATACTACATACTTACTTGTGCATATTAAGACTTACACTTTTTTTTTATATGCTATTTAGAAGTTTGATTGAACATAGGCTAAGTTGTTAAGCTTTTAATTGTGTTAGTTTTGAAAGAGTTGTGTGAGTAAGTTTTGAAAACCCATTTTGTTTGGAAGGAATGATTGTGGGAATAAGAGAGAATATGGTTTGAGGTGTTGAATGTCTTAAAACAGTTAGAAGTGGCATGATCTTAGCACAAGAGAGTTTGTTTAGGAACTTAGTGAGTTAAGCTAGAGCTTTGGGCAATTGCACTGATGCATATCTCGCCCAGGTGGCTCAAGCCTCGCCCAGGCGAGTTATGCAGAAGAAAATTTATTTTGGATACTGATATGGTCACCTAGGCGAGTAAGGCTCTTGCCTGGGCGAGATTCCCTGGGAGTAAATTGTTACTCTCTGGAATTGGCTTGCCTAGGTGATGGATAGCGTCGCCTGAGCGAGAATCTCTGGAGGTTCAGGGTGCTCTCTGGTTTTGACTCGCTTAGGCGAGGAAGGGTGTCACCTAGGCGAGATGTTTAAGTGAGGTCTGCCACATCAGACTCGCCTAGGCGAGGGGTGTGTCACCTGGGCGACTGTTCAAAAAATTTCACATTTAAACGAGGGTTTCGAAACCCATTTCACTTTTTTTACTCTCTCATTCACCATTTTCTCTCCTATTCGAGTGCCATTGTGTTTGTCTCTGCTGATACACTTGTTTTTCTTGCATTATTTCGTTCCGTGTTCTTGTTCTTGTCTTCACAAAGGTAAGTGAACACTCAATCCCCTATTTTAGTGGTTTTGCATTGGTGCGGTTAGGGTAGATTCGATGTATGCTTGTTCTACTCATGTTTCTTGCTTGTTCTGTATAAATTAATGTTGATTTGGTGCACGTACATCTTTCTTGCTTATACATTGAAAATTTGTGCTCATAGGCTAGGTTTTATGCAAAAACCCTATGTTCCCATGTCAAAATTAACCTAGGTCGCCCCTAATTGCGTGCATAAATCTGGAATTTGCAGTAGGCAATGGTGTAATTAATTTTATGCTCATTCTGTGGTTGAAAGTGAAATTAATGGTTGATTTAGGTTGTTATTACAGTATGGGGCGCACAAAAACAACAACAGGAATAAACCCCAATTTGAGCAATAAAGGAAAACACAGGAGACTACCATCAACATCCCCTGATCCTCCTCCTACGAATATTTTCAGAGATAGGAGGAGGCAAGAGCGGTATGAAGAAATCAAGCATTGGTCATTCATCTCCGAGAGGAGGTGAACCTCTCTCCAGGGCAGTGCGACCACTTTATGACAAGTCTGATGAGAAGGAATTGGCTGACCTTAGCCAATCCACTGCCCAAATATGACCTAGAGATAGTTTTGGAATTTTATGAAAATGCTTGGCCATTGGAGAATGGGCCAAGTGATCAGAGGTCTCGGGTGAGAGGCAGATGGGTTGCCTATGATAGAGAGGCAATTAATGAATTCTTAGGCAACCCCATGCAGCTAGGGGAGGATGAGCAATGCGATTACCGGAGGATGAGGAGTGTCTGGAACAACTTGAATGAGGCACACGTGGCTCAGACACTTTGCCTCCCTAACCGGTCATACCAGTTGGGACAAGTTGGAAATACCCTGAGAATAAGGAGAAAAGATATGAAGACCGTCAGCCAAGTGTGGATGACATTTCTATTGGCAAACATTGTCCCCATAGGACATGTTTCTGATCTCAATGTGCCTAGATGCCACCTCCTTTATTGGTTGATGAATGAGGACATTTCTGTGGACGTGGCAAAATTCATCTCCGAAGAGATCCACAAGTTTGTTAGATTGGAAGCCAACAGAAATAACGAAAAGGTAAAAGGTTCTTTTGGGTTTCCAGCTCTTATCACCACCCTGTGTGCAGCTCAAGGGGTGGAGGTCAACCCTACTGTGAAGATCAGGCCCACCATAGATAGAAGATTTATTGAGCAAAATTGCACAAATCCTGAGGGCCAACCCATGGAGCAGCCTCAGCAGCATTACCCCTCACCTCCAGCACAGGAAGCACATCTAGATTAGCAACAACATGAGTTACAACAAGGGTCAAATCAGTGGATGATGCAGGAGATGACACGTCTCCGGGAAGGTATGGAGCACACTCACCTGCAAAACACAGCTATCTATAAAGGTATGTTGCATATGCACCAAGGGCTCTATCACCGAGTACCAGAAGGAGAGCCCAACCCTTGGATGAGCCCAGAACAGTTCCTCACATATGTATCATGGCCTAGGGACAGGTACTTTCCTGCAATAAGGAGTGGGTCTGGGCAGCACTATGGAGCAGAATGAGCATATGGACAGCAATATGGAGTAGGTAGAGCATATGGACCAACTGGTCCATATGGTGGTGAGTATGCTGCAGGTTCTCAATTTAGAGAGGAAAATGCTGGGGAAGCTGCAGGAGAGACGGAGGAGCTAGCTGATAAAATTTTGATACAGATTGCGTCAATCATGGAGAGGAGAATGAGATTTTAACTCCTCATTGAAGCTGATGCAAGCTTATGGTTTTTGATGTTTTATGAGAAACTTGATTTAATTTATGTTATTTTATTTCTTTCTTGTTATTTTTGTTATTTTTATGTTTTATTGCTTTCAGTTGGAATGTATTTAAGCCTGATGTATTTGAGCCTGATGTATTTGAGTGTCTTATTGATTATGGTGTTGTTAACTGTGTGATCATTGTGGTTTTTTTTTTGAGAAGTTAGCACACTGTATTTGTTCTTTGGCACTTAAATCTTTTACTTGAAGGCCATTGAAAAAGTTTGTGGGAGTAGTTCAAGAGAATGAAAATGTAGACTTGATTTAATTTGAATAGCTCATAGATGGAAATTTAGGTGAAACATGCAGGATTGTGTTTGAATCCTTAATCCAGTGGGATTTAGGATAAGGGTACTTGATTTGAACAAATTAAATGGTTGTAACAATAATTGACAAAACAGAGGACTTAAGACAATAGCCATGTGAGTGAGTGAATCCTAATACAGTTGAGAGTTTTCATTGTTGAATGTGCAGTTGTTGTTTCTTGATTTTCTGGTCTTTCTGCATCACATAAGGAATCATGGAAGTGATTAAGGCATTTTGTGTGAATATCTTGTTAAGCCCAGGGCCAAACAGCTAACCTGTATATATTTTGACTTTTTTTTTTGGTAACCCAGTTGAGCTGATCATTTTATTGTACCCTAACTCTAAATGCACAGTATTTTCCTACCTTGAGTCATGCTTATTTGAAAATTGGGGTGTAAATTGAATGAATGAATCAAGTATTGCAGTCCTTTTCTCCTTTCTAAAAAAAAAGAAAAGAGAAAGTAAAGAAAAGAAAAGAAAGGGAAGAGGAAGAAAAAGGGAGATTACAATTACAGAAAATAGTAGGGTCCAACAATGGGGTAGATAGAGATTACAAATGAAGCTTTAAGTCAAGTGTAAATATGCTCTCTTTCTTTTAAGCATGCATTTGAAAAATCCTGAAAAACCAATTCTTTTTTTGGAACCCAGCCCCATTACAACCTTTGAAAAGACCTTATGATCCATGTTGACTTTGTGTTTGTGATGTGACTGGAAATGAAAAGTAACTTTGATTTGCTCAAACTCAGTGGATGTAGAGAGAAACACTCACCTGTGTGGTTTTAGAGAGAATTTCTTGTTACATGTTAGTTTTGTTGCAGCTGTTTATTTGGGAGTTGAGTGTACCTGAACCTTATCTTAATTGGGTGTTGGAAACATATGTAGTTCTGCTGTGATCCTTGATCCTTGTATGAAAGTTGTTTCGATTGAATCTTGTGAATGAACTATTAATATTTGAGTATCTCTTTGAACAAACTCTGTTTTCAGTAAGTTACTTTGCTTGAGGGCAAGCAAGATTCTAGGTTGGGGGAGTTGATAAGTTCCATTAGTTAACCAATTCATATTCTCTTTTTGGTCACTTAAAGGTCTTAAATGCAAATTTTGAATTGATAATTACCCCA
Organism: Lablab purpureus; assembly: GCA_030347555.1. Classification (NCBI taxonomy): domain Eukaryota; kingdom Viridiplantae; phylum Streptophyta; class Magnoliopsida; order Fabales; family Fabaceae; genus Lablab; species Lablab purpureus. Next base: position 16,290,965 of record CM059258.1, on the reverse strand, counting down.
ATTGTTAGAATTATTTAACTTAAGCTGTTAATGGTGAATCATACTCTAAAAAGATCATTTAATCCCAATTTTTGTTGAGTTATAGGTGATCAAGGAAGAAAGGAAAGAAGAAAACATTTATGAAGACTCCAAGAGAAGAATTTAAGCCTAAATTCAAGTATTGGTTGCCTAAGCTGAATCATCTCGCCTAAGCTAAGGAGGAACGTGAGGCACTGGAGAAGTTTCGCTTAAGCGAGACATCCTTCGCTTAAGCGAGATTGGGAAACCTGATGGTGGCCACTGGACCAGTCTCGCCCAAGCGAGACCTCTGTCGCTTGAGCGAGACCACTTGTTTCGCCTGGGCGGCATTTGCTGGCTTGAGCGAAAAGTCACTAACCTAATTGCGTTTTAGGTTATATAATCGAGGAAGGGCGTAGCAGGAGGTAAGGAGCGAGAGGAGCAGCTAGAGTAGTCAGGGAAAAATCGCAGAGGCATTGAATGCTATTGGGAGAAGACAAGGGCACTTTATTGGAGGAGTCTGAATCATTCTTTCTCTGTTTCTTTCATTGGTAATGGCTACCATGAGTAGCTAAACTCTTCTTTTGGGATTAGATGTAATCTGTAGAACTCGAATATGTTTTGGTGAGATAGATATATGTGATGTTCATTTTTATACAATATTGGTGTTTCATCTTGCTTTTATCGTTTTGCATGATTCTATTTAATCACTAGTTTTGTGTTCTAGGTTTTCGGATTTGACCGGGAGGTATTTTTGAAAACTGGATTTAGATGAAATTACTTGTCATATTGTGATTCTAGGAATAGATTACATTATCTCAATAGCTTAAAACACTTGAATTTAATGCGGGATGATTTATGGGTAATTAAGGAATTGATGCACATAAATTTATCTTTTGGATTATATTTTTGAGGAATCAAGATATATGATTTTAGAGTGCTTCTTCAATATTGTGAAATTGAATATTGCTTATTTATATTTAGCTGGAACATTGAAGAGGGAAATAGAGAACATCCAATCTCAATATTTCCACATTTATAACACTTAGATTTAATTCTTGTTTTTATTTAAAATTACATAAACACAACATAAATTCATATTTACAATGAAATATGTTGATTGCTTTGTAAATATGCTTAATGAGTAAAATTATTACATTTTGAATTAACAATTCCTCGTGGGAAGGTTACTTTTATTATTTTCTATTATACTACAGTTGACATTTGGTACGCTTGCCAATAGTTTTAACAAGAATTTTTAGTTGTAATTGTTTCTCTTATGTGCCGCATGTTAAAAAATACAAACTTGACAAGAAGGCTGAATTCAAAGTTTTCATTGGTTACAACACCACTTTCAAAGCTTACATAATTTCCAACCACAAAATAAAAAAATTATTGTGACTAAAGATGTCAAATTCATGAAAAATCAATAATGAAGTTGAAATATAATAAAAAGAAGTATTCACTGCAAATCCCAAAGTTCCTTGATGATAATGTAAATGACATTCCAAATAGAGGTGATTTTTATCTAAGATTTATTAAAGATGCAATATAACTATCTTAGAAACTATTTGATTTGGAAAAATTAAAGGATGAAAAATGGAATAAAATTGTGAAGAAAAAGCTCAAAATGATTGGGAAGAATGACACACAAAAGATGGTGGAAAGCCTTTAACATGAACAATTTATGAATCAAATAATTTTATAAATCCAAGCTTTATACAAATAGTTTCATAAACAAATACAAGACAAGATTAATAGTAAAAAAATATGTTAAAGTGTTTTATAGAAAAACTAAATATTTTAAGATAAACTTTTTTCTTCTAAACAATTTAAAAACACAAAAAGAAAGTGAAGTTACTGTAATGCAAAACATATTATTCAAGGACACAATTTTTTACCAAGACACTTCCAAAACCTAAATTTGAATGATTTAGACAACAACTTGTAGTTTATAATTTTAAATTCAAATAAGAGCATAAAAATTATAATGGTTATAACTAAAAAAATATATTATATTTTATGTTATTTTAATTTAAATAAAATTTATATTAATCGATAAGATAAATATGTTTTATCGCATTTTTACATTTGTTAATAATTTAACGAATAACTCTTCTGTTCATATTATGCTCATATTGTAACGACCCAAGAAATCGCTACTTTTATCATACTTAGTATACAAACGTAACTTGTATTAACTGATAATAAAACACATTATATATATAATTTGTATTTGTATTCAATACAAAAGGGAATCTCTACTAGTACAAAATTCTATTATAAGAAATAAAAACATATATAAATATATGCGTATAACTACTACTTCATCTTCCAATATAATCCTGGGACTCCGAAGCATCCCGCTCACCTATTAAGATATCTGCTCCCGTGTAGCAAAACACGATCATCGCAGGCCAAACAATCGGCAATTGTAGGATAAGCCAATCATTCAAAAATATAACAACACAAAATAATAACATCATGTAGTATTCATCATCATATAATTCTCATGCACATTCATCATAGAACATACTTAAATGCTTTGAAATTTAATGCAACTTTAATAATTGAAAAGTAACAACACAAATCATATTATCATGTAATACACATACTCACAACATTCTCATTAACACACATAAGTAGATTATGGGCACCAACCCCAGGCTCTACTCGGTCCCACACAAACATATCGGTAGATTATGGGCACCAACCACAGGCTCTACTCGGCCCCACACAAACATATCAGTAGATTATGGGCACCAATCCCAGGCTCTACTCGGCCCCACACAAACATATCGGTAGATTATGGGCACCAACCCCAGGCTCTACTCGGCCCCACACACAAACATATCGGTAGATTATGGGCACCAACCCCAGGCTCTACTCGGCCCACACACAAACATATCGGCAGATTATGGGCACCAACCCCAGGCTCTACTCGGCCCCACACACAAACATATCGGTAGATTATGGGCACCAACCCCAGGCTCTACTCGGCCCCACACACAAACATATCGGTAGATTATGGGCACCAACCCCAGGCTCTACTCGGCCCCACACACAAACATATCGGTAGATTATGGGCACCAACCCCAAGCTCTACTCGACCCTACACACAAACATATCGATAGATTATGGGCACCAACCCCAGGCTCTACTCGGACCCACACACAAACATATCGGTAGATTATGGGCACCAACCCCAAGCTCTACTCGGCCCCGCACAAACATATCGGTAGATTATGGGCACCAACCCTAGGGTCTACTCGGCCCTACACACAAACATATCAGTAGATTATGGGCACCAACCCCAGGCTCTACTCGGCCCCACACAAACATCATAAACAATACAAAAACAAGGTTTTTCACACATTACACTCAATACAACAATAATATACAAAACATACTAATTTTATATATATAACATTAATTTTCTTAATATCAATTTATATATTTTTGAACATTAATTTCCCTGACTTGGATTTTTGTTTATTCCTTGCTCGGATGGAAAAATTGCAATCCTAATCCTTAGCTCATCTTTTATCTCAAAATCCTGGATAACATCTCCCCATAAAGAGAATTCATTGAGAAAAATCTTCAAAAACCATAAACTTTCCAAAAGAAAATTCTCAAGAATAAACGGACTTAGACTTACCCGATCACAAAACTAATCGGGTAGAACTCTTTCTTACACTGTTAGCCTCCTATTGCTTCTTCTGGATCTAGAAACCATTAGGATTTCAGTATCTAAACCTTAGGGAGAGTGTAGAGAGGGAATAGAGAGAATAGAAAGAATAGAGGTAGAGAGAATAGAAAGAATAGAGGCAGAAAGAATAGAGGTATGTGAAAACAAACTACCCAACTAGCCCTTTTTATTTTATATTGTATTATCTTTATAATCTGATATCTTTATAATATATAATGTATAATATCTGTTGATGATTTGTGATTTGATGATGTTTGTTAAAACTTGTTAATTGTGTTTCATACTGTTCTAGATGCGTGGTTAATGTTTGTTGAATGATTTAGAATTGTTTGAGATGTTAGATTACCTGTAGAAGATTAATCAATTGAATAATGATAAACTGTATTTTTATGTTTCATCAGTTAGTCTACTAATTCTACTTCTCTAGTCGACTATTTTCATTAAATGTACCAGGTATATAGGTTTAATGAAAATAACACACTGGTCTATGTCTTCAGTCGACTATTTTGTTCTTCGTACCTTCCTTATGCAGTATTACGTACAGAACGTGTTTTGACTCTTTCAAAAAGCCAAGACCCACTACATTTCGCTTTGCCTATAAATACAATCTTCGAAGACGCTCCAAGTGAGAAAGAATTGAAGAGAAAAACTCCCAAGAAGCTACAACCTTTACGTGCAAGAAGATCTACATAGAGTTTTTACATTTTCACTGTTTCTGTCAAGAACTTTCTTCTGTCACTGTAATCTTGTATTCTTGATCTCAGGTTAGAGAATGTAAGTGGGTTTTAGAACCCTGCGACTGTGATTGGGGTGATCACAGAGACTCTGGTAGAGTCTGTGAGTGAAAGTCTATTCTATAGAGCTTAGGATAGTTTCTTTTGATTTCTTGTAGAGTTCAAGAAAGGTTTGTGTGTAAAGAATACAATCTTTTATAGTGATTAGGATTTGCGGGTTGCGGATCATAGACTGGACGTAGTTCTTTTACAAAGAACGAACCAGTATAAATTTTGGTGTCATATTCTCTCTTCTCTCATCATCTGATATACTGTGCAGTAAGAACTAACCTACTATTTCAAGAATATCAGTCGACTAATTTTCTGCAAATTGAACCAGTAGTTTTTCTTTTACGAATAAGTTTCCATTAAAGCTGCATATCAATTCAACCCCCCCTTCTTGATATTATTCCGCTACTAACAATTGGTATCTAGAGCAGGTTCTTGTAAGGTACTCAAGTTCAAATCAAGAATGGGAGACAAGCTTCCCTTTGCAGAAGGTGCCTCTACCAACAGACCCCCTCTTTTTGTAGGTGCAAACTATTCATTCTGGAAGGCCAGAATGAAGATCTTTTTCGAATCGGTTGACAGAGGCGTGTGGGATGCTGTGGTTAATGGTCCATATATCCCTACGATCAAAGGTGAAGATGGAAAGCTGGTTGAAAAGTCATGGGAGCAGTGTTCTGAAACAGAGAACAAGAAGGCTCAATTCGACAGTAAGGCTAAGAATATATTAACCTCTGCTCTTAATCTTGATAAATTTTTCAGGGTTTCACAGTGCACCACAGCCAAAGAAATGTGGGACATCCTTCAAGTAACACACGAAGGCACAACTGAAGTGAAAAGGGCAAGAAAGCATACTCTCATACAAGAGTATGAGATGTTTCGAATGCAGTCTAGTGAAACCATCCAAGATGTGCAGAAACGATTCACGCACATAGTGAATCATTTACTTGGATTAGGGAAAAAGTTTGATGATGAAGAGCTTAACATAAAGGTGCTAAAATGCTTGAGTAGAAGTTGGTAGCCAAAGGTTACAGACCATTCGGAAACTAAAGATTTGACGAGTCATGAGCACTCGCAACATTGTTTGGGAAACTCAGAGAACATGAATTGGAACTGAGCAGGCTGGATCAAATCAAAAATACAGAAAAACACAGCAAAAGCTTAGCACTAAAAGCCAAGGAGTCGATTAAGAGTGATGAAGAGAAAGATGATGACAGTACTGAGTTTGCAATGCTGGTCAAAAAGTTTGGTAAATTCCTTAAAAGGAAAGACAGTTCAAAGGACAGATTTTAGAGGAGGTATACCAGAAAACTAGATTTTAATTCCTCTAACTTTTCATGTTTTAATTGTGGACATCTAGGACATCTCAAGGCAGATTGTCCTCTGTTAAATCAAAGAAAAGAAAGAAGTCCAGAAAAGAATGAGAGAAAGGACAAACGGAGTCAGTACTACAAGAAAGGAAAGAAAGCTTATATGGCATGGGATGATAGTGATTCCAGTAAATTTTCAAGTTCAGATTCTGAATCTGCAAATCAAGCCCATCTGTGTCTTATAGCCAATGATGATACTGCTAGTCAAGTAAGTTCATGTGATTCTGATATGAGTGAGAATTATGACACTCTGTTTAATGCTTTCATTGAATTTCATGATGAAGCAAAGAAGATGGAATATCAGTATAATCGACTAAAAGGACTAAATAGCTGGCTAGAAAATAAAGTGCAGGAACTGGAAGATCAAAATAGCAGACTAAAGGATGAAAACAGTCAACTAAAAGATAATGTACTGCAACTAAAAGATTCTGAAAGATCCGTAACTGATAAAAATGAATCTGCGAATTGTGAAAACTGTGTTAACCTTCAAAATAAAGTTGGTTATTTGATCAAAACATTGGCAAAGTTTCAAATTGGTCATAATACCTTAAATCAACTTTTACATTCTCAAATTGGTTTTTCAAATGGAAATGGACTTGGCTATGGAAAACATTATCATGCTGCATAGAACAAATCTTATCCCAGGAACATATTTAAAACATGTTCTTATTGTTTGAAACATGGTCATATATCTAAAGTTTGCTATGTCAAGAATTTTGGGATTTCGAGAGGTGAATTTTATTGGAAACCCAAAACACATGTTGTTCCTAACTTGAAAGGACCCAAATGGCTTTGGGGACCTAAATTTGTCAATTAAACTTTGTTTTGCAGGTCTGTCATGGAGCAAAAAGAACCTTATGGTATCTGGACAGTGGATGCTCCAAACACATGACAGGAGATAAATCAAAATTGATGAATCACAAAGAATGTGAAGCTGGAACTGTGACTTTCGGTGATAACAACAAAGGAAAAATTAAGGGATCTGGAGATATTGGCAACTGTACTTCCTCACAGATTAAAAATGTACTTTATGTTGAAGGACTAAAACACAATCTCCTAAGCATAAGTCAGTTGTGTGACAAAGGTATGAAAGTCACCTTTGATGCAAAATTCTGTGTCATTTTCAATTGTTTAACTGCAGATATAATGCACATTGGGAGAAGAGTAAACAATGTTTACATGCTGGACATCAACTCTTCAAATCACAAAGATATTTGTTTGCTAACTAAAGAAGATGATAGCTGGCTATGGCATAGAAGGTGTGGTCATGTCAACATGCAGTTGTTGAATAAAATCAGTTGCAAGAGTCTTGTTAGAGGACTTCCGAATGTGAAGTTTGTGAAGGACAAAGTCTGTGAATATTGCCAAAAAGGAAAGCAGTCCAAAAGCTCATTTGAATCAAAGAATTTCCTATCAACAAGGAGACCTCTTGAACTGCTACATCTTGATCTGTTCGATCCTTCAAGAACAGTAAGTTTAGGTAACAATTCTTATGTACTTGTAATAGTTGATGATTTCTCCAGAACTCCACAGCAAAATGGAGTTGTTGAAAGGAAAAACAGGACTCTACAGGAATGTGCAAGGACAATGTTGAGTGAGTCAAAGCTACCAAAGTATTTCTGGGCAGATGCTGTATCAACTGCTTGTTATGTACTCAATAGAGTGTTACTTAGACCTATACTAGATAAAACACCATATGAGCTTTTGAATGATAAAATACCTAGTATTGCATATTTTAAAGTCTTTGGATACAGGTGCTTTATACTCAACAATGGAAAAACATCATTAGGTAAATTTGATGAGAAAGCTGATGATGGCATTTTTCTTGGTTATTCATTGACTAGCAAAGCATACCGTGTTTTCAACAAGAAGAATTTAACTGTAGAAGAGTCTATCCATGTTGTGTTTGATGAGATTTTATGCCAAAAAGAGAGAAAAGGTAACTCTCTTGTAGGTACCGATGATGAGACACCTGAGGAATCCAAGAAAAATGAAGATGCTTGCGAAAAAGTCTGCTGAAACCGTCGAGCAGGATGAACAAGTCGACTATAATCCTGATTCAGTCGACTACCCTGCAGCACACAGTACATTACCTAAATCCTGGAGAACACAAAAAGGGCTATCTCTGGACAACATTATTGGGAATGTTGAGAAGGGAGTGACTACTCGTAACTCTTTGAATGAATTCTGTAATCATATGGCCTTTGTTTCTCAAATAGAACCAAAGAATATTAATGATGCATTGCTTGACCATAATTGGATAACTGCTATGAATGAAGAACTGAATCAGTTTGTTAGGAATGATGTTTGGAAACTAGTTCCTAGGAATAATACAATGAATGTGATAGGAACTAAATGGGTTTTCAAAAATAAGCTAGATGAAAATGGTATTATTACTAGAAACAAAGCTAGACTTGTAGCAAAAGGGCATAATCAGGAAGAGGGCATAGACTATGATGAAACTTATGCACCTGTTGCTAGATTAGAAGCTATTAGGCTATTGCTTGCATACGCATGTCTTAATTGCTTTAAACTTTATCAAATGGATGTCAAAAGTGCTTTTCTTAATGGTTTCATAAATGAAGATGTATATGTTGAACAACCACCTGGTTTTATTGACTCTAAGCTTCCTAACCATGTCTTCAAACTCAAAAGGCTTTGTATGGTCTTAAGCGGGCACCAAGACAGGTGGTATGAGAGACTCACAACCTTTCTCATATCACAAGGCTTTAAAAGAGGAGTCGTGGATAAAACTCTCTTTATCAAGAAAGTTGTAAATGATCTTATGATTGTACAAATTTATGTTGATGACATAATTTTTGGTTCATCTAATCCTCTTTGTGCCAAGAGTTTGCGGAATCTATGCAATGCGAATTTGAAATGTCTATGATGGGAGAATTGAATTTCTTCCTAGGATTGCAGGTGAAACAAATGGAAAATGGAACTTTCATTAGTCAAGCCAAATACTGCAATGAATTACTGAAAAAGTTCAATATGGAGAGCTGTAAAGAATCAAATACACCAATGTCATCAAACTGCGATCTTGATGTTGATGAATCGGGAAGCTCTGTTGATGCAACTATGTACAGAGGGCTGATTGGATCTTTGCTTTACATCACGACTAGCAGACACTGATATCATGTTTGCAGCTTGTCTTTGTGCAAGATTCCAAGCAAATCCAAAGGAGTCACATTTCACAGCTGCCAAACGTATCTTAAAATACCTCAAAGGAACTGTGAATGTGGGATTATGGTACTCAACTGGTAGTGAGTTAAATCTTGTTGGATATACTGACTCTGGTTTTGCAGGTTGCAAATTAGACAGAAAAAGCACCAGTGGAACATGTCATTTGTTTGGTAATTGCTTAATTTCATGGACAAGCAAGAAACAAGCATGTGTTGCACTCTCAACAGCTGAAGCCGAGTACATTGCAGCTGGTAGTTGTACAGCACAGATTCTATGGTTGAAGCAACATCTAAGTGATTTCAATCTACATCTTTCTGATATACCAATCTTGTGTGATAATACCAAGTGCAATCAACTTAACTAAAAATCCTATACAACATTCCGTAACCAAGCACATTGAAATAAGACATCATTTTATAAGAGATCACATTGAAAAGAAGGATTGTAGGATTGAATTCATTTCTACAAATGATCAGCTAGCTGATATATTCACTAAGCCACTTAGTCGTGAAAGATTTTTCAAACTTAGAAATGAATTGGGTATCCTAAATATTAATCATATCTCTTAAAATTTCTTCTGCTGAGATGATTAGTTTGTTAATTTCATGAAACAGTCGATTTATTTCATTAAACTGACAGCAGTGTATTACTGTTTCAAAAATAATCTGCTTATTTTCAGGAAATAACAGACTTATCTCATTTATTGCACCTGATGTTGTTGAACAAACCCATTAATTGCTTTGACTAGCTGACTAATCTTAGTAATCACAATTAAATTCAATTGCAGTTCCAAGAAATCAGTGTTTAATCAAATCAATTCAGTCATTTCTGTAAAACAAATGGTTCAATGCATTTTAAATTCACAGCATGAACAGTTTTAGCCACATGTGCACTTGCTTTATTGGGTTTCAGATGTGGTTTTCCATTTTTCAAAGTATTCTCTGCATTTCTCTGAAGTCTGAGCACCTGTGGTTGAGTCCAAATCTGCTCAAAATATTTTGACCATTAACTCACTGCTGAACATGTATTCGTATCCCCTGTTTGGTCTATATATGTTGAATTTCTCTTTAAGACTAACACTTGCATTCTCCATACTCTGTATCTCTGCATATTTTCTATCGCTCATCCTTTCGCTCTCCAGTTTTGAAATGACGAATAGTGATGATTCAGACGCTCCTATTGGAAATTTGTTTCAAAGATTAAGAAGATCAATGAGGAACAAAAAATCCTCACGATCAACAGCTGCTTCATCAGGTAGAAGAACAAGGGGTTCTACATCCGAGACACAAACAGATCCCATTGAGATTCCTGAGCAAACTGTTGATCCTTCAGAAAGGCGATTTCCAAAAAGGTATAAATTGAGGGTGAGACTCCCTCAACAGGTGAATCCTCCACCACCTCCTTCTCCTCCTACTGAAGAAGCCAATGAGGAGACTGAGTCAGATGAAGTTGATGAAGATGAAGACACTGAAGTTGCTGTCTCTGTAGAACAAAGGATGATGATGAAACAGATTCTAACTCCAAAGATCTTGAAGTTTAGTCGGTTGGAGACCGAAAATCTGAATTTTGTGCGGAACTCTCTTCAAGCCACGGAATCTTCGACAGCTTGTAGAGCTTGAAGGTAACTTTTATGTTGACCTTGTTAAGATTTTCTATACTAACTTGAAAGTCGAAAATAGTGTTCTTGTATCCAATGTAAAAGGCAAAGAGATTCGCATAGATAATACCATATGGAGGGGTATTGCTCGGATCGAGAAATCATGGTTTAAAGATCGATAAAGGCAACACAAGTTCATTGCCAAACTTCAACAAAGAAGTCGTTTATAAAGATTGCCTAAGGCATTGTGATGAGGCGATGATTATCAAGTACAATGTTGGTCGTATGAAGAGAGATGATAGATCGTCGGCTTTCTTTCTCGCATGGCAACTCATACCTAGGGGGAGCAACCATGCACAGCTTATGGAGGAGGACTTGGCTTTGCTGCACTGCTTAAAAAATCGGATTATTGTGAACTGGGTCTATGTCATTAAAGACCACATGTTTAAAGCAAAAGGTTGAATGAACACAAACTTCCCTATGCCATACTGATTTCCAAATTCCTAGATTACTTTGATGTTCCAACTGATGGAGAAACTACAAAAATTGTCAACCACAAGCATATGTTTGACAATTATTATCTCACGGAAGATGGGATTATCCAAAGTAAATGGAGATTGGACATATGAAGTCGGCACTTCTTCCGGACAAGGAGGAACTTTTAATGCGGGAACCTCATCAAGACCAAAGCAGTTACACAAAGATACCGGATGATTCCTTATTGTGCACCACCTTCATATCGTGGAGTCCCTATGTCTGAATTTGAAAGAATGCTTTTATCTCGTCTTAATGATCTAACCTCTATGCAGCATAATACACACGAAACCATGGTGGCCAGGTTCACCAATATAGATGAAGAAATAGAATTAATTCAACTTCAACTTGCTGAGTTGCAAGTTACTGCTGAGAACTTTGCTGGTTCAAATGCACAAACCACTTCGGAAGCTATGGAAGTGGATGACGAAGAGGATAAAGAAGAGGATGAGGACAATGAGGATGAAGAATGATCCTATCTGCTGTTATTTTATGCTTTCTGCATTTTATTTCAGTTTTAAGAACAATCTTTAATGGTCTGTAATAACTGTTATAACTATTCTCTGATATATCTGCACTTTTGAACACTATATAACTGCTATACCTGCTATTTGCTAATGTCAAAGGGGGAGATAATCTACCATCTCTTCTCTTTGTGTTTGTTTTGTTTTGCAGGTTGACATCATCAAATAGGGGGAGTTTGCTGATGATTTGTGATTTGATGATGTTTGTTAAAACTTGTTAATTGTGTTTCATACTGTTCTAGATGCGTGGTTAATGTTTGTTGAATGATTTAGAATTGTTTGAGATGTTAGATTACTTGTAGAAGATTAATCAATTGAATAATGATAAACTGTATTTTTATGTTTCATCAGTTAGTCTACTAATTCTACTTCTCTAGTCGACTATTTTCATTAAATGTACCAGGTATACAGGTTTAATGAAAATAACACACTGGTCTATGTCTTCAGTCGACTATTTTGTTCTTCGTACCTACCTTATGCAGTATTACGTACAGAACGTGTTTTGACTCTTTCAAAAAGCCAAGACCCACTACATTTCGCTTTGCCTATAAATACAATCTTCGAAGACGCTCCAAGTGAGAAAGAATTGAAGAGAAAAACTCCCAAGAAGCTACAACCTTTACGTGCAAGAAGATCTACATAGAGTTTTTACATTTTCACTGTTTCTGTCAAGAACTTTCTTCTGTCACTGTAATCTTGTATTCTTGATCTCAGGTTAGAGATTGTAAGTGGGTTTTAGAACCCTGCGACTGTGATTGGGGTGATCACAGAGACTCTGGTAGAGTCTGTGAGTGAAAGTCTATTCTATAGAGCTTAGGATAGTTTCTTTTGATTTCTTGTAGAGTTCAAGAAAGGTTTGTGTGTAAAGAATACAATCTTTTATAGTGATTAGGATTTGCGGGTTGCGGATCATAGACTGGACGTAGTTCTTTTACAAAGAACGAACCAGTATAAATTTTGGTGTCATATTCTCTCTTCTCTCATCATCTGATATACTGTGCAGTAAGAACTAACCTACTATTTCAAGAATATCAGTCGACTAATTTTCTGCAAATTGAACCAGTAGTTTTTCTTTTACGAATAAGTTTTCATTAAAGCTGCATATCAATTCAACCCCCCCTTCTTGATATTATTCCGCTACTAACAATATCTTTATGATCTAATATCTTTATAACTAAATTTCTTTATAATCTAATATTTTTATAGCTGAACATCTTTATAATATAATATCTTTATGATATAATATTTTTATAACTAAATATCTTTATAATATAATATTTTTATGATGAGTCATTATTTTCCCTTATTTTCTTACCTTTCTGTACTTGTTTTCATCTCTAATTTGTGCTTAATTGTTTATATTTTGTACTAATTTCTATTAGGGCTATATTTGGACCAACAATTCATATTTTAATTAATTTGAATTTTCTAAGTTTAATTATTCCAATTTTTATTTTCAGGGCAGTTTAAAATTATTTTGGGCTTGGGAATTAATTCATGGACTTCAAGAGGAGCTGCCACGTCACAACTTGGACCAGATTTGTTTCTTTGGTTTTTGGGCCCAATGGGTCTAGGGTTTCATGCCCATGCAGACGTGAGAGTGCAGCTACAAGTAGGACAACTGAGGGAGAGCGAAGACAGACGGAGCGCGGCACAACACGACAGCAGTAGTAGGATTAGGGTTTCTTTTACGATTTTGCCTTGCGGCAGCAGATATTTCTTTTAGGTTTACGTTTTCAATTTGAATTTCAATTTCAGTTTTCAATTTCGTTTTCGTTTTATGTTTTAAATTTCGTTTTCGTTTTCAATTTCAATTTCAGTTTTAGTTTTCAATTTTGTTTTACGTTTTACGTTTTACATTTTAAATTTCGTTTTCGTGTTCTCTGCAATGCATTTTATATTTTCTAAATTAATGGAAGGCTAAAACCCCAGGGTGGGGCTCTTGGGCATGCTGCACTCACTGATGGAGGTTCTGTGCGTTTTTTTTTGGCTTTGTACATTTGATTCTCCAATGTGAAGTCTCTGTTCTGGAGGATGCTTAATCCCTTGGAAGGAGACCTTACAAGGTTCACGTTTGCTTAATTCGTGTAGGGAAGTCTTGGGTTAACTTTCACTTAGTTGGTTAATCTAGACCGAACAAGGATTAAACGGACTAATAATCTGTTGTGAGCCAAGGATGTTAGAGATGCATTGTGTTCAAGAGTCTTGCCTATTTTAATTACTGCAATTAATTTGTTGTTTGTCTGCTATATTTAAATTAACTGTTATCTGTCGAAAACCCCCCCATTGCATGTAGGGGAGTAACTTCTTCTAGTACTACATTTAATTGTTTTTTATTTGACCGAGTACGGCATCGATCAAATTTGGCGCCGTTGCCGGGGACCAACGTTTCTGTCCAAAGGTTGTGTTTTGTGTTGCTGCGTGTTTCAGTGTTGTGTTGTGTTGAATTCGTAATATTTTTTGTTTTGTTTTGCAGCAACGTGTTTGGTTATCTAATTGTTTCGTATTTTTTTTTGTGGTATTGTTACGTGTTGCATTGCAGGTGTAGCAAAAGAAACAAGGGAATTTAGAATTGAGGAGCTGTAGCTGCAGAATAGTGCCGGAACAGTAACCCGATTTTCTCAATTTTTGTTTTAATAGCTAGACTTGTTATTTTTGTTTGAATTTTTTTGTGCACATTTCTTTTGACCCATATTTTATTTGAAAAATCCCATAAGCACATATAGTGGTCTCGATTTTAATAACCGAAAATTGGTTTTAGAAAACTTTAAACAGCCATAACTTTTGCCTCGGTTATCAGAATTGGACATATTATATATGCATTTGGTGTAGAAAAATGAGATCTACATGACGGCCAATACGCAAAGCGAATTGGGGTAAGTAAATCTCCAAAAAAAGGCCGTTTTCTATTTTATTTTTATTTTTGAAGTTTTATTGCTCCTATTTTTCATATTTTCTGGTAGTAGTTTATATAGCTATCCTTTGAATTTTGCTTTTAAATTTGGTGTACTGTCTTTTCATGATTTTAGGGTGTTACTCACAAAATTTTAGATTATTTGGACTTCGTTTGAGTATAGTTCCAGTTTTACGTATGCTTATGTGTGAAATGCACGATAGTGCATGACTAGAGCCAATCCAGGACAATTACAACCCTTTGATCCTGAAATAGATAGGACCTTTCATAGATTAGTTAGGAACTCTAGGAATTTGTCTTTAGATTCTATATCATTAGATACCATTAGTTTAAGTAGTTCTGAGCATTCTCCCTCTGTGTCTGAAAACTTTAATTCTGTGCATTTTGATTCTGATTCTAATTCTGCTGACTTTCACACTGAGAACATTATGGCTCAGCCTCCACCTCGTGAGAGGACTCTTAAGGAGCTGGCGGCACCTGATTTCACTTACGAAAGCTTGTGCATTCAGTATCCTGAGGATGTTTCATATGTTCTAAAGACTGGATTAATACATTTGCTACCCAGGTTCCATGGTCTTGCAGGAGAATGTCCACACAAACATCTGAAGGAGTTCCATATAGTTTGTTCCTCCATGAAGCCACAAGATGTTTTACAAGATCACATCTTTTTTAAGGCATTTCCACACTCTTTGGAAGAAGGTGTTGCTAAAGACTGGTTGTACTACCTTGCGCCCAGATCCATCACTAGTTGGGACGACCTTAAGAGAGAGTTCCTGAATAAATTCTTCCGTGCTTCCAGAACAACAGCAATCAGAAAAGATATTTCAGGAATCCGACAGATGAGTGGAGAGACCTTGTACGAGTACTGGGAGAGATTTAAAAAATTATGTGCAAGCTGTCCCCACCATCAGATTTCTGAACAGCTCTTATTGCAGTACTTTTATGAAGGCCTCAATAGTATGGAGAGGAGTATGATTGACGCTGCCAATGGAGGAGCTCTTGGTGACATGACCCCTACAGAGGCTAGAAACTTAATTGAAAAAATGGCCTCCAATTCTCAACAATTCAGTGCCAGAAGCGATGCTATTGTTCTCAGGGGAATTCATGATGTGCCTGATTCTTCTTCATCTGCAGATAGGAAGCTTGAGGGAAAGCTTGATGCCTTGGTCAATTTGGTCACTCAGCTTGCCATGAACCAGAAATCTGCATCTACATCTGTGACAAGGGTTTGCGGCATTTGCACATCAATTTACCATTATACAGATCAGTGTCCATCAGTGCAGCAGCCTTCTGATGTTCATGCTCCTCAAGCCTATGCTGCAAACATCTACAATAATAGACAGCCGCAGCAGAATTATGATCTGTCCAGCAATAGATATAACCCAGGATGGGGAATCATCCTAATCTTAGATGGTCTCCGCAGCAGCAGCAACAACAACATCCTGCACCACCATTTCAGAGTTCTGTTGGTCCCGGTCCAAGCAGACCTTATGTACCTCCACCAGTACAACAGCAATATCACAGGCAGCAAAATGAAGCTCCTGCACCACCCCCACCTCCTCAATTTTCTACTTCTGAACCTTCATTGGAGGAGTTAGTCAGGCAGATGACTCTCCAAAATATGCAATTCCAGCAAGAGACCAGAGCTTCCATCCAGAGCTTGACAAATCAGATGGGGTAGATGGCTACTCAACTGAATCAGGCACAGTCACAAAATTCAGATAGATTGCCTTCTCAAACTGTGCAGAATCCGAAAAATGTTAATGCCATCACATTGAGGTCGGGCAAACAGATTCACATACCCGCTGCAGTACCTTCATCAGTTTCTGCACCTCAGCCTGTTTCTGCACCTGAGCAAAGTAATGAGCAACCAGTTGTGCCCGGAATTTTCATGCAGGTAGACCTTCTTCCAGCACCAGTTCTGATTTGCAGCAGCCACCTCCTATCCCTCTTCCTTTCCCTCCAAAATTGATTCCAAGCAAAAAGATGGAAGAACTGGATAAGGAGATATTGGAGACCTTCAAGAAAGTAGAGGTGAACATACCTCTGCTTGATGACATCAAGCAAATCCCGAGATATGCAAAATTCTTGAAGGAGCTGTGCACTCATAAGAGGAAAATGAAGGGCAATGAGAGAATCAGCATGGGCAGAAATGTATCTGCTTTGATAGGTAAATCTATTCCGCACATTCCTAAAAAATGTAAGGACCCAGGTACTTTCTGCATACCTTGTGTTGTAGGGAATAATAGATTTGAAAATTCCATGCTTGATTTGGGTGCTTCTATAAATGTCATGCCTCTGTCTATATTTAAATCTCTGTCTCTTGGACCTCTGCAACCTACGGGTGTGGTCATACAGTTGGCAAATAGAAGTGTTGCCCACCCTACAGGTTTCATTGAGGATGTGTTAGTTCGGGTTTGTGAACTGATTTTTCCTGCTGATTTCTATGTGCTTGACATGGAGGACGAATTCTCCCATGGATCTGTGCCAATCATTTTTGGCAGACCATTTTTGAAAACAGCCCGAACTAAGATTGATGTGTATGCTGGTACATTGTCCATGGAATTTGGTGATAGTATTGTCCATTTTAATATTCTTGATGCCATGAGACATCCATCTGAAGATCATTCTGTTTTTCGTGGCCGAGATACTCGATGTCTGTTGTTGATGAGTATGTTTCGATTTTCATTCTTTGCATGATAAGAAACATTATTTTCTATCCGATCCAGTATACTTCTCTCAATAGCACTCGAATCGAATATGTTTCGAATCGGTTTCGAGTTTGAGCTCTGTTCGATGTGTTGGGTGCTGTACCGCACCTCTTGGTCTTAATTCTTTAGAGTCGAATGCGCTAACCATGTTGCAGGAAGTACACATGAATCTGACTTGCAGGTTGAGGTACATGTTGTGGAACCCTTAGTTCCTTCTACTGCTTAGCCATCTCCCATTCCGCACTTGAAACCTTTACCGTAAAACCTCAAGTATGCCTACTTGGAGGATGATCGAAGTCGCCGATGATCATTTCCACCTCCCTTGATGTCGTTCAAGAGGCGAGGTTGTTGCATGTTCTAAAAAGCATAAGAAAGCCATCGGTTGGACCCCGGCGGACATTCCCGGTATCGACCCATCCACATGTATGCACAGGATACGCTTAGAGGATCGGAGCTAAGCCGGTGAGGCAGCCGCAGAGGCGACTCAACCCCGTCATTTTGGACGTAGTAAAGAAGGAGGTGACCAAGCTTCTTCAGCCGGGATCATTTATCCTATATCGGATAGTCGATGGGTGAGTCCGGTCCAGGTGGTACCCAAGAAGATAGGCCTCACTGTTGTGAAAAATAAGAAGAATGAGCTCATTCCCACTAGAGTGCAAAACAGCTTGGAGAGTCCGCATTGACTACCGAAGGTTGAATCAAGCAACACGGAAAGATCATTTTTCGCCGCCCTTCATTGATCGGATGCTTGAGCGCCCGCGGGTAAATCTCACTACCGCTTTCTTGATGGTTTTTCCGGTTATTTTCAAATCCATATTGCTCCCGAGGATCAAGAGAAAACCACATTCACCCGCCCTTTGGCACTTTTGCCTATAGGAGGATGCCCTTTGGCTTATGCAATTCCACTGGCACATTCCAACGGTGCATGCTTAGTATTTTTTC
Source organism: Lablab purpureus (assembly GCA_030347555.1). Lineage (NCBI taxonomy): Eukaryota > Viridiplantae > Streptophyta > Magnoliopsida > Fabales > Fabaceae > Lablab > Lablab purpureus. Next base: position 16,272,702 of record CM059258.1, on the reverse strand, counting down.
TGATTTTCTTGCAAAATCGCATAAAGGTGTTTATGGATGATTTCACTGTTTACGGATCCTCTTTGATGCATGCTTAGATAATTTGGATAGAGTGCTTAATAGATGCATTGAAACTGATCTTGTTCTAAATTTTGAAAAATGTCACTTCATGGTAGAACAGGTATAGTTTTAGGGCATATTATTTCTAGTAAGGGCATAGAAGTAGATCCCGCAAAAATATCTCGTTATTTAACAATTGCCTTACCCTCTTGCGTGCGAGAGGTGCGATCTTTTCTTGGCCATGCAGGTTTCTACAGACGCTTCATCAAAGATTTCAAGTAAGAAGGCCCTTCCACTCGTCCAATCCGCTCTAGAAGGATGTTGACTTTATTTTTTATGACAGTGTAAACGAGGCTTATGATCGCCTCAAGGAAGCATTGACAACCACTCCAATCATTCAGGCACCGGATTGGACACTCCCATTCGAGCTGATGTGCGATGCATCCAATTATGCATTGGGGGCTGTCCAGGCACAGAGGGTTGACAAGTTTCCTCGGGTGATATATTATGCTTCCAGGACTTTGGATGCTCGCTCAAGCAAACTACACCACTAACGTAAAAGAGTCGCTTGCTATTGTTTTCGCTCTTGATAAATTTAGATCATATTTGCTTGGTTCTCGTGTTATTGTTTATACCGACCATGCAGCTCAAGTACCTGCTAAAAAGGTCGAGTCAAAGCCCGGATTGATCGGTGGATGCTCTGCTCCAAGAATTTGATCCGGATATCCGTGACGGAGTGGAGCACGTAATTTGGTAGCGCACCATCTCAGCAGGATTGAAAGAGCCGAGGATAATGTCGACGCCTTGCCCATCCAGGACAATTTTCCCGATGAAAATTTGCTCACTTTCTCTTCTGTTTCTTCCGTTTCTACCACCCCTTGGTTTGCAAATATTGTTAATTTTTAGTTGCTTCGTTTTTCCTCCCTTAGCATCACGAGCTCAAATTGATAAAATTAAGAGTGATGCTAAGCATTATATTTGGGATGACCTCTATTTGTGGAAGTTATGCAACGACTGGTAATCGTGAGATGTATTCCGGATCATGAGATTGACTCTGTCCTCGCAGTTTTGTCACTCTTCCGCACTGTGAGGCCATCTAGGCATTCAGAGGACAGCTCGCAAAGTGCTCGATTGTGGTTTATACTGGCCCACCATCTTTAGAGATGCGTGGAAGATTTGTAGCACTTGTGAGCAGTGTCAACGAGCAGGAGGATCCCTTACATGGAGACAACAGATGCCTCAGCAACCCATGTTGTTCTGTGAGGTGTTTGATGTCTGGGGTATTGATTTCATGGGTCCCTTTCCTATTTCTTTTGGTTTTTCCTACATTCTTTTAGTCGTTGATTATGTTTCGAAATGGGTGGAAGCCAAAGCCACCGTGACTAATGATGCTCTGGTTGTTGTGGATTTTGTTAGATCTCACCTATTTTGCAGGTTTGGAGTACCCAGAGCCATTGTTAGTGATCAAGGCACCCATTTCTGTAACAGATCTATACAGGCTTTGCTCAAGAAGTATGGGGTGGTGCACAAAATTTCTACACCCTACCACCCTCAAACCAACTGGCAAGCCGAAATTTCAAACAGGGAGATCAAGAGAATCTTAGAGAAGATTGTCCAACCCAACGTAAAAGATTGGAGTAACAGGTTGGATGATGCTCTTTGGGCGCATAGGATCGCCTACAAAGCACCCATAGGGATGTCCCCTTATCGGGTTGTCTTTGGTAAGGCATGTCATTTACCCGTTGAGATTGAGCATCGGGCCTATCGGGTCGTGAAGACTTGCAATTTCTCCATAGATCAGTCTGGTGAGGAAAGGCGGTTGCAACTAAATGAGCTTGATGAGATCCGCTTAGAAGCCTACGAGAATTCAAAATTCTACAAGGAAAAAACCAAGAAGTTCCATGACAGCTTGATAGCTAGAAAGGATTTCATGGTTGGCCAGAAAGTTCTGTTATACAATTCTCGACTAGGACTCATGGGTGGTAAGTTACGATCAAAGTGGATTGGACCTTTGTTGTTACTAATGTTTATCCTTATGGTACAGCTTGAGATCAAAAGTGAATCCACATATAAGAGCTTTAAGGTCAACGGCACCGTCTCGAAGCCCTTCCTCAGACAATCCTTCTTTGTTGGATGTCGTTGTGGAGGAGATGTCTCCGCTTGACCCCGCTTCTCTCCCACCATGACTTAGGGAGTTTTCTTTTCCTTCTCCCTCTTTACTTTTTATTGCACTTGTCCGGATCTATTGATTGTTCTGATTTCTCCGATCTTCTGCTTGTGCCACATTGGGACAATGTGTAGTTTAAGTGCTGGGGGAGACTGTTCTTTGTTTAAGTCTTTCTTGTTGTTTTTTTTTTAGTTTGAGTCTTTGTTGTGTTTACAGTTTCGCATATTTCCTTTTGATTTCTGGGTTTTGTTTAGGTTGTAGGCTCTTACTTCACTCTTGGATACGAGTTGCTTGATACTCGTATGGATTGAAATCCTTATTTTTCTCTCGCTTGGAACGATGATTATGAGGCTTGAGAGGTTGATTTAATTGTGACAGAAGTTATACCATGTGTGAGGATTTGAGCCACTATCTATTCTTTCTCGTGTGTTATGCCTCTTGATTGCTTGCACAGTTGCCTTGTCTTGACTCTGTTTGATACTTCTTGATTCACATGCATGTTTGGACATGATTAAGGCATTTGTTCTCATAAGCCCTTGGCCAAATAAGCTTACCCTGAATTAATTCCTTTGTTAACCCCTCGTTGAGCCTCGCATTCCCTTTCTTTGTTTGAAGCTCATTACAAGCCTTAAGTGAAAAACCTATGATTACCTTAACCTTAGGGAATTTTTGGAGCTTTGGAATCGTTTTGGGAATAAGTTCTTGAATAAGTGTGGGGGTGTCTCATTGGTTATTTTATTTTGGCTAGTTGGTTCTTTCTGCTGTACATATCTTAACGTTTCATGATATATTGTTTATTCATTGCTAAAAAAAGAAAAAAAAGAAGAAGAAAAAGAAAAAGTGGTTTTGTTTGAGGCAAAGGAAAAGGAATGGTGTTAGAGGTTTATTAGAGGTTTTTGGGTTTGCTCTTATGCTTATTTCTCACTTATTCCCCATTGCTCCTCTAGTTCCTCTGGTTTGTAGATACTTATCCTATATTTTATCCTCTACACTGTCCTTGACCACATTACAACCCTGGAAAGACCTTATGATCCTTATGTGCATGTTTATTAGGTGTTGATTTTAGAGGCTTGCCAAGTCTATCTGCTGCTTGTTTTTCATGAGTGCTTTGAGAGTATACAGTTACCTAGACACTTGAGAGATACAATGATACAGTGCATCTTGTGAGATTCTGTTGTTTTTAATTCACCTCTTGATGTTGACTGATTGTCTTACCATGTTTTGGCATGTTTGGATGATTTCCATAAGTATCTAGTTTCTCTGATTCTTTGTGTGTTGGATGTTGTCTACTCCCTTTCTGTTCCCAGGATTCATTAAGGAGTGCGTAAATCTATTTGTTTTCTTGTGTGTCTTCTTGTTTCTGTTTCTTCCAGTTGCGTCGCTCTCGTTGATATCTTTGGAGTTGTTCCTTGCTTTGAATTTTGATTTTGCCCAGGACTGCAAAAGAATAAATGTGGGGGAATTTGATGAGTCATTATTTTCCCTTATTTTCTTACCTTTCTGTACTTGTTTTCATCTCTAATTTGTGCTTAATTGTTTATATTTTGTACTAATTTCTATTAGGGCTATATTTGGACCAGAAATTCATATTTTAATTAATTTGAATTTTCTAAGTTTAATTATTCCAATTTTTATTTTCGTAGGCGCTTTAAAATTATTTTGGGCTTGGGAATTAATTCATGGACTTCAAGAGGAGCTGCCACGTCACAACTTGGACCAGATTTGTTTCTTTGGTTTTTGGGCCCAATGGGTCTAGGGTTTCATGCCCATGCAGACATGAGAGTGCAGCTACAAGTAGGACAGCTGAGGGAGAGCGAAGACAGACGGAGCGCGGCACAACACGGCAGCAGTAGTAGGATTAGGGTTTCTTTTACGTTTTTGCCTTGCGGCAGCAGATATTTTTTTTTAGGTTTACGTTTTCTTCAGAATTCGTTTACTGTTCTATTGTTTCGCAATTTCAGTTTACGTTTTCAATTTCAATTTCAATTTCAGTTTTCAATTTCGTTTTCGTTTTACGTTTTAAATTTCGTTTTCGTTTTCAATTTCAATTTCAGTTTTAGTTTTCAATTTCGTTTTACGTTTTACGTTTTAAATTTTTTTTTCGTCTTCTCTGCAATGCATTTTATATTTTCTAAATTAATGGAAGGCTAAAACCCCAGGGTGGGGCTCTTGGGCATGCTGCACTCACTGATGGAGGTTCTGTGCGTTTTTTTTTGGCTTTGTACGTTTGATTCTCCAATGTGAAGTCTCTGTTCTGGAGGATGCTTAATCCCTTGGAAGGAGACCTTACAAGGTTCACGTTTGCTTAATTCGTGTAAGGAAGTCTTGGGTTAACTTTCGCTTAGTTGGTTAATCTAGACCGAACAAGGATTAAACAGACTAATAATCTGTTGTGAGCCAAGGATGTCAGAGATGCATTGTGTTCAAGAGTCTTGCCTATTTTAATTACTGCAATTAATTTGTTGTTTGTCTGCTATATTTTAATTAACTGTTATCTGTCGAAACCCCCCCCCATTGCATGTTCAATCTTTATAATATATAATGTATAATATCTTTATGATCTAATATCTTTATAACTAAATATCTTTATAATCTAATATTTTTATAACTGAACATCTTTATAATATAATATTTTTAAGATATAATATTTTTATAACTAAATATTTTAATAATATAATATTTTTATAAATGAATATCTTTATAACTGAATATTTTTATTAATCTAATATCCTTATAATAAAATATCTTTATTGTTGATGATTTGAGATTTGATGATGATTACAAAGCTTTGATGATTGTTTTTAGAATATGTTGGGTTTGTGATTAATGGTTCTTAATTGATTTATCTTTATAACTGAATATTTTTATTAATCTAATATCCTTATAATAAAATATCTTTATTGTTGATGATTTGAGATTTGATGATGATTACAAAGCTTTGATGATTGTTTTTAGAATATGCTGGGTTTGTGATTAATGGTTCTTAATTGATTTAGCATTTCTAGAGATGATAGATTATTTGTATATGATTAACGAATTGAAATATGATAATCTGTTGATTTTATAATTCATCAATTAGTCTGCTAATCCTGTTCCTTTAGTTGACTATTTTCATTAATGTACCAGGAATGTTGGCATATTTCAAGTCCAGAGTTTTATGAAGACCTACAGTTTTGATGATGAAGTTTTTAGGAAGTTTCAATCAACATTTAAGACTTGTGTCATCTCACAAAGGAAGGTTGCTTGATAAGAAAGGAAAGGCATAAAGAGCATTCAAAGCTTTCAAGAGAGAAGATTGATGAAGATTTTCTCAAAGAGCTGAAAGATCAAAGATAGAAGGTTCTGTTTTGGGTGTTGGATAAAAAGAGTAAGTCATAAATCCCATTCAAGACCTTCCCAAACAAGAGAGCAAGGTGTTTTCTCGCAAAAACGTTTTTCTACGCTTTTAATCGATTACCATACGTAGATAATCGATTATTTAACTTAAAATTTGTTTTAAAAATGTTTAACGAGCTAAATAATCGATTAAGTGTCTTTGATAATCGATTATATTGATTCTGGGTTAATATAATCGATTATGGCCTTAATCTAATCGATTAAATCAGACGATTTCAGTTTTCCGGTTTTTTTAACATGATATAATCGATTAAGCTTTTAACATAATCGATTAAATGAGTCGCTTTTGTGAAATTAATTCTAAATCAACCTAAGAATGGAAACTTTGGAGCATTTTCGAATTATAAAATGAAAGAGAATGTCTTAGGTTCTACACATCCGAACAAACACGAAATATTCAAAGTGTTTCGCGCCTTAGCTTTTTCAAAGCCGCTTTCCGCTTCTCTTCGCTTTGATCAAGTCTTTGGAAGTGGTGATCATTGTGCTTAAGCTTTCTATCCAGCACATTTCAGGTGTATTCTTTTACTGTTTTCTGTAAAGGGGAAAATTCATCCCTTGGATCTGTTCTAAGGGAGGTGTTTCATCTCTTGTGTGTCAAGAGAGGTGGGTTTCATCCTCAGTGTGTCTGGGGAGGTGTTTCATCCTTAGTTTGTCTGAGGAGGTGTTTCTTTATCTTTATTTTGTTATTGCATGAATTGGTGTTTGTAATTTCAATTTAAAGATAGTGGGAAAATCATCACGTATTTGTGGTGGTTGGGAACTGGATGTAGGATTGGCTTAATCCGAACCAGTATAAATCTCTGTGTTCTTTCTCTTTCTCTTTATCTTTTATTTGTGGATCATTATTACAATTGCTAATCCCAACCGCGATAATCAAAGGATTGGAAAAATTCACATTCAAGTTTTCGAAAGTTTTTTTAAAACCTGAAAATTTATTTGAAAGAGAAAATTTCTTTAAAAACCCAATTCACCCCCCCTCTTGGTTTTTACACTGCCATCTATATTTAACAAGGAATACAGGTTTAATGAAAATAGCTAACTGGTTTGAGTTTCAGTTGACTATTTTGTTCCAGACCCCTCTTTTGCAGAAATCCGCAGAACGTGCTTTAGTATCTCTCAAAAGAGCATGACCCATAGCTCTGATCTTTGCCTATAAATACAACTCTCAAGGACGAATCAAGGTGCGAAAGAATTCAAGAGAATACATTCAAGAGTTGCAAACATTCAGAGCAAAGGAAACTGCAGAATTTCGTTTACTGTATTTGCTTTTCAAGAAGAATTTTTCTTTCACTGTATCTTGTATTCTTTAATCTCGGGATAAAGATTTGTAGGTGGGTTTTAGAACCCTGTTAACTGTGATTGGGGTGATCACAGTGACTCAGTGTGAGTTAGTGGGTTTAGAACTGTTCTATAGTGTTTAGAATAGGTTCTTTGATTTTCTTGTAGTGTTCAAGAAAGGATTTGTTGTAAAGAATACATTTCTGATAGTGATTAGGATTTGTGAAGTTGCAGATCACCAACTGGATGTAGTTCTTGCAAAAAGAACGAACCAGGTATAATCCTTGGTGTTATCTTTTCTCTTCCTTCATCATCTGGTATATTCTGCATTAAGAACTAACCTACTATTTTGCAATAATCAGTCGGCTAATTCTTAGTAAACCACCAGTAAATTTTCTGATACGAAAAAGTTTTCAATAAAGCTTTATATCAATTCAACCCCCCTTCTTGATATAATTCCGCATCTAACATTTATAATATAATATGTTTATATTCTAATATCTTTATAATTTAAAATATTGGGGTGTTACATATATTATATTTATATATTAATATATGAATAAAATTATATTTTTTTCTTTTAACATTCTTAATAAAAAATAATTTACATTTAATCATTATTATCAACATTAACGTTTTCACTTTATTGTAAGATATAATTAATGTTAAAGTTTCATTTATATCTTGGTTCAAAATTTAAATGTGAGAAAACAAGTGGAGGAAAATAAATAATTTTTTTTTCTTGTAGACAAATGATACTAAAAATGAGAATAAAACTACATATAAAAGGTAAAAACGGAAAAATAAAGAAAGAGATATCGGTTTTAATACAATAAAACCTTAAAAATGATTTATACTTCTAGAAATAATTATTTTATTTTAAATGGTACTTTTGGATTAGGAAGTACATTTGAAAGAGGAAAAAAATGAAAAAAAAAATGAGAATGAGAAGTGAGGAAATTTTTTTATGGAAGTTTGAAAATAATTTGATAGGTATATTTAAAAAATGATTAATTATTTTTTGTTAAATATTAAATTATTTTTATTTGTGATTATAAATTAATTTTATTATGATTATTATTATATAATTTTATTATTATTTTAACTTTTGTTATTATTATTATTTTATAATTTTAGATTTATTATTACTTTTTTATTTGTGATTATAAATTCATTTTGATTAAATATTATTTTTTATTTTTATTATTATATAATTTTATTATTATTTAAATTTTTTTCAGTACTTATAATTTTAACTTTATTATTTTTTTGTTTTTAATATTTTTATTATTATTATTTTATTATTTTATTACTAGAATATGTATTTCTTTTAATTATATATATATAGTTTGTATACCTATCATCTTTTACCGTGTAATTGTATTTTATTATTATATAAATGAACAAATTTTAAATAATTACCTATTTGAATAAATCGTGGTTAAAATTTCAATTTTTAAAAATAAATAAATTGTGTTTCAATGTACATTTTGAATGAGTATAAATTTGTATACTGTTTTAATAATATATTTCTGATTTTTTTTATTTAAATCGTGCATACAAATGTGTTTTAAATTTTTTTAATTTTTTAAATAAACTTTTAAAAATATTTAAAATTGTTGGTTGATTTTTTATTTAAAATATTTATTTTGAAAAGTAAAAATTTTATATATAATTTTTTACTTTTAATTTAATATTTATATTTATTGATCTACTCTTTTTTTTCTTTAAATTACATTGATTTAATATTATTTTTTAATTAATAAATCATACTATAAAAAATATTAAATTAATATATATTAAATTAAAAATCATAAATAAGTTTTTTTATTTTTAGGTAAGTATTTTGAATAAAAGAATCAAATAGTCAATTAAAAAGTTTTAGAAAAAAATCCAATAAAATAGCCATTCTTTAACTATTTCAGTGCAAATAACCTTTTTTTTAAATAAAGGTAAAAGTCAATTTTAAAATAAAAACTAAAAATACATGCACAATTTAAAAAGATAAAATTAAAAAATATGTTTTTAAGCACAATTTTAATAAAAAGAAATTATGCTAATTCAAAGTAAACATAATTTCTTTCATTTTGAAATTGTACTTCCACAAATAATTTACTAAAATATGTAATTTATATTAACGACTTTACTTTTAGAAAATAAATCACAATTTTTTACAAATTTTTGTTGTCATACAAAAATATAAAATGATTTTGTTTAGTATTTTTTATTTTTTATTTATTTTTTACTTTGTTCTTCTTTATTATAGGTCTATCTGTATAAATTTGTTATTTGAAACAAACAAAGAATAAGTGTAAGATTTTGTAAAGATTAGTTTATTTAATTAATAATTTTAAATTTTATATTAATATTAATATTTTTTATTTATATATTTATTCTTTTACATATATATATATAAAGGAATAACTTTTTTATAAATATTTTATTTTTTATTTCTTCAAACAACCTTAAAACACATTGAAAGATGTATCAATTGCCACCGAATAATTGTTATTAAATCAATAAAAAAAATCTAATATCATCAATGTTATAGTCTATGAAAAATATTTTTTCTTTCTTTCCATTTTTTAATGTTTCTTTATATTAATCAAATCTTAAATTTCTTTTTCTTTTTTCTTCTTTTCTTATCAATATTTTTTTTTATTTTCATTTTTCCATCAATCAAAAGTGTGAATTTTACTCACTTAAAAACATTTATTTTATTTGTAATTTATCTATGAGTTTTTTTAGAAATGACTAACTATTTCATATAATTAAACAAATATTTACAAAATAGTATAAACATATAGGTTTATACAAATAATTATTATATTTATTAGCATAAATAATTTGATTTCTAATTATATATAGACCTTACATTACATTTACAATCTTTTAAAATATAAAACTTTTATCAATCTGGACTTATATTTTTTTTCAATAACTGTTTTATTAATCTTTTGATTTTTATATTTAAATATTTCTTTAGTTGATTTTTTTAAGGAGTTAAATCTTATCAAATATACTTTAAAATAAATTTCATCGGTTTTTTTTTTCTTTGATTCTTCTCAAACAATTACTTTCTAAAAAAATTACACCTTTCCAAAAAAATTTTTGAGATTAACCTCTTAAATTTAGTTATCTTGAATTTTACTTTTTCATCTTTTAGGTCGATTCTTAGTTTTAAATTTTATATTTGACTAACTTTCATTTCCGACTTAACAAGAACACAAAAGATTAGCCAGAGCACAAATTTGTGAATATGTTGTAGGATACAGTGACGAGGCAAAATTTAAAATTCCAAGCATATGCAGTGTGTTCAAATTCACCAGCACTTCCTATACATAACATATAAATAGTCAAAGATTCCAAGAATGTATCCGCTAGGAGATTTTTTTTTAGTTGTAATGGAATCTAAGCATATGCAGTTTCCAAATTCACCACCACTTCCTATACATAACATATAAAGCATTTGTCACTCAATTGATCCTGTACTATCTGTTGATGAATTTGATTTGATGATGTTGCTGGAATGTTGGTGATTAATTGATGATTATGCAGTTTATGAATAGCTATTAGATTATCTATTATTAGTTAGCTAATAATTCTGATATATTAGTCTGCTGTTTTTATTAATCTTCAATTAGTCAACTAATTATGATATATTAGTCGGCTATTTTCATTAATATGTCAGGAATGTGCTTTTAATGAAATAAGCTAACTGTTTCGCTGTTTAGTCGACTATTTTGTTCCAGGCCTTCCAGTATGCAGAAACAGAATAGCGCCTGTTTGAGCTCATATCTTTATCTATAGATACAAGTCTCAAGGAAGATTCAAAACGCGAGAGAACAAAGAAAGAATTGCGAAAGAACAGAGAGAGAACAGAGAAGAGTGAATCAAGAAAAGCTTACTCACAAATCTTTTGAAGAATTCAGCTTTAGAAAGAATCAAGAAGAGAGTCTTGATTAGCATATTCTGAATTGTTTTGTTCTCTGGGTTGAGATTGTTTTGTGGGGTTACAAAACATGTATCTTGGTGATTGGGGTGATCACTGCAGACTTAGTGTGAGTCTGGGTTAGATTGAATTCTATAGGGTTTAGAATTTCATCTTTTTTGGTTTTGGTAGTCTTTAGAAGAGGGGTTCTTGTAAAGACTTGATCATTTTAGTGATTTGAGATCTGTTAATATTACAGATCGAAACTGGATGTAGCTCTCGAAAAAGAGTGAAACAATATAAATTCTTGTGCATTCTTTCTCTTCTTTTATTTTCCTTAATAATTTTCTGATAGAACTAATCGACTATTTTTCTGAAATCAGTTAACTAATCTGTTCTTGACAGCATCAGAAAAATCTGAAACTTAACAGTTTTCAAAGAAAATCCAATATCAATTCATCTCCCCCCTTTCTTGATATATCTTTGTTTCTAACAATTGGTATCAAGAGCAGGTACTTGAAAGATATTCAAGAGTGATCCAAGATGGCTGATAAGCTTCCCTTTGCTGAAGGAGCAAACTACCCCTTCTAGAAAGCAAGGATGAAGATTTTCTTTGAATTTGTAGATAGAGGCGTTTGGGATGTTGTGATCAATGGTCCATACATTCCAAAATTGAAGGCTGAAGATGGAACAATAACTGAAAAACCATGGGAGACATGGACTGATGCAGAAAACAAGAAAGCACAATTCGATTGTAGGGCCAAAAACATTCTAACTTCTGCTTTAAATCTTGATGAATTTTTCAGGATTTCTCAATGTGCAATTGCAAAGGAAATGTGGGACATCTTACAAGTCACCCATGAAGGCACATCAGAAGTTAAAAGAGTAAGAAAGCACACTCTCATTCAAGAATACGAATTATTTAGGATGCAGCCTGGAGAAAGCATCCAAGATGTTCAGAAACGTTTTACTCACATTGTAAACCATTTGCTGGGTTTGGGAAAGAAATTTGATGATGAAGAACTCAATATCAAGGTTCTAAAGTGCCTAAATAGAAGCTGGCAACCAAAGGTCACTGCCATTATTGAAACAAAGGACTTATTTGTTATGAATACAGCTACATTGTTTGGGAAATTGAGGGAGCATGAACTGGAATTTAGTAGACTTGATCAGCTGGAAAATTATGACAAGAAGAACAAGAGCCTTGCATTGAAAGCCAAAGAATGTTTGAAGAGTGATGAAGAGGAAAACGAAATGACAGTACAGAATTTGCCATGCTTGTAAAGAAGTTTGGAAAGTTTCTAAAGAGGAAGAACAACTCAAGAGACAGATTTCAAGATCAACAAAAAAGGTACACAAGAAAATTTGATTTCAATTCTTCTAATTTCTCTTGTTTCAACTGTGGGCAACTAGGACATGTTAAGATGGATTGTCCTCTCATGAGTCAAAGAAAAGAAAGAAGCCCAGAAAGAAAAGAAAGAAAAGACAAAGAGAAACGAAATCCTCACTTCAAGAAAGGAAAGAAAACCTACATGGCTTGGGATGAAAGTGAATCTAGCAGGTCATCTACTTCAGATTTTGAATATGAAAATCAAGCAAATCTATTCCTTGTTGCAAATGCTGAAACTTCAAGCCAAGTGAGTAATTGTGAAGCTGATCTCAGTGAGAATTATGACACCCTATTAGATGCATTTAAAGAACTGCATGATGAAGCAAGAAAGCAGGATCATCAGATTAACCGACTAAAAGGACTAAATAGTTGGCTAGAAAACAGATTACTAGAACTGGAAAACCAGATTAGCAGACTAAAAGATGAAAACAGTTGGCTAAAACACAGAGTTTTGGAACTGGAAAACCAGATTGAATCTGATAAGTCTGAATGTGATAAAATCAATCCTGCTAAGTGTGAAAACTATAAAAATCTTCAAGATAAAGTTGCTTATCTAATAAAAACATTAGGAAAGTTTCAATTGGGACAAAATACTCTTGATCAACTATTAAACTCTCAAATAGGTTACTCAAACAGAAATGGTCTTGGATATGGGAAATCTGTAAAACATTATCCAGCTGCTAAATATAAATCTTTCACAAATAACAGATTCAAAAAGTGTTTTTATTGCTTGAAAACTGGGCACACATCTAAATAATGCTATATTAAGAATTTTGGCATTTCAAGAGGAGAATACTATTGGAAACCCAAATCATCTACTATTCCTAACTGTAAAGGACCCAACCTGTTTTGGGGACCTATATATCTAAACTAAATTTGTTTTGCAGATCTGTCAAAGAGCAAAGAGAGCTTTATGGTATTTAGATAGTGGTTGCTCTAAACATAGACAAGTGACAAATCAAAGCTAATCAATTTCAAGGAATATGATTTTGGTTCTGTTACATTTGGAGATGAGCAAGGGTAAAATAAAAGGTTCTGGAGATATTGGAAACTGCGCTTCTTCACAGATAAAAGATGTTCTATTTGTTGAAGGATTGAAACATAATCTGCTGAGTATTAGTCAACTATGTGACAAAGGTATGAAGGTCATTTTTTATGCAGAATTTTGTGTTATATATAATTGTAAATCTGCAGATATTGTCCACATTGGAAGAAGAACAAACAATGTATATATGCTGGACATTGAATCCTCAAATCTCAAGAATATATGCTTGTTGACAAAAGAAAATGAAGGTTGGCTTCGGCATAGAAGATGTGTACACATTAACATGTAGTTATTAAACAAAATCTGCTGTAAAAACCTTGTTAGAGGCCTTCCAAATGTCAAATTCGTGAAAGACAAAGTTTGTGCATATTGTCAAAAGGGAAAGCAATCAAGAAACTCCTTTGAGTCAAAGAACATCATCTCAACAAGAAGACCACTTGAGCTATTACATCTTGATCTCTTTGGTCCATCAAGAACTGTAAGTCTTGGTAACAATTCCTATGTTCTTGTCATTGTTGATGATTTTTCAAGATTCACTTGGACATTATTTCTATCTTCTAAAGATGAAACCTTCTATGCATTTAAGAAATTTGCCAAGATTATTTCAAATAAAAAAGATCTTAACATTGTTTCTTTGAGAAGTGATCATGGAACAGAATTTTGAAACATTCATTTTGAAAAGTTTTGCTCAAAACATGGCATATCTAACAATTTTTCTGCTCCTAGAACTCCACAACAAAATGGAGTTGTTGAAAGAAAGAATATAACTCTTCAAGAATGTGCTAGAACCATGTTAAGTGAATCTAAGCTTCCTAAGTATTTGTGGGCAGATGCAGTTTCCACAACTTGTTATGTGCTAAATAGTGTTTTGATAAGACCAATTCTCAATAAGACTCCTTATGAACTATTAAATGGTAGAACTCCTAGCATTGCATACTTTAAAGTTTTTTGTTGCAGGTGTTTCATTTTAAACAATGGAAAAGCATCTTTAGGAAAGTTTGATGAAAAAGCTGATAATGGTATATTCTTAGGATATTCTATGCATAGTAAAGCCTATCGTGTATTCAATAAAAAGAATTTGACTGTAGAAGAATCAATTCATGTTGTATTTGATGAGTTCTTATGTCAAAAAGAGAGAAAAGGTAATTCTCTTGTAGGTTCAGATGATGAAAAGTTTGAAAAATCAGAAGAGAATGATGATTATGCAGAAAAATCTGCTGATGCTGACAGACAAATTGAAACAGTTGACTATTCTGCAATAGACAATGTTTTGTCTAAATCCTAGAGAACTCAAAAAGGATTATCACTAGACAACATCATAGGAAACGTTGAAAAGGGAGTTACAACTCGAAATTCTTTAAATGATTTATGCAATCATATGGCTTTTGTGTCTCAAATTGAACCCAAGAATATCAATGATGCCTTGCTTGATGATAATTGGATTTTTGCTATGCATGATGAATTAAATCAGTTTATAAGAAATGATGCATGGTTTCTTGTACCTAGAAATAACAATATGAATGTTATAGGAACTAAATGGGTGTTTAGAAACAAGCTTGATGAAAATGGGATAATCACTAGAAACAAAGCTAGATTAGTTGCTAAAGGCTATAATCAAGAAGAAGGTATTGATTTTGATGAAACCTATGCTCCTGTAGTTAGATTAGAAGCTATTAGACTGTTACTTGCTTTTGCTTGTCTTAAAGGTTTCAAACTTTTTCAAATGGATGTCAAGAGTGCTTTTTTAAATGGCTTCATTACTGAAGATATATATGTTGAACAGCCACCTGGTTTTGTTGATTTTAAACTTTCTAATCATGTATACAAACTGAAAAAGGATTTGTATGGTCTCAAACAAGCACCTAGACAATGGTATGAAAGACTTACAACTTTCCTCATATCACAAGGCTTTAAAAGAGGAGTTATTGACAAAACTCTTTTTACTAAGAAAGTTGATAATGAACTCATATTGGTGCAGATTTATGTTGATGATATAATTTTTGGTTCATCTAATCAATCTCTATGCCAAGAATTTGCAGATACTATGAAAGGTGAATTTGAGATGTCCATGATGGGAGAGTTAAATTTCTTCTTAGGACTACAGGTTAAACAATTGCCAAATGGTACATTAATCAATCAAACAAAATACTGCAATGAGCTGTTGAAGAAGTTTAGTATGGAAAGCTACAAAGAAGCCTTTACTCCTATGTCTTCAAATTGTTATCTTGACATGGATGAAAAAGGAAAATCAGTTGATGCAACCATGTACAGAGGATTAATTGGTTCCTTGATTTATATAACAACTAGCTGACCAGATATCATGTTTGTTGTGTGCTTATGTGAAAGATTTCAAGCCAATCCAAAGGAATCACATCTCACTACTGCAAAACGAATTCTCAAATACCTCAAAGGAACAATGAATGTTGGGCTATGGTATTCCACTAGTAATGAACTGAATTTAGTTGGATATACTGATTCTGATTTTGCAGGTTGCAAATTGGATAGAAAGAGCACAAGTGGAACATGCCATCTATTTGGGAATTGCTTGATATCATGGACCAGCAAGAAATAAGCTTGTGTTGCATTATCAACAGCAGAAGCTGAATACATTGTTGCTGGAAGTTGCACTGCACAAATACTCTGGTTAAAACAGCAGCTATGTGATTTTGATTTGCACTTATATGATATTCCCATTCTTTGTGATAATACTAGTGCAATTAATCTAACAAAAAATCCCATCCAGCACTCTAGAACAAAACATATTGAAATTGGACATCATTTTATAAGAGATCACATTGAAAAGAAAGATTGTAGGATTGATTTCATTTCAACTAATGACCAATTAGCTGATATTTTCACTAAGCCATTAGGTCGTGACTGGTTTTTCAAATTAAGGAATGAATTAGGTATCCTAAACATCAATAATCTTTCTTAAATGTTCTACTGTTGCATTAGATAGTTTGTTAATTTTCTTGAAATAGTTGACTTATTTCATTTAACTGACAAAAATATTATACTGCTGCAGAATTTAGTTTGTTAATTTTTTTGAAATAATTGACTTATTTCATTTAACTTACTAAAATGCTATACTGCTGCATAAAATAGTTTGTTAATTTCTTTGAAATAACTGACTTATTTCATTAAATGAGCTCACTGCTACAATTGCTGTCAGATTAGTCTATTAATTTCTTTTGACTGGTTGACTAATTTCATTTACTGCAACTGAATTCAATTGGGTATTCAAGCAAATTAGTTTAATTCTTTCAATTCCAACTAAACCTAATCTGTCTAAAATCAATTCGTACTTGGTTCCACTGTTATCAAAGCTAAAACAGTTATAGATGCATGTGAGAATGCTTTATTGGTTTTACAAAACTAAACTTCCATTTCTCAACATATTCCTTTTGCATTTTCTGACCATGAGCTTTTGTGATTGAGTGCATATCTGTTCAAAATATTCACACAGTTATTATTCATTTGACCAAGCTACTCAATCCTTCTATATTAATCTGATTCATCTGCATATTACATACCATTTTGTGCATCATACTATCACTACAATTTCTCACCAAAATGGCTTCTAATGACTACTTCTTGATTGAAAGTGATGATGATTCAGATGCACCCTTAGCAAATGCAGTTCAGAGGCTAAGAAGGTCATCTAGAACCAGAATGCCAACACACGCTTCGCAGACTCCATTTAGAAAAGCTCAAAATAGCAACAGAGGATCAACCTCTGGTTCTCCTGTACAGCTCATCAGGACAATTTCCTAAGAGGTATAAAGTTTGTGTGAGGATCCCTTCTCTTGTGCGTGATGAAGAGAATCATTCAGAAGAAGAAACTGAGTCTGAACATGAAGAAGGTGCTAAAACTATTGAGTCATTAGAGTTAAAAATGTAGAGAAAGCTGGTGCTGATACCAAAAATCCTCAAGTTCAACTGGCTGAATAACGAAAATCTGATATTTGTTAAGAATGCTCTTCAAACTCAAGGCCTGAGGCAGTTTGTTGAGATGGAAGGTAATTTTTATAGTGATTTGATTAAGATTTTCTATGCTAACCTGAAAGCAGAAAAAATATGCTGGTTTCTCAAGTCAAAGGAAGAGAAATAAGGATTGAGAACTCCTTATGGAGAAGACTAGCTGGCTTGAAGAATGAAGGTGTCAAGATAAGTATAGGAAATAGTTCCTCTGTGCCTGAATTCAACAAGGAATCTGCATTCAAGTCCTGCATGAGAAATGCAGATGAAGCTATTCAGAAATACAATGTTGGGAAGATCAAACGTGATGAAAGACTTCTTGCTTTTATGATTGCTTGGTAGCTCACACCCAGGGGGAGCAATCATGCATAGCTGATGGAAGAGGATCTAGCCTTGATTTACTGCATGAAGAACAACATTAAAGTCAATTGGATCTATGTCATCAAAGGACACATGTTCAAGGAAAAACGACTTAATGATCACAAGCTTCCCTATGCTATATTCATTTCAAAAATTTTGGACCACTTCAACATTTCCACTGAAGGAGAAATAACTAGGATTATCAATCATAAGCATATCTTTGACAACTATTATCTTAGGAAAATGGGGCTGTCAAAGATTAATGATGAATGGATTTTTGAAGCTGGCTCATCTTCCTCTGCACCTAGATCATCAATTCATGTTGATACCTCAGGGAATCCCCAAGACTACTCTGCATATCAGATGGTTCCCTATACAGCACCTCCTGCATACCAAGGAATTCCATTATCTGAATTTGAAAGAATGCTTATTTCACGTCTTAATGTTCTTGGCTCTATGCAGCGAAACACTCATGAAACCATGGTCGCTAGGTTCACAAATATTGATTATGAGATTGAACTCATACAGTAACAACTTGCTGAGATTCAAGTTTCAGTTGAAAGCTTTGAAGGAACCTCTGCAAATGCTGCTGCCATGGAGGAGGATGCTGCTGATGATGATAAAGAGGATGATGATGATGAAGATGATGATGAAGTTTAATCTCTACTGTTTTAATGCCTTTAATGTTTTTGCTTTAATGTTGTTGCTTTCTGAACAATTCATGGGTCTGTAATATAATTTGCACTCATATTTCTACATTATTCAGACATTGCTTATGTAATCTGCTTAGTCTGCACCTATTTGCTAATGTCAAAGGGGGAGATAATCTTCCATCTATTCTCTTTGATTTCAACAGGTTTTGTAGGTTGCCATCATCAAATAGGGGGAGTTTGTTGATGAATTTGATTTGATGATGTTGCTGGAATGTTGGTGATTAATTGATGATTATGCAGTTTATGAATAGCTGTTAGATTATCTGTTATTAGTTAGCTAATTCTGATATATTAGTCTGCTGTTTTCATTAATCTTCAATTAGTCAACTAATTCTGATATATTAGTCGGCTATTTTCATTAATATGTCAGGAATGTGCTTTTAATGAAATAAGCTAACTATTTCGCTGTTTAGTCGACTATTTTGTTCCAGGCCTTCCAGTATGCAGAAACAGAATAGCGCCTGTTTGAACTCATCTCTTTCTCTATAAATACAAGTCTCAAGAAAGATTCAAAATGCGAGAGAACAACGAAAGAATAGAGAGAGAACAGAGAAGAGTGAATCAAGAAAAGCTTACTCACAAATCTTTTGAAGAATTCAGCTTTAGAAAGAATCAAGAAGAGAGTCTTGATTAGCATATTCTGAATTGTTTTGTTCTCTGGGTTGAGATTGTTTTGTGGGGTTAGAAAACCTGTATCTTGGTGATTGGGGTGATCACTGCAGACTTGGTGTGTGAGTCTGGGTTAGATTAAATTCTATAGGGTTTAGAATTTCATCTTTTTTGGTTTTGGTAGTCTTTAGAAGAGGTGTTCTTGTAAAGACTTGATCATTTTAGTGATTTGAGATATATTAGTGTTACAGATCGAAACTGGATGTAGCTCTTGAAAAAGAGTGAACTAGTATTAATTCTTGTGCATTCTTTCTCTTCTTTTATCTTCCTTAATAATTTTCTGATAGAACTAATAGACTATTTTTCTGAAATTAGTTAACTAATATGTTATTGACAGCATCAGAAAAATCTGAAACTTAACAGTTTTCAAAGAAAATCCAATATCAATTCATCCCCCCCTTCGTGATATATCTCTGCGTCTAACACTATCTTTTGCATGTTTTTCACGAGGCTTGTTAACCTTAAATGCTGGTTTCCAAGTGAAATTGCAACATAATTAATATCAGTAATCAAAGGATTCTCATCTCCCATCCTTTTCTTACCCTTCTCTTGTTCAGAAATCACAAGCTCAAATTAAGAATACAGAACAAATCTGGCCTTGTGAAGAACTAAAAAACCCACGTATTGTATTATTAGTATATGTTAACACAACACAACACAACAAATATTGACAAAGTGAATCAAGAAAACTACCCTGTTTAGTCCAATTTCAGTGAAATCAGAACAACCATGAGATGGATACTCAATAAAGCCCAATTGCACAGCATCTGAATTAATCACACAAAATGAAAAACAAAGCGAAAGGACAATACTTTAATGCAAGAATATTTCCTATTCCTACGATTAAGGGACAGACAACACATAATGTTATCACTATCATCAGATAAAGCAAGAGTACACACATATATCACTAGTTTAAGTTTTGTTTATCCAGCTTTTTGTATGCACCCAATTTACAGCTTTCAAGAGACAAGGATTTGAAACTAGATCATTCAATTGCAAAAGAACTGAAACTAGAAGCTTCATGAAAAATATAGAATAATCTAATTTCATTGGATATGTCAAACTCGATTATACAAACATTGAGTATTTCTAATAGAGAATTTACTAGGTTCTCCATCAAAGTCTCTTCTCGAGAATCCAAGTAGATTTTCGATTAAAACTTTTCCATTGAGAGTCTGACTCTATACTTTCAACTGGTATCAAATGCTCTCCTTAAACTCCATCCTTTAATCTTGACGATAGAAGGATTTCATCGAAAGTTACTTGATCCTCGATTGGACATGCTTATCGAGAGAGAGAGAGAGAGCTTGAAATCAAGAGGCTTATCTCAAATTTTCTTAATCGAAGGAACATGAATCATATTTTGATAAAAAATAGAGAAGTTTAATTAAGATTCTTGATCCCTTTAAAATTGAGGGGTCAAGTCTCAATTTCTGATCTTTTACCAATCAAGAAAATTGACCCTTAGTCTATGATGTTGGACTTGAAGACTTGGTTTCAAGTAGATTTGATGTCTCCAACCACCTTTGACGATGAAGATGATGGTGCTTGAAGAATGAAGATTGTGTCTTAGGATTAGAGTGTCTTGGGATGTGGGGTAAGATGCATTTCAATTAATCTTGGACTTATCTTTTGTTTTAAAATGGTTTAAAATGTTTTAAAAGGTTTTAAAAATGTTTTCAAAGGTCTTAACTAGCTTTTAACTTGTTAAAAATGTGGTTTCAATCAGTTAAAATGTTCTTCATTTTTAAAGCCTTGTTTTTGGCTAATTTTAGCTAGCTGTTTTTCTGAATTTAAACTAGTTGAAATTCTGGAGCTATTTTTATGAAATTCAAACTCTCTGGAAAAGCTAGTTAAATCGCATTTTCAACAGACTGTTTTCAGTTTTCAGAAAAGGGGTGGTCTCTGGAAAATTCATTTTAATGAAAACAACTAGTTAAATCGCGTTTCAACTGACTGATTTCATCAGAAACAGTTTTAAACCGCTTGAACAGTTTTGTTATAAATACTTTGAAATTCAAAGAACTGAGTGACGAATCATTTACAGAGAAACCCACTGTTCAAGAAAGCTTTTCAAGTGTTCTAAATCAATTTTCAAAATCAATCAAGGAGTCCAAGATCAAATTGAGCAGAGAATCTTTCATAGAATTCACTCACTATTTTTCTGCGTGCTTTGTTTTTCTGGGTGCTCTGTTTTTCAGTTCTGCACTGATTTTCAAGGTGAATTCTTTCCAAGTTTTTTTATAATCTTTTGCTGGGTTTGTTTCTCTTAATCAGGGTGATTAAGGTGTTCTTGTAATAGGGTTTTACAAGAGTTTACAGATCTTGTAGGGTTCAAGATCAGGTGTAGTTTTCTGGTTTTAGTTTTTCATGTAGGGTTAATGTAAAAACTGAAATTTAGTGAATTGATTTGATTTGGGTGTTTAGGAAACTGGATGTAGCCTTTGTTGAAAGGTGAACCAGTATAAATCACTTGTGTTGATCTTCTTTCCCTGCTCCTTTAAATTCTGTAATTGAAATTTGAATTTCTAATTGAATTGGATATATGATACATTGGTAAAAGCATTTCAAGAATCTTTAAAGAATTGATTTTCCTCTTCATTTTGAATCTGTTTTTCAAAATTTGGCATTAGATTTCGAAAATCTTTTAAGAGTTTAATTCACCCCCCTCTTAAACTCAGCCATTTATTCCAACAATTGGTATCAGAGCTGGTTCTTGAAAAATATTCAAGTTTTCTGAAAATTTCAAATGGCTGAAGGAAAATTGCCTTTTGCAGAGGGTGCTTCTATAAACAGGCCACCAATGTTTTCAGATGTTAACTATCCTTTTTGGAAAGTAAGAATGAAGATTTTCATTGAATCAATTGATAAAGGTATTTGGAATGCTATAATCAATGGACCGTATATCCCTAAAAAAGAGAAACCTTGGGAAAGTTTAAATGCTGAAGAACAAAAGAAAGTGCAGTATGATTGTAAAGCAAAGAACATTATAACATCTGCACTTAATCTTGATGAATTTTTTCATGTTTCACAGTGTTCCAATGCCAAAGAAATGTGGGAAGTGTTGGAGGTAACACATGAAGGGACTGCTGATGTGAAAAGAGCTAGAAAACACACTTTAATCCAAGAATATGAGATGTTTAGGATGCTGCCAGGAGAAACTGTTTCAGATGTGCAAAAAAGATTTACACACATTGTAAATCATCTAATAGGTCTTGGAAAAGTGTTTGAGAAAGAGGAGCTGAACATAAAAGTGCTGAAATGTTTGAATAGAAGTTGGCAACCTAAAGTGACAGCAATTTCTGAATCTAAGGACCTAGCAACAATGAGTGTTGCTGCACTTTTTGGAAAGTTGAGGGAGCATGAACTTGAGCTAAATGGGCTTGCTGAAGAAGAAGAAAGTGACAAGAAAAAGAAGGGGCTGGCCTTGAAGACTTTGGTTCATAAGGAGGAGATTAGTGATGATGAAACACATGAAGAAAGTGATGCAGAAAATCTGAACATCTTAGTGAGAAAGTTCAACAAGTTCTTGAAATACAAGAACAAAGGTTACAAAAACAAGAGGTACAATAAAAAATCTGATTTGGTTTCTTCTAACTTTACTTGTTTTGGTTGTGGAAAATAGGGACATATTAAGGTTGAATGTCCATATTCACAAAACAAAGAAAAGAATGGAGAAAAGAAACATGAAAAATCATCCAAAACCAAGAAGGCGTATATAGCATGGGATGAGAATGATGTCTCCTCTAGTAGTGATTCTTCAAGTGAAGATGAAAAAGCCAATCTTTGTCTTATGGCTGATTGTGATACAGCAAGTAGTGTAAGTTCCTCAACAACTCAAAATGGTGTCAATTATGATCAGTTGCTGCATAATATTCTAGAATTGCATGAAGAAGCTAATAAAGTTGCTTGTTCAATCAATAAGCTTAAAGGAATGAATAATTGGTTAGAGAACAAGGTGAAAGAGCTAGAGAAAGAGCTGGAAAATTCAAAAACTGATTTTGAGAATCTTGGAATGATTTATAAAGCTTCAAATTGCAATTGTGAACATGCTGAAAAAGTTTGCAAAAACTGTAGAATTTTGGAAAATCAAATTGAGTATTTGAACAAAGCTCTAGCTAGATTCACCATGGGAAGAGCCAATTTGGATACCCTCTTAGGCTTTCAAAATTGTGTAATAAATAGAGCTGGACTTGGATTTACAAATGGTTTTCAAAAGAAACAAAACTCTTATAGAAATTTCTTTTCATACGAAAAACCATCCAGCACTTCATTCATTACATGTTTTTATTGTATGAACAAGGCACATACTTCAAAGTCTTGCAAAATCAGAAAATTTGGAGTTCCTAGTGGTAAATATATTTGGATGCCAAAATGTGATAGAAAGGTAATTAACTTTGTTGGACCCAAATTGATGTGGGTACCGAATTCTCTCCATTGATTATGTTTTGTAGGTGTTCTTGAAGGCCAAAGAATCATTGTGGTATCTAGATAGTGGTTGTTCAAGACATATGTGTGGTGACAAAAGGAAGTTTGTCAAACTCACCTTGAAAAATGGAGGTTTTGTCACATATGGAGATAATAACAAAGGAAAAATACTTGGAAGTGGTGATGTTGGTAACATTTCTTCAATCCTTATTGAAAATGTGTTATATGTTGAAGGTTTGAAGCATAATCTCCTTAGTATTAGCCAGTTGTGTGATAAAGGTTTTAGAATTACATTTGAAACAAATCATTGCAAAATTATTGAGAAAAATTCTGAAAAAATCTGATCTTGATCTTGATCTTGATCAAATGTGTGCAACTAATTTTACATGTCTCATGTGTAAGGAAGATAGTTCATGGCTTTGGCATAGAAGGGCTGCACATATAAACATGAATCATTTGGAAAAACTGGTTTCAAAAGAGCTTGTTTTAGGGATACCAAAACTGAAATTTGAAAAAGGAAAAATCTATCATGCATGTCAAAGAGGAAAACAGACCAAAGTATCTTTTAATCTGAAAAATTATGTGCCTACATCAAAACCTTTGGAATTGCTGCATTTAGATTTGTTTGGTCCATCTAGAACTATGAGTATTGGAGGAAACTATTATGCTTTAGTTATTGTTGATGACTATTCTAGATTTACTTGGACTTTATTTCTTACAAATAAAAATGATGCATTTCATGCTTTTAAGAAACTTGCCAAGGTTTTACAAACTGAAAACAGCTGCAGCATAAGTGCTCTAAGAAGTGATCATGGAGGGGAATTTGAAAATGAAAAGTTCAATCATTTTTGTGAAAAATATGAAATTAAACATAACTTTTCAGCACCTAGAACTCCTCAACAAAATGGTGTGGTTGAGAGGAAAAATAGGTCACTTGAAGAACTAGCAAGGACTATGCTTAATGAATCAAACATTCTTAAATATTTTTGGGCAGATACAGTAAATACTGCATGTTACATAATAAATAGGGTTTTTATAAGACCTATTTTAAAGAAAACCCCTTATGAATTGTATAAAGGGAGAAAACCTAACATAGCACATCTTAGAGTGTTTGGCTGCAAGTGTTTTGTGTTAAATAATGGCAAAGAAAAACTTGGAAAATTTGATGCTAAAGCTGATGATGCATTGTTTTTAGGTTATTCTTCTAATAGAAAAGCATATAGAATTTATAAGAAAAGATTAGCTATTATTGAGGAATCAATTCATGTTGTTTTTTATGGGACTAATGTGCAAAATGAAGGTGAAGTAAGTGGTGCAGGTGCAGGAGAAGAGAATCTAACTGAAGGTGTATCAGCTGAACATTTAGAATCTGATAAAGTTGCTGTAGACAAAATTTTAGTTGGTGAAAATCAGAAAGAACTGACTGAAATCCTGGCACCAGAACTGAAATCTGCTGAAAATGATTTACCCAAAGAATGGAGGGTGCCTCGTGAGCTATCCATTGAAAATGTGATAGGTGATGTTCAGAAAGGTGTTTCTACTAGAAGATTCATGCATGATACATGTTTAACTGCTGCATTTGTTTCTCAAGTTGAACCTAAGTGTGTTGATGATGCATTACTTGATGAAAATTGGATTTTAGCTATGCAAGATTAACTGAATCAGTTTAAAAGGAATGAGGTCTGGGAATTAGTTCCTTGCACACCTAAAATGAATATAATTGAAACAAAGTGGGTGTTTAAAAATAAAATGAATGATCAAGGAATAATAACTAGAAATAAAGCTAGGCTTGTGGCTAAAGGATACAATCAAGAGGAAGGAATAGATTATGAAGAAACATATGCTCCTGTAGCTAGATTAGAAGCTGTTAGGTTATTGCTTTCTTTCTCATGCATGATTGGATTCAAACTTCATCAAATGGATGTGAAAAGTGCATTTTTGAATGGTTATATAAATGAAGAAATTTATGTTTCACAACCATCTGGATTTGTTGATCACAAGTTTCCTAATCATGTATATAAGCTCAAAAAGGCTCTTTATAGACTCAAGCAAGCTCCAAGACAATGGTATGAAAGGTTGAGTAACTTTCTTATCTCTCAAAATTTTGAAAGGGGCCAAGTTGATAAAACTTTGTTCATTACGAAGTCTTTGGACAGCATAATACTTGTGCAGGTTTATGTAGATGATATAATTTTTGGATCCACTAATGAGAAGCTTTGTGAAGAATTTGTGACAGCTATGTAGGGGGAGTTTGAAATGTCAATGATGGGTGATCTAAACTTCTTCTTAGGCTTACAAGTCAAGCAAATGGATCATGGAACATTCCTTAATCAATCAAAATATTGTAAAGAGCTGTTAAAGAAGTATGATATGGACAGCTGCAAAGAATCAAGCACTCCTATGGCTACCAGCAGCTACCTTGATGCTGATGAAAGTGGTAAACCATTTGATTCCACTAAATATAGAGGTTTGATAGGTTCCCTTTTATATCTAACTGCTAGTAGGCCAGATATAATGTTTAGTGTATGCATGTGTGCTAGATTTCAGTCCAATCCTAAAGAATCACACTTTGCAATTGCTAAAAGAATCCTAAAATATCTAAAAGGTACTAATAATGTTGGTTTGTGGTATCCAAAAGGTGCATCATTTAATCTAGTAGGCTATTCAAATGTTGATTTTGCTGGTTGTAAATTGGATAGGAAAAGCACAAGTGGAACTTATCATCTATTAGGAAGTAGTCTAGTATCATGGCATAGTAAAAAGCAAGCTAGTGTGGCTTTGTCTACTGCTGAAGCTGAATATGTTGCAGCTGGGAGCTGTTGTGCTCAAACATTGTGGTTAAAACAACAGCTTTTTTATTATGGCTTGAAACTAGATCACATTCCTATTAGGTGTGACAACACAAGTGCTATCAATTTAACCAAAAATCCTATTTTGCATTCTAGAACAAAGCACATAGAAATAAGGCACCATTTCATTAGAGATCATGTTCAAAAAGGTGACTGCATAATTGAATTTGTTGATTCACATAACCAACTTGCTGATATTTTTACCAAACCACTCTCTAAAGATAGCTTTTTTCAATTGAGAAATGAATTGGGTGTTCTTGATATCTCAAATGTGATTTAATTCATGTGTGTGATTCATTCTTGTTGTTATACATGTTGTTTTGTGTGTTTGATTGTTTAATTTTGCATGTTTGATTAATTGATTGCAGTTAAACTTACAGTTTATATGATATAAATGAAATCTGCTATGACATTCAGGTTTTTAGTTAGTTATTTCGTGTTTTAATTAGCTTATTTTGCCTAATTTGGGGCTACAGTGAAGTTGCAGTGATTTCTGTCTCTGATTTAGTCAGTTCATTATTGATTTCATTAATTGGTATTAAATCAGTATCAGACTATCTGTTTTAATCAGCTGTTTCGCACAAATCAACTGACTGAAATTGTCTGGAACAATACAAAATTAAATATCAAAACGAATTAGGTGATAAATTGCATTGATTTACATTCAATTGGTGAATTTAAGTTGATTGATTGATAGTTGTGCATCATTTACACTTGAAATACAGCTGGTTAAAGAATCTTGACTCTTGTTTTGTCATGTAGTGCTTTTGTCTTATTTTTAACTGATTTCACTCTCCAAATTCAAAATTCATTCAACTGACTGAATGCCTTGGTTAAGACAAAACCTGCTGCATATCTCTGCCCCATATATTCTCTTTGATTGCTTGTTTGACTACACAATGCATTGAATTTGTTTTAAAATCTGATAATCAAAGTTGTTTAAATACATATGCGAACTGCATTGCTATTCAATCTGCTTGTGTAAAAACTCTGCATATACACTGTCTCTGCTCTATTTTTCTGCATTTTTCTCTTCTACTATGGCCTCCTCAAGCAACCCAAGAAAGAAATCGAAAACTGCAGGGTCATCAAAGCACAAAGAACCTAAAATTCCAGCACCTCCTTCATATAGACATGGTTCTATTGAAGCCTGGTTTGATGGTGATGAGGAGAGAATTGAAAAGTTTCAGTCTCACATCAGTAAAAAGGCTGTTAATCCACCAAAAATTCTAAGCTTTCAGTGGCTGGAGGATGATGGTTGATATAATAGCTATGCTGCAGCATCAAGAATTGCAAAAATTTTTGGAGCTGAATGGGTTCATCTACCCAGATTTAGTGAAGGTGTTCTATACAACTCTCAAGCATGATGGGTCTGTTCTCACCTCAAAAGTCAAAGGAAAGGATATTACAATAAATAATTCAGTTTGGAAAAGAGTGGCTGGACTCAAAACTGATGGAATAGTTGTAAGTAGGGGATTGTGTGGTTCTTTGGAAGACTTCAACAAAATTCAGACCTACGGGGAATGCTGGCGTGATCCTCAAGGTTCCATTAGAGGATTTCATGTTGGAGGTCTAACCTTGAGAGCTAGGATTCTCACCTTCATAATCACGTGGATGATCACACCAAGGGGAAGTAACCATGCTACATTAAATGAAGGTGATCTTCTTCTGATTTTTTGCTTAATGAAATCTGTCAAAATTAATTGGATTCATATTATGAAGGATCACATGATGAAATCAAAGAGGTTGACTGATTATCGCCTTCCCTATGCATTGCTAATATCAAAGTTTCTTGAGTATTTTGGTGTGGATATAAGAGGTGAACAGAAAATCAACATTAGAAGATCTCATCAGCTGGATAATAGCTTCCTGTTCAAGTTTGGTTTTAGTAAAAGAAATGGTGAATGAGCTGCTGGACAAGATGCTGGAAATGCTGGAATAAGTGCTGCTGGAGCTGTTGCTGGTGATGCTGACAATGCTGGTGCTGCTGCTGAAGATTGTTCAATGATGGGAGACATTGTTCCTTATGTTCCTCCTGTTGATCGTGGCACTCCTCTATCTTTGTTTGAGCAAACTGTGCTGCAAAGGTTTGATTCAATTCAATCTCATCAAGTGTATCATCTTTCATACTGCATGGAGTGGTTTGGACGCATTGATCAAAGCATAAAAGACCTGCATGCCCAACTAGCACAGATTCATATTGGTTACAATACTATGGCTGATAATGATGATGGAGAAGATGATGATTAAGCTAGATTTAGAGAGAAATTGTTGTTGCTACTGCTTTACTGTTACTACTGCTTGCTGATGATATTGCTGCTGTTATTACATAGATTATGCTGCTTCTCTCATTATGCTGCTGTTGCTGCTTGTTTTCATTTCAATTCTTCTTCATGTTTGTTTGAGTGTTTTTGTTTCATTATTGTTGTTGTTTTAAATTGGGTCTCATGCCCATGTATGTTGAACAATTTTAATTTTACTGCATATGCTATGTTATATTCCTTGTGCTATTTGATGATTCCAAAGGGGGAGAAAGTATTGAAAGCATTGAAGGCTCAACATGAAGCGTAGGTGAAAGGGGGAGAATGTGTGAAAGGGAGAGAATACTGCTGCTCTGCTTCTGCTGCTCTGTATATTTTTTCTGCTATACTGTTTCTGCTGTATTTTTGTATTTTTTTCAGGACTTCTACATTCTTCAAAGACAATGGATGCTTCAAGTGGCTGTAAGTGGTTGTCATCATCAAATAGGGGGAGTTTGTTGCACTTGAAGACTTGGTTTCAAGTAGATTTGATGTCTCCAACCACCTTTGATGATGAAGATGATGGTGCTTGAAGAATGAAGATTGTGTCTTAGGATTAGAGTGTCTTAGGATGTGGGGTAAGATGCATTTCAATTAATCTTGGACTTATCTTGTGTTTTAAAATGGTTTAAAATGTTTTAAAAATATTTTCAAAGGTCTTAACTGGTTTTTAACTTGTTAAAAATGTGGTTTCAATCAGTTAAAATGTTCTTCATTTTTAAAGCCTTGTTTTTGGCTAATTTTAGCTAGCTGTTTTTCTGAATTTAAACCAGTTTAAATTCTGGAGCTATTTTTTTGAAATTCAAACTCTCTGGAAAAGCTAGTTAAATCGCATTTTCAATTGACTATTTTCAGTTTTCAGAAAAGGGGTGCTCTCTGGAAAATTCATTTTAATGAAAACAACTAGTTAAATCGCGTTTCAACTGACTGATTTCATCAGAAACAGTTCTAAACCACTGGAACAGTTTTGTTATAAATACTTTGAAATTCAATGAACTGAGTGACGAATCATTTACAGAGAAACCCATTGTTCAAGAAAGCTTTTCAAGTGTTCTAAATCAATTTGCAAAATCAATCAAGGAGTCCAAGATCAAATTCAATAGAAAATCTTTCATAGAATTCACTCACTGTTTTTCTGCGTGCTCTGTTTTTCTGGGTGCTCTGTTTTTCAGTTCTGCACTGATTTTCCAGGTGAATTCGTTCCAAGTTCTTGTATAATCTTTTGCTGGGTTTGTTTCTCTTAATCAGGGTGATTAAGGTGTTCTTGTAATAGGGTTTTACAAGAGTTTACAGATCTTGTAGGGTTCAAGATCAGGTGTAGTTTTCTGGTTTTAGTTTTTCATGTAGGATTCATGTAAAAATTGAAATTTAGTGAATTGATTTGATTTGGGTGTTTAGGAAACACGATGTAGCCTTTGTTGAAAGGTGAACCAGTATAAATCTCTTGTGTTGATCTTCTTTCCTTGCTCCTTTAAATTCTGTAATTGAAATTTGAATTGCTAATTGAATTGGATATATGATACATTGGTAAAACCATTTCAAGAATCTTTAAAGAATTGATTTTCCTCTTCATTTTGAATCTGTTTTTCAGAATTTGGCATTAGATTTCGAAAATCTTTTAAGATTTTAATTCACCCCCCCTCTTAAACTCAGTCATTTATTCCAACATATGATTCTTAATTTTTGGCATTTTTTACATTGAAAATTTTGGTTCTTCTTTCTTATATTGTTTTATTCATTTTATTAATTTAGTGATTGTTTGTATAATATCAAAAAGTCTAACCAAATATCATAAATACTTTAATATATTAAACTTGAAAGTTTTGTATAATTTGAGGACGTGATAATTGAGAGTAAGAGTTTGAGTTCAAGAACTCATCTTGATCCTTTTCAAATTGAGAGGATAAACGTACATGATAACTTCATGAAATTAGAAAAATTGAATTCTATGACGACTTATTATGACAATTGTAATTCAGCTGTCATAGAAAGGGAATATGTTATTACACAATTTCATTTTGGTGCATCTCTTTGACTCTCGTGCTCGTCCCTTGTGTTTCTTTTGTGCTCCCGTGCTCCTCCTGTGTTTCTTCCGTACTCCTTGCTACTCCTTCACTGTCATTTTCACTCTTCTTCACTTTTGTTCTTTGTATTCTTGAATTTGTTCTTCGACAGGTTATGGTGGTTTGTGCTTATTCCGACATTCATGCTCACAGTGTTATTTTCCGTCTTCGTTCTCCATCAGTTTGTGCTTGCAGTGCTCATAGTGTTGTTTTTCCACCATTGGTATGTTGGTAATCTAACCATTTAGGTTTTCGGGTATCTTTAAACCGTAAATCTCCTGAACAGATTATCAAATTATTTCCAATTGTATTCTTTTCCTTATTGATATGCTACCACAGTGTAGGACCCTTAAGTGTTGTAGAAAGAGAAACAAGTTCTTTAGTTTCACAGAAAGTGTCTAAAGTGTGGTGAATTTGCTGGAGTTGGGAGGGAATTGCAAGCTCAAAATGAGTTTTCTTGTGCTATTGGTTACTTTTCTCGTATTACCTACCCATTTCGTCATTTTCAAATTGGTCTAAATAATGGGTTAGGGTTATTTCTGGTTTTCAGATTTAATTTAGAATAGGATTATTTGAACTTTGTAAGATTGTAAGCAAATGAGGTTTATAAAGTCATACTTTTTTAACTATAGAAAGCAATTTGGTTGAATTGAGTTTTGACTTTTTGTGAAACTAACACACTTGACTCTTAGTGTTGTTATTGTTATGATTTTTATGAAAGGATTGCATTTATTCATTTGCTTGTAGTTAAACAAACTCATAATCATCTAATACATTTCAATTACAAGTAGCTTAACACAAGGGCGGCTTAGGACTTTAGGAGACTTAAAACAAACTTAAAAAATTATCTATTAAATTGTCGTAATTAATTTCATTTAACATTTCTCTTCTTAGGAAAATTATACATACAAACTTTAACTTGTATCGTGTTGATCACAATCACTCAAAATAACTAAAAATCTAAGCAATATTGGTGTACAAATATGCACAAATAAGTGTGGGTGTGTGTGTGTATATATATATAGAGAGAGAGTGAGATATATGTCAATACATGTGTCAACACCCAATTTCATCTGATTACTTTTAAAATATGTCAAATATATCGAAAAAATATAATATAATTAATTAGAAAAATATTAAAGAAACAAATTTTAAAGCATTCAAAAGGTTAAATTAAAAATATAAAAAAGAGTATATATTCAAATATATTTCTACTTATTTTAACAAACAAGTTCATTAAATAATAAATATTTAAAAATATAAAATAATGTTTATAATTTAAAATAAAAATATTTAAGTATAAGTCATTATTTAATATTACCTTATTTATTTTTATTTATATATATATATATATATATATATATTCCTTTATTTTACCTAACCCTCCATCTTCCCACAATGAACAAAATACTTTTTCTCTCTCCCATAATACCCATTATCTCTTCCACTCTCTCCATATATTTCTCAACTTCCCAACTCTCTTTCAAGTTTTTCATTTTTTTCTCTCTCTCTTCACCTAGCTTATAAATAGGGGAAGGAGAAATCAGATTGGGAAACCACAAGGGAAAAAACCTAAAAAAGCATATTCGCAGAGCGGAAAAGACAAACAGTTGGAAGCATTACAAAGAGAAAAAATCACACTAAAGGTTTTTGTCTTTTCTTCTTTACTCATGAGGTTGTATATTGTATAAGAGGAAAGGTCACACTAAGAGTGATGAATACATTTTTATTGATATGATTTCATTAATTGTTATGTTTCGAATAGAAGCGCCTTAGTGTGGCATGTATGATTGTATTGGTGTGTATAACCTTGCTGCAATGATACGTTTCCTGCTATTCTACTATTCTGGTTCATAATGGAAGAGTTTGTAGATGGTTCATTTTATACATTTGCATGTCTGCATGTTTTCTTATGCATGTGGGCACATCACGTAAAGGATGAACAGGGGACGGGTTCTGATTATATAAGCTCACCAATTTCTCTTGAGTTAGCATGCACGAATAAAAGCTCATGAATTTTTTTTATTCTTGTGCATGGTTTATTTGAATGGGAAAGCAAATTTAATACACAGATAGCTTGAGCATGATTTATTTACACATACAGTTTGCTTTTCTTCGTTTCGTAGCAATAATGAAGAATACATTCCTTTTGAAATAGAGTCAGGGGATGGTACTGAAACATGGCTACGTAAGCGGTAAAGGTGGTCTCATTTCACTTTTTACCCTTTTGTTTATTATTATTATAATCTTGATTGAACTATTCATTCATTACTTTTAAAATGTTGAGTTTCCATACACAATTGATAACAAAAAAAATTTAATTGCACCTGTTATTAAATAATAGAATAGTTTATTTTATGAATATAAAGTTAAAAATATTAAATCATACTTTTTTCAAACACATGTCTTATATCTAATCATTAAGAATATTTTTACAGAAATCACTTATAAAAGATAAATTATTTAGAACATATGTATGACTACACACGTCATCTTATATTATACTTCTCATTATTTATAAATTATTTTAATAAATAAATTTTAAAAATAGTTATTTAAAAGCTTAAAAAATCTTATCCTTAAATAATTTCTTAGATTATATGAATGATTTTATATTTTATTATTAAGAGTTATGTAAATAAATAGTTGTTTTGAAAATTAAAAATTATCTATATGTATGACTACATACGTCATTTTATATGTAATATTTAATATTGTTTTAAAAATATATACTTAATTAAATTTTAGATATATATATATATGACCGCCCATGTCGTATTATATCCTACTATCACTTTTGTAAATAAATTTAACATTTTAGGATATATGTATGATCATTTGCATTATCTTATATTTCATGTTTAAAGTACTTATTAATAAAATATAATCTTTAAGTTAATTAAATTTTAATAATTTAATGTATATTATTTTGTTGTTAAATATAACATGTTCTTTCAATATAATTGTGTAGTTTGGACTACCTCTATATATAAAAAATTTATTATAAATTCTAAGTGTATGTATGACCATATGTGTCATTTTTTTATTAGAAGTTATTTAAATAAATGTTAAAAATAGTTATTTAAAAGTTATACACTTTAAAATATATGTATGACCATATGCGTCATCTTATATTTTTATTACAAGTTATTTAAATAAATGTTTAAAATAGTTATATAAAAATTATACATTTCAAAATATATGTATGACCATATGCATCATCTTATATTGTTATTAAAAGTTATTTAAATAAATGATACAAATAGTTGTTTAAAAATTAGAAATTTTAAAATGTATATATGACCATACGCGTCATCTTATATTTTATATTTTACTCTAAAAAATATATTCTAATAAATAAATTTTCAAAATAATTATTTAAAAATTAAAAATTATATAAAAATATTTAAGCTAAATTATTTAAAAATATATGTATGATCACATGCATCATCTTATATTTTGTATTTTACTCTAAAAAATATATTCTAATAAATAAATTTTGAAAATAATTATTTAAAAATTAAAATATATAAAAATATTTAAACTAAATTATTTAAAAATATATGTAGGACCACTCGCGTTATCTTATATTCAATATTTAATTATTCAAAAATAATCTATATAAAATAATATTTAAATTAAAGTTTCTTTTTAAATTTATTGTATGATTTGTAAGTGTATAGTCTCTCCCACTATCTCAGGATTTAAATAATATGAATTATAAATTTCATAAAAAAATATTAAAAATTTCAAAACTAAAAGCTATCAATTCTTACATAATATTTATCAAAGAACTACGTAATCCTGATTTTCCACAACGAACGGAAATATGTAGGAGCAAGGTCAATCCTTGTCGGGCCCAAATAAATAATTTCATAAAATATTTTCTTACTTTAACAATAATAGATAATAAAATTTTTACATATGTATTTGTTTGATTTTGGGGAAAAATAAATATTTTAAGAATTACGCTAGTTCGTATATTTAATTAAAGGTAAACCGTCTTAGGACGGACGTTGTAAGGGTGCTAACACCTT
This sequence comes from Lablab purpureus, assembly GCA_030347555.1. Classification (NCBI taxonomy): domain Eukaryota; kingdom Viridiplantae; phylum Streptophyta; class Magnoliopsida; order Fabales; family Fabaceae; genus Lablab; species Lablab purpureus. The sequence goes on along the minus strand of CM059258.1, from coordinate 16,238,056 downwards.
CCCTACAACTCCCGAACCTGAATTTGGTTCAAATGACCAAACTTTTTTAAAAAAGGTTTTTTGTAGTTTTCCTAAATAAACTATGGTGGCGACTCTTTTGTTTTTAGAAAGTGTTTATTTTTTTCGTCCCGTTGTGACCCCGGTTGCGACTGATGGCGACTCCACTGGGGACATTTTTTTTAGAGGGTCAAACCTATTTAGTTAAATATGCAAATGTACATTCTTTTTTTTCCCTTTTCTAGAATTTTCATGTGTTTGTTTTGATATCATCTTTATGTGTTTGAATTCATCGTGTTATTGAATCACTGGACCCTAGGGTAGAGAACATATGTTATATCTATCTGGGACTTTTTCTGGTTGTTTTGCATGTGAGGGTTTAGGTATGTATAATATGCTCCCTTCACACACACATTATTGCATATCTTGCATTGAGTGAGACCCTATACCCGGGTCTGAGTAAGCTTAAAAATAGAGGGGTTATGTAGAAATGTCACTTGGGATGTACTTCCTATTTGGCTATTGTGAGAATCCCAACTGGAGCCTGTTCTCTTCATTTGTTTTCCCACACCTAGTTGACTTCCAATTGTTATCATAGTTCTAGTAACCTTGTATCCTTAAGCTTATGAGCCACCCTTTTGTAAGTATGCATAAGTGGTCTTAGACCCTTGATTGTTACTCTTATGAACCTTAATCTAGGCATAAAGGGAGAATATTCAATCATGTTACTCCTCACCATTGTTTCCTAAAGATATGCATTGTCTTGGCCTTGATGATCACGTGCATAGAAAGACAATTCACAAATACACACAAGGAATGTGTTGTTGATTGCATCTCATGCATAACATGGTCACTTTATTTTGCATCATAACATCATAACATCATAAAAGTAGAATAAATGAATGAACATTACTCAATTTTATTTTTTTTTTATTTTCTTTTATTTTCTTTATTTTTATTTTTTCTAAAAGCATGACAGTGTATCAATTCTCACCAAATAATTGTTATTAAATCAATAAAAGAAATCTAATATCATCGCAAGAATGTTATAGTCTATTAAAAATATTTTTCTTTCTTTCCATTTTTTTAATATTTCTTTATATTAAACAAATCTTGAATTTCTTTTTCTTTTTTCTTTTTTTTTATCAATATTTCTTTTATTTTCATCTTTTTTATTTTATTTTTTCATCAATAAAAAGTGTGAATTTTACTCACTTAAAAACATTTGTTTTGTTTGTAACCTATCTATGAGTTTTTTTTAGAAATGACTAACTATTACATATAATTAAATAAATATTTACAAAAATAATATAAACATATAGGTTTATACAAATAATTATTATATTTATATTAACATAAATAATTTGATTTCTAATTATATATAGAGCTTACATTACATTTACAATCTTTTAAAATATAAAACTTTTATCAATTTCGACTTATATTTTTTTTAAAAAACTGTTTTATTAATCTCTTGATTTTTATATTTAAATATTTTTTTTAGTTGATTTTTTTAAGGAGTTAAATTTTATCAAATATACTTTAAAATAAATTTCATCCATTTTTTTCTTTGATTCTTCTCAAACCAAACTTTCTAAAAAAATTACACCTCTCCAAATTTTGTTACTAGATTAACCTCTTAAATTTAGTTATCTTGAATTTTACTTTTTCATTTTTTAGGTCGATTCCTAGTTTTAAATTTCATATTTGACTAACTTTCATCTCCAACTTAACAAGAACACAAAAGATTAGCAAGAGCACAAATTTGTGAATATGTTATAGGGCAGAGTGATGAAGCAAAAATTAAAAATCTAAGCATATGCAGTGTTCAAATTCACCAGCACTTCCTATACATAACATATAAATCGTCAAAGATTCCAAGAATATATCAGTCAGTAGATTGTTTTTTTAGTTGTATTGAAATCTAAGCATATGCAGTTTCCAAATTCACCAGCACTTCCTATACATAACATATAAAGTATTGTCACTCAATTGATCCTGTGTTATCTTTTGCATGTTTGTTTGTCATGAGGCTTGTTAACCTTAAATACTAGTTTTCAAGTGAAATTGCAACATAATTAATATCAGTAATCAAAGGATTCTCATCTCCCATCCTTTTCTTACCCTTCTCTTGTTCAGAAATCACAAGCTCAAATTAAGAATACAGAACAAATCTGGCCATGTGAAGAACTCAAAAACCCACATATTGTATTCTTAGTATCTGCTAACACAACACAACAAATCTTGACAAAGTGAATAAAGAAGACTACCTTGTTTAGTCTAATTTCAGTGAAATCAGAACAACCATGAGATGATACTCAGTAAAGCCCAATTACACAACATCTGAATTAATCACACAAAATGGAAAACAAAGCAAAAGGACAATACTTTAATGCAAGAATATTTCCTATTCCTATGAAAAACAACACATAATGTTATCACTATCATCAGACAAAGTAATAGTACACATATATCACTAGTCTAATTTAAAATATAAAATATAAAATATAAAATAATCTAATTTCATTGGATATGTCAAACTCGATTATACAAACATTGAGTATTTCTACTAGAGAATTTACTAGGTTCTCCATCGAAGTCTCTTATCGAGAGTCCAAGTGGATTTTCGATTAAAACTTTTCCATTGAGAGTCTGACTCTATACTTTCAACTAGTATCAAATGCTCTCTTTAAACTCCTTTCTTTAATCTTAACGATAGAAAGATTTCATCGAAAGTTACTTGATCCTCGATTGGACATGCTTATCGAGAGAGAGAGAGTTTGAAATCAAGAGGCTTATCTCAAATTTTCTTAATCAAAGGAAGTTTGATAAAAAATAGAGAAGTTTAATTAAGATTCTCGATCCCTTTAAAATCGAAGGGGTGAAGTCTCAATTTCTGATCTTTTACCAATCAATAAAATTGACCCTTAGTCTATGATTCTTGATTTTTGACATTTTTTACATTGAAAACTTTGGTTCTTCTTTCTTATATTGTTTTATTCATTTTATTAATTTAGTGATTGTTTGTATAATATCAAAAAGTCTAACCAAATATCATAAATATTTAATATATTAAACTTGAAAGTTTTGTATAATTTGAGGACGTGATAATCGAAAGTAAGAGTTTGAGTTCAAGAACTCATCTTTATCCTTTTCAAATTGAGAGGATAAACCTACATGATAACTTCATGAAGTTAGAAAAATTGAATTCTATGACGACTTATTATGACAATTGTAATTCAGCTGTCATAGTTAGTGGTGTGGTGGCAATTTTGTAACAAATTACAAATTTATTATGTCCGTTATCACTAAAAATGTCATGGTAAATTAGTTTAACACATAGTTGTGTACATACTATGACAATTATATTTTTAACTAACATAGAAAGGGAATATGTTATTACACAATTTCATTTTTGAGCATCTCTCTGACTCTCGTGCTCGTCCCTTGTGTTTCTTTCATGCTCCCTGCTCCTCCTGTGTTTCTTCCGTACTCCCTGCTACTCCTTCACTGTCATTTTCACTCTTCTTCACTTTTGTGCTTTGTATTCTTGAATTTTTTTCTTCGACAGGTTGTGGTGGTTCGTGCTTATTCCGACATTTGTGCTCATAGTGCTATTTTTCATCTTCGTTCTCCATCGGTTTGTGCTTGTAGTGCTCATAGTGTTATTTTTCCACCATTGGTATGTTGGTAATCTAACCATTTAGGTTTTCGGGTATCTTTAAACCCTAAATCTCCTGAACGGATTATCAAATTATTTCCAACTGTATTCTTTTCCTTATTCATATATGATAAAGGTTCATTTTAATATTTAGCATATAAGGTGTTTGATAGAAAGATAAAGAGAAGAAAGCAACAAGGAAGATTCCCACTGGACACGAAGATAATCCCAAAGGTTATCTAAGTGTGAAGGTTCACTTCACAAGAGCTCAAGGAAAAAGGGAAGACAAGTAATAAGCTTGAATATAGATGCTGGAAAATTAAATGACAAGAATGTAAAGAACATGGAAAGTAATGGAGGAAGAGATGATAGAAAGGGGAAGGGGAATGGAATGCATTCACGCCACTTGGGGGATGGACCAACCCAAGATAAGTGATGATTGCCGCCACTTGAGCCCAGGCTCAAGATAAGACACAAGAAGGGGAAGAACACTCCCAAGAACACACACAAGCTCAAAGCTAATGCTCTCTAATTTTTACTCCAAAATTCAACCCTTTACAAGTGGTGGGGAGGCATCCTTATATAGGCAAGGGTTTGGGACCTAGATGGAATTACAATATAAAAGATGCTAGGCATATTCCACTCTTGGTGGGCAAGATACAAAATTCTAGAAGCTAGGTCTAAGCTTGGCCTCCAAACCCACACAAGCACCTTCTAGAAGGTCAAATGTTGACCTTCTCCACTCCCTTGGACGTCCTACCTCATGGGCCTTGAGCCCATGTGCTTCCTTTGCCCCCAACAAGGCTCCACTTGTAGAAAAAAGGGTGTTCCAAAAGCAATCCTACAAAAAAATAGCAAAGAAACATAAGCCTAGGAAATTTTAAGACAAACTAGAAATGCTAAAAAGACTAAAGAAAGAGGGTGAGGAGGAAATGTCTCTTCTCATCATGCTTCTTGTGATCCTCCTAGAACACTCCTCTCCTTTATTGGAGGTCAAGGGCTCATCAATATACTACCAAAGTCTAGGACCCTTAAGTGCTGTAAAAAGAGAAACAAGTTCTTTGGTTTCACAGAAAGTGTCTAAAGTGTGGTGAATTTGCTGGAGTTGGGAGGGAATTGCAAGCTCAAGATGAGTTTTCTTGTGCTATTGGTTACTTTTCACGTATTACCTACCCATTTCGTCATTTTCAAATTGGTCTAAATAATGGGTTAGGGTTATTTCTAGTTTTCAGATTTAATTTAGAATAGGATTATTTGCACTTTGCAAGATTGTAAGCAAATGAGGTTTATAAAGTCATACTTTTTTAACTATAGAAAGCAATTTGGTTGAATTGAGTTTTGACTTTCTGTGAAACTCACACACTTGGCTCTTAGTGTTGTTATGGGTACCCCATACTCCTTGGAATCATGTAATAATAACATCAAGTGTTTCATATTCAATGTGTCTTTGTGTGCAGGGAATTGTTTTTTTTTCTATGCCATTCTTTGAATGTGGTAGCACTTAAGCATTTGCAATGTTATTATATGTATTGATAAATATTTTATTATAGTTGTGATGATTTTTATGAAAGGATTGCATTTATTCATTTGCTTGTAGTTAAACAAACTCATAATCATCTAATACATTTCAATTACTGTTGGAATAAATGGCTGAGTTTAAGAGGGGGGGTGAATTAAACTTTCAAAGATTTTCGAAACCCAATGCCCAATTATGAAAAACCAGATTCGAATTGAAGATTTAAACCAGTTTTTATAGGTTCTTGAAATGCTCTTAATCAATTGATCATATACCAAATTCAATTTCAATTCAAACTTCAATTACCGAATGGAAAGAGTTAAAGGGAAGAAGAACAACACAGCAGATTTATACTGGTTCACCTTTCAACAAAGGCTACATCCAGTTTCCTAAACAAACAAATTCAATCAATTCACTAAAAACCAGTTTTTACATGAACACTACATGCAAAACCGAAACCAGAAAGCTGCACCAAGTCTTGAACCCTACAAGACTTCTAAACACCTGTAAAACCCTATTACAAGATCTCTTAATCACCCCGATTAAGATACGAACACGCAGCCTAACCAACACACACAAAAAGATTGAATAAACCTCGGAGTTCTTCAATGCGTAAACGAAAAACAGAGCATCAACAAGAACGAAAAACAGAGCATGCACTTCTTGGATTTGATTCGCACTCAATTGAATCTTGATCGCCTTGGAGTGATTAGCAAAATGTTTTAGAGTGTAATAGGAACGTTCTTGCCCAATGGGTTCTTTAGAAAATGTTTCGTCACTTAGTTCTTTGAGTTTCAAGATATATATAGAAAATCGTTAAAACCGATTCTCGCAGAAATAGTCGGTTGAAATCGCGCTTTAGCCTGGTTGTTTTCATTAAAACCCATTTTCCAAGTGAGCACCCTTTTCTCGGAACTGGAAATCGCCGCTTGAAATCTCGCTTTAACTAGCTATTCCGAAAACTGGAATTCTCGAACAAAGCTACTAGGATTTTAACTGGTTTAAATTTCGAAAACAGTCAGCTGAAATTTCCCAAATACAAAGCTTTGAAAAACGAAGAACAGATTAACTAGTTGAAATCAGATTTTTAACCTTTGAAATCATTTTAAAACCTTTTTAAAACATTTCAAAACATTTTAAACTCCAAGACTAAGACCAAGATAGATTGAAATGCATCTTACCACACAACCTAAGACTCTCTAATCCTAAGACAAATTCTTCATTCTTCAAGCACCAACATCTTCATCATTAAAGGTGGTTGGAGACATCAAATCCACTTGAAACCAAGTCTTCAAGTCCAACAAACTCCCCCTATTTGATGATGACAACCACTTGATACATTCATTGTCTTTGAAGAATGTAAGAGTCCTGCACAAAACAAAATACAGCAGCAAATAGCAGAACAGTGTGGTAAAAACAATATAGCAGAAAAATAGCAGCAGAAACAGAGCAGCAACAGCAGTAGATTCAGATTCTCCCCCTTTTCACTAGATTCTCCCCCTTTCACTTGATTCTCCCCCTTTCACTAGCACTTGCTCTTCATGTGCCTTCAAATGCATTCAACAATTTCTCCCCCTTTGGAATCATCAAATAGCACACGAGAGAAAAAAAAATAACATAGCATATGCGGAAAATTTTAAATTGTTCAAGATACATTGGAATTTAACCCAATTAAAAAAAAAAAAAAAACAGCAACAAATAAGCACATACAGACACACAACCAAACAACGAATGAAATGCAAAAACATGAATGCAAACAAGAACAAAGAAGCATGATTTTGCAGCGAAGATTAGTAGAATCATGTAGCAGCAGTTGAATTAATGCACCAGCAACAACAAATGCACCAGCAGCAACAACAGCAAAAACTAGCGTTACAAAAATAACAGCACACAGCAACAACACTTCAGTTACAGCAGATGCACCAGCACTTCAGTTACAGCAGATGCACCAGCAGTAATGGATTTCTTCCTTGGATTGCTTGAGGAGGCCATTGCATAAAAGAGAAAGTGTAGAGAAACAGAGTATAGGCAATGTATTATGCAGAGTTTTGTACAGGCAGGGTGAATAACAGTGAAGCAATGCACAGCACATGTATTTAACATTTCGATTTTCAAATTTTTAACAAATTAATGTTTTATTCGATCAAAGAGGGAATCAATTGCATTCGAGTTGGAATATATGGGACGAGAGATATGTAGCAGGCATAGTCTTGACCAAAGAATTCAGTTGGTTGAATGAAATTCGTATTTGGAGAGAGAAACTAGCTAAAAAGTAAAGCAAAGGCACTACAAGACAAAACAGCAGTCAAGATTCTTTGAATCAGCTTTATCTATCATGTTTAAATGCACAATTCTCAATTAATCAACTTAAATGCACCAATTAAATGTGAATCAATGCAGTTTAACAGTAAATTCGTTCAAATTTTAAACTTTGCATGGTGACAGGCAATTTCGGTCGATTGATTTATGAAAAACAGTGATTAAAGCAGAAATCTCGATCATCGATTTAATGCAGATAAATGATTTTAATCGATCGAATCGACGATTAATCGACTAAAACAGAGACGGATATCACTCGCACATCCACTGCAGCCCCAAATTATGCGAAACAACTGATGAAAAGCCCGAAACAACTAACTAAAATCCTGAATAACATTGCAGATTACACTTATAACATCCAATATGCAAATCTAACTGTAATCAATCAAAAATTATGCAGAATTAAGGATTCAAACACACAAACACAGCATGATTAATAGCATAAATGAATCACATACATGAATTATATTACATTTGAAACATCAAGGACACCCAACTCATTTCTTAATTGGAAAAATCTATCCTTTGGGAGTGGTTTGGTAAATATATCAGCAAGTTGGTTATTAGAGTCAACAAATTCAATTATGCAATCACCTTTTTGAACATGATCCCTAATGAAATGGTGCCTTATTTCTATATGTTTCGTTCTAGAGTGCAAAATAGGATTTTTTGTTAAGTTGATAGCACTTGTATTGTCACACCTAATAGGAATGTGATCTAGTTTCAAACCATAATCAAAAAGCTCGCTGTTTTAACCAAAGAGTTTGAGCACAACGACTCCCAGACTGCAACATACTCGGCTTCAGAGTAGACAAAGCCACACTAGCTTGCTTTTTGCTATGCCATGATACTAGACTACTTCCTAGTAGATGACAAGTTCCACTAGTGCTTTTTCTATCAAGTTTACATCCAGCAAAGTCTGCATCCGAATAGCCCACTAGATTAAAAGAAGCACCTTTAGGATACCACAAACCAACATTAATAGTTCCTTTTAGATATTTCAAAATTCTTTTGGCAATTGCGAAATGTGATTCTTTGGGATTAGATTGAAACCTAGCACACATGCATACACTAAACATTATATCAGGTCTACTAGCAGTTAGATATAAAAGTGAACCAATCAAACCTCTATACTTAGTGGAATCAAAAGGTTTACCACTTTCATCCGCATCAAGATAGTCTGCTGGTAGCCATGGGTGTGCTTGATTCTTTGCATCTGTCCATCTCATATTTCTTTAACTGACTCTTTGCAATATTTTGACTGATTGAGGAATGTTCCATGATCTAATTGCTTGACTTGTAAGCCTAAGAAGAAGTTTAGATCACCCATCATTGACATTTCAAACTCCCCCTGCATAGCTGCAACAAATTCTTCACAAAGCTTCTCATTAGTGGATCCAAAGATTATATCATCCACATAAACCCGCACCGAGTATAATGTCTGTCCACGGACTTTCTAATGAACAAAGTTTTATCAACTTGCCCCCTTTCAAAGTTTTGAGAGATAAGAAAGTTACTTAACCTTTCATACCATTGTCTTGGAGCTTGCTTGAGTCCATAAAGAGCCTTTTTGAGCTTATACACATGGTTAGGCAATTTGTGATCAATAAATCCAGATGGTTGTGAAACATAAATTTCTTCATTTATATATCCATTCAAAAATGCACTTTTCACATCCATTTGATGAAGTTTGAATCCAACCATGCATGAGAAAGCAAGTAATAGCCTAACAGCTTCTAACCTAGCAACAGGAGCATATGTTTCCTCATAGTCTATTCCTTCCTCTTGGTTATACCCTTTAGCTACAAGCCTAGCCTTGTTTCTAGTTATTACACCTTGATCATTCATTTTATTTTTAAACACCCACTTTGTGCCAATTATATTCATGTTAGGTGTGCAAGGGACTAGTTCCCAAACCTCATTCCTTTTAAATTGGTTTAGTTCATCTTGCATTGCCAAAATCCAGTTTTCATCCAATAAAGCATCATCAACACATTTAGGTTCAACGTGGGAAACAAATGCAGCAGTTAAACATGTATCATGCATAGACCTTCTTGTAGAAACACCTCTTTGAACATCTCCTATCACATTTCCAATGGACAGATTGCGAGGCACCCTCCATTCTTTAGGTAGATCATTTTCGCGAGAATTTAATTACGGTGCCGGGATTTCGATCGGTTCTTTTTATTTTCACCAGCTAAAATACCACTGCAGCAGCCTTTTTCGGTTTCTACATGTCCAGTTGATACACCTTCAATTAAGTTCTCTTCACCTGCACCTTCATTTTGCACATTAGTCTCATCAAAAACAACATGTATTGATTCCTCAATGATAGCTAATCTCTTGTTGAAGATCCTATATGCTTTGCTATGTAAAGAATAGCCTAAAAACAATGCATCATCAGCTTTAGCATCAAATTTGCCAAGTTTTTCTTTACCATTATTTAAAACAAAACACTTGCAGCCAAACACTCTAAGATGTGCTATGTTGGGTTTTCTCCCTTTGTACAATTCATAAGGGGTTTTCTTCAAAATAGGTCTTATCAAAACCCTATTTATTATGTAACATGCAGTATTTACTGCATCCGCCCAAAAATATTTAGGGATGTTTGATTCATTAAGCATTGTCCTAGCTAGTTCCTCAAGTGATCTATTTTTCCTCTCAACAACACCATTTTGTTGAGGAGTCCTAGGTGCTGAAAAGTTATGCTTAATCCCATATTTTTCACAAAAATGATTGAACTTTTCATTTTCAAATTCCCCTCCATGATCACTTCTAAGAGCACTTATGCTGCAGCTATTTTCATTTTGTAAAACCTTGGCAAGTTTCTTAAAAGCATGAAATGCATCACTTTTATTTTTCAAAAACAAAGTCCAAGTAAACCTAGAATAGTCATCAACAATAACCAAAGCATAATAGTTTCCACCAATACTCATTGTTCTAGATGGACCAAACAAATCCATATGCAGCAGTTCCAAAGGTTTTGTTGTTGACACATAATTTTTCAGATTAAAAGAAACTTTGGTTTGTTTACCCTTTTGGCATGCATGACAGATTTTATCTTTCTCAAATTTCGGTTTAGGTAACCCTAAAACAAGTTCTTTTGAAAACAGTTTTTCCAAATGGTTCATGTTAATATGTGCAGCTCTCCTATGCCAAAGCCATGAACTATCTTCCTTAGACATGAGACATGTAAAATTAGTTGCACACATATGATCAAGATCAAGCATATAAATGTTCTCAATTCTCTTGCCTAACATGCAGATTTTATCAGAATTTTTCTCAAGGATCTTGCAATGATTTGATTCAAAAGTGATTCTAAAACCTTTATCACATAGCTGGCTAATACTAAGAAGATTATGCTTCAAACCTTCAACATATAACACGTTTTCAATGAGGATTGAAGAAATGTTACCAACATCACCACTTCCAAGGATTTTCCCTTTATTATTATCTCCATATGTGACAAAACCTCCATTTTTCAAGGTGAGTTTGACAAACTTCCTTTTGTCACCACACATGTGCCTTGAACAGCCACTGTCTAGATACCACAATGATTCCTTGGCCTTCAAGAACACCTGCAAAACACAATCAATGGAGAGAATTTGGTACCCACATCAATTTGGGTCCAACAAAGTTAATAACCTTTCTACCACATTTTGGCTTCCAAATAAATTGACCACTAGGAACACCAAATTTTCTGATTTTGCATGATTTTGAAGTATGTCCCTTGTTCATACAATAGAAGCAAGTAATGGATGAAGTGCTTGGACGGTTTTCTATGTGAAAAGAAATTTCTATAAGGCTTGTTGTTTCTTTTGAAAACCATTTTTAAATCCAAGTCCAGCTTTATTCGTTACACAATTTTTAAATTCTAAAAGTGTGTCCAAGTTGGCTCTTCCCATGGTGAATTTAGCTAGAGATTTGTTCAAATACTCAATTTGATTTTCTAAAGTTACTGCAGTTTGTGCAGATTTTTCCAACATGTTCATCATTGCAACTTGAAACCTTGTAAATCATTTCCAGATTTTCAAAATCAGTTTTTGAATTTTCCAGCTCTTTCTCTAGCTCTTTCACCTTGTTCTCTAGCCAATTGTTCATACCTTTAAGCCTATTGTTAGAACAAGCAACCTTATTAGCCTCTTCATGCAATTCCGAGAAAATTTTGCAGCGGTGATCATAAGGAAGACCATTTTGAGTAGTGGAGGAACTTACACTACTTGCTGTATCACAATTAGCCATAAGACAAAGATTGGCTCTTTCATCATCACTTGAAGAATCACTAGAGGATATATCATTCTCATCCCATGCTATGTAAGCCTTCTTGGTTTTGAATGATCTTTCATGCTTCTTTTCTCCATTTCTCTCTTTGTTTTGTGAGGATGGACATTCGACCTTAATATGTCCTCGTTTTCCACAACCAAAACAAGTAAAGTTAGAAGAAGCTAAATCAGATTTTTATTATACCTCTTGTTCTTGTAGTCTTTGTTCTTGTATTTCAAGAACTTGTTGAACTTTCTAACTAAGAGGTTCAGATTTTCTGCATCACTTCCTCCATGTCCTTCATCCTCACTATTCTCCTCTTTGTGAACCAAAGTCTTCAAGGCAAGCCCTTTCTTTTTCTTGTCATTGTCTTCTTGTTCAGCAAGTCTATTCAACTCAAGCTCATGTTCCCTTAGCTTTCCAAAAAGTGCAGCAACACTCATTGTTGACAAGTCCTTGGATTCAGAAATTGCTGTAACTTTGGGTTGCCAACTTCGATCCAAACATTTCAGCACTTTGATGTTCAGCTCCTCTTTCTCAAACACTTTTCCAAGGTCGATTAGATGGTTTATAATGTGTGTAAACCTCTTTTGCACATCTGAAACAGTTTCTCCTGGAAGCATTCTGAACATCTCATATTCTTGGATTAAAGTATGTTTTCTTGCTCTCTTAACATCAGCTGTTCCTTCATGAGTAACCTCCAACACTTCCCACATCTCTTTAGCATTGGAACACTGTGAAACACGAAAGAATTCATCAAGATTAAGTGCGGATGTAATGATGTTCTTTGCTTTACAATCATATTGCACTTTCTTTTGTTCATCGACATTTAAACTTTCCCATGGTTTCTCATCTTTAGGGATATACGGTCCATTGACTATAGCATTCCAAATCCCTATATCAATTGATTCAATGAAAATCTTCATTCTCACTTTCCAAAATGGATAGTTTACCCCGGAAAACATAGGTGGCTCTGTTTATAGAAGCACCCTCCGCAAAAGGCAATTTTCCTTCGACCATGTTTGAAATTTTTCGGAAAACTTGAATATTTTTCAAGAACCAGCTCTTGATACCAATTGTTGGAATAAATGGCTGAGTTTAAGAGGGGGGTGAATTAAACTTTCAAAGATTTTCGAAACCCAATGCCCAATTATGAAAAACCATATTCAAATTGAAGATTTAAACCAGTTTTTATAGGTTCTTGAAATGCTCTTAATCAATTGATCATATACCAAATTCAATTTCAATTCAAACTTCAATTAACGAATGGAAAGAGTTAAAGGGAAGAAGAACAACACAGCAGATTTATACTGGTTCACCTTTCAACAAAGGCTACATCCAGTTTCCTAAACAAACAAATTCAATCAATTCACTAAAAACCAGTTTTTACATGAACACTACATGCAAAACCGAAACCAGAAAGCTGCACCAAGTCTTGAACCCTACAAGACTTCTAAACACCTGTAAAACCCTATTACAAGATCTCTTAATCACCCTGATTAAGATACGAACACGCAGCTAACCAACACACACAAAAAGATTGAATAAACCCGGAGTTCTTCAATGCGAAGCGAAAAACAGAGCATCGGCAAGAACGAAAAATAGAGCATGCACTTCTTGATTTGATTCGCACTCAATTGAATCTTGATCGTCTTGGAGTGATTAGCAAAATGTTTTAGAGTGTAATAGGAACGTTCTTGCCCAATGGGTTCTTTAGAAAATGTTTCGTCACTTAGTTCTTTGAGTTTCAAGATATATATAGAAAATTGTTAAAACTGATTCTGCAGGAAATAATCGGTTGAAATCGCGTTTTAGCCGGTTGTTTTCATTAAAACCCATTTTCCAGTGAGCACCCTTTTTCTGGAACTGGAAATCAGTCAGTTGAAATCTCGTTTTAACTAGCTATTCCGAAAACTGGAATTCTCGAACAAAGCTACCAGGATTTTAAGCTGGTTTAAATTTCAAACAGATCAGTTGAAATTTCCCAAATACAAAGCTTTGAAAAGCGAAGAACAGATTAACTAGTTGAAATCAGATTTTTAACCTTTGAAATCATTTTAAAACCTTTTTAAAACATTTCAAAACATTTTAAACTCCAAGACTAAGACCAAGATAGATTGAAATGCATCTTACCACACAACCTAAGACTCTCTAATCCTAAGACAAATTCTTTATTCTTCAAGCACCAACATCTTCATCATTACAGGTGGTTGGAGACATCAAATCCACTTGAAACCAAGTCTTCAAGTCCAACAATTACAAGTAGCTTAACACAGGGGCAGCTCAGGACTTTAGGAGACTTAAAACAAACTTAAAAAATTAGACATTTTTATTTACTAATAAAATATTTATGTTAAAATGTATTATAATTGCATTTAAAATTTATTTTTTGAGTTTTTTGTGATACAAAATTATCTATTAAATTGTTGTAATTAATTTCATTTAACATTTCTCTTCTTAGGGAAATTATACATACAAACTTTAACTTATATCATGTTCATCACAATCACTCAAAATAGCTAAAAAATCTAAACAATATTGATATATTCAAATATGCACAAATATGTGTGTGTATATGTATATATATCTTTCTATATATATAGAGAGAGAGAGATGTCAATACATGTGTCAACACCCAATTTCATCCTATTACTTTTAAAATATGTTAAATATATCGAAAAAATATAATATAATTAATTAGAAAAATATTAAAGAAACAAAATTTTAAAGAATTCAAAAGGTTAAATTAAAAATATAGAAAAGAGTATATATTGAAATATATTTCTACTTATTTTAACAATCAAATTCATTAAATAATAAATATTTAAAAATATAAATAATGTTTATAATTTAAAATAAAAAATATTTAAGTATAAGTCATTATTTAATATTACTTTATTTATTTTTATTTTTATTTTTATTTTTATTTTTATTTATATATATATATATATATATATATATATTCCTTTATTTTACCTAACCCTCAATCCTCCCACAATTAACAGAATACTTTTTCTCTCTCCTAGAATACCCATTATCTCTTCCACTCTCGTCATATATTTCTCAACTTCCCAACTCTCTTTCAAGTTTTTCAGTTTTTCTCTCTCTCTCTTCACCTAGCTTATAAATAGGAGTAGGAGAAATCAGATTGGAGAACAACAAGGGAGAAAACCTAAAAAAGCATATTCACAAAAACGAAAAAGGGAAACAAGTGGAAACATTAGAAAGAGAAAAGATCACACTAAAGGTTTTTCTCTTTTCTTCTTTACTCATGAGGTTGTATATTGTATAAGAGGAAAGGTCACACTAAGAGTGATGAATACATTTATATTGATACGATTTCATTAATTGTTGTGTTTCGAATAAAAGCTTGAGTTGAGTGTGGCATGTATCATTGTATTGGTGTGTATAACCTTGCTGCAATGATACGTTTCCTACTATTCTGGTTCATAACGGTAGAGTTTGTAGATGGTTCATTTTATACATTTGCATGTCTCCATGTTTTCTCTTATACATGTGGGTACATTACGTAAAGGATGAACAGGAGGTGGGTTCTGATTATATAAGCGCACCAATTTCTCTTGAGTTAGCATACACGAATAAAAGCTCATGAATACATGTTTTTTTTATTCTTGTGCATGGTTTATTTGAATGCGAAAGCAAATTTAATACACGCATAACTTGAGCATGATTTATTTACACATACAGTGGAGTGAGAGAGACATGAGCAATTTCCTTTTCTTCGTTTCGTAGCAATAATGAGGAATACATTCCTTTTGAAATAGAGTTGGGGGATGGTACTGAAACATGGCCATTTTAAAATTACGTAAGCGGTAAAGGTGGTCTCATTTCACTTTATACCCTTTTGTTTATTATTATTATTATAATCTTGATTGAACTATTCATTCATTACTTTTAAAATGTTGCAGTAAGAGTTTACGTGCATAAATGATAACAAAAAAAAAATTTAATTGCACCTGTTACTAAAGTAGTTTATTTTATGAATATAAAGTTAAAAATATTAAATCATACTTTTTTTCAAACACATATGTCTTATATCTAATCATTAAGAATATTTTTACAGAAATCACTCGTAAAAGATAAATTATTTAGAATATATGTATGACTACACACGTCATCTTATACTATACATCTCATTATTTATAAATTATTTTAATGAATAAACTTTAAAAATAGTTATTTAAAAGCTTAAAAATTCTTACCCTGAAATAATTTCTTAGATTATATGAATGATATACATGTCATCTTATATTTTATATTTTATTATTAAGAGTTTAGGGTTTAGGGTTTAGATAAATAGTTGTTTTGAAAGTTAAAAATTATCTATATGTATGACTACATACTTCATCTTATATGTAATATTTAATGATGTTTTAAAAATACATACTTAAATAAATTTTAGATATATGTATGACTGTCCACATCATCTTATATCCTACTATCACTTTTGTAAATAAATTTAACATTTTAGGATATATGTATGATCATTTGCATCATCTTATATTTCATGTTTAAAGTACTTATTAATATAACATAATCTTTAAGTTAATTAAATTTTAATAATTTAATGTATATTATTTTGTTGTTAAATATAAGATGTTCTTTGAATATAATTGTGTAGTTTGCACTACTTCTCTATATAAAAAATTTATTATAAATTCTAAATGTATGTATGACCACACGCGTCATCTTATATTTTATATTTTACTCTAAAAAATATATTCTAATAAATAAATTTTGAAAATAATTATTTAAAAATTAAAATATATAAAAATATTTAAGTTAAATTATTTAAAATATATGTAGGATCACTCACATTATCTTATTTTCAATATTTAATTATTCAAAAATAATCTATATAAAATAAGATTTAAATTAAAGTTTCTTTTTAAATTTATTGTATGATTTGTAAGTGTATAGTTTCTCCCACTATCTCATGATTTAAATAATATGAATTATAAATTTCATAAAAAAATATTAAAAATTTCAAAACTAAAAATTATCAATTTTTACATAATATTTATCAATGAACTACGTAACCCTGATTTTCCACAACAAATGGAAATACGTAGGAGTAACGTCAATCCTTGTCGGGCCCAAATAAATAATTTCATAAAATATTTTCTTACTTTAACAATAATAGATAATAACGTATTTGTTTGATTTTGGGGAAAAATAAATATTTTAAGAATTATGTTAGTTCGCATATTTAATTAAAGGTAAACTGTCTTAGGACTGACGTCGTAAGGGTGCTAACACCTTTCCTACACATACCGACTCCCGAACTCGAATTTGGTTCCAAAGACCAAATTTTTTAAAAAAGGTTTTCTGTAGTTTTCCTAAATAAACTATGGTGGCGACTCTTCTGTTTTTAGAAAGTGTTTATTTTTGTCGTCCTGTTGTGACCTTAGTTGCAACAACATGTTTTTAAATACTTTCTCTAAGACTCTGTACCTAAAATATTTTATGTTTCCATGTAAAATTAACATGATCATTGTAGTTTATAGAAATAATTCAAAAAAGAGGTAATATAAAATTTCTACCATTTATAAACCATTTAATATAAAATAAATCACAATTCTTAACACACACATATATATATATATATATCATGACATCAAATAATATTCTCATAACACCTCAAGCCAAGTATCTAATGATTCTCTTACAAGGTCCAATTCAAACATGCAAGCTTAACTCTCAAGAACATAAGAATAGAAAGAGAGGGAACACAGAGAGAGAGACAAAACTTACCTGAAACCAAAGTTTATCGGGTAGAAATACTCCTCTCCCTCTCTAGATCACAATTGTAGACTTTTATTTTAAAAAAGATGATTAGAGATTGCGAATTTGGAAGAGAGAAGCTGGAGCTTCTCTAGAGTTAGGATTGGAAAGGAGAAGTCATAGAGAGAAAAAAGAAAAAGATAGAAACTAGTTGGTAAAATAATATAGATGAAAAAAGTTCTCAACTTTTGTAGCTATTAGTATTAACTAACAAATCTCTTTTATTTAAAGAAAATCATGATTTATTGAAAAAAATTGTTAATTCATGAAATATCATTTTTAGTATCAATAAAGATTAACAAACACTCATAATATTTTAATTAAATTTTATTCTCAAATATAGTTTTAAAATTAATTTAATAAAAATATATTAGTACTTAAAAAAAATTAGAGTTTTCTTTTAACCTAAAACGATTTACTTGAACCTTAAGGTGGACCTAGCTTATCATCAGTAAAATTACATTGTAGCTATAGAGGTTGACACAAAGGTAGGAATAGGATTGAAGGGAATTAACATGTTATCCAGTTCCTACTGCGATTTGCGAGGTGTCATTGTCAATTGTGTTTATTATTATTCTTATAATAATCTCCTCTCTCTATCTTAACATTTTTCTACCAAAAAAATAAAGTAATTGTGTTATAGTCTAGCTAACCTTCTCAATAGTTATAAGATATTTCTTTGGATGGTACTTCCAGCTGAGTTAAATTATTCCATTTTATTTTAATATAATAAGTTATTTATGAATTTAGGATCTTTGATTGAATTTTATATGTCCTTACATGCTTTATTACTTGAGTCTAATATTTACATCGATCAATTAGATAGTTTACCATTCTCGATTTTGTTTTTCCCATCAAGAAATTTTCTCTTTTATTCTTTTTATCTATTTAATTATATATTAATTATATAATTCATATACCATATCCAGAAATAAAAAAATATGGCATAACTTGGGAACATAGATTTTAGTAAACAAGATTACAAAAATTATAAGAAGTAAATATTTTTGTTGAACTATTTGTCAAAATTGTGTTTTGTCTCTAGAATAAACTTTGAACTTATTTCGTTCTTATACTTTATAAACTCATGTAAAAGATCCTTGATAACGTGTCAGAATTCCTTTTTACCTCTTTATTTTCTTTTTTCATAGTTTCCTATTTTACTATCATGTGTTTCCTAAACTTCTTTCACTCCTTTTCTTTCTCTTCTATTTCATTTTTCTTTTCTTAAAGATGTTTTTATTTGTCATCAAGGATCATTTATATTAGTTTATAAAGTATAAAGACAAAATAGGTCTAAAGTTTGCTTCAGAGATAAAACACAATTTTGACAAATATTTAGAATAAATATATTTAACCCATTAGATAAATGTATTTTAATAATCATACAATAATTTGAGAATCTATTAAGAGTAATATAGTCATAGAAAAAAATAAACTTTTATAATTATAAAAAAGTAATAAAATAGCAAATGGTTATATGATTTTGTTGTGTTATCAAAAATATCATTGTTCTATTTTAAAATATATCATTAACGTAAGATCTTTTCTTTTAAAAAAACACTCGAATTATCTTGTCATTATCTATGTAGTTCAGTTAATGATATAGTTTACATATATCATAGTTGGATTCTACTGATAAAAAACATTACTTACATATTTTATTTTCCAATTTATACTTTGGATAAAATAATAATTAAAAAGTTTTTGTGTATACAAATTTTAATTTTAATATTTAAACATGAATATTTTTTTTAAAGATCAAAACTAATTTTATTGTTTTAAATATCTTTTTTCTACAATTTTTTTTCATAACAAATTATCACTACATTAAATATCCAACGAGTCGATATAATGACCGAAAAATTGAATGTTAAAATTTGTAAAGCAGTTTGATTGCAAAATATATAATTGATGAATAATTTATTCACATTTTTTTACCTTTTTATAGTTTTTTTAATTATTATTTTGTGTCTAATTATCCATGGCACGTTTTTATTATTTGGACTTTATTGGGTCAGTAATTCAGATTTTTATTAATTCGAATTTATTAGTCTAATTTTTGTTTGTTTTATTTTTCAAGGACATGGAAAATATTCTGGACTTAAAGAAATTTCTGCCACGTCAGCCTCCACTTAGGATTTTAATTTCATTTTCCTATATTTTCGTAGTCAGACAATATTTTGTATTTTTTTGAGGTCTAGACGTTTTAGGAGAAAGGGGTGTTACCAAAGAGGATCAAGTCAAGTGTCTTTGAAGATGTATCGAGTTTTAATGTTTTCTCAAGCAAACCAGATCGAAGGTTGAAAAGATCGAAGAGTTGAAGAATCGGTGAAGCTCAGATCGAAGTTGGTGTTGTTAGTGTCAAATCATTCTGGAATAAGAGAAATCGAAACTACTAAACTGATCCAGCACTCTTTCACTCGTGATAGTTTTTAAAGAGTAAAACTGTTTTTACAAATCGATCGATATAACATATTCGATGGTTTTTAACAATCGATTATGTTGTTTTCAAACAAATCTTTTTACATCGATTCGATTATATCTTTTGATACAGCGTAGTCAATTCGATTATGTATATAATGTAATCGATTCGATTATGTGTTGTTTTAAAAGTGTTTCTAAAACTTTCACAGAATCGATTTTATACTTAACGAAATCAACAGTTTTTCGTCACAGAATCGATTTTATACTTAACGAAATCAATAGTTTTTCGAAAAGTATTTTGAATTTCAAATTGGCATTTAAAGTCATGAACGTTTTCAATTATTATACAGATCTTACGTTGTCAAACATCATAAACAGATTTTAAATGCATAAACGATGTCATAAATTGTTTTTAATACTGTAAAAGGTTTTCTCAGATTTTATTTCCTATATAAAGAGGAAAAATACACGTTGATAGACACAGAGCTAACTTGAGCACAAAAACATTTGTTTACACTCTCTGGTCTACAACATTTTCTTTATCACTTGAGAAAGGAGCTAAGGATCTTTAATGTTGTTTTGGATTCTCTCTTTCCAGGTGATACTGTTTCAGTATTTGTTTATATATCTGTCAACACCATTGTTGGTGTAGTGGTTCATCTCTTGTGAGTTTTCAAGGGAGGTGTTTTCATCTCTTGTGGGTTTCAAGAGAGGTGTTCAGTCTTTAGATTTTCTTTTACAAGTTCAATTGTAATATTGATTGTAACAGCTTTTCTAAAGATAGTGTTTGGGAAGTCATTCTCTAATTGAGGTGACTGGGCACTGGACGTAGGGTTGGCTATACCCGAACCAGTATAAATCCTTGTGTTCTTCTCTTTCCTTATCCTTTTATTTTGTTTACTGCTTCCGCTCAGCTTAACGTTTTTCAGGATAAATCGAAAAAGGGTAATCTTCTTAAATACATCAATTCACCCCCCCTCTTGATGCTATTTGTCTAACAAGGGGCTGACCTAGGGTTACAAAACCCTAAGGAGAGGAGGCAAAATACAAAATACACATTGATGCACAGTTCCTCACATTTTCGTCTTTCGGCTCTCGTTTTTCATCTTTCAGCTTTCGTCTTTATTCTTTTCTCCATTGATTTTTATTTTGAATCTCCATGGAGAGCTAATTTTCGAAGGTTGATTTTCTGAGTAGATTGCTATGAACTTTAAGGTTTAATTCACGTTTTCTCTTTGTTCTTCTTGATTCTCCATCTTCTAATCTCTGTGCTTATATTTTCGTTCATGCTTAATGAATATTGTTTTTGCAGTTTGCTTAATTATGTGATTGATTAAAGATTGGATGATGTATATGTTTGCTTAATTTGTGTAAGGAATCCTCGGGTTAATTTTCGCTTATTTGATTGATTTGGGTTGGAATGAGGATTAAGATAAACAAAGTGTATTTTTTTGTATAACTATGATAAGGGAATTTGCAATTGAATCAGGAAATTAATCCGTTCTTTTATAATTGTTTACATTTTGCAAATTATTCTATATTTTAATTTAATCATACAAATCTGTTCAAATTGACCTAAGGACCACCTCCTAGTATTATATTTTAATTATTTATTTAATCGGATACGGCCTTGATCAATAATTAAATAAAATAAAAATACATTTCAAAATGTAATGAACAGAAGAAAAATAATACTTTTTAAAATTTTGAAATAAATGTATTTTTTTATATTGATTGATTAAGTCTATTCCAACTTACTATTTATGAGTTAGTTGATTTTGAATATATGAGATGAATAATACAAATCCAATCTAATTTAATTGATTGTTGATCGGATTGATTTGATTTGGAATTAATAGATAAATGATATAAATTCAACTCAGTAGAACGCACAATAGGTTTGATAAAACTCAATTCTACCCACAAACACCTTAACCATTTTAAGAAAATGAAAAACATAATTATTTATGAAAAATAAGAATTTAAATAGTTATATGTTTATTTCTTATAACTAAATACTGCAAGTAGGAGTAGATTATTCAACTTTATTTCACTTGATTTTAGTATTTCTTTAGTTATTGCTTGATTCAGTGTTTATATTTATGTAATTAATATCATCTTTAATGATAGATTTTAATTTTGATATTTTGTATTTATTTGGTGAATTATAAGATTTTATATAGTTTTTGGTTGAGATATAAGGTTTTTTATAATTTTAGTTTGAAAGGAGAATTTTCTTTAAAATTTGAAGTAAACATTGGTTGTTTTTAATCGTTTGATTTTTGTTGGTATGAAGGTAAAAAAGAATATTTTTCTTGAAATTTTGAGAATTCTTCTGTAATAGATCTTGATAGTGTTTTAGTAAAAAGAATTATAAAAGAAAATCATCTTATCCAGCAGTCGATGGAATCATCAAATTCAAATTGTAATTAGTTTGAAGTAGTATGTATATATGAATTTTTTTTCATCTTATCATAATTTCAATAAACGATGAATTATGCAATAATTTGGAAGTGACAAAATAATATTCTTTTAATTTATATAAATTATTATGGTCAATAATATAATAAAATAATTATAAAATATCCCAATTTTTAACTATTGTTATCTATTTTTTTATTAAATTTTAGAATTTATCAATAAAATCAAAATTAAAATTTTTAGTTATTTATTTTTCAGTGTAAATAATCAATAAAAGATTTTTCTTTCATTGTGTTTTGTAATTTTATTTTTATAATTTTTATTAAATAAAATATTTTTTTATTGTAAATATAGAAATATGAAAAATAAAAATTATAAAATAAAATGTAAAATAAGATCAATTAAATAAATTATACTTAGACTTTCCTCTTAAAATCTAAAAAATAAGCTACAAAAATATAATTAAATAATGGGATACATGAGTTATAAAAAAACATAAAAAATTTCCTTATGTTTTTAAAAAATATTTATACCAAAATATTTTAAAAATTAAGAAAGCTTATATTAATTAGATTGTAAGAACTTGAAAGGAAAAATGAAATATTCCAAATATTTTTCAAAGATGAAAAAAAATTGTACAAGAATCATAAAATCTCATCCTCATGTATGAGATATGTTGTAATATGAAACTAATATTTTATAGTAAATGAGACAAGAACATAAGTTTTCAAAAGACAAATTTATTTAAGACATTAATAAAAATTACATATATACTATGTAAGGACTCAAAAAATATATTTTAAGAGCATAAGTGATTTAACTAAAATGAAGTATAAATATTTTATTGTTTAAGTTGAAAAGTCTATAAATAAAAAAAATATAATTATTCAAACTTTATCTCACAAAAGCTATTATATCTCTATAATATTTTTCTCTATTTTTAAGGTAAAAATGAATATATTTTAGTTAGAGAGTGTGAAGGTATGTTTAGATGCTTTATCATAGTATTGTATGTACAAATTTAGTTTTCTATGAACATAGAAAATTTTGGAGGTTTCATCTTGAAAAGCAAATATTAACATGTAATAGAAGTTAATTATGATTTCGATAGCACCTTAGGGTAGATGAGCTGGATGTAAAAGTGGTGTGATCACAATATCTTGAGTCTTATGTAAAGATTACATGTTGTTTGATTGTATCATAAAGATGGAATTTAAGGTTTAATGTTATGAGTTGAAAATATATAATTGTTTATTATTGGTTTTCATTTGATTTTAGATTTTATGATATTTTTAACCATAATAGTTGATATTTGAGGTGTATGAGAAGTTTAGAACCCTACAAACCTTAGAAAACTTTTGCATAATTCCCCCAACATCTTCCCCATCTGTTCAGTGTATTTGAACTCGAGAAGGAGTGAATTTTACTGTCATAGATCCATCCAACACCTCTCCTATCTACCCAACACATTTGAACCTGAGAGGGAGTGATCTTTTTCATTTTATTTACAATATTTATTTTGAAAAGTAAAAATTTTATATATAATTTTTAACTTTTAATTTAATAATTATATTTATTGATCTACTCTATTTTTTTTTCTTTAAATTGCATTGAAATTATATTATTTTTTAATTAATAAATCATACTATAAAAAATATTAAATTAATATATATTAAATTAAAAATCATAGATAAGTTTTTTATTTTTAGGTAAGTATTTTGAATAAAAGAATCAAATAGTCAATTAAAAAGTTTTAGAAAAAAATCCAGTAAAACAATCATTTAACTATTTCAATGCAAATAACTTTTTTTAAATAAAGGTAAAAGTCAATTTTAAAATAAAAACTAAAAATGCATGCACAATTTAAAAAAACTTAAAAAAATAAAAAAAAATGTTTTTAAGCACAATTTTAATAAAAAAAATTTATGCTAATTCAAAGTAAACATGATTTCTTTCATTTTGAAATTGTACTTCCACAAACAATTTACTATTTACTCAAATATGTAATATATATTAACCATATAAAGTACTTTACTTTGATAAAATAAATCAATTCTTTTACAAATCTTTGTTGTAATGCAAGTATAAAATGATTTTGTTTAGTATTTTGTATTAAATTATTTTTTTTATTTATTTTTTACTTTGTTCTTCTTTACTATAGGTCTATCTGTATAAAATTTGTTATTTGAAACAAACAAAGAATAAGTGTAAGATTTTTTAAAAATTAGTTTATTTAATTAATAATTTTAAATTTTATATTAATATTAATATTTTTATTTATATATTTATATATTTATTCTTTTATATATATATATATATATATAAAGGAATAACTTTTTTATAAATATTTTATTTTTTATTTCTTCAAACAACCTTAAAACACATTTTTAAAGATGTATCAATTGCCACCAAATAATTGTTATTAAATCAATAAAAAAAATTTAATATCATCACAAGAATGTTATAGTCTATTAAAAATATTTTTCTTTCTTTCATTTTTTTTAATATTTCTTTATATTAAACAAATCTTGAATTTCTTTTTCTTTTTTCTTCTTTTTTTATCAAATATTTCTTTTTATTTTCATCTTTTTTATTTTCATTTTTTCATCAATCAAAAGTATGAATTTTACTCACTTAAAAACATTTGTTTTATTTGTAACCTATCTATGAGCTTTTTAGAAATGACTAAATATTACATATAATTAAACAAATATTTACAAAATAGTATAAACATATAGGTTTATACAAATAATTATTATATTTATACTAACATAAATAATTTGATTTCTAATTATAAATAGAGCTTACATTACATTTACAATCTTTTAAAATATAAAACTTCTATCAATCTCGACTTATATTTTTTTTCAATAACTGTTTTACTAATCTTTTGATTTTTATATTTAAATATTTTTTTGTTGAATTTTTTAAAGAGTTAAATCTTATCAAATATACTCTAAAATAAATTTCATCCATTTTTTTCTTTGAGTCTTCTAAAAAAATTACATCTCTCTCCAAATTTTGTTTTGAGATTAACCTCTTAAATTTAGTTATTTTGAATTTTACTTTTTCATCTTTTAAGTCGATTCTTAGTTTTAAATTTTATATTTAACTAACTTTCATCTCCAACTTAACAAGAACACAAAAGATTAACAAGAGCACAAATTTGTGAATATGTTGTAGGGCAGAGTGATGAGACAAAAATTAAAAATCTAAACATATGCAGTGTTCAAATTCACTAGCACTTCCTATGCATAACATATAAATCGTCAAAGATTGAAAGAATGTATCAGTCAATAGATTGTTTTGTTAGTTGTATTGGAATCTAAAAATATGCAGTTTCCAAATTCACCAGCACTTCCTATACATAACATATAAAGCATTTGTCACTCAATTGATTCTGTGTTATCTTTTGCATGTTTGTCATGAGGCTTGTTAACCTTAAATGCTGGTTTCCAAGTGAAATTGCAACATAATTAATATCAGTAATCAAAGGATTTTCATCTCCCATCCTTTTCTTACCCTTCTCTTGTTCAGAAATCACACACTCAAATTAAGAATACATAACAAATCTGGCCATGTGAAGAACACAAATACCCACATATTGTATTATTAGTATATGCTAACACTACACAATAGATCTTGACAAAGTGAATAAAGAAAAATATCTTGTTTAGTCCAATTTCAGTGAAATCAGAACATACATGAGATGGATACTCAATAAAGCCCAATTGCACAACATCTGAATTAATAACACAAAATGGAAAACAAAGCAAAAAGACAATACTTTAATGCAAGAATATTTCCTATTCCTATGATTAAGGGACAAACAACACATAATGTTATCACTATCATCAGACAAAGCAATAGTACACACATATATCACTAGTTTAAGTTTTGTTTATCCAGTTTTTTGTATGCACCCAATTTACAGCTTTCAAGAGACAAGGATCTGAAACCAGATCATTCAACTGCAAAAGAACTGAAACTAGAAACTTCATGAAAAATATAGAATAATCTAATTTCATTGGATATGTCAAACTCGATTATACAAACATTGAGTATTTCTAATAGAGAATTTACTAGGTTCTCCATCGAAGTCTCTTCTCGAGAGTCCAAGCAGATTTTCGATTAAAACTTTCCCATTGAGAGTCTGACTCTATACTTGCAACTGGTATCAAATGCTCTCCTTAAACTCCTTCCTTTAATCTTGACGATAGAAGGATTTCATCGAAAGTTACTTGATCCTTGATTGGACATGCTTATCAAGAGAGAGAGAGAGAGAGTTTGAAATCAAGAGGCTTATCTCAAATTTTCTTAATCGAAGGAACATGGATAATAGTTTGATAAAAAATAGAGAAGTTTAATTAAGATTCTCAATCCCTTTAAAATCGAGATCTTTTACCAATCAAGAAAATTGACCCTTAGTCTATGATTCTTGATTTTTGACATTTTTTACATTGAAAATTTTGGTTCTTCTTTCTTATATTGTTTTATTCATTTTATTAATTTAGTGATTGTTTGTATAATATCAAAAAGTCTAACCAAATATCATAAATATTTTAATATATTAAACTTAAAAAGTTTTGTATAATTTGAGGACGTGATAATCGAGAGTAAGAGTTTGAATTCAAGAACTCATCTTGATCCTTTTCAAATTGAGAGGATAAACCTACATGATAACTTCATGAAGTTAGAAAAATTGAACTCTATGACGACTTATTATGACAATTGTAATTGAGTTGTCATAGTTAGTGGTGCGGTGGCAATTTTGTAATAAATTACAAATTTATTATGTCAGTTACCATTAAAAATGTCATAGTAAATAAGTTTAACACATAGTTGTGTACATACTATGACAATTATATTTTTAACTAACATAGAAAGGGAATATGTTATTACAAAATTTCGTTTTTGTGCATCTCTCTGACTCTCCTGCTCCCGTGCACCTCCTGTGTTTCTTCCATACTCCCTGCTACCCCTTCACTGTCATTTTCACTCTTCTTCACTTTTGCTCTTTGTATTCTTGAATTTTTTCTTTGACAGGTTGTGGTGGTTCGTGCTTATTCCGACATTCGTGCTCATAGTGCTATTTTTCGTCTTCGTTCTCCATCGGTTTGTGCTTGCAGTGCTCATAGTGTTGTTTTTCCACCATTGGTATGTTGTTAATCTAACCATTTAGGTTTTGGTGCATCTTTAAACCCTAAATCTCCTGAACAGATTATCAAATTATTTCCAACTGTATTCTTTTCCTTATTCATATGCTACCACAGTGTAGGACCCTTAACTGCTGTAGAAAGAGAAACAAGTTCTTTAGTTTCACAGAAAGTGCTAAAGTGTGGTGAATTTGCTGGAGTTGGGAGGGAATTGCAAGCTCAAGATGAGTTTTCTTGTACTATTGGTTACTTTTCTCTATTACCTACCTATTTCATCATTTTCAAATTGGTCTAAATAATGGGTTAGGGTTATTTCTGGTTTACAGATTTAATTTAGAATAGGATTATTTGCACTTTGTAAGGTTGTAAGCAAACGAGGTTTATAAAGTCATACTTTTTTAACTATAGAAAGTAATTTGGTCGAATTGAGTTTTGACTTTCTGTGAAACTAACACGCTTGACTTTCTGTTATGGGTACTCCATACTCCTTGGAATCATGTAATAATAACATGGAGTGTTTACTATTCAATGTGTCTTTCTGTGTAGGGAATTATTTTTTTCTATGCAATTCTTTCTTTGAATATGGTAGCACTTAAGCATTTGCAATGTTATTATAATATTTTATTATAGTTGTGATGATTTTTATGAAAGGATTGCATTTATTAATTTTCTTGTAGTTAAACAAACTCATAATTATCTAATACATTTCAATTACAAGTAGCTTAACACAGGGATAACTCGGGACTTTAGGAGACCTAAAACAAACTTAAAAAATTAGATATTTTTATTTATTAATAAAAAAATTTATGTTAAAATGTATTATAATTGTATTTAAAATTTATTTTTTGAGTTTTTTGTGATACAAAATTATCTATTAAATTGTCGTAATTAATTTCATTTAACATTTCTCTTCTTAGAAAAATTATAAATACAAACTTGAACTTATATCATGTTGATCACAATCACTCAAAATAGTTAAAAAATCTAAACAATATTGGTGTACAAATATTCACAAATATGTGTGTGTATAGAACAAGAGAGAGAAAGAAAGAGAGAAAGATATGTCAATACATGTGTGAACACCCAATTTCATCCTATTACTTTTAAAATATGTCAAATATATCGGAAAAATATAATATAATTAATTAGAAAAATATTAAAGAAACAAAATTTTAAGGAATTCAAAAGGTTAAATTAAAAATATAGAAAAGAGTATATAAATAATAAATATTTAAAAATATAAAATAATGTTCATAATTTAAAATAAAAATATTTATGTATAAGTCATTTCATATTACTTTATTTATTTTTATTTTTATTTTTATTTTTTTATTTTTTTATTTTTATATATATATATATATATATATTTTATTCCTTTATTTTACCTAACCCTCAATCCTCCCACAATCAACAGAATACTTTTTCTCTCTCCCAGAATACCCATTATCTCTTCCACTCCATATATTTCTCAACTTCCCAACTCTCTCTTCAGCTAACTCATAAATAGGGGAAGGAGAAATCAGACTGGGGGAACCACAGGGGAGAAAACCTAGAAAAGCAGATTCGCAGAAACGGAAAAGGCAAACAAGTGGAAGCATTAGAAGGAGAAAAGGTCACACTAATGGTTTTTTTCTTTTCTTCTTTACTCATGAGGTTGTATATTGTATAAGAGGAAATGTCACACTAAGAGTGATGAATACATTTATATGGATATGATTTCATTAATTGTTGTGTTTCGAATAGAAGCTTGAATGTGGCATGTATGATTGTATTGGTGTGTATAACTTTGCTGCAATGATATGTTTCCTACTATTCTGGTTCATAACAGTAGAGTTTGTAGATGGTTCATTTTATACATTTGCATGTCTGCATGTTTTCTTATACATGTGGGTACATCACGCACGTAAAGGATGAATAGGGGCGGGTTCTGATTATATAAGCGCACCAATTTCTCTTGAGTTAGCATGCACGAATAAAAGCTCATGAATACATGTTTTTTTTATTCTTGTTCATGGTTTATTTGAATGCGAAAGCAAATTTAATACACGCTTAACTTGAGCATGATTTATTTACACATATAGTGGAGTGAGACATCAACAATTTCCTTTTTTTCGTTTCGTAGCAATAATGAAGAATACATTCCTTTTGAAATAGAGTAAGGGGATGGTACTGAAACATTGGCCATTTTAAAATTATGTAATTGATAAAGGTGGTCTCATTTCACTTTTTACCCTTTTGTTTATTATTATTATAATTTTGATTGAACTATTCATTCATTACTTTGAAAATGTTGCAGTAAGAGTTTACGTACACAATTGATGACAAATTTTTTTTCAAACATATATGTCTTATATCTAATCATTAAGAATATTTTTACAGAAATCATTTGTAAAAGATAAATTATTTAGAATATATGTAGGACTACACACGTCATATTAAATTATACATCTCATTATTTATAAATTATTTTAATAAATAAATTTTAAAAATAGTTATTTAAAAGCTTAAAAAATCTTACCCTTAAATAATTTCTAAGATTATATGAATGATTTACATGTTATCTTATATTTTATATTTTATTATTAAGAGTTATGTAAATAAATAGTTGTTTTGAAAGTTAAAAATTATCTATATGTATGACTACATACATCATCTTATATGTAATATTTAATGTTGTTTTAAAAAATATACTTAAATAAATTTTAGATATATCTATGACCGCCCGCGTCATCTTATATCCTACTATCACTTTTGTAAATAAATTTAACATTTTAGGATATATGTGTGATCATTTGCATCATCTTATATTTCATGTTTGAAGTACTTATTAATATAATATAATCTTGAAGTTAGTTAAATTTTAATAATTTAATGTATATTATTTTGTTGTTAAATATAACATGTTCTTTGAATATAATTGTGTAGTTTGCACTACCTCTATATATAAATTTTTTATTATAAATTCTAAGTGTATGTATGACCATATGTGTCATTTTTTTAATAGAAGTTATTTAAATAAATGTTAAAAATAGTTATTTAAAAGTTATACACTTTAAAATATATGTATGACCATATGCGTCATCTTATATTTTTATTAGAAGTTATTTAAATAGATGTTTAAAATAGTTATATAAAAATTATACACTTCAAAATATATGTATGACCATATGCATCATCTTATATTGTTATTAAAAATTATTTAAATAAATAATAAAAATAGTTGTTTAAAAATTAGAAATTTTAAAATGTATGTATGACCACACGCGTCATCTTATATTTTATATTTTACTCTAAAAAATATATTCTAATAAATAAATTTTGAAAATAATTATTTAAAAATTAAAAAATATATAAAAATATTTAAGCTAAATTATTTAAAAATATATGTATAACCACACGCGTCATCTTATATTTTATATTTTACTCTAAAAAATATATTCTAATAAATAAATTTTGAAAATAATTATTTAAAAATTAAAAAATATAAAAATGTTTAAGCTAAATTATTTAAAAATATATGTAGGACCACTCGCGTTATCTTATATTTAATATTTAATTATTCAAAAATAATCTATATAAAATAAGATTTAAATTAAAGTTTCTTTTTAAATTTATTGTATGATTTGTAAGTTGTTGATGATTTAAGATTTGATGATGTTTATTTAGCTTTGATGATTGTGTTTATATTGTGCTGGATGTGTGGTTAATGTTTCTGCAATGATTTAGGATTACTAGAGATGTTAGATTACCTGTAAATGATTAATCAAATGAATAATGATAAACTGTTGTTTTTGTTATTCATCAGTTAGTCTACTAATTCTGTTGCTCTAGTCGACTATTTTCATTAAATGTACTAGGAATACAGGTTTAATGAAAATAACAAACTGGTATGAGTCTTCAGTCGACTATTCTGTTCCTGGCACATACCTTATGCAGAAAACGTGCAGAAACGCGGGTTTATTACTTTCAAAAGAAGAAGACCCATTGCATTTCAATTGTCCTATAAATACAACATTCAAGGACGCATCAACTAGCGAAAGAATTGAAGAGAAAGCTCTCAAGTGCTGCATACATTTAGACGAAAAGATTTCTGCAGAGTTTTAAGAATTTTTCTGAGTATTCTTCCAAGAAGATTATTTTCTTTCTTTTCACTGTATCTTGTATTCTTTGATCTCGGGTTAGAGATTCGTAGGTGGGTTTTAGAACCCTGTGTGTGTGATCGGGGTGATCACAGTGACTCAGTGGCTGTAGAGTTATTCTATAGTGTTTAGAATATGTTCTTTGGTTTTCTTGTAGTGTTCAAGAAAGGATTTGTTGTAAAGAATACGATTTTGATAGTGATTAGGATCTGTGGAGTTGCAGATCACCAACTGGATGTAGTTCTTGCATAAAGAACGAACCAATATAATTCTTGGTGTGATATTTTCTCTTCCTTCATCATCTGTCATATTCTGCAGTAAGAACTAACCTACTATTTCGAGATTATCAGTCGGCTAATTTTTAGTAAACTGCACCAGTAAATTTTCTGATACGAAAAAGTTTTCAATAAAGCTATATATCAATTCAACCCCCCCTTCTTGATATAATTCCGCTTCTAACAATTGGTATCAAGAGCTGGTTCTTATAAGGTACTCAAGAAAGAATCAAAATGGGTGACAAGCTTCCCTTTGCTGAAGGAGCATCTACCAACAGACCTCCTCTCTTCGTAGGAGCAAATTATCCTTTCTGGAAAGCCAGAATGAAGATCTTCTTCGAGTCTGTTGACAGAGGCGTGTGGGATGCAGTGGTTAATGGTCCATATATCCCTACTCGTGAAAGGTGAAGATGGACAGCTGATTGAAAAACCATGGGAGCGAGTGGATGATCTGAGAGAATAAGAAGGCGCGAGTATGACGAGTAAGGCAAAGAATATTTTAACTTCTGCTCTTAATCTTGATGAATTTTTCAGGGTTTCACAATGCACTACAGCCAAAGAAATGTGGGATATACTTCAAGTCACACATGAAGGTACAATTGAAGTGAAAAGGGCAAGAAAACACACTCTTATACAAGAGTATGAGATGTTTCGAACGCAGCTTGGTGAGACAATTCAAGACGTGCAGAAGCGATTCACACACATAGTGAATCATTTGCTTGGCTTAGGAAAGAAGTTTGAAGTTGAAGAGCTCAATATAAAGGTCCTTAAATGCTTGAGTAGGAGTTGGTAGCCAAAAGTTACAGCTATCCTTGAAATAAAGGATTTAACAGTCATGAGCACTGCAACCTTGTTTGGGAAACTCAGAGAACACGAGTTGGAGCTAAGTAGGCTGGATCAACTTGAAAGTTCAGAAAAACAGAGCAAGAACATAGCACTAAGATCCAAGGAGTTCATCAAGAATGATGAAGAGAAAGAAGACGAAAGTACTGAGTTTGCTATGCTGGTTAAAAAGTTTGGCAAATTTCTAAAGAGGAAGGACAATTCAAAAGATAGGTTTCAGGAAAAACAAAGGAGGTATACCCGAAAACCTGATTTTAATTCCTCTAACTTTTCTTGTTTTAATTGTGGGCAGCCAGGACATGTCAAGGTAGATTGTCCTCTTTTGAATCAAAGAAAGGATAGAAGCCCAGAAAAGAATGAAAGAAGAGATAAAGACAAACGAAATCAGTACTTCAAGAAAAGCAAGAAAGCTTATATGGCCTGGGATGACAGTGATTCCAGCAAAACATCAAATTCAGATTCTGAATCTGGAAATCAAGCCAATCTGTGCCTTGTAGCCAATGAAGAAACAGCTAGCCAAGTAAGTTCGTGTGATTCTGATATGAGTGAAAATTATGACACCTTGTTTGATGCATTCGGAGAATTACATGATGAAGCAAAGAAACTGGACTATCGGAATAATCGGCTAAAAGGACTAAATAAGCGGCTAGAAATTAAGGTACTGGAGCTGGAAGATCGGAATAGCGGATCGAAAGATGATAATAGTCAACTAAAAGACAATGTCCTGCAAGTCGAAAAACCAGATCGAGTCTGATAAATCTGAGAATGATAAAATTGAATCTGCAAAGTGTGAAAACTGTATTAACCTTCAAAATAAAGTTGGTTACTTGATTAAAACATTGGCAAAGTTTCAAATTGGTCATAATACCCTTAATCAACTTCTACATTCTCAAATTGGTTTTTCAAATGGAAATGGTCTTGGTTATGGAAAACATTATCATGCTGCTAAGAACAAATCTTATCCCAGTAACAAATTTAAAACATGTTCTTATTGCTTGAAACGTGGTCATATATCTAGATTTTGCTATGTCAAGAATTTTGGGATTTCAAGAGGTGAATTCTATTGGAAACCCAAAACATATGCTGTTCCTAACTTGAAAGGACCCAACTGGTTTTGGGGACCTAAATTTGTAAATTAAACTTTGTTTTGCAGATCTGTCATGGAGCAAAAAGAACTTTATGGTATCTAGATAGTGGGTGCTCCAAACATATGACATGTGATAAATCAAAGTTGATGAACTTCAAAGCATATGAAGCTGAATCTGTCACTTTTGGGGACAATAGCAAGGGCAAAATCAAGGGATCTGGAGATATTGGCAACTGTTCTTCCTCACAGATTAAGGATGTACTTTTTGTTGAAGGACTAAAACACAATCTGCTAAGCATAAGTCAGTTATGTGACAAAGGTATGAAAGTCACTTTTGATGCAGAATTTTGTGTCATATTCAACTGTAAAACTGCAAATGTTGTGCACATTGGGAGAAGAGTAAACAATATTTACATGCTGGACTTTAACTCCTCAAATCTCAAGAACATCTGCTTGTTAACCAAAGAAGATGATAGCTGGTTATGGCATAGAAGGTGTGGTCATGTCAACATGCAGTTGCTGAACAAAATCAACTGCAAAAGTTTTGTTAGAGGCCTTCCAAATGTGAAATTCGTGAAGGACAAAGTATGTGAATTTTGCCAAAAAGGAAAGCAGTCCAAAAGCTCATTTGAGTCAAAGAACATCATTTAAACAAGGAGACCACTTGAACTTTTGCATCTTGATTTGTTTGGTCCTTCAAGAACTGTACGTATTGGAAACAACTCTTATGTTCTTGTTATTGTTGATGATTTCTCAAGGTATACTTGGACACTTTTTCTTTCTTCAAAAGATGAAACTTTCCATGCTTTCAAAAGATTTGCTAAGATCATTTCAAATGAAAAAGATCTTAAAATTGTTTCTTTAAGAAGTGATCATGGGATTGAGTTTCAAAATATGCATTTTGAAAAGTTTTGTTCTAAATATGGCATATCTCACAACTTTTCTGCACCTAGAACTCCACAGCAAAATGGAGTTGTTGAAAGGAAGAACAGGACTCTCCAAGAATGTGCAAGGACAATGTTGAGTGAATCAAAACTTCCAAAATACTTTTGGGCAGATGCAGTCTCAACAACTTGTTATGTACTCAATAGAGTTTTGCTTAGACCAATATTAGATAAAACACCATATGAGCTTTTGAATGATAAAATTCCTTGTATTGCATATTTCAAATTCTTTGGATGCAGGTGCTTCATACTCAACAATGGAAAAGCATCATTAGGTAAATTTGATGAAAAAACTGATGATAGTATTTTCCTTGGTTATTCCATGACTAGCAAAGCATACCGTGTTTTCAATAAAAAGAACCTAACTGTGGAGGAATCTATTCATGTTGTTTTTGATGAGGTCTTATGCCAAAAAGAGAGAAAAGGTAACTCTCTTGCAGGGTCTGATGATGAGAAGACTGAGAAATCCGAGAAGAATGAAGATCATGCAGAAAAATCTGCTGAAAGTGACAGACATGATGAACCAGTCGACTATAACCTTGGATCAGTCGACTACTATGCAGCAGATAATGCATTATCCAAATCCTGGAGAACACAGAAAGGATTGTCTCTTGATAACATCATTGGGAATGTTGAAAAGGGAGTAACAACTCAAAAACTCTCTACATGAATTCTGCAATCACATGGCATTTGTTTCTCAAATAGAACCTAGAAATATTCATGATGCATTGCTTGATCATAATTGGATAACTGCTATGAATGAAGAGTTGAATCAGTTTGTTAGGAATGATGTTTGGCATCTAGTACCTAGAAACAATGAAATGAATGTAATAGGATCAAAGTGGGTTTTCAAGAACAAACTAGATGAAAATGGTGTAATAACTAGAAACAAAGCTAGACTTGTAGCAAAAGGGTATAATCAGGAAGAAGGCATTGATTATGATGAGACTTATGCACCAGTTGCTAAATTAGAAGCCATTAGGTTGTTTCTTGCATTTGCATGTCTTAAAAGCTTCAAACTCTATCAAATGGATGTTAAAAGTGCTTTTCTTAATGGTTTTATAAATGAGGATGTGTATGTTGAACAACCACCTGGTTTTGTTGATTCTAAGTTTCCTAACCATGTTTACAAACTAAAAAAGGCATTGTATGGTCTTAAACAGGCACCTAGGCAGTGGTATGAAAGACTCACAACCTTCCTCATATCACAAGGTTTTAAAAGAGGAGTTGTGGATAAAACACTTTTCACTAAGAAATCTGTCAATGATCTTATACTTGTACAGATTTATGTTGATGACATTATCTTTGGATCATCTAATCCCTCTCTTTGCCAAGAGTTTGCAGAATCAATGCAAGGTGAATTTGAGATGTCTATGATGGGAGAATTGAATTTCTTCCTAGGTTTGCAGGTCAAACAGTTGGAGAATGGAACCTTCATAAACCAATCTAAATACTGCAATGAATTGCTGAAAAAGTTCAACATGGAAAGCTGCAAAGAAGCCAATACACCAATGTCCTCAAGCTGTTATCTTGATATTGATGAATCTGGAAAATCAGTTGATGCAACTATGTATAGAGGCTTGATTGGATCTTTGCTATACATCACTGGTAGCAGACCTGACATCATGTTTGCTGTATGTCTATGTGCAAGATTCCAAGCTAATACAAAGGAATCACATCTCACAGCAGCAAAACGAATCTTGAAGTATCTCAAAGGAACTGTGAATGCTGGGCTATGGTATTCAAATGGTAATGAGTTAAATCTGGTTGGATATAGTGATTTTGATTTTGCAGGTTGCAAATTAGACAGGAAAAGCACCAGTGGAACATGTCACTTGTTTGGAAACTGCTTAATTTCGTGGACCAGCAAGAAACAAGCATGTGTTGCACTTTCCACTGCAAAAGCTGAATACATAGCTGCTGGTAGCTGTACTGCACAGATTCTGTGGTTGAAACAACAGCTAAGTGACTTTAATTTGCATCTTTCTGATATTCCAATCTTATGTGATAATACCAGTGCAATCAACCTAACTAAGAATCCTATACAACACTCTAGAACTAAGCACATTAAAATAAGGCATCATTTTATAAGAGATCACATAGAAAAGAAGGATTGTAGGATTGAATTCATCTCTACTAACGATCAGTTAGCTGATATATTCACTAAGCCTCTTGGTCGTGAAAGATTTTTCAAACTTAGAAATGAATTGGGTATCCTAAACATCAATCATATCTCTTAAATTTTCTTCTGCTGAGTTGATTAGTTTGTTAATTTCATGAAATAGTTGACTTATTTCATTAAACTGGCAATAATATTTTACTGTTGCAGATTTCAGTGTGTTATTTTCATGAAACAGTCGATTTATTTCATTTAACTGACAACAGTGCTTTACTGTTACAAAAATAACTTGCTTATTTTCTGGAAATAACAGGCTTATTTCATTAATTGTACCTGCAGATATTGTTTGAATCAGAACAAACCCATTAATTGCTTTGACTAACAAACTAATTCCTGTAACTGCAATTAAATTCAATTGTAGTTTCAAGAAATCAGTGTTTAATCAAATCAATTTTAGTCATATCTGTACAAGCCGTGTTTTCTGTGCATTATCATTCAAAGCATGAACAATTATGGGGTGCATGTGTATTCACTTTATTGGAGTTTCAGAATTGGGTTTCCATTTCTCAATATATTCTCTGCATCTTCTAAGACCTGTGCATCTGTGGTTGAGTCTGAATCTATTCAAAATATTTGCTCATTAATTCACAATTGAACATGCATACGTTTCTCCTTATATAGTCCCAATACATCTGCACATTACAGACTTAAACCAATTCTCTCTACATTCTGTATTCTCGCATACTGTCTTTCATTTCAGGTTCACAATTTGAAATGTCGAACTTTGAGCATGGTGGTAGTGATGACTCAGATGCGCCTATCGGAAATATGTTTCAAAGGCTGAGAAGATCACTGAGGAATAGAACATCATCACACACAACTGCATCTCAATCTGGGAGAGCAAACAGAGGCTCAACATCTGGAACTCAAGCTAATCCCATCCAGATTCCAGAACAGACGGTTGAACCTTCAGAGAGAAGGTTTCCGAAAAGATACAAAGTAAGGGTCAGACTCCCTCAACGAATGAATCCTCCTCCTCCTCCTTCTCCATCTGCAGAAGAACCAAATGAAGAAACTGAGTCTGATGAAGAAGAAGAAGAAAACAACGAGGTTGCTGTATCTGTAGAACATCGAATGCAGTTGAAACAAATTCTCACACCTAAAATCCTTAAGTTCAGCTGGCTGGAAAATGAGAACCTGGTCTTTGTGAGAAACTCTCTCCATGCACAAGGTCTCCAGCAATTTGTAGAGCTTGAAGGTAATTTCTACACTGACCTGGTTAAACTCTTTTATGCTAACATGAAGGTAGAAAACAATGCACTTGTTTCACAAATAAGAGGAAGGGAAGTGAGGATCGATAACAGTCTTTGGAGAAGAGTTGCTGGTTTAAGAAATGATGGAATCAAAATAAGCAAAGGAAACACTGGAGCAGTTCCAAACTTCAACAAGGAAACCGTGTACAAAGATTGCCTGCGCTACTGTGATGAGGCCATGATCCTCAAGTATAATGTAGGAAGAATGAAGCGTGACGAGAGGCTCCTGGCTTTCCTTCTTGCGTGGCAGCTCATACCCAGGGGGAGCAATCATGCACAACTCATGGAGGAAGATTTAGCTCTGATCCATTGCCTGAAAAATCGCATCAAAGTGAACTGGATTTATGTGATTAAAGGTCACATGTTTAAGGCCAAACGTCTAAACGATCACAAGCTGCCATATGCCATCTTGATCTCTAAGTTTCTGGACTACTTTAGCTTTCCCACTGAAGGTGAAACAACCAAGATTGTCAATCATAAACACATGTTTGATAACTACTACCTTCGCAAGATGGGACTCACTAAGACAAATGGTGAGTGGGCATACGAGGCTGGTGCATCATCATCTGGTCATGGAGCAACCTTCACAGCTGGAGCTTCAAATCAGCAGGATTATGCAGCATATCAAATGGTTCCCTATATTGCACCTCCAACTTACCAGGGAGTTCCAATGTCAGAGTTTGAACAAATGCTTATTTCAAGGCTTAATGTACTAACTTCTATGCCGCGTGATACCCACGAGACTATGGTAGCCAGGTTCACAAATGTCGATACTGAGATCGACTTAATCCAGAGACAGCTTGCAGAACTCCAAGTCACGGTGGATGGCTTTGATGGCTCAAACAATCAAACAACAACTGCTATGGAAGAAGACGAAGCTGATGATGATGAGGATGAAGAAGATGATGAATGATCTGATCTGATGCTGCTTTTATGTTTTCAGCTTTATTTTTTCTGCATTAAGAACAATTCTGGGTCTGTAATATTTTGCATACACTGTTTTTCTGGTTAATCTGCACTTTTTGAACACACTATAAATGTTATACCTGCTATTTGCTAATGTCAAAGGGGGAGATAATCTATCATCTCTTCTCTTTGTGTTTGTTTTGTTTTGCAGGTTGACATCATCAAATAGGGGGAGTTTGTTGATGATTTAAGATTTGATGATGTTTATTTAGCTTTGATGATTGTGTTTATATTGTGCTGGATGTGTGGTTAATGTTTCTGCAATGATTTAGGATTACTAGAGATGTTAGATTACCTGTAAATGATTAATCAAATGAGTAATGATAAACTGTTGTTTTTGTTATTCATCAGTTAGTCTACTAATTCTGTTGCTTTAGTCGACTATTTTCATTAAATGTACTAGGAATACAAGTTTAATGAAAATAACAAACTGGTATGAGTCTTCAGTCGACTATTCTGTTCCTGGCACATACCTTACGCAGAAAACGTGCAGAAACGCGGGTTTATTACTTTCAAAAGAAGAATACCCATTGCATTTCAATTGTCCTATAAATACAACATTCAAGGATGCATCAACTAGTGAAAGAATTGAAGAGAAAGCTCTCAAGTGCTGCATACATTTAGACGAAAAGATTTCTGCAGAGTTTTAAGAATTTTTCTGAGTATTCTTCCAAGAAGATTATTTTCTTTCTTTTCACTGTATCTTGTATTCTTTGATCTCGGGTTAGAGATTCGTAGGTGGGTTTTAGAACCCTGTGTGTGTGATCGGGGTGATCATAGTGACTCAGTGGCTGTAGAGCTATTCTATAGTGTTTAGAATAGGTTCTTTGGTTTTCTTGTAGTGTTCAAGAAAGGATTTGTTGTAAAGAATACGATGTTGATAGTGATTAGGATCTGTGGAGTTGCAGATCACCAACTAGATGTAGTTCTTGCATAAAGAACGAACCAGTATAATTCTTGGTGTGATATTTTCTCTTCCTTCATCATCTGTCATATTCTGCAGTAAGAACTAACCTACTATTTCGAGATTATCAGTCGACTAATTTTCAGTAAACTGCACCAGTAAATTTTCTAATACGAAAAAGTTTTCAAAAAAGCTATATATCAATTCAACCCCCCCTTCTTGATATAATTCCGCTTCTAACATAAGTGTATAGTCTCTCCCACTATCTCATGATTTAAATAATATGAATTATAAATTTTATTAAAAAATATTAAAAATTTCAAAACTAAAAATTATCAATTCTTACATAATATTTATCAAAGAACTACGTAACCCTGATTTTCCACAACGAACGAAAATACGTGGGAGCAAGGTCAATCCTTGTCGGGCCAAAATAAATAATTTCATAAAATATTTTCTTACTTTAACAATAATAGATAATAAAATTTTTACATATTTAATGAAAGGTAACCCGTCTTAGGACGGATGTCGTAAGGGTGCTAACACCTTCTCTCGCGTAACCGACTCCCAAACCCGAATTTGGTTCCAAAGACCAAATTTTTTTAAAAAGGGTTTTCTGTGGTTTTCCTAAATAAACTATGGTGGTGACTTTTTTGTTTTTAGAAAGTGTTTATTTTTGTCTTCCTGTTGGGACCCCGGTTGCGACTGATGCTGACTCCACTGGGGACATTTACTTAGAGAGTCAAACCTATTTAGTTAAATATGTAAATGTACGTCCTTCTTTTTTTTTCTCCTTTTCTAGAATTTTCATGTGTTTGTTTTGATATCATCTTTATGTGTTTGAATTCATCGTGTTATTGAATCACTGGACCCTAGGGTAGAGAACAAATGTTATATCTTCCTGGGACTTTTTCTAGTTGTTTTGCAGGTGAGGGTTTAGGTATGTATAATATGCTCCCTTCACACACACACATTATTGCATATCTTGCGTCTGAGTAAGCTTAGAAGTAGAGGGGTTGTGTAGCAATGTCACTTGGGATGTACTTTCTGTTTGGCTATTGTGAGAATCCCAACTGAAGCCTGTTCTCTTCATTTGTTTTCCCACACCTAGTTGACTTCTAATTGTTATCATAGTTCCAGTAACCTTGTAGCCTTAAGCTTAGGAGCCACCCTTTTGTGAGTATGCATAAGTGGCCTTAGACCCTTGATTGGTACTTTTATGAACCTTAATCTAGGCACAAAGGGAGAATATTCAATCATGTTACTCCTCACCATTGTTTCCTAAAGATATGCATTTCCTTGGCCTTGATGATCATGTGCATAGAAAGACAATTCACAAATACACACTAGGAGCGTGTTGTTGATTGCATCTCATGCATAACATGGTCACTTTATTTTGCATCATAACATCATAAGAGTAGAATAAATGGATGAACATTACTCAATTTTATTTTTTATTATTTTTATTATTTCTAAAAGCATGACATGCATTTTTTTTTCTCCTCTCTCTCCCCTTTTCTTTTCTCGTTTTTTTACCTTGTTTTTTGCTATTTATGTAAGGCGGGAAACATTTTGGAACTTTTGAGTATTATTGTAAGGATGGAAATTAACATGGGGTACGAGGTTGGAAAAGAAGTAAATTCAACCGGGTTGAGAAAGAAGCTGCAACTGAAGGCAAAGAAAGCTGACATAGCTAGTTTGAGGGATCTCGAATGGAAATGAAAGACGATAAAAAGGGATGTCTTTGGAAAAAGATATGGGAATTTGTTGAACCTAATGGAAATAGAAGTACAAGAATCTGCAATTACTGCATTGGCACAAATTATGATCCAATGCTAAGGTGTTTTACTTTCCAAGACTTCCAGTTGGCCCTAACAGTGGAGGAGTTTGAGCAAATTTTGGATTGGCCAATAGAAAATAGATGTCCATACCGCCATATAGAACAACATGCTTCCATCTCAACAATCGCCAGGATCATGAATGTGCATCCAAAAATCTCGTAAAAGGCCTTACACGAGGATACTTGGAGCAGTACTTGCATCATTTGGCTAGTAAAGAAGAATGGGATACTTTCATGGATGTCTTAGCTCTCACGATTTACGGCATAATATTATTTCTGAGTATTGAACTTCGTAGATAGTGCTGCAATCAATGTGTTCGTAGCTAACAGGAATCGGTCAGAAAATCCAATCATGGCAATATTGGCTGATGTTTACAGCGCCGTGCATTATTGTCATGAAAGAAAAGGAAAGAAAATCCTTTATTGTTTACAAGTGTTGTTTGTGTGGCTTATTACTCATATATTTAAGAAGTCCATTAACATTAAATGCCCTATGGACGAGTTATTACATTGTAAGCCAGATGTTAAAGGAGGAAATGATTGGGCGCAACATTTTGCTAGCTTGAATGAAGAAAGGATCAGATGGCGCCCGTCATGGAAACAGAGAACGAGTCTCATGTTGTATTGTGGAGATTATCCAAATGTACCTCTCATAGGTCCTAGATGTTGCATCAATTATAATCCCATCTTAGCTCAGAGACAATTTGATTATCTTATAAAAGGATCACCTGCACCGGGGTCACTTACTCCTTTCGTAGCATATTACGAAGATGGCCATGTTACCGAGATGCTTGAAAGAATCCGGAAGGCTTGGGGAAAGATTATGTACCTGGATAAGAGTTCAAGATTTGGAAATGGTAAAGGTGGAATTAGTTACCGACAATGGTTAACTGAAAGAGTTAAGCAAATAAAATTGCCATTTTCCCCTTGTGCAACAAATAATGAGTTTCCATAAGATCTAGAAATAGAAGAGGTGAGGCAATTAAAAGCTGAGTTAGAGAAGATGAAGTAAAAGAATGAAGAGATG
Organism: Lablab purpureus; assembly: GCA_030347555.1. Classification (NCBI taxonomy): domain Eukaryota; kingdom Viridiplantae; phylum Streptophyta; class Magnoliopsida; order Fabales; family Fabaceae; genus Lablab; species Lablab purpureus. The sequence goes on along the minus strand of CM059258.1, from coordinate 16,195,034 downwards.
GCCAAAGAACTTGAAAGGGTTCATCACACCTACATGGATATCCAAAGAGAGAATGTGGAGAAGACACGAGCATATGATGAAATTCTTAGGATCCAGAAGTCTGAAAGAGATTACACTACCCGAATCAAGCAAGACCTTGTCGTAGTAAACACTGAATTGTCCATGAGAGCACAAGAGAGAGACACAACATTGACAACCGAAAGCCATTGGAAGCATCTATATGAGGAAGTCAAAAGGGATAAACGGGAAGCCTTGAGAAGGTTGCGTGCCATGCAAGTCAAAATTGGCAGTTTAGAACAAGAAATGAAAGATGTGGCCGTAGCATGCGAGTTAGAGATTAACAAGGAACGATGGCAATTAATGGATGTTGAAGAGAGACATCAAATTATTGTAACGCAAATGGAGAGTTATATTGCAGAACAAGAAGATATGACAAAACACTAGAAAGAATGTTTCTCACAATTAGCTACTTTAGCAAATAGGGCAATTGAGGATGTTCCTAGAATGTTGTCTGATGTTGATGGGATGGCGCAAGTCTTTGATCCACCCAAGGAGATTAAAACATTTATTAATCATTGCAAGTGGTTGGTTGGAGAAATGATGAATTTGGTCGCTAGGTCTAGGAATTCCTAATTGTATTTGTTGTTTATGCGCTGCTGTTAGAAAGACATATTGAACTCTAACTAATTTTATATTGGATAAAGTTTGTTGATAATTTCGAATTGATGATGTTGCTGCAGTGTCTTTTGATTTCATGATGTTAATGTTGTTTTTAGTTGATGGCAGATTATCTTTGTTTAGTTAGCTAATTTGAAATATTAGTATGCTATTTTCATTAATACAGGAAACATGCTTGGAATGTGTTTTAATGAATTAAGTCAACTATTTTATGTTTAGCTAACTATTTTCTTCCAGACTCTTCCAGTAACTCAGGACTGAATATCAGCTCTTGGGAGTCAAGTCTCTCATTCTCTATAAAAGCAAACCACTTGGAAGATCCAATATAGAAGAGAGAAATACGAAAAGGAGTTCAACTCCAACTTCATTGAAGAATTAAGTCCTAAAAAGAATTTAGAAAAGAAATTGCTTTAGTGAAATCTTTACTGGTTTTTACCCATCTTGGGATATTTTAGTGTATTTTTAAATTTGTATTTTGTGATTGGTGTGATCACAGTAGACTTGGGGGGTGAGTCTAGTTTTGTTGATTGAATTCTATAGTGTTTAGGATTTTATCATTCAGGTTTAGATAGTCTTTAGAAGAGGGGTTCTTGTAAAGACATTTTCAATTAGTGTTATTGATATTTGTTAGAGTGACAGATTAAAACTGGACGTAGCTCTTGAAAAGAGTGAACCAATATAATTTCTTGTGCCTTCTTTCTCTTCCCCAACAATCTTTTTTGATCTGCTGATATAACTAATCAACTGTTTTAATCAATAAGTAAACTAATATGTTCTTGGAAGCAAATGTAAAATTTGATACTTGACAGATCTTGACGAAAATCAGGTATCAATTCATCCCCCCTTCTTGATATCTCTCTACAATTCTAACAAAGTTGTTAATGAGAATCTGTTTGACTTTGGCCTCATGTTAATTTCCCTCGTTGATATGATCAAATAGTACACTACTACTCGTTTGGCTCCATGACTTCCTGCTATTTATTTATTTTGGTCATTCATTTTCTTTCTTTTTTCTTTCTCTTTTTCTCAGTATCTAATGCATGTTAATAAAATAATAGGAGAAACTAAGCATAAATATAATGACAAAACCACCACGACACCCTTATAGGACTCATGCCAATAAGAAAGTCATGGAAGAGTGGGAAGAAGTACAAGAGGCAATGAAAGCGGACATCTCCTAGCTGAAAGACCAAATGAGCCAGATTCTGGAAACATTAAAAACCTTGAAGACCACTCGAGAAACTCCTACTGTTGGAAACAAAGAAGGAACCTCTTCCTACCACTTGGGCTTCTACACGAGGATGGACCCTAATGCATACACATCTCATCAAGACACTCAAGCACAACCCTTTCCCCCATATGGTCTGCCTCCAGGATATACTCCACCAACTGAAGAATACCCTGAGGGGGATCTAGTTATACTCACTGCAAATCACATGAGCAACAACAAGCCTCAAGCAACTACTCACAAACATACTTCGATCCCAATTCAAACTCACACATCCACCAACCATGTGCCTTCAACCCATATGGAAGGAGGAAATGTGAATGGAAAAACTGGTCAAGTTATTATGCAGCCAAAGGCTTTGCATTTGGAGAAGGGAAAAGAATCCCAAAAGATAACTGCTGAAGATCTCGGGGCAAGAGGTAAGTTGGAAATTCTAGAGGAAAGGCTGAGGGTCGTAGAAGGAACATGAAGTTATGAATTTGGTGATGCTGCGGGATTGTGCTTAGTTCCAGATGTGACGATACCACCAAAGTTCAAGGTTCCAGAGTTTGAAAAGTATAAAGGAACCACATGCCCAAAGAGCCATTTAACTATGTACTGTAGAAAGATGGTTGCAGATGCCTATGATGATAAGATGTTGATCCATTTCTTTCAAGATAGCTTGGCAGGCATGGCTCTAAATTGGTACATGCATCTCGAACCTGCCCGGATTCGATCTTGGAAAGACTTAGTAGATGCATTCTTGAAGCAATATAAGTACAATGTTGATATGGCTCCGGATAGGTTGCAATTGCAAAATATGACAAAGAAGGAATCTGAGACCTTCAAAGAGTATGCTCAACATTGGAGAGAAGTAGATGCACAAGTAGAACCTCCTCTTCATGACAAGGAGATGATGGCTATGTTCATAGACACCTTACAATCTCCCTTTTATGATCATATGTTGGGTAGTGTTTCTTCAAATTTTGCAGATGTTGTTGTAATTGGCGAAAGAGTAGAAATTGGAATGAAGAGTGGGAAAATTGCACATGGCCCGTCCGTGGCATCAAGTGCAAAGAAGTTGGGATTTAATTCTGGAAAGAAGAAGGAAGCCGAAGCTTATGCAACATCTTCGGCATCAACATGGGCAAAATATACTCCAGTTTCTTATGGACATCCACATCCAACCACTCAATTTCCTTATGTTGCCAATGTCATGCCTGCTTATCACTCTCCACCTCACCAAACTGGAATGTTCTTCCCATCCCAAGCTAACCACCAAACACAGTCTAGCCATAATTTGACACCACTTTCCAATCAAACATGGAAGCTTAATCTTAACCCAAATTTTGACCAAGGCCTTGATCAAGGCTTAAACCAGAAAAATGGTTTTAACCAAGATAGGCGGTTTGAAAATTTCACTCCTATTCCAATGACATATACAGAATTGCTACCAAACCTTCTCCGCAACGCATTAGTTGTTGTATGTCCTATGAGATCGTTGCAACCCCCGTATCCTAAGAGTTATGATGCAAATGCAAAATGTGATTATCATGGTGGGGCTATTGGACATTCCACTGAGAGATGTTTATCTCTCAAGTGTAAGGTGCAATCATTGATAGATTCAGGGTGGTTGAGCTTCAAAGAAGACAAACCCAATGTTGAAAACAATCCCTTATCAGGACATGGGGGTGCTTCGTCAAATGCTATTGGAAAGGAAAATGTGGATCAGTTGGTCAAGAAGGTGGATGAAGTCAAGACTCCTATAAGTTTTGTTTTCAAAGAGTTATGTAAGCATGAAATGATACAATCTGAATATGGTGAAGCAAATGCATGTAGCCTCCATCCTAAGGCACAACATCCTATTGAGCAATGTGAAGAGTTTAAGGAAATGTTGGAGAAATTAATGGATACGCACCTGGTGCAAATTAGCTATAAGAGGGATGATGGAGAAGTTTTGATGCAATCCAATGAAGAGGAATATTTTGTAGTGCCCAAGCCATTAGTGATTATTTTCACTAAGAATAAACCTCCCATCATGCCTCAAAAGCAATAACCTTTGGTAAAACAAACACCATCTTCCTTTCCTTACAAGGATAACAAGGCAGTCCCATGGAAGTATAATGCAAAAATGGTGAATGAAGGACAACAGGAGGAATCAATGAATAAGGTTCCTAATGTTGACATTGCAGTTGTTAGCAACATATCTGGAATAGGTGGTATGACTAGAAGTGGTCGTTGCTTTACACCACCCGAGCTAACAAGGGAAATAAATTACAAGGATAAAAGAAGAAATGAGGAAGTTATGATGGAAGAGGCAAAAAATTTCTTGAAAGGAAAAACAATGTCAGTTGATGAAGACCCCAAGAAGAATGAGGGGCAAGTGAGGAAAGAAATATCTTATGAGGAAGCTTCAAGTTTATACAGCAAAGTGAGTATAAGGTGGTGGACCAGCTAAATCGTATGCCAGCTAGAATTTCCTTGTAGGAGTTGTTAATGAATTCTACAACTCATAGAAAGTTGTCAATGAAAATCTTTAGTGAGGCTCATGTGGAGCAAGACATATCTCTTGATAAGTTTGGAGGAATTGTTGGCAATATTACTACTAGCAACTACCTCACTTTTAATGATGATGAGACCCCAGCCGAGGGGAGAGGACACAACAAGGCTCTTCATGTATCTGTCAAATCTCTCGATCATTTTATAGCACGAGTGCTCATAGATAATGGTTCCTCCTTGAATGTGATGCCAAAAACCACTTTGGAAAAGTTACCTTGTGATGGAGCCCATATGAGACCAAGTGCTATGGTTGTGAGAGCTTTCGATAGAAGTCGAAGAGAGGTGGTCGGAGAAATTGAACTCCCAGTGCAGATAGGCCCATGCGTTTTTCAAATACTGTTTCAAGTAATGGATATCATGCCTACTTATAGTTGCTTGTTGGGTCGTCCCTGGATTCATTCTGTGGGGGTGGTGCCTTCCACTCTGCACCAGAAGCTGAAATTTGTGATGGGGGATAAGTTGATCATAGTATCTGGGGAAGAAGATTTGATAGTGAGTGGACCATCATCCACCCGTTACATTGATGTTGCCGAGGAGGCGTTGGAAACTTCTTTCCAAGCCTTAGAAATTGTTGACACTGCTTATGTTGAATCAATCCCAATAGAACCACATTTATCATGTGCATCTTTAATGATGGCTAAGATCATGTTGAAAGGAGGATATGAGCACGAATATGGCTTAGGAAGAAATGGTGAAGGTTCTACGTCTTTGTTGGAAATCTCTGATAACAAAGGTAGGTATGTCCTGGGATATAAGCCCACTCGAGAAGATAAAAAGAGGATCATGGAAGAGAAAAGGGAGAAAAATTTAGCTCGTGCAGAGAGACATGAGCCAAGGGGAGGAAGGATTCCCATTTACGACATCAAACGGAGTTTTCAAAGTGTTGGATAGGTGAATACTGACCAAGTGGCAGTTGCAGAAGAAGATTCAAATGAAGGAGATCCAAGTTTGGTGCATCCATGTTCTTCAAATGTGGAACTCAATAATCGGAAAGTCATTGAACTACCCATGGTGTTTAATAACGATGAAATGTAATAGTTTTTTATTATGACTTTTGTTTTTAATAAATTTATTGCTCTGCCCAAGGCACTAGGATTTTGTTTGTATGGGCTCACTTTTTTTTTTAATATCGACATTAATAAATGCATTTCATCGTTTCATCCATTTTTCATCTTCTCCCTCCATTTATTCATAATGCAGATCAAATAGTGAATCCTGTGAAAATGACAATGTTAATGTTCAATATCATGATTTCACACATCCTATTGATAATACAGAAGATGATTAGGAAGAGAGTTGGGATCCTTCCCCTGAGTTATTAAAGTTAGTGGAACAGGAAAATAGGGAAATAAAACCACATCAAGAGGCAACAGAGACAATTAATCTAGGGAATGAAAATGAGCAAAAAGAAGTTAAGATAGGCACTAATATAACAAAGGAAACACAAAATAAGTTGATTCATTTGTTGCAAGAGTTTAAGGATGTTTTCGCGTGGTCCTACCAAGATATGCCTGTGTTAGATCTCGCTATAGTGCAACACAAACTTCCGTTAAAACCTGAATGTCCCCTAGTCAAACAAAAATTGAGAAGAATGTAACCTGAGATGTCTCTAAAGATCAAAGAGAAAGTGAAAAAACAATTTGATGTTGGTTTCTTAGCAGTAGCAAAATATTCTGAATGGGTAGCTAATGTAGTCCCAGTCCCAAAGAAGGATGGAAAAGTTCGGATGTGTGTGGATTATCGTGACTTGAATCGGGCTAGCCCCGAAGATAACTTCCCTTTACCGCACATTGAAACTTTAGTTGACAACACCGCACAATTTTCGCATTTCTCCTTTATGGACGGCTTCTCTGGCTATAATCAAATTAAAATGGCACCCGAAGACATGGAGAAAACCACATTTGTCACATTGTGGGGAACATTTTGTTATAAGGTGATGTCATTCGGATTAAAGAATGAGGAGCAACTTATGAAAAAGCCATGGTGACTTTGTTTGATGATATGATGCATAAGGAGATTGAAGTTTATGTGGATGATATGATTGTCAAATCTAAGACAGAGGATGAACATATTGTTAATCTACGGATGTTGTTTGAGAGCTTAAGGAAGTTTAAGCTTAGACTAAACCCTGCTAAATGCACTTTTGGCGTGAAATCTAGAAAATTGTTAGGGTTAGTAGTTAGCCAAAAAGGAATAGAAGTTGATCCCGACAAGGTACGAGCAATTCTAGAAATGCCAGCACCGCGCATAGAAAAAGAAATTCGTGGTTTCTTGGGTAGATTAAACTACATTGCTAGATTCATCTCCCAGTTAACTGCCACATGTGAGCCAATATTCAAACTGTTGCGCAAGAATCATGCCATGGAACGGAATGAAGATTGTCAAATAGCATTTGAGAAGATCAAACAATATTTACGAGAGCCTCCTATACTACTCCCACCAATATCAGAGAAACCCCTTATACTATATTTGACAGTATTGGATGAATCAATGGGTTGTGTTTTGGGTCAACATGATGAAATGGGTAAAAAGGAGCATGTTATTTATTACTTAAGTAAGAAATTCACAAGTTGTGAACAAAGATATTCTTTGTTAGAGAGAACTTTTTGTGCATTAGCATGGGCGTCTCACCTATGTTGAGTCACACCACTTGGTTGGTACCTAAAATGGACCCAATCAAGTATATTTTTGAGAAGCCAGCCCTTACTGGTAGAATAGCTCGATGGCAGATGTTATTGTCAGAATATGACTGATCGATGTCGTACTCGATCAAATAAAAAAAAACAATTAAATGTAGTACTAGAATAAGTGACTCCTAGGTCATCTCTCAAGGACCAATTTTCACTGTCAAAAGATTGAATCATGCAATGGGGGGGGTTCGGACAGATAACAGTTAATTAAAATATAGCAGACAAATAACAAATTGATTGCAATAATTAAAATAGGCAAGACTCTTGAACACAATGCATCTCTGACATCCTTGGCTCTCAACAGATTATTAGTCCGTTTAATCCTTGTTCGGTCTAGATTAACCAACTAAGCAAAAGTTAACCCAAGACTTCCCTACACGAATTAAGAAAACGTGAACCTTGTAAGGTCTCCCTCCGCAGGATTAAGCATCCTCCAGAACAGAGACTTCACATTGGAGAATCAAACGTACGAAACCATAAAACGCACAAAAACCTCCATCAGTGAGTGCAACATGCCCAAGAGCCCCACCCTGGGATTTTAGCCTTCCATTAATTCAAAAAATAGAAAATGCATTACAGAAAACGTAACTGAAATAGAAAACGAAAATGAAATACGAAATAGAAAACGAAAACGTAAAACGCAAAATGAAATAGAAAACGAAATTGACAGAAAACGAAATTGACAAAAAACGAAATTGACAGAAAACGAAATTGACAGAAAATGAAATTGACAGAAAACGAAATTGATAGAAAATGAAATTGACAGAAAAGAAACGCAAATGAATTGAAGAACAAAACTGGAATTGAAGAACAGTGGACGAATTCTGAAGTAAAAACCAAAACGTAAACTTGTCTCTCTAGCTGAAAGCAAAAACATAAAAGAAACCCTAATTCCTACAACTGCTGCCGTCTTCTCCGCGCTGTGTCTGTCTCCTCCGCTCTGCCTCAGCTGCCCTACTTGTAGATAGGTATATCGGCAGCGGGAACACTGGTAGAACGTTCCCATCAGGAAACAACGGAAGGGAGCCTCTAACTTGCCTGACCAAAGGAGAAGAGGAGTAGTCGAAAAGGAAGGAGTACGATCATCATCTTATGGAACGGGATTCGCTTTATTAGCGGAAATTTAGGAATTCCCTGCGATCAGCCTCAAGGCTAGGTTCAGGTCCGGCTACTACCGCATGGCCATGAGAGATGCGATTCTAGATTTTGGATACCTTAGTGAATGAGGGGTGGATGCGCTTCTCTCTTATGGATGAAGGCAGGGATCACCACAACCTGGAGCTTTATAAGGAAGGGGGTTCTATAAGGAAGGTTCATGCCCCGTCTAAGGCTCGACCGAAAACGAAATTGACAGAAAACGAAATTGAAAACTGAAACCGGAAAACTGGAATTGCAAAACAATGGAACAATAAACGAATTCTGAATTGAAAACTAAAAACAAAACGTAACCTAACAAATATCTGCTGTCGCCGCAAGGCAAAACGTAAAAGAAACCCTAATCCTACTACTGCTGCCGTGTTGCTCCGCGCTGTGTCTCTGTCTCCTCCGCTCTCCCTCAGCTGCCCTACTTGTAGCTGCATTGCATAGGCACGAAACCCTAGATCCATTGGGCCCAAAATCCAAAGAAACAAATCTGGTCCAAGTTGTGACGTGGCAGCTCCTCTTGAAGTCCATGAATTAATTCCAAGCCCAAAATAATTTTAAACTGCCCTGAAAATAAAAATTGGAATAATTAAACTTAGAAAATTCAAATTAATTAAAATATGAATTTCTGGTCCAAATATAGCCCTAATAGAAATTAGTACAAAATATAAACAATTAAGAACAAATTAGAGATGAAAACAAGTACAGAAAGGTAAGAAAATAAGGGAAAATAGTGACTCATCAATGACATCTTGTATGTCACCCAAAAAGCTATCAAAGGTAGTGCTTTAGCAGAATACCCGGCTCACCAACCCATCAATGATTATCAACCCATGCAACCTAAGTTTCCTGATGAAGATATTTTAGCTCTCTTTGATGAAAGCGAAATTGGTTCAGATAAGAACAAATGGACGTTATTCTTTGATGGGGCCTCAAATGCATTAGGACATGGAATTGGGGCAATACTCATATCTCCAAAAAACCAATATATTCCAATGACAGTGAGGTTGTGTTTTGGTTGTACTAATAATGTTGCAGAATATGAAGCCTGTGCTATGGGCGTTCAAGCAGCAATTGAATTGAAAGCGAAAAATTTAGAAGTATATGGTGATTCAGCATTGGTCATCCACCAATTAAGAGGAGAATGGGAAACGAGGGATCAAAAATTGATCCCTTATCAGGCCTACATCAAAGGATTGATGGAGAATTTTGATACAATTATATTTCACCATATTCCTAGAGAGGATAATCAGTTGGCTGATGCTTTAGCCACCTTGTCATCGATGTTTGAACTAAATCAAGACGAAAAGCTGCCATTGATAAGAATGGAGAGTCATGAACAACCTGCTTATTTCCTTTTAATTGAAGAGGAGTCAGATGGGAAACCTTGGTATTTTGATATTAAATGCTACCTCAAAGATCAAGAATATCCCGAAACAGCCTCTGAAAATGATAAGAGGACATTAAGAAGACTAGCCTCAAGTTTCCTACTAAACGAAGATGTTCTTTATAAGAGAAATCACGATATGGTACTCCTCAGATGCATTGATGCAAAAGAGGCAGAACAAATATTAAGGGAAATTCACGAGGGGTCTTTTGGAAATCATATGAACGGGCATGCCATGGCAAGAAAGATTTTGAGGGTCGGTTACTTCTAGTTAACAATGGAAAATGATTGTTGCATCCATGTACGAAGATGTCACAAGTGTTAGGCATATGCTGATAACATTAATATGCCACCTACACAATTGAATGTTTTGACAGCACCATGGTCTTTCTCAATGTGGGGAATAGACGTTATTGGGGCTATAGAGCCAAAAGCCTCAAATGGACATCGCTTCATCTTAGTCGCAATTGATTATTTTACCAAGTGGGTTGAGGCTGCTTCATATGCCAAAGTGACAAGGAGTGTGGTGATAAAATTCATAAAAAAGGAGCTTATTTGTTGGTATGGACTACCTAACAAGATTATTACAGATAATGCCACCAATTTGAATAATAAAATGATGAATGAGTATTGCGAAAACTTCAAGAACCAACATCATAATTCTTCCCCTTATCATCAGAATATGAATGGGGCAGTTGAGGCCGCTAATAAAAACATCAAGAAAATCATACAGAAAATGGTGATGACATATAAGGACAAGCATGAAATGCTTCCTTTTTCTCTGCATGGATACCGCACTTCAGTTTGAACATCAACAGGGGCAACCCCATTTTTATTAGTATATGGAATGGAGGCAGTGCTTCCCTTCAAAGTGGAAATTCCTTCTTTTAGAGTTTTGATGGAAACCAAACTAGAAGAAGCAGAATGGGTTCAAGCCCGATTTGATCAGTTATTGATGGGAAGAGGCTAAATGCAATATGTCAGGGCCAACTATATCAAAGAAGGATGAAAAAAGAATTTGAGAAAAAATTTCGCCCTCGAGAATTCCACGAGGGCGATTTGGTGTTGAAGAAAATTTTGCCTATACAAAAGGATCATAGAGGGAAATGGACTCCAAATTATGAAGGGCCATATGTGGTGAATAAATCTTTTTTCGTGGGAGCCCTAATTCTCACAAAAATGGATGGCGAAGACTTACCTCTTCCAATCAATTTGGATGTAGTGAAGAAGTATTATGCTTGAGGCGATCTCATAGCAACCAACCTTTTTGCGAAAGGATATTGACATTGTTTATTTTACAAAAATACTAGAATTTGCTTTATTTTGATGGGTTTTTACACTTCTTTTTATCAAGCCATTGTATATTCTCATAAATTAAACCTGAGTTTTCTAGTACCTTTCTGTTACTAATACTTGAAATGTATGTTCATCAATTAAGACCATGGGGTTAGTTCGTGGAATAAGTAAGTTCCATGAAATCTTGGTTGAGCCGAGTTCTAAAGGGTGTCGCAAAATAAATAAATACAAAAAAAGATTGTCTATTGAGTTGATTGTTCTTCTTAACAAATCATCAAATTCATGATGTTTTAAACACATTAAAAAGAGGAAATAAAATAGAGAATAATGCCTTGGAATGTCATCTCTCTTCTTGGTCTAATGTTTTAATAGAGGTCCATAAAGTAATATCTTCTTTGAAGCATTCTTATGCATATTACTCAAAATCTTCTATCCTCTCCCCTTCTTGAAAAGCGAAAGAATTTGTCTTAGCAAGTACTATCGTAGCCTGAAATAAGGAAAAGAACCTCATACTAGGGCCTATTTATCCCGTTTGAGTATTGATCTGTGATTCCCTAAAAAATATTTGAGGCCTGTAACAATACATTTTGAAAATAAAGAAAGTCCGCTAGACTAAAAACCTGTAAGGATTGTCTAGGCAAAATAAGGACAAGAAAGTGGTATGTACTAAAGCCATCAAATTTTTTTTCTTAGGATTAATCTTTGTGAAAAAATGGCAATCATGATTTGAGATGATGTGCGGCCATGTTTCTTTATCCAATAAAATATGTATCCGTTGTTACCCCTTTGAGCCAAAAAATAATACTTTTTCTTTCAAGTTACCCTCAAAGCAAGGATTATGTCCACATCAAAAGCTAACACATGGTTGACATCTTGTGCATTTGACAAAGAAAAAAGAAAAGAAAGAGAAATTACATCATAAGAAAATCACAAAGTGATGACAAATCAAATAGTATAAGAAAAGAAGAGAAGAAAATAAATGTTGATGAAAAGAAAGTGTTGGGTGCACTACTTGATAATCTTATTGCAAATAATCCATAAACACTTATTTGAGCTTTCATATCCTTTCTTTCATAACCTTTTTAATCCCCAGCCACATTACAAGCCTCATAAAGTCCATACTATTGAAAAATGGTTGTTCTGATTTTCATAAATCTTAATTATAAGATAAAATTAATTGATTACTAGTACATTCCTAAAACTCAAATGAATGAAAATATGTTAAGAATGCCTCAAATGGTGGGGAACACCATCATAACAATAAGTCAAATAAACAAAAATCACACTGGGGCAATCCTTTCGGCAATCCTTGTTTTTGTCTACTCACACCTTAACCTTAAACTTCACCAATAAGAGTCAAAATTGGGGCAAATTTGTTGGTTTCATCCCTAGGGCCTACTTTGCATCCTGTTGACTTAATTCAAGCATGAGTAAAAAGTTACTCAGAAGTTTTGATGAAGAATTAATCTCATTTAAATCACGGAGATTGGAGTTTTGATGATGAAGATATAAAGTTTTATTGCAACATTAAAGACTTGATTTTATCTCACAAAGGAAGACTGCATCATGGAAATAAAGGCAAGATATAAAGGAGTATAAATGCTTTCGAGAAAGAAGATTGTTGAAGATTCTCTCAAGTGCTGAAGATACAAGTTTAGAAGCTTCAGTTTTGGGTGATGGATAAAAAGAGTAAGTCATAAATCCCATTCAAGACCATTTCAAACTTGAGAGCAAGTCATATTTTTGCAAAAACCTTTTTCTACGCTTTTAATCGATTAGGAAGCGAAATAGAATCGATTATATAACTTAAAATTTGAATTAAGAGTTTAACGAACAAAATAATCAATTAAGTGTTTTTGATAATCGATTGTGTTGCTTCTGGGTTTCATATAATCGATTATGGCCTTAATCTAATCGATTATATCAGGAAAAATATGTTTTCCAGTTTTACTATGATATAATCGATTACATTATTTATATAATCGATTAAATACGATGCTTTTGTGAATTCAATGCTGAATCAACCTAAGAATGGAAACTTTGAGCTGATTTCAAATTATAAAATGAAAGGGAACGTCTTAGGTTAATACACATCTGATCAAACACGAAATATAGTGTTCTTGCGCTAAAGTTTTTCAAAACCATTTTCTTGCTCTCTCAAGGTTGATCTAAGTTCTTGGAAGTGGTGATTGTATTGTGCTTAAGCTTTCATATCCAGCACTCATCAGGTGTTTTCTTTACTGTTTACTGGTTTATGTAATTCATCCCTTGGATCTGTTCTAAAAGGAGGTGTGTTCATCTCTTGTGTGTCAAGAGAGGTGGGGATCATCCTTAGTGTGTCTAAAGAGGTGTTTCTGTTTATCTTTAATTGTTTTTACATTGTGTCACTGATTAGTGTTTGTAATTGCTTTTAAAGATAGTGGGGTTATCATCACGTGTTTATGGTGATTGGGAACTGGACGTAAGATTGGCTAAATCTGAACCAGTATAAATCTGTGTGTTCAATCTCTCTTATCCTATCTCTCGTTACTCATTTCTCTATCTCAGATCATATTAACAATTGTTATTCCAACTGCTCTTATCAAAGGGTTAAGGAAAATCTGAATCTTTTTTTTAAAAGTTTTTTTTTAAATCTGGAAATTATTTTAGAAAAAGGGAAATTTTTTTAAAAATCCAATTCACCCCCCCCCCTCTTGGTTTTTACACTGTCGTTATTTCTAACAATTGGCCTCAGAGCTGGTTTTTGAAAGTTATTCAAAATCAAAGATCCTTATGGCACGAAAAAATCAATCTTTTATTGAAGCTGCATCTATTCATAGACCACCACTCTTTACTGGTGAAAATTATCCTCTTTGGAAAAAGAGGATAGAGATTTTCCTTAGGTCTAATGATCAAGGTGTTTGGGATGCAGTTGTTAAAGGTCCATATATTCCTATGACTACTGTTAATGAACTGCAGGTACCCAAAAAAGAGCAAGATGGTCAAAAGACGAGTATAACGAGCATCAATGTTACATAAGGACTTGCAATATGATATCATCTGCTTTAAGTGTTGATGAGTTTTACAGGTTATCTGATTGTACCACAACAAAGGATATGTGGGACACCCTTGAAGTCACACATGAAGGCATGAAGGATGTTAAGAGATCAAGGAAAAATACATTGATTCAAGAGTATGAGATGTTCCGTATGAGCAAGGGAGAAACCATCTATGATGTCCAGAAAAGATTTACTCACATTGTAAATTACCTCAAGGTGTTAGGTAAGAAATTTGATACTAAGGAATTAAGTGTGAAAATTTTGAAATCTTTGGACAGGACATGGCAACCCAAAGTGATGTCTATCACGGATTCAAAGAATCTCACAAACATGAACATGACCACTCTTTTTGGAAAGCATAGAGAACACGAAATTGAACTTGGACGCTTCAAAGGAGAAGAAAAAGATGTCAAGAGGAAAGGTGTTGCTCTTAAAGTAGATTCCTATAAAGATTAGAGCAGTGATACAGATGATGATCTTGAATGCAGTGACATCAACATGTTTGTCAAGAAATACAAAAAGTTCATCAAGAACAAAAACAAAGGGAATTTCAAGAAAGGTAAGAAATCTAAAAATTTAAATTCTATTGACAATTATAAATGTTATAGTTGTGGAAAAAGGGGACACTTGAAGTCGGAATGCCCCAACATCAAGAAAGTAGAAGAAAAAGAAAAGAAAAACTAGAAACCTTTTGACAAGAAGAAAAAGAAGGCATATATTGTTTGGGAAGATAATGAAGTGAGCTCTTCTCAAAGTTCAAGTGATTCGGAAGAAGAAGCAAATATTTGTCTCATGTCAGATGATGTTGAATCCACATGTAGCAAGGTAAGTGATTTTGGTCTTCCAAATAGTTATGATGAATTACTTGAAGAATTCCTTGATTTATGTGAAAAATCTGAAAAACTTACTTCTCTTCATAATAAATTATAAAATGATTACAAAAGTCTTGAAAAGAAAATTGTTGATCTAGAAGAAGAGAAAAAGGTTTTGAAAAATGATTTGGAAAAGGCAAAAATTCCATGTAAATGCAAATAAAAAATTCCTATTTGTCAAGATTGCAAGGTTTTTGCTAATAAAGTATCTTATCTTGAAATGTCTCTCTCAAAACTCACCATGGGAAACCAAAATTTAAATAATATTTTAAATGTGCAAAAAGGTTTG
The DNA here is from genome assembly GCA_030347555.1 of Lablab purpureus. NCBI lineage: Eukaryota > Viridiplantae > Streptophyta > Magnoliopsida > Fabales > Fabaceae > Lablab > Lablab purpureus. The sequence continues at coordinate 16,179,875 of CM059258.1, read as the reverse complement.
TATCAAAAGGCAGGACAAGGATATAATTTCAAAAGTAATCAAAAACCTACCAAAACTGTTTGTGTAAAAGGTGAAACATCTAATACAAAGAAGGTTTTTGAAAAGAAATTTTTTTTAAGAAGACCAAATGTTCCAACATGTTTCTATTGCATGCATAAAGGTCATTCCGTAAATAAATGCAATATTCGACATTTTAGTGTTCCTAATAGGAAATACAAATGGGTTCCCAAAGGAAAAATTGTTTCTAACCCATGAGGACCCTAATAAGTAATTTCTTACTTGATAATGGTTTTAGAAGAGGTAAAGTTGATTCTACTCTTTTCATTAAGAAATCAAAGAAACATATTCTAATTGGTCAAGTTTATGTTGATGATATCATATTCGGTTCAACTAATGATGATCCTTGCCAAAAGTTTGCAAGTAATATGCAAGGAGAATTTGAAATGTCCATGATGGGAGAATTAAATTTCTTTCTTGGTTTGCAAATCAAACAAATGAGGGAAGGCATATTTATATGTCAAACAAAATATTGCAATGAGATCTTAAAGAAATTTGAGATGGAAAATTCCAAGGAAGCCGCAACTCCCATGGCTACATCTTGTTATCTGGATCAAGATTTAAATGGTAAGGCAGTAGATCAAACAAAGTATAGAGGTATGATCAGATCCTTTCTTTATCTTACTGCTAGTAGACCTGATATTATGCAAAGTGTGTGTGTTTGTGCTAGGTTTCAAGCCAACCCTAGAGAATCTCACCTAAAGGCAGTCAAAAGAATCCTTAAGTACCTTAAAGGAACAAAAATCTTTGGTTTATGGTACCCTTCAGGAGCCTCTCCTAGTATTATAGGTTTTTTTGACTCAGATTATGGTGGATGTAGAGTTGATAGAAAAAGTACTAGTGGAACATGTCATCTTTCAGGATGTTCTTTAATTTCATGGCATTCTATGAAACAAGCTAGTGTTTCTCTTTCAACCATAGAGGCTGAGTATATAGCAATAGGCAGTTGTTGTGCTCAAATCCTATGGATGAAACAACAATTGACTTTGACATCTTTGTAGATCATATCCCTCTTAAGTGTGACAACACTAGTGCCATTAATTTGACTAGGAATCCTATCATGTACTCTAAGACCAAGCATATAGAAATTAGACATCATTTTATAAGAGATCATATAGCTAAAGGAGATTGCATAATAGAATATATAGACACAAAACATCAACTAGCGGATATCTTTACAAAACCCTTGCCTAGAGATAGATTTTATGAGCTTAGAAGAGATCCAGGTATTGTTGATGATAAATCTCTTGATTGATTTGTGTTTATTGATAAGTTTTGATGTTAATCATGTGTTCTTATGAAAATATGTTTTAATCATGTATATAATCGATTAGATTTCGCATCATAATCGATTCAAAGCGTTGTTTGTGAAGTTGTTTTCTTTCATAATCGATTAGCTCGTGTTATAATCGATTAAAAGCACTGAGGAGTGATTTAATCGATTATGTAAAATAAATAATGGATTATTTTTCTTGGTTTTCGTTTTCTGGAAAAAAATTTGCAAGCAAATAATCGATTACGCTTATTCCATAATCGATTAAATGCGACGTTCTGTATTTTTCTGCACATTATTTTTTAACGTTGGAGCTTTGAATCACGTGATTTTCGTCCTACAACGGCTATATTCCTTCCCCAACGACTATATTGGCATTAATACAGTGGATTGAAGTCAGATTTCATGTCTATAAATACCATGGTTGAGAATCAAAATGCCACTTTCAACTTCTCTCACCCTTGCTGTATTTCTGTTTTCAAGCTCTCTCTTGTGCGAATTTGTTGCTTAATCTGTGTTGTTAGTTTCACCCATGACCTCCCAACAGCAAGAACAAGAAGATAGACAACCAAACCTTGCTGGCTGGATTTCTGATGAAGATCTTCAAAGGGCTCATATAAATCATTGGAAAGACAGGAAGATTCTCACACCAAAATTCCTATCTTGTGATTTCTTTAGGTCTCACGATTTTACTTTTCAGGAGATGTTAGTTTCAAGCGGCCTCAAGACCTTTGTAGAGATGGATGGTCCATATTATCCAGACTTGGTAAGAGTTTTCTATCTTAATCTAACTTCTCGTACAGGTAATCCAAGTACTAAGGTAAAAGGAGTACGGATTCATCTTGATGGATGTATGGCAAACAATAGCTGGTTTATCAATAGAAGGAGGCATAAACATCACTTATGGCTTTGAAGGTTTTAACAAGCTTGCTGAATTCAGAAAATTTTGCAAAGATCCCAATCTTCAAGTTGAAAGTCTCTACAAAGTTGGTAATGTAAAATTAAATGAAAGAATGCTACATTATGTTATTGTTTGGATTCTTGTTTCTAGGAGAACCAATCATGCTCAACTAACCAAGGAAGACATTTTATTTGATGAATGCCTAAGAGGCATTACATGTGTTGTAGGATCTCTCAAACATGTGTAGAAGCATAGGAAATCAAAATAACATGAACATTAGCATGGAAGAACATGAAAACTGAAAATTTCCCCAAATGTTAGGGTTCAAATTCAGCCCACACTTAGAGATTGCAAAACAATTCAATTCAATCGATCAAATTCAAGATAGAACCCATAGAAAGCCATGAAAGATGAAAACAATGAAATTAATCGGTTCAATTGACTTAGAAATGTCAAAAATGCAACCAGCCCCTTTGTTATGGGTTTCAATCGGTAGAATTCAAGGAAAACAAGTTTTGAGATGTTTCAACCGATTAAAATCAAGATACATGTCATAGGAGGAAGCCATAGGAAGTGAAAACAAGCATTTTAATCGGTGGAAAATTGATTAAAATGAAGAATGAAGGTGCAGCTATGAAGAACATTCAAGAAAATGAAAAGAGAAAACATGGAGAAGACAAGAGAATGAAGAACACGCCACTTTCATAAAGAAAGATAAGTGCAAAGGACAATCACCACTTGAATTATGGAAAACTCAAGATAAGATTCTAGAAATGAGGCTTACCTCTTGAACTTCAAAGAGAATTAGCTATTGCTCTCAATTAATCTTCAAAGTTATGTTACAAATGAGACTCACACCCTTATATAGAAAGGGGAAAACGAAAATGCATGCACATGAGTGGAATTCTAAAACGTTAGGCCATGTTTGGAAGATGCTCCAAAGCTTCCGAAAGAAGGCCCTTGTTTTTTATACTATCCATGTGTCCAAACAAGTAGTCTCTTATTTCTATTTCAAAGAAAGACACTAAACTAACTCTATTTTTATTTACAAGGAAATTACAAGAGCTATTAATATTTTTATTCCCTTCTTCAAGCTTCTTGTACATTCTCCTTGTTTTTCTTCCTTCCTTTTCTTCAAAATTCTTTGTAAACTTTTCTTTCATATTTTCCTTTTCTTATTTTCTTGTGGTGACTCCTCCTTGCATGGGTTGAAGTTCTTCATGAAATGAGATCACATCATTATTGATGTATGGTTTTTTCAATGGTGTTAGCATTGATTGGCCAGCTATTATTCTTGATAATATGTTTAAAGCCACAAGATTATCTACCTTTGCTTTACCCTATTTAGTTTTTATTTCTAAGATTTTAGAATACAAAGGGGTAGACCTCATAGGGGAAACAAACAAATTTTGCTAAGCAACAGCAAAATAGGCAAAAGTGTTCTATGCCACATGGGTCTCATTGAACAAGGTAGTAGTTTTAGACAAAGAGGAGAAGAGGCGCCTATGGAAGAAGACGAGGACAATGACTAGCAACCTCAACCAGGTTCCATGGAGGCAAACATCTACTCAAGGAATGACAACATTCTCAATCTCCAAATCCAACACTATGATGACATATGTTCAAAGCTATCAAGACTAAATAGAAGAGTACATCGCATAGAGCGGAAATTATAAATTGAAGATATCTCTCCAGAAGAAGATAACATTGATTCTTCAAGGGGAAAACAACCAGCTGAAGATGTTGAAGATGAAGAAGACGGGGATAGTGAAGACACTGAATAGGATGAAATTCACTTGTCGCTTAGCTCCATTTCTTTTTAGCTGCTGGTTTTTTTTCTCTCCATGTTTTCTCTTTTTATTAAATGCTTCTGTTGCGTAAATCTCATTTGCTGTATTATCTTTTTGATCATGCTAAAAATAAAGGGGGAGAAAAATATATGTTGATTGATAATTGATTAGAAAATGTCTAGAATATCTTAAACATTAAGAGTAAAGTTTAAGGGGGAGAATAAGGAAATATTTCATAATAATTGATTAGAATATCTAAGAATATCTTAAACATTAAGAGTAAAGTTTAAGGGGGAGAATAAGGAAATATTTCAAAATAATTTATTAGAATACCTAAGAATATCTTAAACATTAAGAGCAAAGTTTAAGGGGGAGATTGAAGAAATATTTCTATGCATTAAATTCTTTTCTATGCATTAAAATCATTGCAAATTAATTATTTGAAATTCAAATTCAAATTGCAAATTAATTGCTATAAGATTGTCTATATTATTTCCTTTGTGGACTAACATTTATGATAGAGATATCCATACAATATTTTCTAAGTTTCTGTTTCAGGATATCAATCACAAGTCTTTAAGCTTCTTTTTATCATCATAAAAAAGGGAGAGATTGTTGACTTAATTCAAGCATGAGTAAAAAGTTACTCTGAAGTTTTGATGAAGAATTAATCTCATTTAAATCATGAAGATTGGAGTTTTGATGATGAAGATATAAAGTTTCATTGCAACATTAAAGACTTGACTTTATCTCACAAAGGAAGGTTGCATCATGGAAATAAAGGCAAGATATAAAGGAGTATAAATGCTTTCAAGAAAGAAGATTATTGAAGATTCTCTCAAGTGCTGAAGATACAAGTTTAGAAGTTTCAGTTTTGGGTGATGGATAAAAAGAGTAAGTCATAAATCCCATTCAAGACCATTTCAAACTTGAGAGCAAGTCATATTTTCGCAAAAACTTTTTTCTACGCTTTTAATCGATTAGGAATCAAAATAGAATCGATTATATAACTTAAAATTTGAATTAAAAGAGTTTAACAAACAAAATAATCGGTTAAGTGTTTTTGATAATCGATTATGTTGCTTCTGGGTTTCATATAATCGATTATGGCCTTAATCTAATTGATTATATCAGGAAATATATGTTTTCCAATTTTACTCTGATATGATCGATTACATAATTTATATAATCGATTAAATACAATATTTTTGCAAATTCAATGTTGAATCAACCTAAGAATGGAAACTTTGAGTTGATTTCAAATTATAAAATGAAAGGGAACGTCTTAGGTTAATACACATTTGATCAAACACGAAATTACAGTGTTCTTGCGCTAAAGCTTTTCAAAACCGTTTTCTTGCTCTCTTAAGGTTGATCTAAGTTCTTGGAAGTGGTGATTGCATTTTGCTTAAGCTTTCATATCAAGCACTCATCAGGTGTTTTCTTTACTGTTTATTGGTTTATGTAATTCATCCCTTGGATCTGTTCTAAAGGGAGGTGTGTTCATCTCTTGTGTGTCCAGAGAGGTGGGGATCATCCTTAGTGTGTCTAAGGAGGTGTTTCTGTTTATCTTTAATTGTTTTTACATTGTGTCACTGATTAGTGTTTGTAATTGCTTTTAAAGATAGTGGGGTTATCATCACGTGTTTGTGGTGATTGGGAACTGGACGTAAGATTGCCTAAATCCGAACCAGTATAAATCTCTGTGTTCAATCTCTCTTACCCTATCTCTCATTACTCATTTCTCTATCTCAGATCATATTAACAATTGTTATTCCAATTGCTCTTATCAAAGGGTTAAGGAAAATCCAAATCTTGTTTTTAAAAGTATTTTTTTTTTAAATTTGGAAATTATTATAGAAAAAGGGAAAAGTTTTTTAAAAATCCAATTCACCCCCCTCTTGGTTTTTACACTGTTGTTATTTCTAACATATCCAACCTGTTAGGTTGTATTAAAGACCATCTCTCTACACATTGTAAGTCATACAAACTTCTTTCAAACCATTCCACTCATATCCTTGTGTTCATAATAGTTTGATTCAAGTTCGAATTTACTCCACATTGAGCTTGAGTCTGTCCAGTTACTCTTGTTTCCAAACAAGTTTATTCAAGCATGCAGTAAGAAATGCTTTCAAAGTGTTACGTGTATGACACCTCAATTATTGCATAAGACCATAAGAATCATGATATTTCTTGATTTTATTCTCTAGAAGAATCAAATGCCATAAATGATGATTCATCAAGAATGAAAAAAAAGCTAATGACGAACTTATATGAATTTGATGATCACAAGGAGAAAAAATGATTCAAAATACATGTCTTTGTGTATAAAAAGCATAAGCCAAAGAAATATATACAACAAAAATTTGTCTTTTTGTTCTATCTCTTGCACCCATGAATCTTCATGTCTCATTGACATTTACATCTGCATATCAAGCCCAGCTTATGACTGGCACAGACATATCAAGCCCAGCTTATGACTAGCACAGACATATCAAGCCCAGCTTATGACTAGTACCTACAAATCAAGCCCAGCTTACGACTGGCACCTGCATATTAAGCCCAACTTACGACTTACGACTGGCACGGGTATATCCAGCCCAGCTTATGACTGGTACAGGCATATCAAGCCCAGCTTACAATTGGAACCTGCATATCAGGTCTAGTTTACAACTGGCACTTGCATATCAAGCCCAGCTTACGATTGACACCTCATATCAAGCCCAACTTATGACTGGCACGGGCATATCAAGCTCAGCTTACGACTAGCACAGGCATATCAAGCCCAACATACAATTGGAACCTACATATCAAGCTCCGCTTATGACTGACACCTGCATACCAAGCCCACTTTACGACTGGCACCAGCATATCAAGCATAGTTGCAACTGACATTTGCATACTAAGCCCAGTTTACGATTGGCACTTGCATCCCAAAGCCTAGCTTTCGTTGGCATTTACATGTATATCTGAACAAAATTGGTGTTTCTATCTTTACTTAACTTTTACTATAATAAGATCAATACTTATTTTCATATTATTAAGCAAAGTTAAGTAAAGAGAGGCAACTGTCAACATCCAATTTCGTCCGATTACTTTTAAAATATGTCAAATATATAAAAAATTATAATATAATTAATTAGAAAAATATTAAAGAAATTTTTTTAAAGAATTTAAAAGGTTAAATTAAAAATATAGAAAAGAGTATATATCCAAATATACTTCTACTTATTTTAACAATCAAATTCATTAAATAATAAATATTTAAAAATATAAAATAATGTTTATAATTTAAAATAAAAATATTTAAGTATAGGTCATTATTTAATATTACTTTATTTAATTATATTTATTTATTTATTTTTATTTTTATTTATATATATATATATATATATCTATATTATTCCTTTATTTTACCTAACCCTCAATCTTCCCACAATCAACAGAATACTTTTTCTCTCTCCCATAATACCCATTATCTCTTCCACTCTCTCCATATATTTCTCAACTTCCCAACTCTCTTTCAAGATTTTCAGTTTTTTCTCTCTCTCTTCACCTAGCTTATAAATAGGGGAAGGAGAAATCAGATTGGGGAAACCACAGGGGAGAAAACCTAAAAAAGCAGATTCACAAAAACAAAAAAGGCAAACAAATGGAAGCATTAGAAAGAGAAAAGATCACACTAAAGGTTTTTGTCTTTTCTTCTTTACTCATGAGGTTGTATATTGTATAAGAGGAAAGGTCACACTAAGAGTGATGAATACATTTATATTGATATGATTTCATTAATTGTTGTGTTTGGAATAGAAGCTTGAGTGTGGCATGTATGATTGTATTGGCGTGTATAACCTTGCTGCAATGATACGTTTCCTACTATTCTAGTTCATAACAGTAGAGTTTGTAGATGGTTCATTTTATACATTTGCATGTCTACATTTTTTCTTATACATGTGGGTACATCACGTAAAGGATGAATAGGGGACGGGTTCTTATTATATAAGCGCACCAATTTCACTTGAGTTAGCATGCACGAATAAAAACTCATGAATACATGTTTTTTTTTAATTCTTGTGCATGGTTTACTTGAATGCGAAAGCAAATTTAATACACACATAACTTGAGCATGATTTATTTACAAAGTGGAGTGAGACATGAGCAATTTCCTTTTCTTTGTTTCGTAGCAATAATGAGGAATACATTCCTTTTGAAATAGACTCAAGGGATGGTACTGAAACATAGTCCGTTTAAAATTACGTAAGTGATAAAGGTGGTCTCGTTTCACTTTTTACCCTTTTGTTTATTATTATTATAATTTTGATTGAACTATTCATTTATTACTTTTAAAATGTTGCAGTAAGAGTTTACGTACACAAAAAAATTTTAATTGCACCTGTTATTAAATAATAAAATAGTTTATTTTATGAATATAAAGTTAAAAATATTAAATCATACTTTTTTCAAACACATATGTCTTATATCTAATCATTAAGAATATTTTTACATAAATCATTTGTAAAAGATAAATTATTTAGATTATATGTATTACTACACATGTCATCTTATATTATACATCTCATTATTTATAAATTATTTTAATAAATAAATTTTAAAAATAGTTATTTAAAAGCTTAAAAAATCTTACCCTTAAATAATTTCTTAGATTATTGTTAACTCTTTGGCAAGTGTACCAAATCGTTCAAGTAATAAAGTGAAAGTCCAAGTATCGTTTTCCCAAGGGATTAGCGGTTGTTTAGCAATTAAGTGTTATTACTACCTTTGAATATATTGTAGAAGATTTAAATTTAACGTTTTGATAATGTAAATTCAAATTGCAAAATTATAAACGACAAGAATAATTAATGGATATAAGAAAGATGACTTCACTGGGGTTGGAATTCCTGAACTCACTTACTGTAAAATCTCGCGAATATAAATATATCTTAAACAAAACTCCACATTCACACAAAATGTAAACTTACCCTAATTCCTTAGCGATAAGCTCTAAACTTTAATATCAAAAACCTAATTCCTTAGAGTTCCCTCAATAAAGCTTGCATGAAGAACTTTTGTTTAGAATGACCAAGTTTTATCATATTATGTCTAATATAATAACCCAAGGTTGTTCCACCTTTAGTTCTCAGTTTCAAAATACATTTTCCAATGATCAGAAACAACATATAGCATAGATGATTAGGCCATGCACAATAAACACAGAAGATGGAACATAAGAGTATGAAAAGATATAATATATATCAATGAGAGATACAAAAGTTTGAGTTCATTACATCCAACCCCAATGAAAAGGGAGTTTAGCTACTCATAGCCATTTGAAACACCTATAATGGATAAGGAAAAGAAGATCTTCCAGCAGAGAGCTTTCTCCAAACCCTTCCTTTGTTCCTCTGTCTCCTCCTCTCTGTCTCCTCAATTTGTTTCGGCTCTTTTTATAATATATCAGATGAATCCCAAAGGTCACTTTTTTAAACTGATACATAGAGTGACTTCTCATAGGGCGAGCAATTACTGGCTGTCCAGCTACCTAATCATAAATTCGAGAAGACTTGTGGACCTTCAAAACTCAACCTTCAAACTCTCATTTTTCTACAAAAATTTAAACAAAGTAAATAGTAATCACATTCTTTCAAAAAGATAATTATTAACACAAAAAGAGAAGAGAACACGACAAAAATACAAATAAAAAGGGTGAATTAATATAGCCAATTAAGTAAAAAAAATCATTTATCAACACCCCGAAACTTATATTTTTGCATGTCCTCATGTAAAATAAAACTAAAAATGTGCAACACAGAAACAAATGATTTTCAAAACAATTCTCTGGTACAAAAGCAGTCAAGAGTCAAGTCTGCATAATCCAAGTCTCAACACAAATGTCGTGGTGCTTTGATAAAACAAATCCCCAAAAATAGAGTGACACATGCTAACTCAGAGGAACAAGGTACTGCAATTCCCCCAAACAGTATTTCACTCATCACACATGTGTTTACACCCAATGAATTCTCACACAAAGCATGCCATCCTCATTTCATATATTTTTGCACATCATCTACTTAATACACATCACATGCTTGAATTTGATCAAAAGGTCTTTCAAAGGTTATAACTTGGTCAGGTTAAAGAAACAAATATGGTTTTTCAATGGATTCAAAAACACTGTCAGAAGATGAGAACAATAAACAATCTTGTCTAAATCATACCCGTTCACCACCTTCACACACTCAGTTTTATTCATCAATCATTCTTCAATCTCAACCATTTACACTGTTCATACAACCTTTGAATATTGATTTCTCATCTCTTCAATCTCTCTCATTTTTCATCTCTCTTTCCTATTTATTTTTTATATATGAGGAACAAAAAGAGAGACCCAAGACTTTAGAGAGATCTTTTTTTTTTTTTTTTCAAAACTTATTTCTGAGATGAAACACATATTCTTCGCCCCCCAAACTTAATTTCCCATCCATCCTCATCAAACAAGAATTTTCATTGTTCTTTTCTTCCTAAGGTGTGGGAAGGGAAAAAGATTTCATTGGTTAGGGTTCAAAGAATAATTCATGATGGCTCAAAATGGCTAACAAAGATTCACACAAATCATAAGGTTGGCTTTTTGGCTTAGTAGGGGAATCCTCACAAAACAAAACAATTGCCTTAATCATCTCAAATCAAGCACATGTTTATATAGTTCAGAATCATGCAAAAACACATTTACGAAAATAAGCAGCTCATTTCACTCACTCTCACAATTTTTTCATGTAAACACTCAACAAGTACATCTACTGAGTCACATATCAATCTAAGCTTGGCAAATCCAAATCTCATGCAACCACAGACACAAAATTTCAACTTAGAAAATTTTAGTTAAACCCATCATACCATGCAGCAGAAAATTCTAAAGAAAATCAATGTTTCTCATGCAACAGATAATTCTAAAGAAATTAAATTAAGCAGTAATTAAATTGTTCAAATACCATAAAAAAAATACAAAACATAATGAAATTAAAAACCAAACAGAATAATAACAAAAGCAAGATAAAATCAAAGCCAAGGCCTCCATCCAGCATGTGGGTCCTCCTGATCAGCAGCAACACTAGTACCACCTTCTACTGCATCATCACCACCTGTATATTCATCCCACCCCGGGAAGCAAGGCCTGTCCCCAGGCCATGGTACTCAGGCTCCGAACTGGGATCCAGTCATAATGTAATCATCAGGTACCTGGGGAAAGAGAAGGAACAGCATCGCTGGGCTAAATTTTTTTATTTTTTTTAATTTTTTTTTTAAATTTTTTTTAATTTTTTTTTGCTCGCTAGGCGAGTAAGCATGCCGCTCGACGAATTTTTTTTTTTTTGAAAACCCACTTGCTGGGTGAGTAGTTGGTCGCCCAACGAAAATAAAAAACAGTGGCTAAATTTCGCTGGGCGATTGGTTTTGGCAGCCCAGCAAAATTAAAGCCGAGAGCACAAGTTTTCTCCAGGGGTCTACTCACTGGGCGAGTATATTGACAGCCCAGCGAAATTAAAAACAAAAGAAGAACAGAAGATAGATTACCTACTACAACTGAAAACAATAAACACAGGGTTGCCTCCCTGTAAGCGCTTTTTTAATGTCTTTAGCTCAACGCTTGATAGTTCTTGGGATTTTTAATCATTTCATCTAATACCTCCACTCTGAAACAATTGCTAGTGTGTCTAGGATGTTGCATGGCTTCAAGGACATTAAAGGTCACCACTTCATCTTGCACTTTAACCTTGAGATGACCGTCATCAACATCTATTACAACTCTTGCAGTCTTCATAAAGGGTCATCCCAAAATGAGAGGAACTTCTGTGTTTTCCTCCATCTCCAAAATGACAAAATCCACCGGAAAAGTGAATTTATCAACCTTCACAAGCACATCTTCAATGACTCCGTATGGACACTTGATGGATCTGTCAGCTAACTACAGTGTCATCCTGGTGGGTTTTACCTCCAAATCTCCAATTTTCTTCATCATGGAGAGTGGCATCAAGTTAATGCTTGCACCCAAATCAATTAGTGCATTGTCAATGGTTAGCTTACCAATAGTGCATGGAATGGTAAAGCTACCAGGGTCCTTCAGCTTGGGAGGAAGGAGTTTCTGAATTATTGCACTACAGTTCCCCTGGACTTCAATAGTCTCCTCTTCAATGTATTTCCGTTTCTTAGAGAGCAATTCCTTCATAAACTTAGCATAAGCGGGTATCTGTTGGAGTGCTTCAGAGAATGGAATATTGATCTCAAGCTTCTTGAATAAGTCCATGAATCTTGCAAATTGCTTCTCCTTCTCCTTCTTTTAAAAAACTAGAGGGTAAGGTAAGGGCTTCAGTTGATTTTTCTCTCTTCTATTTTCCTCTTCTTTCTTATTTTGTGGGTCAATTTCTTTTTCTTCACTCCTCTCCTTTTTTTTTCACTCTCATCTTTTTCACTCTTGTCTTTTCTCTCACCCTCATTTATTATATCTTTTTCTTTTTCTCTCTTCTCACTTCTCACTTTTATTTTCCATAATTTTTCCACTCCTAGTGATAATAGCTTGACAGTATTCCTTAGGATTATCCTCAGTGCTTGCCACAAAATTCTTTTCTGATTTCTCCTCCAATTTCTTTGCTAGTTGTCCCACTTGGATCTCCAAGTTTCTAATAGATGCTTCAGTGCTCTTGTGGTTTGAGATAGAAACTTGCATAAATTGTTGGAAGGTATCCTCAAGCTTTTTAGTTCTATCATACAAGGATGGTTGTTGTTGTGGAAGAGGAGGAGGTCGGCTTGATGATTCACTTTGCCCCATACTAGGATGAGGTCCCCACCCTTGATTATAATTGTTGTACCCTCCTTGTCTACCTTGATTTCCCACATAATTAACATATTCAGATGTGTGTGGCATAACGCATTGCCCATTAACATGGTCTCCACCACACAGTTCACAACTTTGGACATGATGATGCTGTGCTTGAGATACATTCATAGTTTTCATCTCCTGTGGCAGTAGAGTCAGCTTCTTCATAAGTGCTTCAAGCTGTTGAGTCATTAGCTTATTTTGGGCTAACAGAGCATCTTGGGATTGTAACTCCAACACACCACGCCTTTGAGATGAAGCCCTTTCATGATGAACTTCATAATCATTAGAGGCCATATTCTCTATTAACTCATGAGCCTCACTAGGTGTCTTCCACTTGATCATACCTCCAGCTGAGGCATCCAACATCAACTTTGTTTGAGATTTTAATCCTCCCAAGAATATGTTGATTTGAGTTGGTTCATCAAAATCGTGAGTGGGAGTCTTTCTCAATAGACCCTTGAATCTATCCCAAGCTTGACTTAGGGATTCATCAACATCTTGTTTAAAAGAAGAGATGTCTAGCTTACCTTGATTAACCTTTGACTGAGGGAAATATTTGTTCAGAAATTTATATTCAACATCATCCCACTCAGTGAGACTGTTCTCAGGAAATGAGTGCAACCATGTCTTAGCACCACCAGCCAATGAGAATGGGAATAGACTTATGCGGATAACTTCATCAGGCACTTGGTGAATCTTCACAGTGTTGCAAATCTCCAGGAAAGTTGCAAGATGAGTATAAGGATTCTCATGAGATAGTCCATGAAACTGATTGTTCTGAACAAGATGAATAAGAGCAGGCTTCATCTCCATATTTGCTGCAGTTACCACTGGCCTTGCAATACTATTGAAATTGAGCGGCCCAGAAAAAGAGGCATAGTCTTCTAGTGTGCGCTTTTCTCCTTCTGTGTTTTGTTCCTCCGCCATGGTTTCTTCTTGATTTATTGAGAGAGGATTTGGTTCAGTTTCAACCCTCTCCGCATCACTGCTTGCTTCTTTAGCTTTTTGATTTTGCCTTCTTCTCCTACTATTGTTCCTCCGAGCTGTTCTTTCAATTTCAGGATCAAAAAGCAATGGCTCGGCTGAAATTCTGCCTCTCATGCAAAACAGGAAAACACTAGAAATTTGCAAGTGAAGTAACAGAATATGAGTGTGACAATTATTAACAAAACTAAATGATAAAATTAAAAATAAATAAAAAATATGAAGAAGATTAAAACTAGCAAACACACACAAATTGCCAAAACAATTAACTAATCCCCGGCAACGGCGCCGAAAACTTGTTAACTCTTTGGCAAGTTTACCAAATCGTTCAAGTAATAAAGTGAAAGTCCAAGTATCGTTTTCCCAAGGGATTAGCGGTTGTTTAGACCAATTGAACTACAATCCCAGGGAAAGGGGTGTACTTTATAAATATAAATATTTTTACGGACCGTTTCTTTCAAACCTTTTCTTTTTAGATTTCGGATTCGAACCTTTTTGTTGTAAATGAAAAAAGCATTTAAATTTAACGTTTTGATAATGTAAATTCAAATTGCAAAATTATAAACAACAAGAACAATTAATGGATATAAGAAAGATGACTTTACTGGGGTTGGAATTCCTGAACTCACTTACTGTAAAATCTCGCGAATATAAATATATCTTAAAAAAAACTCCACTTTCACGCAAAATGTAAACTTACCCTAATTCCTTAGCGATAAGCTCTAAACTTTAATATCAAAAACCTAATTCCTTAGAGTTCCCTCAATAAAGCTTGCATGAAGAACTTGTGTTTAGAATGACCAAGTTTTATCATATTATGTCTAATATAATAACCCAAGGTTGTTCCACCTTTAGTTCTCAGTTTCAAAATACATTTTCCAATGATCAGAAACAACATATAGCATAGATGATTAGGCCATGCACAATAAACACAGAAGATGGAACATAAGAGTATGAAAAGATATAATATATATCAATGAGAGATACAAAAGTTTGAGTTCATTACATCCAACCCCAATGAAAAGGGAGTTTAGCTACTCATAGCCATTTGAAACACCCATAATGGATAAGGAAAAGAAGATCTTCCAGCAGAGAGCTTTCTCCAAACCCTTCCTTTGTTCCTCTGTCTCCTCCTCTCTGTCTCCTCAATCTATTTCTGCTCTTTTTATAATTGTTGGCATATTTCAAGTCCAGAGTTTTATGGACACCTACAGTTTTGATGATGAAGTTTTTAGGAAGTTTCAATCAACATTAAAGACTTGTGCCATCTCACAAAGGAAGGTTGCTTGATAAGAAAGGAAAGGCATAAAGAGCATTCAAAGCTTTCAAGAGAGAAGATTGATGAAGATTTTCTCAAGAGCTGAAGGATCAAAGGTAGAAGGTTCTGTTTTGGGTGTTGGATAAAAAGAGTAAGTCATAAATCCCATTCAAGACCTTCCCAAACAAGAGAGCAAGGTGTTTTCTCGCAAAAACGTTTTTCTACGCTTTTAATCGATTACCATACGTAGATAATCGATTATTTAACTTCATATTTGAATAAAAAATGTTTAACGAGCAAAATAATCGATTAAGTGTCTTTGATAATCGATTATATTGATTCTGGGTTAATATAATCGATTATGGCCTTAATCTAATCGATTATATCAGACAATATTTGTTTTCCAGTTTTTAAACATGATATAATCGATTAAGCTTTTAATATAATCGATTAAATGAGTCGTTTTTGCGAAATCATTCTAAATCAACCTAAGAATGGAAACTTTGGAGCATTTTCGAATTATAAAATGAAAGAGAATGTCTTAGGTTTAACACATCTGAAAAAACACAAAACATTCAAAGTGTTTCTGCGCCTTAGCTTTTTCAAAGCCGCTTTCCTGCTCTCTTCGGTTTGATCAAGTCTTTGGAAGTGGTGATCATTGTGCTTAAGCTTTCTATCCAGCACATTTCGGTGTATTCTTTTACTGTTTTCACGTAAAGGAAAATTCATCCCTTGGATCTGTTCTAAGGGAGGTGTTTCATCTCTTGTGTGTCAAGAGAGGTGGGTTTCATCCTCAGTGTGTCTGAGGAGGTGTTTCATCCTTAGTGTGTCTGAGGAGGTGTTTCCGTTTATCTTTATTTGTTATTGCATGAATTGATGTTTGTAATTTCATTTAAAGATAGTGGGGAAAATCATCACGGATTTGTGGTGGTTGGGAACTGGATGTAGGATTGGCTTAATCCGAACCAGTATAAATCTCTGTGTTCTTTCTCTTTCTCTTTATCTCTTAATTGTGGATCATTATTACAATTGCTAATCCCAACAGCGTTAATCAAAGGATTGAAAAATTCACATCCAAGTTTTTGAAAGTTTTTCAAAACCTGAAAATTTATTTAAAAGAGAAAATTTCTTTAAAAACCCAATTCACCCCCCCCTCTTGGTTTTTACACTGCCGTCTTTATTTAACAATAATATATCAGATGAATCCCAAAGGTCACTTTTTTTAAACTGATACACAGAGTGACTTCTCACAGGGCGAGCAATTACTGGCTATCCAGCTACCTGATCATAAATTCGAGAAGACTTGTGGACCTTCAAAACTCAACCTTCAAACTTTCATTTTTCTACAAAAATTTAAACAAAGTAAATAGTAATCACATTCTTTCAAAAAGATAATTATTAACACAAAAACAGAAGAGAACATGACAAAAATACAAATAAAAAGGGTGAATTAATATATCCAATTAAGTAAAAAAAAATCATTTATCAATTATATGAATGATATACCTGTCATCTTATATTTTATATTTTATTATTAAGAGTTATCTAAATAAATAGTTGTTTTGAAAGTTAAAAATTATCTATATGTATGACTACATACGTCATCTTATATGTAATATTTAATGTTGTTTTAAAAATATATACTTAAATAAATTTTAGATATATGTATGACCGTCCACGTCATCTTATATCCTACTATCACTTTTCTAAATAAATTTAACATTTTAGGATATATGTATGATCATTTGCATCATCTTATATTTCGTGTTTAAAGTACTTATTAATATAATATAATCTTTAAGTTAATTAAATTTTAATAATTTAATGTATATTATTTTGTTGTTAAATATAACATGTCCTTTGAATATAATTGTGTAGTTTGCACTACCTTTATATATAAAAAATTTATTATAAATTCTAAGTGTATGTATGACCATATGTGTATTTTTTTATTAGAAGTTATTTAAATAAATGTTAAAAATAGTTATTTAAAAGTTATACACTTTAAAATATATGTATGACCATATGCGTCATCTTATATTTTTATTAGAAGTTATTTAAATAAATGTTTAAAATAGTTATATAAAAATTATACATTTCAAAATATAAGTATGACCATATGCATCATCTTATATTGTTATTAAAGGTTATTTAAATAAATGATAAAAATAATTGTTTAAAAATTAGAAATTTTAAAATGTATGTATGACCACACGCGTCATCTTATATTTTATATTTTACTCTAAAAAATATATTCTAATAAATAAATTTTGAAAATAATTATTTAAAAATAAAAATATATAAAAATATTTAAGCTAAATTATTTAAAAATATATGTATGACCACACGCGTCATCTTATATTTTATATTTTATTCTAAAAAATATATTCTAATAAATAAATTTGTAAAATAATTATTTAAAAATTAAAATGTATAAAAATATTTAAGCTAAATTATTTAAAAATATATGTAGGACCACTCGCGTTATCTTATATTCAATATTTAATTATTTAAAAATAACCTATATAAAATAAGATTTAAATTAAAGTTTCTTTTTAAATTTATTGTATGATTTGTATGTGTATAGTCTCTCCCACTATCTCATGATTTAAATAATATGAATTATAAATTTCATAAAAAATATTAAAAATTTCAAAACTAAAAATTATCAATTCTTACATAATATTTATCAAAGAACTACGTAACCCTGATTTCCCACAATAAACGGAAATACATAGGAGCAAGGTCAATCCTTCGGGCCCAAATAAATAATTTCATAAAATATTTTCTTACTTTAACAATAATAGATAATAAAATTTTTACATTTGTTTGATTTTGGGAAAAAATAAATATTTTAAGAATTACGCTAGTTCGCATATTTAATTAAAGGTAAACCATCTTAGGACGGACGTCGTAAGGGTGCTAACACCTTCCCTACGTGTAACCGACTCCCGAATCCGAATTTATGATTTATTGAAAAAAGTTGTTAATTTATTAAATATCATTTTTAGTATCAATAAAAATTAACAAACAATCATAATATTTTAATTAAATTTTATTCTCAAATATAGTTTTATAATTAATTTAATAAAAATATATTAGTATTTAAAATAAATTAGAGTTTTCTTTTAACCTAAAACGATTTACTTGGACCTTAAGGTGGACTTGGTTTATCATCAGTAAAATTGCATTGTAGTTATAGAGGTTGACATAAAGGTAGGAATAGAATTGAAGGGGGAATTAACATGTTGTCCAGTTCCTACTGCGATTTGTGAGGTGTCATTTTCAATTGTGTTTATTATTATTCTTATAATAATCTCCTCTCTATCTTACCATTTTTCTACCAAAAAAATAGTAATTGTGTTATAGTCTAGCTAACCTTCTCAATAGTTATAAAATATTTCTTTAGATGGTACTTCTATTGCAGTTGAGTTAAATTATTCCATTTTATTTTAATATAATAAGTTATTTTTGAATTTAGGGATCTTTGATTGAATTTTATATGTCCTTACATGCTTTATTACTCGAGTCTAATATTTACATCGATCAATTAGAAAGTTCACCATTCTCGATTTTGTTTTTCCCATTAAGAATTTTCTCTTTTATTCTTTTTATTTATTTAATTATATATTAATTATATAATTCATTATACCATATCTGGAAATAAAAAAATATGGCATAACGGGATGTAAACAAGATTACAAAAATTATAAGAAGTAAATATTTTTATTGAACTATTTGTCAAAATTGTGTTTTGTCTCTAGAACAAACTTTGACTTATTTCGTTCTTATACTTTATAAACTCAAGTAAATGATCATTGATAATGTGTTAGAATTCCTTTTCATTTCTTTGTTTTCTTTTTTTATAGTTTCCTATTTTACTATCATGTGTTTCCTAAACTTCTTTCACTCCTTTTCTTTCTCTTCGATTTCATTTTTCATTTTTTAAAGATGCTTTTATGTTTTTATTTGTCATCAAGGATCATTTATAATAAAGTATAAAGATGAAATAGGTCTAAAGTTTACCCCAGAGATGAAACACAATTTTGACAAATAGTTCAGAGACTAAAAATATATTTAACCCATTAGATAAATATATTTTAATAATCATACAATAATTTGAGAATTTATTAAGAGTAATATAGTCATAGAAAAAAATAAACTCTTATAATTATAAAACAGTAATAAAATATCAAATGGTTATATGATTTTATTGTGTTATAAAAAATATCATTGTTCTATTTTAAAATATATCATTAAAGTAAGATCTTTTCTTTAAAAAAAACACTCGAATTATCTTGTCATTATCTATGTAGTTCAGTTAATGATATAGTTTACATATATCATAGTTGGATTCTACTGATAAAAAACATTACTTACATATTTTATTCTCCAATTTATACTTTGGATAAAATAATAATTAAAATTTTTTTATCTATACAAATTTTAATTTTAATATTTAAATATGAATATTTTCTTAAATATCAAAACTAATTTTATTGTCTTAAATATCTTTTTCTACAACTCTTTTTCATAACAAATTATCACTATATTAAAAATCCAACGAGTCGATATAATGACCGAAAAATTGAATGTTAAATTTTGTAAATAAGTGATAGTTGATTGCAAAATATATAATTGATGAATAATTATTTATCCAAATTTTCTTACTTTTTGGTATTTATTTTAATTATTATTTTGTGTCTAATTATTTATTATTGGTACGTTTTTATTATTTGGACTTTATTGGGTCAGTAATTCAGATTTTTATTAATTCGAATTTATTTGTATAATTTTTGTTTGTTTTATTTTTCAGGAGGGACATGGAAAATATTCTGGACTTAAAGAAATTTCTGCTACGTCAGCCTCCACTTAGAATTTTAATTTCATTTTGTTGTATTTTTGTAATTTGGGTCAGACAGTAATTTTTTATGAGGTCCAGACATTTTAGGAGAAAGGGGCTGACCTAGGGTTACAAAACCCTAAGGAGAGGAGACAAAATACACATTCATGCATAGCTGCTCACATTTCCATCTTTTGGCTTTCATTTTTCATCTTTCAGCTTTCGTCTTTATTTTTTTCTCCATTGATTTTTGTTTTGAATTTCCATGGAGAGCTAATTTTCAAAGGTTGATTTTCTGAGTAGATTGCTAAGAACTTTGATGTTTAATTCACGTTTTTTCTTTGTTCTTCTTGATTCTCCATCTTCTAATCTTTGTGCTTATATTTTCGTTCATGCTTAATGAATATTGTTTTCGCAGTTTGCTTAATTATGTGATTGATTAAAGATTGGATGATGTATATGTTTGCTTAATTTGTGTAAGGAATCCTCGGGTTAATCTTCGCTTAGTTGATTGATTTGGGTTGGAATGAGGATTAAGATGAACAAAGTGTGTTTTTCTGTGTAACTAGGATAAGGGAATTTGCTATTGAATCAGGACATCAATCCATTCTTTTATAATTGTTTATATTTTGCAAATTATTCTATATTTTAATTTAATCATACAAATTTGTTCAAACTGACCTAAGGACCACTTCTTAATATTACATTTTAATTATTTAGTTAATCGGATACGACGTTGATCAATAATAAAATAAAATAAAAATACATTTCAAAATGTGATGAACCAGAAGAAAAATAATACTTTTTAAAATTTCGAAATAAATGTATTTTTTTATATTGATTGATTAAGTCTATTCCAACTTACTATTTATGAGTTAGTTGATTTCGAATATATGAGATAAATAATACAAATCCAATCTAATTTAATTGATTGTTGATCGGATTGATTTGATTTGGAATTAATAGATAAATGGTGTAAATTCAACTCAACTTCAGTCAAAGTATTTTAGTACAGTAGAACGCACAATAGGTTTGATAAAACTCAATTCTACCCACAAACACCCTAATAATTTCAAAAAAAATGAAAAACATAATTATTTATGAAAAATAAGAATCTAAATAGTTCTATGTTTATTTCTTATAACTAAATATTGCAATTAGAAGTAGATTATTCAACTTTATTTCATTTGATTTCGGTATTTCTTTAATTATTGCTTGATTCAGAGTTTATATTTATGTAATTAACATCATCTTTAATGATAGATTTTAATTTTGATATTTTGTATTTATTTGGTGAATTATAAGATTTTATATAGTTTTTGGTTGAGATATAAGATTTTTTATAATTTTAGTTTGAAAGGAGAATTTTCTTTGAAATTTTAAGTAAACTTTTGTCGTTTTTAATCTTTTATTTTTGTTGGTACAAAGGTAAAAAAGAATATTTTTCTTGAAATTTTGAGAATTCTTCTGTAATAAATTATAAAAGAAAATCATCTTATCCAGCAGATGTTTCGATCGAATCAACAAATTCAAATTGTAATTAGCTTGAAGTAGTATGTATATTTGAATTTTTTTTCATCTTATCATAATTTCAATAAACGATGATAATGAAATAATTTTGAAGTGACAAAATAATATTATTTTAAATTTATATAAATTATTATGATTAATAATATAATAAAATAATTATAAAAAATCACATTTTTTTAAGTATTGTTATCTATTCTTTTATTAAATTTTAGAATTTATCAATAAAATCAAAATTAAAATTTTTAGTTATTTATTTTTCAGTGTAAATAATCAATAAAAGATTTATCTTTCATTGGATTTTGTAATTTTATTTTTATAATTTTTATTAAAAAAATATTTTTTTATTGTAAATATAGAAATATAAAAAATAAAAATAGTAATAATAAAATAAAATGTAAATTAGATCAATTAAATAAAATATACTTAGACTTTCCTCTTAAAATCTAAAAAATAAGCTACAAAAATATAATTAAATAATGGGATACATGAGTTATAAAAAAAACATAACAAATTTCATTACGTTTTTAAAAAATATTTATACAAAAATATTTTAAAAATTAAGAACACTTATATTAGTTAGATTGTAAGAACTTGAAGGGAAAAATAAGATATTCCAAATATTTTACAGAGATAAAAAAAATTGTACAATAATCATAAAATCTCATCCTCATGTATGAGATATGTTGTAATATGAAACTAATATTTTATAATAAATTAGACAAGAGCTTAAGTTTCCAAAAGACAATTTTATTTAAGACATTAATGAAAATTACATATATACTATGTAAGGACTCAAAAAATATATTTTAAGAGCATAAGTGATTTAACTAAAATGAAGTATAAATATATTTATTGTTTAAGTTGAAAAGTCTATAAATAAAAAAATATAATTATTCAAACTTCATCTCACAAAAGCTATTATATCTCTATAATATTTTTCTCTATTTCTAAGGTAAAAATGAATATATTTTAGTTAGAGAGTGTGAGGGTATGTTTAGATTCTTTATCATAGTATTGTATGTACAAATTTAGTTTTCTATGAACATAGAAAATTTTGAAGGCTTAACCTTGAAAAGCAAATATTAACAACTAATAGAAGTTAATTATCATTTCGATAGTACCTTAGGGTAGATGAGCTGGATGTGAAGGTGGTGTGATCACAATATCTTGAGTTTTATGTAAGGATTACATGTTCAGTGTATTTGAACCCGAGAAGGAGTGAATTTTACTGTCATAGATCCACCCAACACCTCCTCTATCCGCCCAACACATTTGAACCTGAGAGGGAGTGATCTTTTACTGTCACAAATCCGCTCAACCTCTCCCATATGCACCAATAGATTTGAGCTCAAGAGTATGTGAAGAATTTTCTTATCAAATCAACTCAATGAATTTGTAGGCGTTGAGTGGATCAGGGTATTTAGAATTAGACTTAGTGGTTCGCATTAAAGTTGTAGCCTTTGATGTTAGCCTCTCAATGAATTTGGAATTAATTAAAAAGGATTCCAGAACTAAAGTTATGTCTTTTTTAGAGAACAAAGTTCAAATTGTCAATTTTAATTAAAGTTGTTATAGTTTTTAAACTTTTCCAGTAAGTAGGTGATTCTTTTTGAACTTGAGGTCTTCGTAGAAGTTGAAACTTATCCTTTTAAATTTGTAATAAATTATATTTGGGTATGATTTAATGAGCGTAACTAGGTATGCGTTGGTATCTTTAATAGTTATCATATAATGAATTATGTCTCATAAGTGTTATATGAAAATGTGAATAGGATATGGAATTGTATCATATTTTGAATTGGAATGAAATGTATATGAATAAGTGTATGATATTATGGTTGTGATGTAAAATGTAATGTATTGGAAACATAGTTAATTAAAGGAGGAAACACTATGTTGACATGTAGGTATAGTTAATTCAAGGAGGAAACACTATATTGAGATGTAGGTGATGTATTGCATTGGAGATTCGAGGAGGACATATCCTAAATCTACTAATGTTGGATTCACATAGAGAAAAATATCAAGTGGTGAGAATCGAAGGAGGTTCCTATGACCTAGTCTGTAAGTTTAAATTCAACACATGTGTCTTTTGAAGTAGAGTCAAGTGTATGTGGTGGTTGAAGTCAATTTTATTTTCTGAAATGAGATGTTATTAGTGAGTAGATATATAGAATACTGGTTTAGAAATAAACCAAATTTATAAATGTTAGGAAAAAATTCAACAGTCCATGATTTTGACTCAATGCTTAGAAACAATTAACGTTGGAAGTCGACAGGCGATGAGTCTCAATAGATGATAAGTCTTGACAGACAATCAGTTTCGACAAATGATAAGTCTCAACTGATGAAGAGTCTTGACAAACAGACTCTCATCAGATCATGCACGTATTGTCAGATAGATGATACCTCAAAAAATCATCAAATAAAAAGTCATAAGTGATATATATTTTGTTTTGACTAACATTAAAGGTTTGTTCCTTAGTTTTCAGAGACATTTTTCTAGTTAGTATGATGATCAAGTACATAGGTGGTTCTTGTGTCCCATCACAACGCCTTCATTAAGAAAAGTAAAAGTTGTTTTCGTTAAGAAAAATTCACTGTCCAATAGAGGATAAATGCTACAAGCTATCAGGTTTTGTGAGAAAAGAATAAGTATGCATTTAATGCATGAAAGAGTGCATTTAATGTACCTACGTGAAGCCTTCATCAAAGGCTACAAGAAGAAGTGTTCAAACCTCAACCAAAAGCTGAAGATGTCAGAACAGATCTGTAACAGCTAGTCGCTCATGCACTATATAAGGGATCTAGTTCATCTTGGAGAGCATGAAAAAAGCACTATTAAAAATTTGTGCTAGAACTTTGCTTGTTTAAAAACTGTTCATTATGCTTTAGAAGAAAACTGCCAGTGTTTATTTGCTACCTCTAGAAGCCAAATCAAATTAGCTTTTTCCTTTCTAAGACATAAATCTTCTAAACTAGAAAAAAAATGTTGTGACTTTAAATCACAACCCTTTTTCAATAACCCTTGTTGTTGACCCAAGAGTGGTTTTGTAAGGAAGAATACTTAGTTGAGCCAGAAGTGGTTTTGTAAGAAAGAATACCTGCCAAAAGTGACTACGAGCCGAAAGAATACTTGTGGTTTGCAGCATTAATCTGTTAGTAGAACTCCATCAAGTTGATTGTCAATAACCCTTGTTGTTGACCCAAGAGTGGTTTTGTAAGGAAGAATAATTAGTTGAGCCAGAAGTGGTTTTGTAAGAAAGAATACCTGCCAAAAGTGACTACGAGCCGAAAGAATACTTGTGGTTTGCAGCATTAATCTGTTAGTAGAACTCCATCAAGTTGATTGAGAACTAGATGTAGTCTATGATTTCAAGCGAACCAGTATAAAAATCTGAGTATTATCTCTTTCCCTATATCTCCTTCAATTGCATATTATTGTTTTTGTCTAACTTTAAAAAGAAAAATATTTGACAAAATTCTTTGTTTGAAAAACTAGTTTTTGAGCAACTTTGTTCCTCTGTTGATCCAATCTATGGTTTGGTGAATCTACGTCTTCAAACGATATTCGAAAAACTGAGAAAATTTTTAAAACACAATTTAATCCTCTCTTCTTATGTTTTTTTACTGTTTTTCACGATAAATTTTGAGAATTTTTAGTTGTGATTGTTTCTCTTATGTGCCACATGTTAAAAAATACAAACTTGACAAGAAGGCTGAATCTGAAGTTTCCATTGGTTACAACATCACTTTCAAAGCTTACATAATTTCCAACTACAAAATAAAAAAATTATTGTGACTAAAGATGTCAAATTCATGAAAAATCAATAATGAAGTTGAAATATAATATAAAGAAGTATCCGCTGCAAATCCTAAATTTCCTTAATGATAATGTAGATGAAATTTCAAATAGAGGTGATTTTTAGCTAATATTTATTAAAGATGCAATATAACTATCTTAGAACCTATTTGATTTGGAAAAATTGAAGGATGAAAAATAGAATAAAATTGTGAAGAAAAAGCTCAAAATGATTGGAAAAAATGACACATAAATGATGGTGGAAAACCTTTAACACGAACAACTTATGAATCAAATAATTTTATAAAACTAAACTTTATACAAATAGTTTCATAAACAAATACAAGACAAGATTAATAGTAAAAAAATATGTTAAAGTATTTCATATAAAAACTAAATATTTTAAGATAAACTTTTTTCTTCTAAAACAATTTAAAAACATAAAAAAGTGAAGTTACTGTAATGCAAAACTTATTATCAAAGCACACAATCTTTTACAAAGACACTTCCAAAACCTAAATTTGAAATTTGAATGATTTAGACAACAACTTGTAGTTTGTAATTTTAAATTCAAAGAAGAGCATAAAAATTACAATGATTATAACTAAACAAAATATATTATATTTTTATGTTATTTTAATTTAAATAAAATTTATATTAATTGATAAGATAAATATATTTTATCGCATTTTTACATGTGTTAGTAATTTATCCAATAACTCTTCCATTCATATTATGGTCGTATTATATTTATTTTTTAATATACGAATAAAATTATATTTTAGTTTTTAATATTTTTAATAAAAAATAATTTACATTTAATCATTATTATCAATATTAACGTTTTCAATTTATTGTAAGATATAATTAATGTTAAAGTTTTATTTATATCTTAGTTCAAAATGTAAATGTGAGAAAACAAATAGAAGAAAATAAATAAGTTCTTTTTTTCTTTTAGACAGTGACACTAAAAAAGAGTATAAAAATAAATATAAAAAATAAAAACGGAAAAATAAAGAAAGAGGTATCGGTTTTAATACAATTGATTTTATATTTCTAAAAATAATTATTCTATTTTAAAGGATATTTTTGGATTAGGAAGTACATTTGAAAGAGGAAAAAAAAATTGGAAAAAAAAATTGTTTAAATTAAAAAAAAGAAAATGAGAAGTGAAGAATTTTTTTTATGAAAGTTTGAAAATAATTTCATAGGTATATTTAAAAAATGATTAATTATTTTTTATTAAATATTAAATTATTTTTATTTGTGATTATAAATTAATTTTATTATTATTTTAACTTTTGTTTTTATTATTATTTTATAATTTTAGTTTTATTATTACTTTTTTATTTGTGATTATAAATTCATTTTAATTAAATATTATTTTTTTATTATTATTATATAATTTTATTATTATTTAAATTTTTTTTAGTAGTTATAATTTTAATTTTATTATTTTTTCTTGTTAATATTTTTTATTATTAATTTATTATTTTATTATTAGAATATGTATTTATTTTAATTATATATATATATATATATATATATATATAGTTTGTATACCTATCATCTTTTACCGTGTAATTGTATTTCATTATTATATAAATGAACAAATTTTAAATAATTACCTATTTGAATAAATCATGGTTAAAAGTTCAATTTCTAAAAATAAATAAATTGTGTTTCAATGCACGATTTTTGAATGAATATAAATTTGTATATTGTTTTAACCACATATTTCTGGTTTTTTTTATTTAAATTGTGCATGCAAATGTGTTTTTAATTTTTAAAATTTTTTAAATGAACTTTTAAAAATATTTAAAATTGTTGGTTGATTTTTTATTTAAAATATTTATTTTGAAAAGTAAAAAGTTTATTTATAATTTTTAACTTTTAATTTAATATTTATATTTATTGATCTACTCTATTTTTTGTTCTTTAAATTACATTGAATTAATATTATTTTTTTTAATTAATAAATCATACTATAAAAAATATTAACTTAATATATATTAAATTAAAAATCATAGATAAGTTTTCTATTTTTAGGTAAATACTTTGAATAAAAGAATCAAATAGTCAATTAAAAAGTTTTAGAAAAAAATCCAGTAAAATAGTCTTTCTTTGACTATTTCAGTGCAAATAACTTTTTTTTAAATAAAGGTAAAAGTCAGTTTTAAAATAAAAACTAAAAATACATGCACAATTTAAAAAAAATAAAAAATATGTCTTTAAGCACACTTTTAATAAAAAAAAATTATGCTAATTCAAATTAAACATGATTTCTTTCATTTTAAAATTTTACTTCCACAAAGAATTTACTATTTACTTAAATATGTAATTTATATTAACGATGTAAAGTACTTTACTTTGATAAAATAAATCACATTTTTTTACAAATCTTTGTTGTCATGCAAAGTATAAAATGATTTTGTTTAGTATTTTGTATTAAATTATTCTTTTTTTATTTATTTTTTACTTTGTTCTATTTTACTATAGGTCCATCTGTACAAATTTGTTATTTGAACACAAACAAAGAATAAGTGTAAGATTTTTTAAAGATTAGCTTATTTAATTAATATTTTTAAATTTTATATTAATATTAATATTTTTATTTATATATTTATTCTTTACTTATATATATATAAAGGAATAAATATTTTATAGATATTTTATTTTTTATTTCTTCAAACAACTTTAAAACACATTTTGAAAGATGTATCAATTGCCACCAAATAATTGTTATTAAATCAATAAAAAAAATCCAATATCATCACAAGAATGTTATAGTGTATTAAAAATATTTTTCTTTCTTTCTATTTTTTTAATATTTTTTTATATTAAACAAATCTTGAATTTTTTTTTCTTTTTTCTTCTTTTTTTTTATCAATATTTCTTTTTATTTTCATTTTTTTTAATTTTTCCATCAATCAAAAATGTGAATTTTACTCACTTAAAAACATTTGTTTTGTTTGTAACCTATCTATATATTTTTTTAGAAATGACCAACTACTACATATAATTAAACAAATATTTACAAAATAGTATAAACATATAGGTTTATACAAATAATTATTATATTTATATTAACATAAATAATTTGATTTCTAATTATATATAGAGCTTACATTACATTTCTAATCTTTTAAAATATAAAACTTTTATCAATCTCGATTTATATTTTCTTTTCAATAACTGTTTTATTAATCTTTTGATTTTTATATTTAAATATTTTTTTAGTTGATTTTTTTAAGGAGTTAAATCTTATCAAATATACTTTAAAATAAATTTCATCCATTTTTTTCTTTGATTCTTCTCAAACCAATACTTTCTAAAAAAATTACAGCCCTCCAAATTTTGTTTTAAGATTAACCTCTTAAATTTAATTATCTTGAATTTTACTTTTTCATCTTTTAAGTCGATTCTTAGTTTTAAATTTCATATTTGACCAACTTTCATCTCCAACTTAAGAAGAACACAAAAGATTAGCAAGAGCACAAATTTGTGAATATGTTGTAGGGCATAGTGATGAGGCAAAAATTAAAAATCTAAGCATGTTTCCAAATTCACCAACACTTCCCATACATAACATATAAAGCATTTATCACTCAATTGATCCTATTGACAAAAAAATTTGTAAATGTAAAAACGCAGAAGGGTTTTATCATGAATTCATTGATTTTGTATGATTTATTATCAACCCTTTTGAGGCTTGGATCGAGAATAGTTTTTTTTACTTCACAAAAAGGCATGCTGGATTTTGCACCTATATACATACCAATAGAAAACTAAACCAATAGATTCACATTGAATATCTTTCCTATGGATAGATAATAGAAAGGGTATCAATTCATATGTTCATAGTCTATTCAGTGGAATAAAGATAAAAAATAGATATATATTAGCTTTTGGAGAGATGGCTGAGTGGTTGATAGCCCCGGTCTTGAAAACCGGTACTATCTTTTTTTCATGAGGCTTGTTAACCTAAAATGATGGTTTCCAAGTGAAATTGCAACATAATTAATATCAGTAATCAAAAGATTCTTATCTCCCATCCTTTTCTTACCTTTCTCTTGTTCAGAAATCACAAGCTCAAATTAAGAATACAGAACAAATCTGGCTTTGTGAAGAACTCAAAACCCCACATATTGTATTATTAGTATATGCTAACACAACACAACAGATCTTGACAGACTGAATAAAGAAAACTACCCTGTTTAGTCCAATTTCTATGAAATCATAACAACTATGAGATGGATTCTCAATAAAGCCCAATTGCACAACATCTGAATTAATCACACAAAATGGAAAACAAAGAAAAAGGACAATACTTTAATGAAAAAATATTTTCTATTCCTATGATTAAGGGAAAGACAGCACATAATGTTATCACGATCATCAAACAAAGCAATAGGACACACATATATCACTAGTTTAAGTTTTGTTTATCCAGTTTTTTGTATGCGCCCAATTTACAGCTTTCAAGAGACAAGGATCTGAAACCAGATCATTCAACTGCAAAAGACCTGAAACTAGAAGCTTCATGAAAAATATAGAATAATCTAATTTCATTGGATATGTCAAACTCGATTATACAAACATTGAGTATTTCAAATAGAGAATTTACTTAGTTCTCCATCGAAGTCTCTTCTCGAGAGTCCAAGTAGATTTTCGATTAAAACTTTCCCATTGAGAGTCTGACTCTGTACTTTCAATTGGTATCAAATGCTCTCCTTAAACTCCTTCCTTTAATCTTGACGATATAAGGATTTCATCAAATGTTACTTGATCCTTGATTGAACATACTTATAGAGAGAGAGAGAGAGTTTGAAATCAAGAGACTTATCTCAAATTTTCTTAATTGAAGGAACATGGATCATAGTTTGATAAAAAATAGAAAAAATAGAGAAGTTTAATTAATATTCTTGATCCCTTCAAAATCGAGGTGGTCAAGTCTCAATTTCTAATCTTTTACCAATCAAGAAAATTGACCGTTAGTCTATGATTCTTGATATTTGAAAACTTTGGTTCTTATTTCTTATATTGTTTTATTCATTTTATTAATTTAGTGATTGTTTGTATAATATCAAAAAGTCTAACCAAATATCATAAATATTTTAATATATTAAACTTAAAAGTTTTGTATAATTTGAGGACGTGATAATTGAGAGTAAGAGTTTGAATTCAAGAACTCATCTTGATCATTTTCAAATTGAGAGGATAAACCTACATGATAACTTCATGAAGTTAGAAAAATTGAATTCTATGACGACTTATTATGACAATTGTAATTCAGCTATCATAGTTAGTGGTGCGGTGACAATTTTGTAATAAATTACAAATTTATTATGTCAGTTATCACTAAAAATGTCAAGGTAAATAAGTTTAACACATAGTTGTGTACATACTATGACAATTATATTTTTAACTAACATAGAAAGGGAATATGTTATTACACAATTTTGTTTTGGTGCATCTCTCTGACTCTCATGCTCGTCCCTTGTGTTTCTTTCGTGCTCCCGTGCTCCTCCTGTGTTTCTTCCATACTCCCTGCTGCTTCTTTACTGTCATTTTCACTCTTCTTCACTTTTGTTCTTTATATTCTTGAATTTGTTCTTCGACAGGTTGTGGTGGTTTTGTTTATTCCGAAATTCATGCTCACCGTGATATTTTCCATCTTCGTTCTGCATCGGTTTTGTCTTATAGTGCTCATAGTGTTGTTTTTCTACCATTGGTATGTTGGTAATCTAACCATTTAGGTTTTGGGGTATCTTTAAACCCTAAATCTCCTTAACACATTATCAAATTATTTCCAACTGTATTCTTTTCCTTATTCATATGCTACCACAGTGTAGGACCCTTAAGTTCTGTAGAAAGAGAAAAAAGTTCTTTAGTTTCACAGAAAGTGTCTAAAGTGTGGTGAATTTGCTGGATTTGGGAGGGAATTGCAAGCTCAAGATGAGTTTTCTTGTGCTATTGGTTACTTTTCTCGTATTACCTACCCATTTCGTCATTTTCAAATTAGTCTAAATAATGGGTTAGGGTTATTTCTGGTTTTCAGATTTAATTTAGAATAGGATTATTTGCACTTTGTAAGATTGTAAGCAAATGAGGTTTATAAAGTCATACTTTTTTAACTATAGAAAGCAATTTGGTCGAATTGAGTTTTGACTTTTTGTGAAACTAACACACTTGAGTCTTAGTGTTGTTATGAGTACTCCATACTCCTTGGAATCGTGTAATAATAAACATCGAGTGTTTAATATTCAATGTGTCTTTGTGTGCAGGGAATTGTTATTTTTTTCTATGCAATTCTTTGAATGTGGTAGAACTTAAGCATTTGCAATGTTATTATATGTCTTTATTAATATTTTATTATAGTTATGATGATTTTTATGAAAGGATTGCATTTATTCATTTGCTTGTAGTTAAACAAACTCATAATCATCTAATACATTTCAATTACAAGTAGCTTAACACAGGGGCGGCTCAAGACTTTAGGAGATCTAAAACAAACTTAAAAAATTAGACATTTTTATTTACTAATAAAACAATTTATGTTAAAATGTATTATAATTGTATTTAAAATTTATTTTTTGAATTTTTTGTGATACAAAATTATCTATTAAATTGTCCTAATTAATTTCATTTAACATTTCTCTTCTTAGAGAAATTATACATACAAACTTTAACTTGTATCATGGTAATCACAATCACTCAAAATAGCTAAAAAATCTAAACAATATTGGTGTACAAATATGCACAAATATATGTGTGTATATATATATATATACAGAGAGAGATGTCAATACATGTGTCAACATCCAATTTCGTATTACTTTTAAAATATGTCAAATATATCGAAAAAATATAATATAATTAATTAGAAAAATATTAAAGAAATAAAATTGTAAAGAATTCAAAAGGTTAAATTAAAAATATAGAAAAGATTATATATTCAAATATATTTCTACTTATTTTAACAAACAAATTCATTAAATAATAAATATTTAAAAATATAAAATAATGTTTATAATTTAAAATAAAAATATTTAAGTATAAGTCATTATTTAATATTATTTTATTTATTTATTTATTTATTTTTATTTATATATATACATATTTTTTTTATTCCTTTATTTTACCTAACTCTCAATCCTCCCAAAATCAACAGAATACTTTTCTCTCTCCCATAATATCCATTATCTCTTCCACTCTCTCCCATAATACCCATTATCTCTTTCACTCTCTCCATATATTTCTCAACTTCCCAACTCTCTTTCATGTTTTTGAATTTTATCTCTCTCTCTCTTCACCTAGCTTATAAATAGGGAAAGGAGAAATTAGATTGGGGGAACCACAGGGGAGAAAACCTAAAAAAGAAGATCCGCAAAAACAGAAAAGGCAAACAAGTGGAAGCATTAGAAAGAGAAAAGATCACACTAAAGGATTTTGTCTTTTCTTCTTTACTCATGAGGTTGTATATTGTATAAGAGGAAAGGTCACACTAAGAGTGATGAATACATTTATATTGATATGATTTCACTAATTGTTGTGTTTGGAATAGAAGCTTGAGTGTGGCATGTATGATTGTATTGGTGTGTATAACCTTGCTGCAATGATACGTTTCCTGCTATTCTGGTTCATAACAGTAGAGTTTGTAGATGGTTCATTTTATACATTTGCATGTCTGCATGTTGTCTTACACATGTGGGTACATCAAGTAAAGGATAGGGGGCGGGTTCTGATTATATAAGCGCACGAATAAAAGCTCATGAATAAATGTTTTTTTATTCTTGTGCATGGTTTATTTGAATGAGAAAGCAAATTTAATACACGCACAACTTGAGCATGATTTATTTACACATACGGTGGACTGAGACATGAGCAATTTCCTTTTCTTCGTTTCGTAGCAATAATGAGAAATACATTCCTTTTGAAATAGCATTAGGGGATGGTACTGAAACATGACCATTTTAAAATTATGTAAGCGGTAAAGGTGGTCTCATTTCACTTTTTACCCTTTTGTTTATTATTATTATTATAATCTTGATTGAACTATTGATTCATTACTTTTAAAATGTTGCATTAAGAGTTTACGTACACAATTCATAACAAAAAAATTTTAATTGCACTTGTTATTAAATAATAAAATAGTTTATTTTATGAATATAAAGTTAAAAATATTAAATCATACTTTTTTCAAACACATATGTCTTATATCTAATCATTAAGAATATTTTTACAGAAATCATTTGTAAAAGATAAATTATTTAGAATATATGTATGACTACACACATCATCTTATATTATACATCTCATTATTTATAAATTATTTTAATAAATAAATTTTAAAAATAGTTATTTAAAAGCTTAAGAAATCTTACCCTTAAATCATTTCTTAGATTATATGAATGATATACATGTCATCTTATATTTTATATTTTATTATTAAGAGTTATGTAAATAAATAGTTGTAAATAAATTTAACGTTTTAGGATATATGTATGATCATTTGTATCATCTTATATTTCATGTTTAAAGTACTTATTAATATAATATAATCTTTAAGTTAATTAAATTTTAATAATTTAATGTATATTATTTTGTTGTTAAATATAACATGTTCTTTGAATATAATTGTGTTGTTTGTGTAAGACTCCAATATTTTAGAATATAAAGATATTAGAATATAAAAATATTGGATTATAAAGATATTTTGTTATAAGGATATTAGGTTATGAAGATATTTCAGTTATAAAGATATTAGATTATAAAGATATTTGGTTATAAAAATATTAGATTATAAAGATATTTGGTTATAAAAATATTAGATCATAAAGATATTATATTATAAAGATATTCAGTTATAAAAATATTAGATTATAAAGATATTTAGTTATAAAGATATTAGATCATAAAGATATTATGTTATAAAAATATTCAGTTATAAAAATATTAGATTATAAAGATATTAGATTATAGAGATATTTGATTATACAGATATGAGATTATAAAGATATTATATATTATATTATAAAGATATCAGATTATAAAGATAATACAATATAAAAAAGGTTAGTTGGGTAGTTTGTTTTCACATACCTCTATTCTCTCTACCTCTATTCTCTCAATTGTCTTTATTCTCCCTATTTTCTCTACACTCTCCCTAAGGTTTAGATACTAAACCCTAACGGTTTCTAGATCCAGAAGAAGCAATAGGAGGCTAACAGTGTAAGAAGGAGTTCTACCCGATTAGTTTTGTGAATGGGTAAGTCTAAGTCCGTTTATTCTTGAGAATTTTCTTTTGGAAAGTTTATGGTTTTTTGAAGATTTTTCTCAATCAATTCTCTTTATGGGGAGATGTTATCCAAGATTTTGAGATAAAAGATAAGCTAAGGATTAGGATTGCAATTTTTCCATTTGAGCAAGGAACAAACAAAAATCCAGGTTAGGGATGTTAATGTTCAAAAATATATAAATTGATATTAAGAAAATTAATGTTATATATATATATATATAATTAGTATGTTTTGTATATTATTGTTGTATTGAGTGTAATGTGTGAAAAACCTTGTTTTTGTATTGTTTATGATGTTTAAGTTGATATTTGGATGTTTGTTGACAATCAGTGGAATGGAAAACTGTTTGAGGGGTAGAAACGAAAGTTTCTTTCCCTAGAGGGTTTTGGTCTCAAACCTATTCTTATTTATAAATTTAGATTATTATCTCTAAATAAAATTGAGAAAAATTGATTGGTTATGTATGACCTATGATGTTTTTGTGTGAGGCCGAGTAGAGCCAAGGGTTGGTGCCCATAATCTACTGATATGTGTTGATGAGATGTTTGGTACCCGGGGAGGTACAACTGTTGGACTTGAAGACTTGGTTTCAAGTGGATTTGATGTCTCCAACCACCTTTAATGTTGAAGATGTTGGTGCTTGAAGAATGAAGTTTTTGTCTTAGGATTAGAGAGTCTTAGGTTGTGTGGTAAGATGCATTTCAATCTATCTTGGTCTTAGTCTTGGAGTTTAAAATGTTTTAAAATGTTTTAAAAAGGTTTTAAAATGATTTCAAAGGTTTAACTGTTTTTTAACTGGTTAAAAATCTGATTTCAACTAGTTAAACTGTTCTTCATTTTTCAAAGCTTTGTATTTGGGAATTTTCAGCTGACTGTTTTCGAAATTTAAACCAGTTAAAATCCTGGTAGCTTTGTTCAGGAATTTCAGTTTTCTGGAATAGCTAGTTAAAACGAGATTTCAACTGACTGATTTCAAGTTCCAGTAAAAGGGTGCTCACTGGAAAATTGGTTTTAATGAAAACAACCGGTTAAAATGCGATTTCAACCGACTATTCTCTGTAGAATCTGTTTTAACAGTTTTCTATATATATCTTAAAATTCAAAGAACTAAGTGTCGAAACATTTTCTAAAGAACCCATTGGGCAAGAACATTCCTATTACACTCTAAAACATTTTGCTAATCACTCCAAGACGATCAAGATTCAATTGAGTGCGAATCAAATCAAGAAGTGCATGCTCTGTTTTTCGTTCTTGTTGATGCTCTGTTTTTCATTTCTGCATTGAAGAACTCCAGGTTTATTCAATCTTTTTGTGTGTTGGTTAGCTGCGTGTTCGTATCTTAATCAGGGTGATTAAGAGATCTTGTAATAGGGTTTTACAGGTGTTTAGAAGTCTTGTAGGGTTCAAGACTAGGTGCAGCTTTCTGGTTTTGGTTTTGCATGTAGTGTTCATGTAAAAACTGGTTTTTAGTGAATTGATTGAATTTGTTTGTTTAGGAAACTGGATGTAGCCTTTGTTGAAAGGTGAACCAGTATAAATCTGCTGTGTTGTTCTTCTTCCCTTGAACTTTTTACATTCGGTAATTGAAGTTTGAATTGAAATTGAATTTGGTATATGATCAATTGATTAAGAGCATTTCAAGAACCTATAAAAACTGGTTTAAATCTTCAATTCGAATTTGTTTTTTTTTAATTGGGCATTGGGTTTCGAAAATCTTTGAAAGTTTAATTCACCCCCCTCTTAAACTCAGCCATTTATTCCAACAATTGGTATCAAGAGCTGGTTCTTGAAAAATATTCAAGTTTTCTGAAAAATTTCAAACATGGCTGAAGGAAAATTGCCTTTTGCAGAGGGTGCTTCTATAAACAGGCCACCTATGTTTTCTGGGGTAAACTATCCATTTTGGAAAGTGAGAATGAAGATTTTCATTGAATCAATTGATATAGGGATTTGGAATGCTATAGTCAATGGACCGTATATCCCTAAAGAAGAGAAACCATGGGAAAGTTTAAATGCTGATGAACAAAAGAAAGTGCAATATGATTGTAAAGCAAAGAACATCATTACATCTGCACTTAATCTTGATGAATTCTTTCGTGTTTCACAGTGTTCCAATGCTAAAGAGATGTGGGAAGTGTTGGAGGTTACTCATGAAGGAACAGCTGATGTTAAAAGAGCAAGAAAGGATACTTTAATCCAAGAGTATGAGATGTTCAGAATGCTTCCTGGAGAAACTGTTTCAGATGTGCAAAAGAGGTTTACACACATTATAAACCATCTAATCGACCTTGGAAAAGTGTTTGAGAAAGAGGAGCTGAACATCAAAGTGCTGAAATGTTTGGATCGAAGTTGGCAACCCAAAGTTACAGCAATTTCTGAATCCAAGGACTTGTCAACAATGAGTGTTGCTGCACTTTTTGGAAAGCTAAGGGAACATGAGCTTGAGTTGAATAGACTTGCTGAACAAGAAGACAATGACAAGAAAAAGAAAGGGCTTGCCTTGAAGACTTTGGTTCACAAAGAGGAGAATAGTGAGGATGAAGGACATCGAGGAAGTGATGCAGAAAATCTGAACCTCTTAGTTAGAAAGTTCAACAAGTTCTTGAAATACAAGAACAAAGACTACAAGAACAAGAGGTATAATAAAAAATCTGATTTAGCTTCTTCTAACTTTACTTGTTTTGGTTGTGGAAAACAGGGACATATTAAGGCTGAATGTCCATCCTCACAAAACAAAGAGAGAAATGGAGAAAAGAAGCATGAAAGATCATTCAAAACCAAGAAGGCTTACATAGCATGGGATGAGAATGATATATCCTCTAGTGATTCTTCAAGTGATGATGAAAGAGCCAATCTTTGTCTTATGGCTGATTGTGATACAACAAGTAGTGTAAGTTCCTCCACTACTCAAAATGATCTTCCTTATGATCAGCTGCTGCAAAATTTTCTGGAATTGCATGAAGAGGCTAATAAGGTTGCTTGTTCTAACAATAGGCTTAAAGGTATGAACAATTGGCTAGAGAACAAGGTGAAAGAGCTAGAGAAAGAGCTGGAAAATTCAAAAACTGATTTTGAAAATCTGGAAATGATTTACAAGGTTTCAAGTTGCAATGATGAACATGCTGGAAAAATCTGCACAAACTGCAGAACTTTAGAAAATCAAATTGAGTATTTGAACAAATCTCTAGCTAAATTCACCATAGGAAGAGCCAACTTGGATACACTTTTAGAATTTAAAAATTGTGTAACGAATAAAGCTGGACTTGGATTTAAAAATGGTTTTCAAAAGAAACAAAAGGCTTATAGAAATTTCTTTTCACATAGAAAACCATCCAGCACTTCATCCATTACTTGCTTCTATTGTATGAACAAGGGACATACTTCAAAATCATGCAAAATCAGAAAATTTGGTGTTCCTAGTTGTCAATTTATTTGGAAGCCAAAATGTGGTAGAAAGGTTATTAACTTTGTTGGACCCAAATTGATGTGGGTACCCAATTCTCTCCATTGATTGTGTTTTGCAGGTGTTCTTGAAGGCCAAGGAATCATTGTGGTATCTAGACAGTGGCTGTTCAAGGCACATGTGTGGTGACAAAAGGAAGTTTGTCAAACTCACCTTGAAAAATGGAGGTTTTGTCACTTATGGAGATAATAATAAAGGGAAAATCCTTGGAAGTGGTGATGTTGGTAACATTTCTTCAATCCTCATTGAAAACGTGTTATATGTTGAAGGTTTGAAGCATAATCTTCTTAGTATTAGCCAGCTATGTGATAAAGGTTTTAGAATCACTTTTGAATCAAATCATTGCAAGATCCTTGAGAAAAATTCTGATAAAATCTGCATGTTAGGCAAGAGAATTGAGAACATTTATATGCTTGATCTTGATCATATGTGTGGAACTAATTTTACATGTCTCATGTCTAAGGAAGATAGTTCATGGCTTTGGCATAGGAGAGCTGCACATATTAACATGAACCATTTGGAAAAATTGTTTTCAAAAGAACTTGTTTTAGGGCTACCTAAACTGAAATTTGAGAAAGATAAAATCTGTTATGCATGCCAAAAGGGTAAACAAACCAAAGTTTCTTTTAATCTGAAAAATTATGTGTCAACAACAAAACTTTTGGAACTGCTGCATATGGATTTGTTTGGTCCATCTAGAACAATGAGTATTGGTGGAAACTATTATGCTTTGGTTATTGTTGATGACTATTCTAGGTTTACTTGGACTTTGTTTTTGAAAAATAAAAGTGATGCATTTCATGCTTTTAAGAAACTTGCCAAGGTTTTACAAAATGAAAATAGCTGCAGCATAAGTGCTCTTAGAAGTGATCATGGAGGGGAATTTGAAAATGAAAAGTTCAATCATTTTTGTGAAAAATATGGGATTAAGCATAACTTTTCAGCACCTAGGACTCCTCAACAAAATGGTGTTGTTGAGAGGAAAAATAGATCACTTGAGGAACTAGCTAGGACAATGCTTAATGAATCAAACATCCCTAAATATTTTTGGGCGGATGCAATGAATACTCGCATGTTACATAATAAATAGGGTTTTGATAAGACCTATTTTGAAGAAAACCCCTTATGAATTGTACAAAGGAGAAAACCCAACATAGCACATCTTAGAGTGTTTGGCTGCAAGTGTTTTGTTTTAAATAATGGCAAAGAAAAACTTGGCAAATTTGATGCTAAAGTCGATGATGCATTGTTTTTAGGCTATTCTTTACATAGCAAAGCATATAGGATCTTCAACAAGAGATTAACTATCATTGAGGAATCAATACATGTTGTTTTTGATGAGACTAATGTGCAAAATGAAGGTGCAGTGAGTGGTGCAGTACAGGTGAAGAGAACTTAATTGAAGGTGTATCAACCGGACATGTAGAAACCGATAAAGCTGCTCGCAGTGGTATTTTAGCCGGTGAAAATAAAAAGAACTCGACCGAAATCCCGGCACCGAATTAAATTCTGCAGAAAATGATCTACCTAAAGAATGGAGGGTGCCTCGCAATCTGTCCATTGGAAATGTGATAGGAGATGTTCAAAGAGGTGTTTCTACAAGAAGGTCTATTCATGATACATGTTTAACTGCTGCATTTGTTTCCCAAGTTGAACCTAAATGTGTTGATGATGCTTTATTGGATGAAAACTGGATTTTGGCAATGCAAGATGAACTAAACCAATTTAAAAGGAATGAGGTTTGGGAACTAGTCCCTTGCACACCTAATATGAATATAATTGGCACAAAGTGGGTGTTTAAAAATAAAATGAATGATCAAGGAGTAATAACTAGAAACAAGGCTAGGCTTGTAGCTAAAGGGTATAACCAAGAGGAAGGAATAGATTATGAGGAAACATATGGCCTGTTGCTAGGTTAGAAGCTGTTAGGTTATTACTTTCTTTCTCATGCATGATTGGATTCAAACTGCATCAAATGGATGTGAAAAGTGCATTTTTGAATGGATATATAAATGAAGAAATTTATGTTTCACAACCATCTGGATTTGTTGATCACAAATTGCCTAACCATGTATATAAGCTCAAAAAGGCTCTTTATGGACTCAAGCAAGCTCCAAGACAATGGTATGAAAGGTTAAGTAACTTTCTTATCTCTCAAAACTATGAAAGGGGCCAAGTTGATAAAACTTTGTTCATTAGAAAGTCTTTGGACAGCATTATACTTGTGCAGGTTTATGTGGATGATATAATCTTTGGATCCACTAATGAGAAGCTTTATGAAGAATTTGTTGCAGCTATGCAGGGGGAGTTTGAAATGTCAATGATGGGTGATCTAAACTTCTTCTTAGGCTTACTAGTCAAGCAATTAGATCATGGAACATTCCTCAATCAGTCAAAATATTGCAAAGAGCTATTAAAGAAATATGAGATGGACGGCTGCAAAGAATCAAGCACACCCATGCCTACCAGCAGCTATCTTGACGCGGATGAAAGTGGTAAACCTTTTGATTCCACTAAGTATAGAGGTTTGATAGGTTCACTTTTATATCTAACTGCTAGTAGGCCAGATATAATGTTTAGTGTATGCATGTGTGCTAGGTTTCAATCTAATCCTAAAGAATCACATTTTGCAATTGCCAAAAGAATCTTGAAATATCTAAAAGGAACTATTAATGTTGGTTTGTGGTATCCTAAAGGTGCTTCTTTTAATCTAGTGGGCTATTCGGATGCAGACTTTGCTGGATGTAAACTTGATAGAAAAAGCACTAGTGGAACTTGTCATCTACTAGGAAGTAGTCTAGTATCATGGCATAGCAAAAAGCAAGCTAGTGTGGCTTTGTCTATTGTCGAAGCCGAGTATGTTGCAGCTGGGAGCATTGTACTGGGAGCCGTTGCGCTCAAACTCTTTGGTTAAAACAAGCAGCTTTTTGATTATGGTTTGAAACTAGATCACATTCCTATTAGGTGTGACAATACAAGTGCTATAAACTTAACAAAAAATCCTGTTTTGCACTCTAGAACGAAACATATAGAAATAAGGCACCATTTCATTAGGGATCATGTTCAAAAAGGTGATTGCATAATTGAATTTGTTGACTCTAATAACCAACTTGCTGATATATTTACCAAACCACTCCCAAAAGATAGGTTTTTCCAATTAAGAAATGAGTTAGGTGTCCTTGATGTTTCAAATGTGATGTAATTCCTGTATATGATTCATTTCTGCTGTTAATCATGCTGTGTTTGTGTGTTTGAATGCTTAATTCTGCATAATTTTGATTTATTACAGTTAGATTTGCATATTGTATGTTATAAGTGAAATCTGCAATGTTATTCAGGATTTTAGTTAGTTGTTTCGAGTTTTTAATCGCTTGTTTTGCATAATTTGGGGCTGCAGTGGATGTGTAGTAATATCTCGTCTCGCTTTAGCCGATTAATCTGTCGATTCGATCGCTTAAAATCATTTATCCGCATTAAATCAAGTATCGGATTTCTGTTTTAATCACTGTTTTTCATAAATCAATCGACCGAAATTGCCTCGTCACCATGCAAAGCTTAAAATTTGAACGAATTTATCGTTAAACCGCATTGATTCACATTTAATTGGTGCATTTAAGTTGATTAATTGAGAATTGTGCATTTAAACATGATAGATAAAGTCGGTTCAAAGAATCTTGATTGCTGTTTTGTCTTGTAGTGCCTTTGCTTTACTTTTTAGCTGGTTTCTCTCTCCAAATACGAATTTCATTCAACCAACTGAATTCTTTGGTCAAGACTGTGCTCGCTGTATATCTCTCGTCCCATATATTCCAACCGAATGCAATTGATTCCCTCTTTGACTCGAATAAAACATTAATTTGTT
Source organism: Lablab purpureus (assembly GCA_030347555.1). NCBI lineage: Eukaryota > Viridiplantae > Streptophyta > Magnoliopsida > Fabales > Fabaceae > Lablab > Lablab purpureus. The sequence goes on along the minus strand of CM059258.1, from coordinate 16,137,941 downwards.
AAAAATTTGAAAATTTGAAATGTTAAATACATGTGTTGTGCATTGCTTCATTGTTATTCACCTTGCCCGTGTAAAATCTGCATAATCCATTCTCTATACTCTATTTCTCTCGCACTTTATCTTTTCTCGAAATGGCATCTTCAAGCAACCCAAGGAAGAGATAAAAAAGGTCGGGTCATCCAAAAATAAGGAACCAGAAATTCCAGCAACTCATACTTATAGACATGGGTCTATAGAGGCTTGGTTCGAAGGTGATGAAGAGAGGATTGAGAAGTTTCAATCCCATATCAGTAGGAAGGTTGTAAACTCACCCAAAGTGCTCAGTTTTCAGTGGCTGGAAGATGAAGGACTGACTGATATTATAGCCATGATTCAACATCAGGATCTGCAGCAATTTCTGGAATTAAATGGGTTCATATACCCAGATTTGGTGAAAGTATTTTACACAAATCTTAAACATGATGGATCTGTTTTAACTTCCAAAGTGAAAGGAACAGAAATGATCATAAACAACTCTGTTTGGAAAAGAGTAGGGGGATTCAAAACTGATGGCATTGTGGTTAGCAGGGGTTTGTGTGGTTCCTTGGAAGACTTTAACAAGGTGCAAACGTATAGAGAGTGTTTGAGGAACCCTCAAGGATCTGTTCGTGGATTTCAGGTTGGTGGACTTACCTTGACAGCAAGGGTGCTTACATTTATCATCACATGGATGATCACTCCAAGGGGAAGCAATCATGCTACATTGAATGAAGGTGATCTTCTTCTAATTTTTTGTTTGATGAAATCTGTGAGAATTAACTGGATTCATATCATCAAAGATCACATGATGAAGTCCAAAAGGCTGCCTGATTATCGTCTTCCATATGTCGTGATAATTTCCAAATTCCTTGAGTATTTTGGTGTGGACATTAGAGGTGAACAGTAAAATCAGCATAGGGCGAACCCATCAGCTGGACAATGGCTTTCTCTTTAAGTTTGGCTTTACCAAAAGCAATGGAGCTTGGACTGCTGCACAGGAAGCTGTCAATGCAGGACCAAATGCTGCTGGAACTTCTGCTGGTGCTGGAGCTGCAACTGATGAAGCTGAAAATTCTGAACCTGGTGCAGAAGGATACTCCATGATGGGAGATATTGTACCTTATGTTCCTCCAGTTGACCGTGGACCTCCACTTTCATTGTTTGAACAAGCAGTGTTACAAAGATTTGATTCCATCCAATCTCATCAACAATATCATCACAACTACAGCATGAATCGGTTTGGGCGCATTGATCAAAGCATTGAAGATTTACATGCCCAACTTGCACAAATAAATATGGGTTCTTATGCTACTCCTGGTGATGATAGTGGAGAAGATAATGACTGATCTCTGCTGCTGTTTCTGCTATGCTGTCATTGAAATCTACTGTTGTTAGTTTCAGCATGTTGTCTCTCCTGCTGTTGTTGTTTTCCGTGTATCTCTTGTGCCTTTTCATTTCTGTTAGTTTGTGTTGCTGTTGGTGTTATTAATTGGGTTAAATTCCCATGTATCTTGAACAATTTTATTTGCTGCATATGCTATTTTATTTCTATTCCCTTGTGCTATTTGATGATTCCAAAGGGGGAGAAATTGTTGAATGCATTTGAAGGCACATGAAGAGCAAGTGCAAGTGAAAAGGGGAGAATCTAGTGAAAGGGGGAGAATCTGAAATCTAGTGAAAGGGGGAGAATCTGAATCTGCTGCTGCTGCTCTGTTTCTGCTGCTATTTTTCTGCTATATTGTTTTTACCACACTGTTCTGCTATTTCTGCTGCTGCATTTTGTTTTGTGCAGGACTTCTACATTCTTCAAAGACAATGAATGCATCAAGTGGTTGTCATCATCAAATAGGGGGAGTTTGTTGGACTTGAAGACTTGGTTTCAAGTGGATTTGATGTCTCTAACCACCTTTAATGTTGAAGATGTTGGTGCTTGAAGAATGAAGTTTTTGTCTTAGGATTAGAGAGTCTTAGGTTGTGTGGTAAGATGCATTTCAATCTATCTTGGTCTTAGTCTTGGAGTTTAAAATGTTTTGAAATGTTTTAAAAAGGTTTTAAAATGATTTCAAAGGTTTAACTGTTTTTTAACTGGTTAAAAATCTGATTTCAACTAGTTAAACTGTTCTTCATTTTTCAAAGCTTTGTATTTGGGAATTTTCAGTCGATCGTTTTGAAATTTAAACCAGCTTAAAATCCTGGTAGCTTTGTTCAGAATTTCGCTTTCGGAATAGCTAGTTAAAACGAGATTTCAACCGATCGATTTCAAGTTCCGAGTAAAGGGTGCTCACTGGAAAATTGGTTTTAATGAAAACAACCGGTTAAAATGCGATTTCAACCGACTATTCTCTGCAGAATTTGTTTTAACAGTTTTCTATATATATCTTAAAATTCAAAGAACTAAGTGTCGAAACATTTTCTAAAGAACCCATTGGGCAAGAACGTTCCTATTACACTCTAAAACATTTTGCTAATCACTCCAAGACGATCAAGATTCAATTGAGTGCGAATCAAATCAAGAAGTGCATGCTCTGTTTTTCGTTCTTGTTGATGCTCTGTTTTTCATTTCTACATTGAAGAACTCCAGGTTTATTCAATCTTTTTGTGTGTTGGTTAGCTGCGTGTTCGTATCTTAATCAGGGTGATTAAGAGATCTTGTAATAGGGTTTTACAGGTGTTTAGAAGTCTTGTAGGGTTCAAGACTAGGTGCAACTTTCTGGTTTTGGTTTTGCATGTAGTGTTCATGTAAAAACTGGTTTTTAGTGAATTGATTGAATTTGTTTGTTTAGGAAACTGGATGTAGCCTTTGTTGAAAGGTGAACCAGTATAAATCTGCTGTGTTGTTCTTCTTCCCTTGAACTTTTTACATTCGGTAATTGAAGTTTGAATTGAAATTGAATTTGGTATATGATCAATTGATTAAGAGCATTTCAAGAACCTATAAAAACTGGTTTAAATCTTCAATTCGAATCTGTTTTTTTTTAATTGGGCATTGGGTTTCGAAAATCTTTGAAAGTTTAATTCACCCCCCCTCTTAAACTTGGCCATTTATTCCAACAACAACTTTATGTGAGGCCGAGTAGAGCTTGGGGTTGGTGCCCATAATCTACTGATGTGTGTTGATGAGATGTTTGGTACCTGGGGAGGTACAACTTGCATTTTAGGTGGTGAGCTATGCTAGAGCGGATTCAATGAGATCCTAGGTTCCATTGGTAGTCTCGGTCACGTAGACTAAGATGCCAGGTGGTGAGGAGCCGATGGGGGGATGCTGAAGACCTACTCTGAGGCTACATTGAGGTAGGCCAGGGCTAGAGTAGGGTTGACAGTAGTCCTACCCTATGGGTAGGGTGGTCAGAGTGTCATTGTGCCGGTACAGTAGCCGACCACAATGTGACCCACAAGTGTTATGTTGGCATATTTCAAGTTCAGGTGTTGATGAAGTCCTCTCAATATATCATGAAGATTAAAAGTTTTGATGATGAAGATTTAAAGTGCTCTAAACAACATTAAAGACTTGTGTCATCTCACAAAGGAAGGTTACTTGATGGAAAAGGCAAGACATAAAGGATGTTTAAAGCTTTCAAGAGAGAAGATTGATGAAGATTTTCTCAAGTGCTGGAGTTTCAAGTTTAGAAGTTTCTGTTTTGAGTGAAGGATGAAAAGAGTAAGTCATAAATCCCATTCAAGACCATTTCAAACTTGAGAGCAAGTCGTTTTCTCGCAAAAACATTTTTCTACGCTTTTAATCGATTAAGATATGAAGTCTAATCAATTATTTCACTTAAATTTTGAATCAAAATAGTTTAACGAAAAAAATAATCGATTAAGTGTTTTTGATAATCGATTATATTGATTTTGGGTTAATATAATTGATTATGGCCTTAATCTAATCGATTATATCAGGAAAAATGAGTTTTCCAGTTTTTAACTCTGATATAATCGATTAAACCTTTTAAATAATTGATTAAATACGTCATTTTTGTGAATTCAATGCTGAATCAACCTAAGAATGGAAACTTTGGAGTATTTTCGAATTATAAAATGAAAGAGAATGTCTTAGGCTCATCACATCTGATTAAACACTATATTCAAAGTGTTCTTGCGCTATAGTTTTGCAAAACCGCTTTCTTGCTCTCTCAAGGTTGATCTAAGTCTTTGGAAGTGGTGATCTTTGTGCTTAAGCTTTCAATTCAGCACTCAATCAGGTGTTTTCTTTTACTGTTTTTCTGAATTGGTAAAATTCTTCCCTTGGATCTATTCTAAGGGAGGTGTGTTCATCTCTTGTGTGTCAAGAGAGGTGAGAATCATCCTCAGTGTGTCTGAGGAGGTGTTTCATCGTTAGTGTGTCTAAGGAGGTGTTTCCTTTATCTTTATTTGTTATTGCATGAATTGGTGTTTGTAATTTCAATTAAAGATAGCGGGGTGATCATCACGTGTTTGTGGTGATTGGGAACTGGACGTAGGATTGGCTAAATCCGAATCAGTATAAATCTTTGTGTTCTTTCTCTTTCCCTATCTCTTTATTTTATTGTGGATCATATTAACAATTGCAATTCAAACTGCGCTCATCAAAGGTTAAGGAAAATCCGCATCCTGGTTTTAGAACATTTATTTAAAATATGGAAAATTATTTTAAAGAGAAAAAGTTTCTTAAAAATCCAATTCACCCCCCCTCTTGGTTTTTACACTGTCATTATTTCTAACATGTTAGTCTCTGAGTTCGGGCATAGTAGTCGTGTCTTCCGGAAGATGTTTTCTTTTTAGGACATTTTGAATGTGCATGAGAATGTTGTGGCTATGTGTATTACATGATAATATTATTTGTGTTGTTACTTTTCAATTATTAAAGATGCATTAGATTTCAAAGCATTTAAGTATGTTTTATGATAAATGTGCATGAGAATGATGTGATGATGGATATTACATGAATACTATTATTTTGTGTTGTTATATTTTTGAATTATTAGCTTACCCTACAATTACTGATTGTTTGGCCTGCGATGATCATGTTTCACTACACGGGAGCAGATATTTTAATATGTGAGAGGGATGCTTCTGAGTCCCAAGACTATATTGGAAGATGAAGTAGCAGTTATATGCATATATTTACATATGTTTTTATATCTCATAATAGAATTTTGTCCTAGTAGAGATTTTCTTTTGTATTGAATACAAATCATATATTTATAATATATTTTTATCATCAGTTAATGCAAGTTATATTTGCACATTAAATATGATAATAGTAGTGATTTCTTGGGTCGTTACAATAATGGTATCAGAGCAGTTCTTTCCTAGGATTAACCTAAGGGGATTGGTTTGCCATGCTAGTTTGTTGTAGATAGAGTAATTGATTGGATGTTTGCCAAATCTCAATTTCATTGGAATTAGATTGTTGTTTTTAATAGATATAAACATATTAAGGAAGGAAGGAATCTGGATGAAGTAATGAGGGTGCACACTCATAACTAAATCAAGATGAATTTCGGTCTTAGTTATAAGGATATCATATAAATAGTTATGTGATGTATGATTATGGAGAGACACACACTCTTGTGTCATGTGCTTATGTGAAGTAGTTGTAGCTTCCATTGAAGTTGTAATGTGATTTGTTGGTGTTACACTAACATCTGGTATAATGATGATGTCCTCTATGTGTGTTAGATGTGTGATAGTGATGAAAAAACATTTAGCCACATCTTTTCCTAGAGCACTAGAAATAAACATATATGAAATTTGGGCGTTAATTATGCTTGGTGGGTCCAATGTTAACCTTGAAGGGGCCATGCACTAGTTTGTAAATATTATATAGAGTAAGATAATAATAATAAGGTTCCTATTTGGGCCTAGTGGTTTAGGATATTTTGGGCCTTGTATTTGGGCCAACTAGTGTAGGGTCTTTGGCTTGTATTTGGGCCTTGAGGTATAAATAGAATGGTAAGGTTAGAATAAGCAAGCTAAGGTTTAACTAGACTCCCTAGGACCCAATTTAAACCTAGGGCATGTGAAGCCAAGAATGGGACGTCTAGACACTCACACTTCTGCATGAAGCTCTCACTTTGTGCATGAGTGATGTGTGGAAAACATAAGTGCTTAGGTGGTACTCACTCTCTCCAGTTTTTGTCCAACTTTAGAGTTTCTAAGTGGGAATTCAAATTTGAATTTTCCTTTCTTTTATGTCTAAATTTTTGGATCCTGTGTTATATAAATAGGGACCTCCACCTCTTGTAAATTCATTTTAGAGAATAATAGAGTTATGATGCTAAAATTGCTTCTCACTTTCTTTTGAGTCACCTTATAGAGCTTCTTCTCTATGAAGCTACTTCCTATACACCTCCCTTGTGAGCTTGAGAGTCTAATTTTCTCTTCTTGGAGCTTGATATGCCACTCATTATCTTTCTTTCATCTTGTTTCCGCCACTCTTCTATGGAGATTCATTCAAGCTACTCTATCACATAATAGTCGAGGGACGTCGATACAAGGTGAATATGATATGTTTGCCTTTGAAGGATTTGGATGTGATCTTCAAGATGGATTGGTTACCTGCCAATTCCATTATGATGGATTATGCTCGAAAGAAGCTAGTGTTTCCTAGCCTTTAGAGTGAGGAACAAGTGTCAGTTTATCAATTGCAGAAGAATGATGGATAAAGCTTAGTGTTATGTGTTCCTAGCTTAGATGAAAAAGCTCTGGTAGAAATATACATGTAGTGAAGTTATTTATGGATGTCTTTCTAGAGGAAATTCCAAAGTTGTCATCACCAAAGGAGATTAATTTTCTACATAAATCTCGTTACTAGTGAAGGACCAGTGTCTTTTAGAGAGTCAAACCTATTTAGTTAAATATGCAAATGTACGTTGTTCTTTTTTTCCCCCTTTTCTAGAATTTTCATATGTTTGTTTTGATATCATCTTTATGTGTTTGAAATCATCGTGTTATTGAATCACTGGACCCTAGGGTAGAGAACAAATGTTATATCTGCCTGGGACTTTTTATGGTTGTTTTGCAGGTGAGGGTTTAGGTATGTATAATATGCTTCCTTCACAGACACACATTATTGCATATGTTGCATTGAGTGGGAACCTATACTTGGGTCTGAGTAAGCTTAGAAGTAGAGGGGTTGTGTAGCAATGTCACTTGGGATGTACTTCCTGTTTGGCTATTGTGAGAATCCCAACTGGAGCTTGTTCTCTTCATTTGTTTTCCCACACCTAGTTGACTTCCAATTGTTATGGGAAATACTGTGAAGTGAGCCATAGTTCCAGTAACCTTGTATCCTTAAGCTTAGGAGCCACCCTTTTGTGAGTATGCATAAGTGGTCTTAGACCCTTGATTGTTACTCTTATGAATCTTAATCTAGGCACAAAGGGAGAATATTCAATCATGTTACTCCTCACCATTGTTTCCTAAAGATATGCATTGCCTTGGCCTTGATGATCACGTGCATAGAAAGACAATTCACAAATACACACAAGGAGCGTGTTGTTGATTGCATCTCATGCATAACATGGTCACTTTATTTTGCATCATAGCATCATAACATCAAAAGAGTAGAATAAATGGATGAACATTTCTCAATTTTATTTTTTATTTTTTTATTTTTTCTAAAAGCATGAAATGTATTTTTTTTTGCTCCTCTCTCTCCCCCTTTTCTTGTTTTTTTTACCTTGTTTTTTGTTATTTATGTAAGGCGGGAAAATTTTTGGAACTTTTGAGTATTATTGTAGGGATGGAAATTAACATGGGGTACGAGGATGGAAAAGAAGTAAATTCAATCGGGTTGAGAAAGAAGCTGCAACTGAAGGCAAAGAAAGTTGACATAACTAGTTTGAGGGATCTCGAATGGAAATTAAAGACGATAAAAAGGGATGCCTTTAGAAAAAGATATGGGAATTTGTTGAACCTAATGGAAATAGAAGTACAAGAATCTCGAATTACTGCATTGGCACAATATTATGATCCATTGCTAAGGTGTTTTACTTTCCAAGACTTCCAATTGGCCCCAACAGTAGAGGAGTTTGAGAAAATTTTGGATTGGCCAACAGAAAATAGATGTCCATACCGCCATGTTGATAATTTTGATTTGATGATGTTGCTGCAGTATTTTTTTATTTGATGATGTTACTACTGTTTTTAGTTGATGGTAGATTATCTCTGTTTAGTTAGCTAATTTGAAATATTAGTCTGCTATCTTCATTAATACAAAAAACATGCTTGGAATGTGTTTTAATGAATTAAGTCAACTTTTTTCTGTTTTAGCTAACTATTTTCTTCCAGATTCTTCCAGTAACTCAGAATTGAATATTAGCTATTGAGAGTCAAGTCTCTCATTCTCTATAAAAGCAAGTCACTTGGAAGATCCAAAACAGAAGAGAGAAATACGAAAAGGAATTCATCTACAACTTTATTGGAGAATTAAGTCTTAGGAAGAATCTAGAAAAGAAACTGTATCAATGAAATCTTTATTGGTTTTTACCCATCTTGGGGTGTTTTAGTATATTTCTGAATTTGTATTTGTGATTGGTGTGATCACAATAGACTTGGGGTGAGTCTAGTATTGTTGATTGAATTCTATAGTGTTTAGGATTTTATCATTCAGGTTTAGATAGTCTTTAGAAGAGGGGTTCTTGTAAAGACATTTTCAATTAGTGTTATTGATATATGTTAGAGTGACAGATTAAAACTGGACGTAGCTCTTGAAAAAGAGTGAACCAGTATAATTTCTTATGCCTTCTTTCTCTTCCTTAACAATCTTTTATGATCTACTAATATAACTAATCAACTGTTTTAATCAATAAGTAAACTAATCTGTTCCATGAAGCAAATGTGAAATCTGATACTTGACAGATTTTGACGAAAATCGGGTATCGATTCATTCGCCCCCCTTCTTGATATCTCTCTATAATTCTAACACGCCATATAGAACAACATGCTTCCATCTCAACAATCTCCAGAATCATGAATGTACATCTAAAGGAGCTAGAGGGCAGACTAGTGAGCAAAAATCTTGTAAAAGGCCTTACACGAGGATACTTGGAGCAGTACTTGCATCACTTGGGCTAGTAAGGAAGAATGGGATACTTTCATGGATGTCTTAGCTCTCACGATTTACGACATAGTATTATTTATGAGTATTGAAAACTTCATAGATAGTGCTGCAATCAATGTGTTCGTAGCTAATAGGAATCGGTCAGAAAATCTAGTCAGGGCAATATTGGCTGATGTTTACGACACCATGCATTATTGTCATGAAAGAAAAGGAAAGAAAATGCTTTGTTGTTTACCAATGTAGTTTGTGTGGCTTATTACTCGTATATTTAAGAAGTCCATTAACATTAAATGCCCTATGGACGAGTTATTACATTGTAAGCTAGATGTTAAAGGAGGAAATGATTAGGCGCAACATTTTGCTAGCTTGAATGAAGAAAGGATCAGATGGTGCCTGTCATGGCAACAGAGAATGAGTCTCATGCTGTATTGAGGAGATTATCCAAATGTACCTCTCATAGGTCTTAGATGTTGCATTAATTATAATCCCATCTTAGCTTAGACACAATTTGATTATCCTATAAAAGGATCTGTTGATGATTTTGATTTGATGATGTTTGATGATGTTGCTGAATCTTTGATGATTGATTGATGATTATGCAACTTAGAAAAGATGTTAGATTATCTGTTAATAGTTAGCTTATTGTGATATAATAGCCTGCTGTTTTTATTAATCGTCAATTAGTCAACTAATTCTGCTATATTAGTCGACTATTTTCATTAATATGACAGGATTGTGATTTTAATGAAAATAACTAACTGTTTTGTTGTTTAGTTGACTATTTTGCTCCAGGCCTCCTTTATACAGAAAATAGCAAAGTGTGACTTGAAGATCTTCTCTTGGTCTATAAATACAAGTCTCAAGGACGACTTAAAGCACGAGAGAATACTGAAAGAATAGCCAAAGATCAGAGAAGAAAGGATCAAGAAAAGTCTGCAGAGAATTCTTTTAAAGTTTCAGTTTTTCAAGAGAGTCTTTATTCACATTTTTCTGTATTGATTTTGATCTCTGTGTTGAAATTTTTCAGTGGGTTGCAAACCCTGTTTCTTGTGATTGGGGTGATCACATAAACTCGGTGTGAGTCTGGGTTTAAAGATCAATTTCTATAGGGTTTAGAATTGGATCTTTTTGATTCTTGTAGTCTTTAGAAAAAGTTTTCTGTAAAGACTTGATAATTTTTAGTGATTAGAGATCTGTTAGAGTTACAGATCGGTAACTGGATGTAGCTCTTGAAAAAGAGTGAACCAGTATAATTCCTGGTGTTTTCTTTCTCTTCTTTCATCATCTTTAATATCTTTCTATTGAACTAATTGACTAATTCACTGTAAACAGTCAACTATTTTGCTCTGAACTGCATCAGAAAATTTCTGAAACTTAATAGTTTTGAAATAAATTCATATATCAATTTAACCCCCCCCTTCTTGATATATTTCTGTGCCTAACAATTGGTATCAGAGCAGGTAATTGAAAGATATTCAAGAAAGATCCAAGATGGCTGATAAGCTACCCTTTGCTGAAGGAGCATCTACCAACAGACCTCCACTCTTTGTTGGAGCGAACTATCCCTTCTAGAAAGCAAGGATGAAGATATTCTTTGAATCAGTACATAGAGGCATTTGGAATGTTGTGATCAATGGTCCTTACATTCCAACAGTGAAGGCTGAAGATGGCAAATTAACTGAAAAGCCATGGGAAACATGGACTGATGCAGAAAACAGAAAAGCTCAATTTGATAATAAGGCCAAAAACATTTTAACCTCTGCTTTAAATCTTGATGAGTTTTTCAGGGTTTCTCAATGCACAACTGCAAAAGAAATGTGGGATATTCTACAAGTTACCCATGAAGGTACATCAGAAGTTAAGAGAGCAAGAAAGCACACCCTCATCCAAGAATATGAATTGTTTAGGATGCAACCTGGAGAGAGCATCCAAGACGTGCAGAAACGCTTTACACATATTGTGAACCATCTGCTGGGTCTGGGAAAGAAATTTGATGATGAAGAACTCAACATTAAGGTTCTAAAGTGCCTAAATAGAAGCTGGCAACCAAAAGTCACTGCTATCATTGAAACAAAGGACTTATCTGTCATGAATACAACTACATTGTTTGGGAAACTGAGGGAACATGAACTGGAATTGAGCAGGCTTGATCAGCTGGAGAATTCTGATAAGAAGAATAAGAGCCTCGCATTAAAAGCCAAGGAATGCTTAAAGAGTGATGAAGAGGACGAAAATGATAGTACAGAATTTGCAATGCTTGTTAAGAAGTTTGGAAAGTTTCTAAAGAGGAAAAACAACTCAAGAGACAGATTTCAAGAAAACCAGAAAAGGTACACCAGAAAATTTGATTTTAATTCATCTAATTTCTCTTGCTTTAACTATGGGCAGCTAGGACATGTCAAGATGGATTGTCCTCTCTTGAATCAAAGAAAAGAAAGAAGCCCAGAAAGAAAAGAAAGAAAAGACAAAGAGAAACATATTCCTCAATTCAAGAAAGGGAAGAAAGCATACATGGCCTGGGATGAAAGTGATTCCAGCAAGTCATCAACTTCAGATTTTGAATATGAAAATCAAGCCAATCTGTGCCTTGTTGCGAATGAAGAAACATCAAGCGAAGTGAGTATTTGTGAAACTGATCTTAGTGAGAATTATGACACCTTGTTAGATGCATTCAAAGAACTGCATGATGAAGCAAGAAAGAAGGATCATCAAATTAATCGACTAAAAGGACTAAATAGTTGGCTAGAAAACAAATTACTGGAACTGGAAAACCAGAATAGCAAACTAAAAGATGAAAACAGTCAACTAAAAGACAGAGTCCTGGAACTGGAAAACCAAATAGAATCTGATAAGTCTAAATGTGATAAAATCAATTATGCTAAATGTGAAAATTGTAAAAATCTCCAAGATAAAGTTGGTTATCTGTTAAAAACATTAGGAAAGTTTCAATTGGGACAAAATACACTTAATCAACTACTAAATTCTCAAATTGGATACTCTAACAGAAATGGTCTTGGATTTGGAAAGTCTGCAAAACATTATCTTGCTTCAAAATATAAATCTTACACAAGTAACAGATTTAAAAAATGTTCTTATTTCTTGAAATCTGGACATATATCTAGATATTGCTATATCAAGAATTTTGGCATTTCAAGAGGAGAATACTATTGGAAACCCAAATCATATGCTATTCCTAACTCTAAAGGACCCAACCTATTTTGGGACCTATATATCTAAACTAACTTTGTTTTGCAGATCTGTCAAAGAGCAAAGAGAGCTTTATGGTATTTAGATAGTGGTTGCTCTAAACATATGACAGGTGACAAGTCAAAGCTGATAAATTTCAAAGCATATGATGCTGGTTCTGTTACATTTGGAAATGATAGCAAGGGTAAAATCAAAGGTTTTGGAGATGTTGGAAACTGCTCTTCTTCACAGATAAAAGATGTTCTTTTTGTTGAAGGATTGAAACACAATCTGCTGAGTATTAGTCAACTATGTGACAAAGGTATGAAGGTCACTTTTGATGCAGAATTTTGTGTTATATACAACTGTAAATTTGCAGATATTGTGCATATTGGAAGAAGAACAAACAATGTATATATGTTGGACATTGAATCCTCAAATCTCAAGAATATATGCTTGTTGACCAAAGAAGATGAGGTTGGCTTTGGCATAGAAGATGTGGACACATTAACATGCAATTATTAAACAAAATCAGCTGCAAAAGCCTAGTTAGAGGCCTTCCAAATGTCAAATTCGTGAAAGACAAAGTGTGTGCATATTGCCAAAAGGGAAAGCAATCAAGAAACTCATTTAAGTCAAAGAACATCATCTCAACAAGGAGACCACTTGAGCTATTACATCTTGATCTATTTGGTCCATCAAGAACTGTAAGTCTTGGTAATAATTCCTATGTTCTTGTCATTGTTGATGATTTTTCAAGATTCACTTGGACATTATTTCTTTCTTCCAAAGATGAAACTTTCCATGCATTTAAGAAATTTGCAAAGATTATTTCAAATGAAAAAGATCTTAACATTGTTTCTTTGAGAAGTGATCATGGAACAGAATTTCAAAACATTCATTTTGAAAAGTTTTGCTCAAAACATGGCATATCTCACAATTTTTCTGCTCCTAGAACTCCACAACAAAATGGAGTTGTTGAAAGAAAGAATAGAACACTTGAAGAATGTGCAAGACCCATGTTAAGTGAATCTAAGCTTCCTAAGTACTTTTGAAGAACTCGTAGCATTGCATACTTTAAATTTTTTGGTTGCAGGTGTTTCATATTAAACAATGGAAAAGCATCTTTAGGTAAGTTTGATGAAAAAGCTGATGATGGTATTTTCTTAGGATATTCTATGCATAGTAAAGCCTATTGTGTTTTTAACAAAAAGAGCTTAACTGTAGAAGAATCAATTCATGTTGTATTTGATGAGCTCTGATGTCAAAAAGAGAGAAAAGGTAATTTCCCTGCAGGTTCAGATGATGAAAAGTCTGAAAAATCAGAAAGAATGAAGATTATGCAGAAAAATCTACTGATGCTGACAGACGAACTGAAACAGTTGACTATAACTCTGGAACAGTCGACTATTCTGCAACAGACAATACTTTGTCTAAATCCTGGAGAACTCAAAAAGGACTGTCACTGGATAACATCATTGGAAACATTGAAAAGGGAGTAACAACTTGAAATTCTTTAAATGATTTCTGCAATCATATGGCTTTTGTGTCTCAAATTAAACCTAAGAACATAAATGATGCTTTGCTTGATAACAACTGGATTTCTGCTATGCATGATGAATTAAATCAGTTTATCAGAAATGATGTTTGGTTTCTTGTACCTAGAAATAATAACATGAATGTTATAGGAACTAAATGGGTTTTTAGGAATAAGCTTAATGAAAATGGAGTAATTACTAGGAACAAAGCTAGATTAGTTTCTAAAGGCTATAATAAAGAAGAAGGTATTGATTTTGATGAAACCTATGCTCCTGTAGCTAGATTAGAAGCTATTAGATTGTTACTTGCTTTTGCTTGTCTTAAAGGTTTCAAACTTTTTCAAATGGATGTCAAGAGTGTTTTTTTAAATGGCTTCATTAATGAAGATGTATATGTTGAACAACCACCTGGTTTTGTTGATTTTAAACTTCCTAATCATGTATACAAACTCAAAAAGGATTTGTATGGTCTCAAACAAGCACCTAGACAATGGTATGAAAGACTTACAACTTTCCTCATATCACAAGGCTTTAAAAGAGGAGTCATTGACAAAACTCTTTTTACTAAGAAAGTTGATAATAAACTCATATTAGTGCAGATTTATGTTGATGATATCATTTTTGGTTCATCTAATCAATCTTTATGCCAAGAATTTGTAGATTCTATGAAAGGTGAATTTGAAATGTCCATGATGGGAGAGTTGAATTTCTTCTTAGGATTGCAGGTCAAATAGCTGCATAATGGGACATTCATAAATCAAACAAAATACTGCAATGAGTTATTGAAGAAGTTTAGTATGGAAAGCTGCAAAGAAGCATCTACTCCTATGTTGTTAGATGCGGAAGTATATCAAGAAGGGGGGGTTGAATTGATATAAAGATTTATTGAAAACTTTTTCGTATCAAAAAATTTTCTGGTGCAGTACTGAGAAATAGTTGACTGATTAACACAAAATAGTAGCTTAGTTCTTAATGCAGAATTTAACAGATGATGAAGGATAAGAGAAGATGATACCAAGGATTATACTGGTTCATTCTTTGTGCAAGAACTACATCCAGTTGGTGATCTGCAACTCCACAGATCTTAATTACTATCAGAAATGAATTCTTTACAACAATTCTTTCTTGAACTCTAAAATAAACTCAAAGAACCTATTCTAAACACTATAGAATAGAACTTAACCCACTGACTCACACTGAGTCACTATGATCACCCCAATCACAGATAACAGGGTTCTAAAACCCTCTCACAAATCTCTACCCCGAGATTAAAGAATACAAAGAAAAATGAAAATAAGATTCTTCTTGAAAAGCTGAAAGCTCTAACACAAATTCTGCAGAAATCCTTTTGCTCTGATCTGTATGCAACTCAGTATGTATTCTCTTGAATTCTTTTCCAATCAGATTCGTCCTTGGGAGTTGTATTTATAGGCAAAGATGAGAGCTATGGGTCTTGCTATGTTGAAAGCTTTAAAGGCGCGTTCTACTGTTTTCTGCATAAATGGGGTCTGGAACAAAATAGTCGACTGAAGCAGCAAAGCAGTTAGCTATTTTCATTAAACTCATATTCCTGGTACATTAATGAAAATAGTCGACTAAAGCAACAGGATTAGCAGACTAATTGAAGATTAATAAAAACAACAGATTATTATATTTCAATTAGTTAACTATATAAAGATAATCTAACATCTCCACTAAGCTGTTTAGTCAAGAACCATTAATCAAAAGACCTAGCAACATTCTTAAAACATCATCAACACCTTTTAAACATCATCAAATCCAAAATCATCAACATATGTCTTCAAGTTGTTATCTTGACTTGGATGAAAAAGGAAAATCAGTTGATGCAACTATGTACAGAGGATTGATTGGTTCTTTGCTGTACATAACAGCTAGCAGACCTGACATAATGTTTGCTGTGTGCCTATGTGCAAGATTTCAAGCCAATCCAAAGGAATCACATCTCACTGCAGCAAAACGAATTCTCAAATACCTCAAAGGAACAGTGAATGTTGGGCTATGGTATTCCACTGGTAATGAACTGAATTTAGTTGGATATACTGATTCTGATTTTGCAGGCTGCAAATTGGATAGAAAAAGCACAAGTGGAACATGACATCTCTTTGGGAATTGCTTGATATCGTGGACCAACAAGAAACAAGCTTGTGTAGCTTTATCTACAGCTGAAGCTGAATACATTGTTGCTGGAAGTTGCACTGCACAAATTCTCTGGTTAAAACAACAACTATGTGATTTTGATTTACATCTATCTGATATACCCATACTTTGTGATAATACCAGTGCAATTAATCTAACTAAGAATCCCATTCAACATTCTAGAACAAAGCATATTGAAATTAGGCACCATTTTATAAGAGATCACATAAAAAAGAAAGATTGTAGGATTGATTTCATTTCAACTAATGACCAATTAGCTGACATTTTCACTAAGCCTTTAGGTCATGACAGGTTTTTCAAACTAAGGAATGAATTAGGAATCCTAAACATCAATAATCTTTCTTAAATTTTCTATTGCTGTATTAAGTAGTTTGTTAATTCTGTGAAATAGTTGACTTATTTCAATTACCTGACAAAAATATTATACTGCTGCAGATTTTAGTTTGCTAATTCCTTTAAATAGTCGACTTATTTCACTTAACTGACAACAATGCTATACTGCTGCATAAAATAGTTTGTTAATTTCTATAAAATAACTGACTTATTTCATTAAATGTGCCTACTGCTATTAATTCTGTCAGAATAGTCAATTAATTTCTTTGACTAGTTGACTAATTTCATTAACTGCAATTGAATTCATTTGGGTTTTCAAGCAAATCAGTTTAATTCCTTCATTTCCAACTAAACCTAATCTGTCAAAGACCAATTCGTACATTGGGTACACTGTTATTCAAAGCTGGAACAGTTTTAGATGCATATGATGTTGCTTTATTGGTTTTGCAAAACTGAACTTCCATTTCTCAACATATTCCTTCTGCGTTTTCTGACCTTGAGCATCTGTGATTGAGTGCATATCTATTCAAAATATTCACAGTTAACATTCGTTTGACCATGCCTCTCAATCTCTCTATATAAATCTGATTCTTTTGCATATCAAATACCATATCTGTGCGTCACATAATTACTGCATTTTCTCATCAAAATGTCTACTAATGAGTATTTCCTAGTTGAAAGTGATGATGACTCTGATGCACCTATAGCAAATGCATTTCAAAGGCTTAGAAGATATTCTAGAATTCGTATGCCAACACATACTGCACAGATTGCATAAATACCAGCTAGAACAACTCAAAACAGAAATAGAGGATCAACCTCTGGCTCTCCAGCACAGCCCATAAGGATTCTAGAATCTGCTGTTGGATCTTCCAATGTAAGAAAATTTCCCAAGAGATACAAGGTTTGTGTGAAGCTTCCCTGTGACTGCTGAAGAAAGTGATTCAGAAGAAGAAACTAAATCGGAGCATGAAGAAGGAAATGAAATCATTGAATCTTTGGAGATAAAGATGCAGAGTAAGTTGGTCCTCATTCCAAAAATTCTGAAGTTCAACTAGTTGAACAATGAAAATCTGATTTTTGTGAAGAATGCTCTTCAAACACAAGGGCTAAGGCAGTTTGTGGAAATGGAAGGTAACTTTTACAGTGATCTAATTAAAATGTTTTATGCTAACTTGAAAGCAGAGAACAACATGCTGGTCTCTCAAGTAAAAGGAAGACAAATAAGGATAGATAATTCCTTACGGAGAAGGCTAGCTGGGTTGAAGAATGAAGGAGTGAAGATAAGCAAAGGGAATACCTCATCTGTACCTGACTTCAACAAGGACACAACATTTAAATCCTGCATAAGAAATGTAGATGAAGCCGTTCTGAAGTTCAATGTGGGTAAGATAAAATGTGATGAGAGATTACTTGCTTTCATTATTGCTTGGCAGCTTATACCCAGGGGGAGTAATCATGCTCAGCTCATGGAAGAAGACATGGCCTTGATTCATTGCATGAAGAATAACATCAAGGTGAACTGGGTGTATGTTATCAAAGGGCATATGTTCAAAGCCAAACATCTTAATGACCACAAGCTCCCTTATGCTATCTTCATCTCAAAAATACTGGATCACTTCAACATTCCAACTGAAGGAGAAACCACAAGGATCATCAATCATAAGCATCTTGTTAAATATAGACGGCAATGTAAAAACCAAGAGAGGGGGGTGAATTGGATTTTTAAGAAACTTTTTCCCTTTAAAATAAATTTCCAGATTTTAAATAAATGTTTTAAAACCAGGATGCGGATTTTCCTTAACCTTAGATAGGCACAGTTTGAATTGCAATTGTTAATATGATCCACAATAAAAAGAGATAGGGAAAGAGAAAGAACACAGATATTTATACTGGTTCGGATTAAGCCAATCCTACGTCCAGTTCCCAATCACCACAAATGCGTGATGATCACCCCACTATCTTTAATTGAAATTACAAACACCAATTCATGCAATAACAAATAAAGAAAAAGGAAAACACCTCCTTAGACACACTAAGGATGAAACACCTCCCCAGACACACTGAGGATGATTCCCACCTCTCTTGACACACAAGAGATGAACACACCTCCCTTAGAACAGATCCAAGGGATGAATTTTCCCGTTTAAAAAACAGTAAAAAAGAATACACCTGATAATAGTGCTGGATAGAAAGCTTAAGCACAGAGATCACCACCTCCAAAGACTTTGATCAACCTTGAGAGAGCAAGAAAGCGGTTTTTGAAAAGCTAAGGCGCAAGAACACTTTGAATATTGTGTTTGATCAGATGTTATGAACCTAAGACATTCTCTTTCATTTTATAATTCGAAAATGCATCAAAGTTTCCATTCTTAGGTTGATTTAGCATTGAATTCGCAAAAACAACTCATTTAATCGATTATCTAAAAAGTGTAATCGATTATATCATAGTTAAAAACTGGAAAACTCATTTCGCCTGATATAATCGATTAGATTAAGGCCATAATCGATTATATTAACCCAGAATCAATATAATCGATTATAAAAAACACTTAATCGATTATTTAGTTCGTTAAACAATTTTGATTCAAATTTTAAGTGAAATAATCGATTAGACTACGTATCATAATCGATTAAAAGCGTAGAAAAACGTTTTTGCGAGAAAACAACTTGCTCTTAGATTTAGGAAGGTCTTGAATGGGATTTATGACTTACTCTTTTCATCCATCACCCAAAACAGAACCTACTAAACTTGAAACTTCAGCTCTTGAGAAAATCTTCATCAATCTTCTCTCTTGAAAGCTTTAAACACTCTTTATGCCTTTCCTTTTCCATCTAGCAACCTTCCTTTGTGAGATGACACAAGTCTTTAATGTTGATTAGAGCACTTTAAATCTTCATCATCAAAACTTTAAATCTTCATGAAATATCTAGAGGACTTCATTAACACTTGGTCTTGAAATATGCTAACAATCTCCCCCTTTTTGATGATGATAAAAAGAAACATAGAGACTTGTGATTGATATCCTGAAAAAACTTAGAAAATAATGTATGGATATCCCCATCATAAAAGTTAGTCCACAAAGGAAATAATATAGGCAGTCTCATATCATTTAATTTTCAATTTGAATTTGAATTTTAAATTTCAGGAAAATAATGAATGGAAATTATTTCTAAAAACTCTCCCTTAAACTTTGCTCTTAAATGTTTAAGATATACTAGGTAAAAATTTGAAATATTTCCTAATACTCCCCCTGAAACTTTAATTTTCTTAAAAACTTAAGATATGGACATATTATCAATCAAAACAAATATTTTTCTCCCCCTTTATTTTTATCATTTTCAAAAAGATTACATATTCAGAGATTAATACAGTAGAAGCAATTAAATACACAGAAAATATGGAGAGAAAAAAAATACAGCAGCTGAAAAAAAAATGAGCTAAGGGAATTAGTGAACTTGTAGCCTATTCTGTTTCTTCACTGTCCCCTGCATCTTCTTCTTCTTCTTCCTCAGCATCTTGTGCTGGCTGTTTGCCTCTTGAAGAACCTGTATTATCTTCTTCTGGAGAGACATCTTCAATCTCCAGTTTTCTTTCTACCCTGTAGACTCTCCTGTTCAGCCTTGAGAGCTTGGAGCAAATGTCTTCATAATGAGTTAATTGAAGACTCATCATGCTGTCCATCCTGGAGACTATATTTGCTTCCATTGATCCGGGTTGAGGTTGAGGTGGTGGTTCTTCATCTTCATCCATTGTAGCTTCCTCATCTCTTTGCCTGAACCTGTTTCCTTGTTCAATAAGGCCCATGTGCCTTAGAACATTCTTCCCAATTTTGTTGTTGCTTAGCAAAATCTGCTTGTTTTCTCCTTCAAGATCTACACCTTTATATTCTAAAATCTTGGATATAAACACAGCATAGGGTAAAGCAAAAGATAATAGCCTAGTGGCTTTAAAAATATTGTCTAAAATTATTGCAGGCCAATCAACACTAACATTATTAAAGAAGTTATACGTTAAAAGAATGTCTTCCTTAGTAAGTTGAGCATGATTAGTTCCTCTTGCAACAATTATCCAGACAATAATATAATGTAACATACGCTCATTTAATTTCACATTACCAACTTTATACAAGTTCTCCACTTGTAAGTTGGGGTCTTTGCAAAATTTGCGGAACTCCACCAGCTTGTTAAAGTCTTCAAAGCCATATGTGATGTTTATTCCTCCTTGTGTGGATAGGCCAGCAACATTATTCCACACATCTTCATCAAGGTGAATTTGAACTCCCTTCAGCTTGGTACTGGGATTTGTTGTTCTTGATGTTAGATTCATGTAGAAAACTCTAACCAAATCTGGATAATAAGCACCTTCCAGCTCTACAAAAGTTTGCAAACCACTTGCAACTAACAAATCCTGAAATGTAAAGCCATGAGTTCTGAAAAATTTACAAGATAAATATTTTGGAGTATAAATCTTCCTGTCTTTCCAGTGATTCACGTAGGCAATCTGCAGATCTTCATCAGAAATCCACCCAGCAAGAGTTGGTGGTCTTTCTTCTTGCTGTTGGGATGTCATGGGTGCTTTGCCTCTCCTCCTTGAGGGCATCTTTCTTCTTCTTTGATCAGCCATGTGGATAGAGAATGGACAAAAGAAGAACAAGCACGAAATCTAATATAGAAACAACACTAACAATTTGCACAACAATTAATGTATTTATAGGCAAAGATTCTGATCACAATTCATTGATTTAATGCGAAAATAGCCGTTAGGATTCGAATATAGTCGTTTGTACTGAAAACCACGTGAATTGAAGGCTCAAAGATCAAAAACCAGTGTGCAGAAAAACGCAGAACGTTGCATTTAATCGATTATGTGAAGAACGTAATGATTATTTGCACACAAAATTTTTCAGAAAATGAAAACCCAGAAATTTAATCGATTATGTGCATTCCTTAATCGATTAAATTGCTCCCCAGCGATTTAATCGATTATGTTATGAACTTAATCAATTATGCTTTAAAACATCTTTAAAAACAGCGCTTTTAATCGATTACTACACGAAAACTAATCAATTATATACTGGATTTTTCGTAAAACACATAATTAACAACAAAACTCAACAATAAACATCAATCAATCAACAGATTTATCATCAACAATCCCTAAATCTCTTCTAAGCTCATAAAATCTGTCTCTAGGCAAAGGTTTGGTGAAGATATCAGCTAATTGATGTTTTGTATCTATATATTCTATAATGCATTCTCCTTTAACTATATGATCTCTAATGAAATGATGTCTAATTTCTATATGCTTTGTCTTAGAATGCATGATAGGGTTTCTAGTCAAATTAATGGCACTAGTGTTATCACACTTAAGAGGGATATGATCTAGAAAGATATCAAAGTCTTCTAATTGCTGCTTCATCCACAGTATTTAAGCACAACAATTGCCTGCTGCTATATACTCAGCCTTTGTGGTTGAAAGAGCAACACTAGCCTGTTTCTTAGAATGCAATGAAACTAAAGAACATCCTAAAAGATGACATGTACCACTAGTACTCTTCCTATCAACTCTACAGCCACCATAATCTGAGTCAGAGAAACCTATTATACTAGGTGAGGCTCCTGAAGGGTACCATAAACCAAATGTTTTTGTTCCTCTAAGGTACTTAAGGATTCTCTTAACAGCCTTTAGGTGTGATTCTCTAGGGTTGGATTGAAACCTAGCACAAACACACACACTTTGCATAATATCCGGTCTACTAGTAGTAAGATAAAGTAATGATCCGATCATACCTCGATACATTGTTTGATCTACAGCCTTACCACTTAAATCTTGATCCAGATAACAAGATGTAGCCATGGGAGTTGCAGCTTCCTTGGAACTTTCCATCTCAAATTTCTTTAAGATTTCATTGCAATACTTTGTTTGACGTATAAATATGCCTTTCTCCAATTGTTTGATTTGCAAACCAAGAAAGAAATTTAATTCTCCCATCATGGACATTTCAAACTCTCCCTGCATATTACTTGCAAACTCTTGGCAAAGATCATCATTAGTTGATCCAAATATGATATCATCAACATAAACTTGAACCATAAGAATATGTTTCTTTGATTTCTTAATAAAAATAGTAGAATCAACTTTACCTCTTCTAAAACTATTTTCAAGTAAGAAATTACTTAACCTTTCATACCAAGATCTTGGAGCTTGTTTGAGTCCATACAAGGCTTTCTTCAACTTGTAGACATGGTTTGGATTTTTGAAATCTTCAAAGCCTGGAGGTTGTTCTACATAGACTTCTTCCTTGATGTATCCGTTTAGGAAAGCACTTTTCACATCCATTTGAAACAATTTGAATCCCATAATGGAGGCATATGCTAGCAACAAACTAATAGCTTCAAGTCTTGCTACTGGAGCATATGTTTCATCATAGTCTATGCCTTCTTCTTGTCTATGACCTTTTGCAACCAGCCTTGCTTTGTTCTTGGTGATGTTTCGATCCTCATCAAGCTTATTTCTAAAGACCCATTTGGTTCCAATAACCTTCATTTTGTTAGTTTTAGGAATTAAATCCCATACCTGATTTCTTTCAAACTGATTTAGCTCTTCTTGCATTGCTATACACCAATGTTCATCGGTCAAAGCTTCTTCTACGGTGTTTGGTTCAATCTGTGAAACAAAAGCAACATTCATACAGAAATTATTCATGTTCCTCCTTGTTATTACACCTTTTGAAATATCTCCAATGACATTGTCCAAAGATACGTCTTTAGGTGGTCTCCATTCTTTTGGTAGACTTTCATCATGAGGAGGATTATCATCCAATTTGATTTCTTCAACAGCTTCTTCTAAAGGAGTTTCTTCTTGATATTCTCCTTCATCATCTACAAAGATTCTTTTTGACTCAAGAGGGGTTTCCTCAAGGTCTAGATATTCATCAAAGACAACATGTATAGATTCTTCAACATTTAAAGTCCTTTTATTAAAAACTCTATATGCTTTACTATGCAAAGAATAACCTAAAAATGTAGCTTCATCGGATTTAGCATCAAATTTCCCAAGGCTATCTTTTCCATTATTCAAAACAAAACATTTACATCCAAAAATTCTGAAATGAGAAATATTTGGTTTTCTACCTTTGAAAAGCTCATATGGTGTTAATTTCAAAATAGGTCTTATCAAAACTCTATTTAAAACATAACAAGCGGTGCTTACGGCATCAGCCCAAAAATATTTAGGTAAATTATTTTCATTCAACATAGTTCTTGCAAGTTCTTCCAAAGATCTAATTTTCTTTTCAACTACACCATTTTGTTGAGGTGTTCTTGGTGCTGAAAAATTATGAGAAATACCTTGTTCTTCACAAAAGTTTTCAAAAGAAACATTTTGAAATTCACTGCCATGATCACTTCTATAAAACTTGATTTTCAAATCCTTTTCATTTTGAATAACCTTGGAAAATTTTCTAAATTCTTTGAAAGCATCACTTTTAGATGAAAGAAAAAGAGTCCAAGTAAATCTAGAGTAATCATCAACAATCACAAGAGCATAATAATTGCCACCAAAACTTTTTGTTCTAGAGGGACCAAATAAATCCATGTGCAGTAATTCTAAAGGTTTAGAAGTGGAAACAACATTTTTAGATTTAAAAGAATTTTTAGTTTGCTTCCCTTTTTGACAAGCTGCACATAGTTTGTTCTTTTCAAAAATCAGTTTTGGCAAACCAATTACTATCGCTTTTGATATGAGTTTACTTAGATGAGGCATATAAATGTGAGCAGCTCTTCTATGCCATAACCATCGATCCTCTTCTTTAGCAACTAAACAAGATAAATTACTAGATGTAGATGCACAATCAATATCAATTAAATAAATATTATTATGTCTCTTACCAATGAGGGCGATTTCATTTGAGTCCTTGCGATGAATTTTGCAAAGATCACTATCAAACGTTACCTTTAAACCTTTATCACAAAGTTGACTAATGCTTAGCAAATTGTGCTTCAACCCATCAACAAGAAGAACATCATGAATCTTTAAAGATTCTCCAATCACTCCACTACCAGTGATCTTTCCCTTGTTGTCTCCATAGGTTACAAAACCTTGCTCTTTCTTTTTGAAGCTTTTGAATTTGCTTTTATCACCCGTCATGTGTGATCGATGTCGTACTCAGTCAAATAAAAACAATTAAATGCAGTACTAGAAATGACTCCTAGGTCGTCTCCCAAGGACCAATTCTCACTGTCAAAGGATTTAACATGCAATGGGGGGTTTTTTGGATAGAAAACAGGGGTTAATTAAAATATAGCAGACAAACAACAAATTAATTGCAGTAATTAAAATAGGAAAGACTCTTAAACACAATGCATCTCTGACATCCTTGGCAAATAAGATTATCAGTCCGTTTTAATCCTTGTTCGGTCTAGATTAACTAACTAAGTGAAAGTTAATCCGAGACTTCCCTACACGAATTAAGAAAATGTGAACCTTGTAAGGTCTCCTTCCGCAGGATTAAGCATCCTCCAGAACAGAGACTTCACAGAGGAGAATCAAACGTATGAAGCCATAAGACGCACAGAACCTCCATCAGTGAGTGCAGCATGCCCAAGAGCCCCACCCTGGGGTTTTAGCCTTCCATTAACTCAGAAAACAGAAAACGCATTGCAAAGAAAACAGAAAATGAAACGCAATTGCAAAACAGAGAACGCAAATGGAAAACAAAAACGAAATTGCAGTGGAGAACATAAAACGAAAATTGCAGAAACACAAATGGATTGAAGAACAAACTGGAATTGTGCAACAGTAAACGAAAATGTGAACTGAAAACCAAAAAAACAAAACTCTCCTCGTTTCTTTATTGCCCCCTAGAAAACGTAAAAGTTCCCCCTAATGATACACTGCCCTTCTGTTTCTCAGTTACATGGGCACGAAAACCTAGACCCATTGGGCCCAAAAACCAAAAAAAACAAATCTGGTCCAAGTTGTGACGTGGCAGCTGACATGGCAGTGGTGACGCGGCAGTGGTAACGTGGCAGCTCCTCTTGAAGTCCATGCATTAATTCCAAGCCCAAAAAAATTTTTAAACTGCCCTAAAAATAAAAATTGGAATAATTAAACTTAGAAAATTCAAATTAATTAAAATATGAATTTCTGGTCCAATTATAGCCCTAATAGAAATTAGTAAAAAATATAAACAATTAAGCACAAATCAGAGATGAAAACAAGTACAGAAAGGTAAGAAAATAAGGGAAAATAATGACTCATCAATGTGTCTTGAACAACCACTATCAAGGTACCATAGTGACTTTTTAGACTTGGGACCAACCTGCATCATAAACAAAAATATTTAGGTCCCCTAAAGTCACTTATTAGGGTCCTCACGGGTTAGAAACAGTTTTTCCTTTGGGAACCCATTTGTATTTCCCATTAGGAACACTAAAACGTTTAATATTGCATTTATTCACCGAATGACCTTTATGCATACAATAAAAACATGTAGGAGCATTTGTTTTTCTTGGAATATATGCATTATTATAAACTTTCTTTATAGGAACATTTGGTTTATTAAAGAAAATAGGATTTTCAAAAATCTTACTTGAATTAGATGATTCTCCTTTCACAAAAACAGTTTTGGTAGGTTTATGATTGTATCTGAAATTATAACCAAGTCCTGCTTTTTCATATAAACCTTTTTGTACTTTTAAAACATTGTTTAAATTTTTATTTCCCATTGTCATGTTTGAAAGAGATGTTTCAAGATAAGATACTTTGTTAGCAAGAACATTACAATTTTCACAAACAGGAATTTTTGTTTTACATTTGCAAGGAATTTTTTCTTTTTCTAAATCCTCTTTTAAAACCTTTTTCTCTTCTTCCAAATCAGCAATTTTCTTTTCAAGACTCTTATAGTCATTTTTTAATTTATTATGAAAAGAAGTAAGTTTTTCAGATTTTTCACATAAATCTAGAAATTCTTCAAGAAACTTATCATAATTATCTGGAAAACCAAATCACTTACCTTGCTCATGTGGATTCAGCGTCATCATCCGCCATAAGACAAATGTTTGCTTCTTCTTCCGAATCACTTGCACTTTCGGAACAACTAACTTCATTATCTTCCCAAGCAATGTACGCTTTCTTTTTCTTCTTGTCAAAAGGCTTTTTGTGTTTCTTGACCTTTTCGTCATCTTTCTTGATGTTGGGGCAATCCGACTTCAAGTGACCCCTTTTTCCACAACCATAGCATTTAAAGTTTTAAATAAAGACGGTAGTGTAAAAACCAAGAGGGGCGTGAATTGGATTTTTAATAAACTTTTTACCTTTAAAATAAATTTCCAGATTCTGAATTATTTTCAAAAACTAAGATGCGGATTTTCCTTAACCTTTGATTAGTGCAGCTTGAGTTGCAATCGTTAATATGATCCACAGTAAAAAGAGATAGGGAAAGAGAAAGAACACAGAGATTTGTACTGGTTCAGATTAAGTCAATCCTACGTCCAGTTCCCAATCACCACAAATCCGTGATGATCACCCCACTATCTTTAATTGAAATTACAAACACCAATTCATGCAATAACAAATAAAGATAAAGGAAAACACCTCCTTAGACACACTAAGGATGAAACACCTCCCCAGACACACTGAGGATGAAACCCACCTCTCTTGACACACAAGAGATGAACACACCTCCCTTATAACAGATCCAAGGGATGAATTTTCCCGTTTAGAAAAACAGTAAAAAGAATACACCTGATAATAGTGTTGGATAGAAAGCTTAAGCACAAAGATCACCACTTCCAAACACTTGATCAAACTTGAGAGAGCAAGAAAGCGGTTTTGAACAGCTAAGGCGCAAGAACACTTTGAATAAATTGTGTTTTATCAGATGTGTTTAACTTAAGACATTCTCTTTCATTTTATAATTCGAAAATGCTCCAAAGTTTCCATTCTTAGGTTGATTTAGCATTGAATTTGCAAAAAGGACTCATTTAATCGATTATCTAAAAAGCTTAATCGATTATATCATATTTAAAAACTGGAAAACTCATTTCGCTTGATATAATCGATTAGATTAAGGCCATAATCAATTATATTAACCCAGAATCAATATAATCGATTATCAAAAACACTTAATCGATTATTTAGTTCGTTAAACAATTTTAATTCAAATTTTAAGTGAAATAATCGATTATCTACGTATCATAATCGATTAAAAGCGTAGAAAAACATTTTTGCGAGAAAACACCTTGCTCTCATGTTTGGACAGGTCTTGAATGGGATTTATGACTTACTCTTTTTATCCATCACCCAAAACAGAACCTACTAAACTTGAAACTTCAGCTCTTGAGAAAATCTTCATCAATCTTCTCTCTTGAAAGCTTTAAACACTCTTTATGCCTTTCCTTTTCCATCTTGCAACCTCCCTTTGTGAGATGACACAAGTCTTTAATGTTGATTGGAGCACTTTAAATATTCATCATGAAAACTTTAAATCTTCATTAAATCTCTAGAGGAGTTCATTAACACTTGGTCTTGAAATATGCTAACAATCTCCCCCTTTTTGATGATGATAAAAAGAAACATAGAGACTTGTGATTGATATCCTGAAAATCTTGAAAATAATGTATGGATATCTCCATCATAAAGATTAGTCCAGAAAGGAAATAATATAGCATTTAATTTTCAATTTGAATTTTGAAAAAGAGATTTCAAGGACATTAATGACTGGAAATTATTTCTAAAAACTCCCCCTTAAACTTTGCTCTTAAATGTTTAAGATATATTAGGTAATTATTTGAAATATTTCCTAAGACTCCCCCTGAAATTATAATTGTCTTAAAAGCTAGAAATATGGACATATTATCAATCAAAACAAATATTTTTCTCCCCCTTTATTTTTTTCATTTTCAAAAAGATTACATATTCAGAGATTAATACAGCAGAAGCAATTTAATTACACAGAAAATATAGAGAGAAAAAAAAATAATTACAACAGTTAGAAAAAAATTAAGCTAAGGGAATTAGTGAACTTGTAGCCTATTCTGTTTCTTCACTATCCCCTGCATCTTCTTCTTCTTCCTCATCATCTACTACTGGTTGTTTTCCTCTGGAAGATCCAGTATTATCTTCTTCTGGAGAGACATCTTCAATCTCCAGCTTTCTTTCCACCCTGTAAACTCTCCTGTTAAGCCTTGAGAGCTTGGAGCAAATGTCATCATAATGAGTTACTTGAAGACTCATCATGTTGTCCATCCTGGAGAGAATATGTGCCTCCATTGATCCAGGTTGAGGTTGAGGTGGTGGTTCTTCATCTTCATCCATTGCAGCTTCCTCATCTCTTTGCCTGAACCTGTTTCCTTGTTCAATAAGGCCCATGTGCCTTAGAACATTCTTTCCTATTTTGTTGTTGCTTAGCAAAATTTGCTTGTTTTCTCCTTCAAGATCTACACCTTTATATTCTAAAATCTTGGATATAAACACAGCATAGGGTAAAGCAAAGGATAATAGCCTAGTGGCTTTAAACATATTATCTAAAATAATAGCAGACCAATCAATACTAACATTATTAAGAAAGCCATACATCAAGAGAATGTCTTCCTTAGTAAGTTGGGCATGATTGGTTCCTCTAGCAACAAGAATCCATACAATAACAGACTGTAACATACATTCATTTAATTTCACATTACCGACTTTATACAAGTTCTCCACTTGTAAGTTTGGATCCTTGCAGAATTTGCGAAACTCCACCAGCTTGTTGAAGTCTTCAAAACCATATGTGATGTTTATACCTCCTTGGGTGGATAGGCCAGCAACATTATGCCACACCTCTTCATCAAGGTGAATTCGAACTCCCTTCACCTTGGTATTGGGATTGGCTGTTCTTAAGGTCAGATTCATGTAGAAAACTCTAACTAAATCTGGATAATAAGCTCCTTCCAGCTCTACAAAAGTTTGCAAGCCACTTGCAACTAACAAATCCTGAAAAGTAAAGCCATGAGTTCTAAAAAATTGACAAGATAAATATTTTGGAGTTAGAATCTTCCTGTCTTTCCATTTATTCACGTAGCCAATCTACAGATCTTCATCAGAGATCCATCCAGCAGGAGTTGGTGGTCTTTGTTCTTGTTGTTGGGATGTCATGGGTGCCTTGCCTCTCCTCCTTGAGGGCATCTTTCTTCTCTTGAGATAAGAGTTTGGTAAAAATGATAACTCGTTGATGTTTTTGCCTCCCTTCAAGCTTGATCACTTGCTATCTCAACACCAAAGAGGCTTTTTGAAAGTGGAACCAACCTACAACACAAACAAGAAAAATCCTGGTTCCCTAAAATCACTTATTAGGGTCCTTATGGGTTAGAAACAATTTTTTCTTTGGGAACCAATTTGTATTTCCCATTAGGAACACTAAAACGTTTAATATTGCACTTATTAACCGAATGACCTTTATGCATACAATAAAAACATGTAGGAACATTTGTTCTTCTTGAGAAATATGCATTTTTATAAACTTTCTTTGTAGAAACATTTGTTTTGGTAAAGAAGTTTATATTTTCAAAATCTTTATTTGAATTTGACGATTCTCCTTTCACAAAAACAGTTTTGGTAGGTTTATGATTATATTTCAAATTATATCCAAGTCCTGCTTTTTCATATAAACCTTTTTGCACTTTCAAAAAATTGTTTAAATTTTTATTACCCATTGTAATATTTGAAAGAGATGTTTCAAGATAAGATACTTTATTAGCAAAAACTTTGCATTCTTCGCAAATAGGAATTTTTTATTTGCATTTACAAGGAATTTTTTCCTTTTCCAAATTATCTTTCAAAACCTTTTTCTCTTCTTCTAAATCAATAATTTTCTTTTCAAGATTCTTATAATCATTTTTTAATTTATTATGAACCGAAGTAAACTTTTCAGATTTTTCACAAAGACTAAAAAATTCTTCAAGCAATTCATCATAATTATTTGGGTGATCAGAATCACTTACCTCACTGCACGTAGATTCAACATCATCCGCTATGAGACAAATATTAGCTTCCTCTTTTGATTCACTTGAACTTTCAGAAGAACTTACTTCATTGTCATACCAAGCAATATATGCTTTCTTCTTCTTTTTGAAGAATTTCTTTCCTTTCTTTTCCTTTTCTTCAGATTTCTTGGAATTTGGACAATTTGCTCTCATGTGTCCCTTTTTGCCACAACCATAACATTTATAATTATCGTTAGAATTTGAATTTTCAAATTTCTTACCTTTCTTATGGTTGCCTTTCTTCTTGATGAACTTCTTGTATTTCTTTACAAATTTATTAAGACCATTGTCTTCTGAATCATCAGTATCACTACTCTCCTCTTTGTCGGATTCGGCTTTAAGAGCAACACCTTTCCTCTTCACGTCTTCCTCTTCTCCTTTGAAACGTCCAAGCTCAATTTCGTGTTCTCTAAGCTTTCCAAAGAGAGTTGTCATGTTCATGCTTGTGAGATTCTTGGATTTCGTGATAGCCGTCACCTTGGGTTGCCATGTCCTGTCCAAAGATTTTAAAATTTTCACATTTAATTCCTCAATGTCAAACTTCTTACCTAACGCCTTGAGGTGATTTACAATTTGAGTAAATCTCTTTTGAACATCATAGATGGTTTCCCCTTTACTCATTCGGAACATCTCGTATTCTTGGATCAAGGTATTTTTCCTTGATCTCTTGACATCCTCCGTTCCTTCATGTGTGACTTCTAGAGTGTCCCACATCTCCTTTGCTGTAGTGCAATCAGACAACCTGTAAAACTCATCAACAGTTAAGGCAGATGATATCATATTACCCGCCCTTATGTCGCACTGATATTCATTGTATTCATCCTTGGTCCAACTTGCTCTCACTTTGGGTACCTGCACTTCATTAACAACAGTCATAGGAATATATGGACCATTTACAATTGCATCCTGAACGCCTTGATCATTAGACCTAAGAAAAATCTCCATCCTCTTTTTCCAAAAAGGATAGTTTTCATCTGTAAAGAGTGGTGGTCTATGAATAGATGCACCTTCAGCATAAGATTGATTTTTGACTGCCATAAGGATCTTGTTTTTGAGTAATTTTAAAAAAAAACCAGCTATGATACCAATTGTTAAATAAAGACGGCAGTGTAAAAACCAAGAGGGGGGGTGAATTGGATTTTTAATAAACTTTTTACCTTTAAAATAAATTTCCAGATTCTGAATTATTTTCAAAAACTAGGATGCGGATTTTCCTTAACCTTTTATTACTGCAGCTTGAGTTGCAATCATTAGTATGATCCACAATAAAAAGAGATAGGGAAAGAGAAAGAACACAGAGATTTATATTGGTTCGGATTAAGCCAATTCTACGTGCAGTTCCCAATCACCACAAATGCGTGATGATCACCCCACTATCTTTAATTGAAATTACAAACACCAATTCATGCAATAACAAATAAAGATAAAGGAAAACACCTCCCCAGACACACTGAGGATGAAACCCACCTCTCTTGACACACAAGAGATGAACACACCTCCCTTATAACAGATCCAAGGGATGAATTTTCCCGTTTAGAAAAACAGTAAAAAGAATACACCTGATAATAGTGTTGGATAGAAAGCTTAAGCACAAAGATCACCACTTCCAAACACTTGATCAAACTTGAGAGAGCAAGAAAGCGGTTTTGAACAGCTAAGGCGCAAGAACACTTTGAATAAATTGTGTTTTATCAGATGTGTTTAACTTAAGACATTCTCTTTCATTTTATAATTCAAAAATGCTCCAAAGTTTCCATTCTTAGGTTGATTTAGCATTGAATTTGCAAAAACGACTCATTTAATCGATTATCTAAAAAGCTTAATCGATTATATCATATTTAAAAATTGGAAAACTCATTTCGCCTGATATAATCGATTAGATTAAGGCCATAATCGATTATATTAACCCAGAATCAATATAATCGATTAGCAAAAACACTTAATCCATTATTTAGTTCGTTAAATAATTTTAATTCAAATTTTAAGTGAAATAATCGATTATCTACGTATCATAATCGATTAAAAGCGTAGAAAAACGTTTTTGCGGGAAAACACCTTGCTCTCATGTTTGGACAGGTCTTGAATGGGATTTATGACTTACTCTTTTTATCCATCACCCAAAACAGAACCTACTGAACTTGAAACTTCAGCTCTTGAGAAAATCTTCATCAATCTTCTCTCTTGAAAGCTTTAAACACTCTTTATGCCTTTCCTTTTCCATCTTGCAACCTCCCTTTGTGAGATGACACAAGTCTTTAATGTTGATTGGAGCACTTTAAATCTTCATCATCAAAACTTTAAATGTTCATTAAATCTCTAGAGGACTTCATTAACACTTGGTCTTGAAATATGCTAACATAAAGTTATCAAGAGAATTTAAATTTTCAGCTTTCTTACCTTTCTTGAAATTCCCTTTGTTTTTGTTCTTGATGAACTTCTTGTATTTCTTGACGAACAGGATGATGTCACTGCATTCAAGATTGTGATTTGAATCGCTACTCTCATCCTTGTAGGATTCCGCTTTAAGAGCAACACCTTTCCTCTTGACGTCTTCCTCTTCTCCTTTGAAACGTCCAAGCTCAATTTCGTGTTCTCTAAGCTTTCCAAAGAGAATTGTCATGTTCATGCTTGTGAGATTCTTCAATTCCGTGATAGCCGTCACTTTGGGTTGCCATATCCTGTCCAAAGATTTTAAAATTTTCACATTTAATTCCTCAGTGTAAAATTTCTTACCTAACGCCTTGAGGTGATTTACAATGTGAGTAAATCTTTTCTGAACGTCATAGATGGTTTCCCCTTTGCTCATCCGGAACATCTCATATTCTTGGATCAAGGTATTCTTCCTTGATCTCTTGACACAGAGTAGTGGTCTATGAATAGATGCACCTTCAGCAAAAGATTGATTTTTGCCTGCCATAAGGAACTTGTTTTTGAGTAATTTTCAAAAAACCAGCTCAGAGGCCAATTGCTAAATATAGACGGCAGTGTAAAAACCAAGAGGGGGGGTGAATTGGATTTTTAAGAAACTTTTTCCCTTTAAAATAAATTTCCAGATTTTAAATAATGTTTTAAAATCAGGATGCGGATTTTCCTTAACCTTAGATAGGCACAGTTTGAATTGCAATTGTTAATATGATCCACGATAAAAAGAGATAGGGAAAGAGAAAGAACGCAGATATTTATACTGGTTCGGATTAAGCCAATCCTACGTCCAGTTCCCAATCACCACAAATGCGTGATGATCACCCTACTATCTTTAATTGAAATTACAAACACCAATTCATGCAATAACAAATAAAGATAAAGGAAAACACCTCCTTAGACACACTAAGGATGAAACACCTCCCCAGACACACTGAGGATGATTCCCACCTCTCTTGACACACAAGAGATGAACACACCTCCCTTAGAACAGATCCAAGGGATGAATTTTCCCGTTTAAAAAATAGTAAAAAAGAATACACCTAATAATAGTGCTGGATAGAAAGCTTAAGCACAGAGATCACCACTTCCAAAGACTTTGATCAACCTTGAGAGAGCAAGAAAGCGGTTTTTGAAAAGCTAAGGCGCAAGAACACTTTGAATATTGTGTTTGATCAGATGTTATGAACCTAAGACATTCTCTTTCATTTTATAATTCAAAAATACATCAAAGTTTCCATTCTTAGGATGATTTAGCATTGAATTCGCAAAAACAACTCATTTAATCAATTATCTAAAAAGCTTAATCGATTATATCATAGTTAAAAACTAGAAAACTCATTTCGCCTGATATAATCGATTAGATTAAGGGCATAATTGATTATATTAACCCAGAATCAATATAATCGATTATCAAAAACACTTAATCGATTATTTAGTTCGTTAAACAATTTTGATTCAAATTTTAAGTGAAATAATTGATTAGACTACGTATCATAATCGATTAAAAGCGTAGAAAATTTTTTTTGCGAGAAAACAACTTGCTCTCAGCTTTAGGAAGGTCTTGAATGGGATTTATGACTTACTCTTTTCATCCATCACCCAAAACAGAACCTACTAAACTTGAAACTTCATCTCTTGAGAAAATCTTCATCAATCTTCTCTCTTGAAAGCTTTAAACACTCTTTATGTCTTTTCGTTTCCATCTAGCAACCTTCCTTTGTGAGATGACACAAGTCTTTAATGTTGATTAGAGCACTTTAAATCTTCATCATCAAAACTTTAAATCTTCATGAAATATCTAGAGGACTTCATTAACACTTGGTCTTGAAATATGCTAACACATCTCTTTGACAACTACTATCTCAGGAAAATGGGTCTGTCAAAGGTCAATGATGAGTGGATTTTTGAAGCTGGATCCTCCTCTTCTGCACCAAGATCATCAATCAATGATGGCACTTCATCAGGGAATCCACAAGACTTTTCTGCATACCAGATGGTTCCCTATACAGCACCTCCTGCATACCAAGGCATTCCAATGTCTGAATTTGAAAGGATGTAAATTTCACGACTAAATGTTCTTGCTTCTATGCAGAGAAATACCCATGAAACCATGGTTGCTAGGTTCTCCAATATTGATTATGAAATTGAGCCTATACAGCAACAACTTTCTGAACTTCAAGTTTCAGTGGAGAGCTTCGAAGGCACCTCTGCACCTAACACAGCTGCCATGGAAGAGGATGCTGCTGATGAAGATGATGATGATGAGGATGATGAGGATGAAGATGATGATGAAGCTTAATCACTGCTGTTTCTGCCTTTAATATTTTCGCTATTATTTTGTTGCTTTCTGAACAATTATTTGGGTCTGTAATATAACTTGCACTCATGTTTTCTGCATTATATAATCTACTTATATAACCTGTTATATCTGCACCTATTTGCTAATGTCAAAGGGGGAGATAATCTTCCATCTATTCTCTTTGATTTTCACAGGTTTTGCAGGTTGCCATCATCAAATAGGGGGAGTTTGTTGATGATTTTGATTTGATGATGTTGCTGAATATTTGATGATTGATTGATGATTATGCAGCTTAGAAAATATGTTAGATTATTTGTTAATAGTTAGCTAATTGTGATATAATAGCCTGCTGTTTTTATTAATCGTCAATTAGTCAACTAATTCTGCTATATTAGTCGACTATTTTCATTAATATGACAGGATTGTGATTTTAATGAAAATAGCTAACTGTTTTGCTATTTAGTCGACTATTTTGCTCCAGGCCTCCCTTTATGCAGAAAACAGCAAAGTGCGACTTGAATCTATTCCTTGGTCTATAAATACAAGTCTCAAGGAAGACTCAAAGCACGAGAGAATACTGAAAGAATAGCCAAAGATCAGAGAAGAAAGGATCAAGAAAAGTCTGCAGAGAATTCTTTTAAAGTTTCAGTTTTTCAAGAGAGTCTTTATTCACATTTTTCTATATTGATTTTGATCTCTGTGTTCAAATTTTTCAGTGGGGTTGCGAACCCTGTTTCTTGTGATTGGGGTGATCACATAGACTCGGTGTGAGTTTGGGTTTAAAGATCAATTTCTATAGGGTTTAGAATTGGATCTTTTTTATTCTTGTAGTCTTTAGAAAAAGTTTTTTGTAAAGACTTGATAATTTTTAGTTATTAGAGATCTGTTAGAGTTACAGATCGGTAACTGGATGTAGCTCTTGAAAAAGAGTGAACCAGTATAATTCCTGGTGTTTTCTTTCTCATCTTTCATCATCTTTAATATCTGTCTATTGAACTAATCGACTAATTCACTGTAAACAGTCAACTATTTTGCTCTAAACTGCATCAGAAAATTTCTGAAACTTAATAGTTTTGAAATAAATTCATATATCAATTCAACCCCCCCTTCTTGATATATTTCTGCGCCTAACAGGATCACTTGCACCGGGGTCACTTACACCTTTCGTAGCATATTACGAAGATGGCCATGTTACCAAGATGCTTGAAAGAATCCGGAAGGCTTGTGGAAAGATTGTGTACCTGGATAAGAGTTCAAGATTTGGAGATGGTAAAGGTGGAATTAGTTATCGACAATGGTTAACCGAAAGTGTTAAGCAAATAAAATTGTCATTTTCCCCTTATGCAACAAATAATGAGTTTCCAAAAGATCTAGAAATAGAAGAGGTGAGGCAATTAAAAGCTGAGTTAGAGAAGATGAAGGAAAAGAATGAAGAGATGGAAAAAGAACTTGAAAGGGTTCATCACGCCTACATGGATATCCGAAGAGAGAATGTGGAGAAGACATGAGCATATGATGAAATTCGTAGGATCCAGAAGTCTGAAAGAGATTACACTACCCGAATCAAGCAAGACCTTGCCGCAACAAACACTGAATTTGCCATGAGAGCACAAGAGAGAGACACAGCATTGACAGCCGAAAGCCATTGGAAGCATCTATATGAGGAAGTCAAAAGGGATAAACGGGAAGCCTTGAGAAGGTTGTGTTCCATGCAAGTCAAAATTGGCAGTTTAGAACAAGAAATGAAAGATGTGGCCGCAACATGCGAGTTAGAGATTAACAAGGAATGATGGCAATTAATGGATGCTGAAGAGAGACGTCAAATTATAGTAACGCAAATGGAGAGTTATATTGCAAAAAAAGAAGATATGACAAAACGCTGGGAAGAATGTTTCTCACAATTAGCTGCTTTAGCAAATGGGGCAATTGAGGATGTTCCTAGAATGTTGTCTGATGCTGATGGGATGGTGCAAGTCTTTGATCCACCCAAGGAGATTAAAACATTTATCAATCATTGCAAGTGGTTGGTTGGAGAAATGAAGAATTTGGTCGCTGGGTCTAGGAATTCCTAATTGTATTTGTTGTTTATGCGCTATTGTTAGAAAGACATATTGAACTCTAACTCATTTTATATTGGGTGAAGTTGTTAATGAAAATCTGTTTGACTTTGGCCTCATGTTAATTTCCCACGTTGATATGATCAAATAGTACACTACTACTCGTTTGGCTCCATAACTTCCCGCTATTTTTTTATTTTATTTTTTTTTGGTCATTCATTTTCTCGCATTCTTTTTCTTTTTTTCCTTTCTCTTTTTCTCAGTATCTAATGCATGTTAATAAAATAATAGAAGAAATTAAGCATAAATATAACGGCAAAACCACCACGACACCCTTATAGGACTCGTGCCAATAAGAAAGTCATGGAAGAGTGGGAAGAAGTACAAGAGGCAATGAAAGCGGACATCTCCCAGCTAAAAGACCAAATGAGCCAGATTCTGGAAACGATAAAAACCTTGAAGACCATTGGAGAAACTCCTACTATTGGAAACAAAGAAGGAACCTCTTCCTACCACTTGGGCTTCTACACGGGGATGGACCCTAATGCATATACATCTCATCAAGACACTAAAACACAACCCTTTCCCCCATATGGTCTGCCTCCAGGATATACTCCACCAACTGAAGAATACCCTGAGGGGGATCTAGTTATACTCACTGCAAATCACGCGAGCAACTGATGTATTTCATTTTACTCTTTATTTTTTTATCTAAGAACACTTTCTAAGCCATTTGTTCTATTCTCAAACCATGCATTTTTCACGTTTTCATAAAAACAATGACATAATTTAAGTTTAGTAAATTTATTGCATTTTACATATTTGTAACATCAAAACATACATTCATATTGCATATATCTTTTTTTTTCTTCTGTGGTTGAGACTTTTCTTTTAGGAGAAAAAGAACTTGAAGTTATTTTGAGATGAGCCCAATGTGCTTTGGTGGAGAAAACTTTTTTAATCTTCCAAATTAAATTCTTCGCAGCCCATTTATCATGAAACCAACAGGAGGTGCAACTTAGGTGCATTCAATGTGGCCTAATTCAATGTGTGGGCCAACTTCATTTGAAAATTTGAAATTCGTGCATAATCAACTCTCCATTTTCATAATTCCCTTCTTACAAATCCAAATCCGCAATCAAATCGAAACATTAAATTTATTCTGAAGGAGCAATTATTTCTATTATTGGCAGAGGATGTCCCAATCAGCAAAATCAAATCCAGGAAGAAATATTTGACTTAAATTGTAATTAATTTTCAGATTTTTATTTGTAATAAGACCTTGGCTAATTCCCTATAAATAGGAGATTTAGATGCAAGATAAAACACACTTCACCAGAGCAATAGTCTCTCTTTTTCCTCTCTCTATTTTTCTCCATTATAGTTTTGTTGTTAGTTTGGATGAAGTTGCAGAAAGTTTTAGGAGCTCCTGCTACAATTTCCTCGTTTTGTTTTCTTTCATTTTAATTTATTTAATGTTATTATTTCATATTTTAGCCTTCATTTTATTTAATTCTTTTTAATAATTTAAATTTTGTACGCTCTACTTTCTCACATTCACATTCACACCCTCACACTTATCCATTTAATCTTCACACTCTAGTAATTTAATTAGCATTTTACTTTCAATTTAAATTCAGTATTTTATAATTCCAGCCTACATTCATCTAGTTTCATTTTCAATTTAATTGGTTTTAAATTCTAATTTAATCATGGAGGCTAGTATATCAAGTGCTTATTCATTTTAAATTTTAATTGTTAATTGAATACATTTTTCATTTAATTGTTAATTATTTATTTATTTTAATTATAATTTGAATTAGCATCAATATTTCATTGTAATTATTGCTTTGCCTTAAAATCTATGATTTAATTGTTAATTGTTTATTTATTTTTATTTAAATTTGAATTAGCATAAGAATTTCATTCCAATTATTGCTTTGCCTTTAAATTTCTCTTTTAATTTATTTATTTTAATCATATAAGCATTTATAAACATTGATCTCATTATTAAATTCTTAGCATTTTAATTTAGTTCTGCATGCATTAGTTTTCCGTATTTAAATAATTTAATTTTCATATTTGTTTTTAATTTAAGTTTCCCTTAATTATTTTATTTATAACTTTTTTTTACTATGTGTTTTTAATTTTAGTTTTCATTAATTATTTATTTACAATTATTACTCAGCATTGTTAATTTTATCAATTCGACAAAACCCCCTTTATTATTATTATTATTATTGTTGTTGTTTATTTTAACTTTTCTTTGGAGAATGATGTTTTACAATGGTTACACTCCTACAATTGTGTCCTTGTGAGATTTGACACGGGTTAAGTATATTACATTAGTTAACTTGTTTT
This sequence comes from Lablab purpureus, assembly GCA_030347555.1. Taxonomy (NCBI): domain Eukaryota; kingdom Viridiplantae; phylum Streptophyta; class Magnoliopsida; order Fabales; family Fabaceae; genus Lablab; species Lablab purpureus. Next base: position 16,098,476 of record CM059258.1, on the reverse strand, counting down.
CTTTGATCAGATATTGTGCGACCAAAATTTTGTTTACCATGGTGGTCGGAGAAATTGAACTCCCAGTGCAGATAGCCCCATGCGTTTTTCAAATAGTGTTTCAAGTAATGGATATCATGCCTGCTTATAGTTGCTTGTTAGGTCGTCCCTGGATTTATTCTGCGGGGGTGGTCCCTTCCACTCTACACCAGAAGTTGAAAATTGTGATGGGGGATAAGTTGATCATAGTATCTGGGGAAGAAGATTTGATAGTGAGTGGACCATCATCCACCCGTTACATTGATGTTGCCAAGTAGGCGTTGGAAACTTCTTCCCAAGCCTTAAAAATTGTTGACATTGCTTATGTTGAATCAATCCCGATAGAACCACATTTATCATGTGCATCTTTAATGATGGCTAAGATTATGTTGAAAGGAGGATATGAGCACGGATATGGCTTAGGAAGAAATGGTGAAGGTTCTATGTCTTTGTTGGAAATCTCTGATAACAAAGGTAGGTATGGCCTGGGATATAAGCCCACTCGAGAAGATAAAAAGAGGATCATGGAAGAGAAAAGGGAGAAAAATTTAGCTCGTGTAGAGAGACGTGAGCCAAGGGAGGAAGGATTCCCATTTGTGACGTCAAACAGAATTTCCGAAGTGCTGGATGTGTGAATACTAACGAAGTGGCAGTTGCAGAAGAAGATTCAAATGAAGGAGATCCAAGTTTGGTGCATCCATGTTCTTCAAATGTGGAACTCAATAATTGGAAAGTCATTGAACTACCCATGGTGTTTAATAACTGATCGGTGTCGTACTCGGTCAAATAAAAAAAAAACAATTAAATGTAGTACTAGAAGAAGTGACTCCTAGGTCGTCTCTCTCAAGGACCAATTTTCACTGTCAAAAGATTAAATCATGCAATAGGGGGGTTTTGAACTGATAACAGTTAATTAAAATAAAGCAGATAAATAACAAATTAATTTCAGTAATTAAAATAGGCAAGACTCTTGAACACAATGCATCTCTGACATCCTTGGCTCACAACAGATTATCAGTCCGTTTAATCCTTGTTCCGTCTAGATTAACCAACTAAGCGAAAGTTAACCCAAGACTTCCCTACACGAATTAAGCAAACGTGAACCTTGTAAGGTCTCCCTCCGAGGGATTAAGCATCCTCCAGAATAGAGACTTCACAATGGAGAATCAAACGTACGAAACCATAAAACGCACAAAAACCTCAATCAGTGAGTGCAGTATGCCCAAGAGCCCTACCCTGGGGTTTTAGTCTTCCATAAATTCAGAAAACGTAGAAAACGTAAACGTAAAATAGAAAACGTAAAATAGAAAACGTAAAACGAAATTGAAAGCAGAAACGAAATTGGAAACGTAAAACGAAATTAAAAGCAGAAACGAAGTTGGAAGCAGAAAACGAAATTGAAAGCAGAAAACGGAATTGATAAACGAAATTGATAAACGAAATTGATAAACGAAATTGAAATAGAAAACGGGAAACTGGAACAGTAGCCAAAACATAAACCCTAAAAATATCTGTTGCTGCCGCCACAAGGCAAAACGTAAAAGAAACCCTAATTCCTACTACTGTTGCCGTCTTTCTCCGTGCTGTATCTGTGTGTCTGTGTATCTCCTCCGCTCTCCCTCAGCTGCCCTATTTATAGCTGCATTGCATAGGCACGAAACCCTAGATCCATTGGGCCCAAAATCCGCAGAAACAATTCTGGTCCAAGTTATGACGTGGCAGCTCCTCTTGAAGTCCATGAATTAATTCCAAGCCCAAAATAATTTTAAACTGCCCTGAAAAAAAATTGGAATAATTAAACTTAAAAATCCAAATTAATTAAAATATGAATTTTTGTTCCAAATATAGCCCTAATAGAAATTAGTACAAAATATAAACAATTAAGCACAAATTAGAGATGAAAACAAGTACAGAAAGGTAAGAAAATAAGGGAAAATAATGACTCATCAATAACGATGAAATGTAATAGTTTTTTATTATGACATTTGTTTTTAATACATTTATTGCTCTGCCCAAGGCATTAGGATTTCGTTTGTATGGGTTAAATTTTTGTTTTAATATCGACATTAATAAATGCATTTCATCGTTTCATCCATTTTTCATCTTCTCCCTCCATTTATTCATAATCAGATCAAATAGTGAATCCTGTGAAAATGACACTGTCAACGTTCAATATCATGACTTCACACATCCTATTGATAATACAGAAGATGATTATGAAGAGAGTTGGGATCCTTCCCCTGAGTTATTAAAGTTAGTGGAACAGGAAAATAGGGAAATAAAACCACATCAAGAGGAAACAGAGACAATTAATCTGGGGAATGAAAATGAGCAAAAAGAAGTTAAGATAGGCACTAATGTAACAAAGGAAACACGAAATAAGTTGATTCCTTTATTGCAAGAGTTTAAGGATGTTTTCGCTTGGTCCTACCAAGATATACCTGGGCTAGATCCTGCTATAGTGCAACACAAACTTCCGTTAAAACCTGAATGTCCCCCAGTCGGAAAAAAATTGAGAAGAATGAAACTTGAGATGTCCCTAAAGAACAAAGAGGAAGTGAAAAAACAATTTGATGTTGGTTTCTTAGCAATAGAAAAATATCCTGAATGGGTAGCTAATGTAGTCCCAGTCCCAAAGAAGGATGGAAAAGTCCGGATGTGTGTGGATTATCAAGATTTGAATCGGGCTAGCCCCAAAGATAATTTCCCTTTACCACATATTGACACTTTGGTTGACAACACCGCACAATTTTCGCTTTTCTCCTTTATGGACGGCTTCTTTTGCTACAATCAAATTAAAATGGCACCCGAAGACATGTAGAAAACCACATTTGTCACATTGTGGGGAACATTTTGTTATAAGGTGATGCCATTCGGATTAAAGAATGCAGGAGCAACTTATCAAAGAGCCATGGTGACTTTATTTCATGATATGATGCACAAGGAGATTGAAGTTTATGTGGACGATATGATTGCCAAATCTAAGACAGAGGATGAACATATTGTTAATCTACGGATGTTATTTGAGAGGTTAAGGAAGTTTAAGGTTAGACTAAACCCCGCTAAATGCACTTTTGGCGTGAAATCTGGAAAATTGTTAGGGTTTGTAGTCAGCCAAAAAGGAATAGAAGTTGATCCCGATAAGGTACGAGCAATTCTAGAAATGCCAGCACCGTGCACAAAAGAAGAAATTCGTGGTTTCTTGGGTAGATTAAACTACATTGCTAGAATTATCTCCCAATTACCTGCCACATGTGAGCCAATATTCAAACTGTTGCACAAGAATCATGTCATGGAATGGAATGAAGATTGTCAAATAGCATTTGAGAAGATCAAAAAGTATTTACGAGAGCCTCCTATACTACTCCCACCAATATTAGGGAAACCCCTTATACTATATTTGACAGTATTGGATGAATCAATGGGTTGTGTTTTGGGTCAACATGATGAAACGGGTAAAAAGGAGCATGCTATTTATTACTTAAGTAAGAAATTCACAAGTTGTGAGCAAAGATATTCTTTGTTAGAGAGAACTTGTTGTGCATTAGCATGGGCGTCTCACCAACTAAGACAATATATGTTGAGTCACACCACTTGGTTGGTATCTAAAATGGACCCAATCAAGTATATTTTTTAGAAGCCAGCTCTTACTAGTGGAATAGCTCGATGGCAGATGTAACGACCCAAGAAATCGCTACTATTATCATACTTAGTATGCAAATATAACTTGTATTAACTGATAATAAAACACATATTATATATATAATATTTGTATTCAATACAAAAGAAAATCTCTACTAGGACAAAATTCTTTTATGAGGCGTAAAAAACATATAAAAACATATGCACATAACTGCTACTTCATCTTCCAATCTAGTCCTGGGACTCAGAAGCATCCCTCTCACCTATTAAAATATTTGCTCCCGTGTAGTAAAACACGATCATCGCAGGCCAAACAATCGGCAATTGCACGGTAAGCTAATAATTCAAAAATATAACAACACAAAATAATAGTATCATGTAATATTCATCATCACATCATTCTCATGCACATTTATCATATAACATACTTAAATGCTTTAAAATTTAATGCATCTTTAATAATTCAAAAGTAACAACACAAATAATATTATCCTGTAATACACATAAACACAACATTCTTATGCACATTCAAAATGTTCTAAAAAGAAAACATCTTCTGGAAAACATGGCTACTATACCCGAACTCAGAGACTAACACCTGTGGGTCACATTGTTGTCGGCTACTGTACCGACACAATAACACTCTGACGATCCTACCCATAGGGTAGGACTACTGTCAACCCTACTCTGGCCCTAGCCTACCTCAATGTAGCCTCAGAGCAGGTCTTCAGCATCCCCCCACCGGCTCCTCACCACCTGGCATCTTAGTCTACGTGACCGGGACTACCAGCGGAACCTGGGATCTCATTGAATCCGCTCTAGCATAGCTCACCACCTAAAATGCAAGTTGTACCTCCCCGGCTACCAAACATCTCATTAACACACATCAGTAGATTATGGGCACCAACCCCAGGCTCTACTCGGCCTCACATAAAGTTGTACCTCCCCGGGTACCAAACATCTCCTCAACACATATCGGTAGATTATGGGCACCAACCCTTGGCTCTACTCGACCTCACACAAAAACATCATAGGTCATAGATAACCAATCAATTTTTCTCAATTTTATTTAGAGATAATAATCTAAATTTATAAACAAGAATAAGATCGAGACCAAAACCCTCCAGGGAAAGAAACTTTCGTTTCTACCCCTCAAACAAATTTTTCATTCCACTAATTGTCAACAAACATCCAAATATCAACTTAAACATCATAAACAATACAAAAACAAGGTTTTTCACACATTACACTCAATACGACAATAATATACAAAACATACTAATTATATATATATATAACATTAATTTTCTTAATATCAATTTATATATTTTTGAACATTAACTTCCCTAATCTGGATTTTTGTTTGTTCCTTGCTCAGATGGAAAAATTGCAATCCTAATCCTTAGCTCATCTTTTATCTCAAAATCCTGGATAACATCTCCCCATAAAGAGAATTCATTGAGAAAAATCTTCTAAAACCATAAACTTTCCAAAAGAAAATTCTTAAGAATAAACAGACCTAGACTTACCCGTTCAAAAAACTGATTGGGAAGAATTCCTCCTTACACTATTAGCCTCCTATTGCTTCTTTTGGATCTAGAGACCATTAGGGTTTCAGTATCTAAACCTTAGAGAGAGTGTAGAGAGAATAGAGAGAATGGAGGTAGAGAGAATAGAGGTATGTGAAACAAACTACCCAACAAAACAAGTCTTTTGTTTTTATATATTGTATTATCTTTATAATCTGATATCTTTATAATATAATATATAATATCTTTATAATCTAATATCTATATAATCAAATATTTCTATATAATGTAATATCTTTATAACTGAATATTTTTATAATATAATATCTTTATGATCTAATATCTTTATAACTAAAATATCTTTATAATCTAATATTTTTATAATTGAATATCTTTATAATATAATATCTTTATGATCTAATATTTTTATAACTGAATATCTTTATAATATAATATCTTTATGATCTAATATTTTTATAACCAAATATCTTTATAATCTAATATTTTTATAATCTAAAATATTGGATTGTTACAGCAGATGTTATTGTCAGAATATGACATCTTGTATGTCACCCAAAAAGCTATCAAAGGCAGTGCTTTAGCAGAATACCTGGCTCACCAACTCATCAATGATTATCAACCCATGCAACCTGAGTTTCCTAATGAAGATATTTTAGCTCTCTTTGATGAAAGCAAAATTGGTTCAGATAAGAACAAATGGACGTTATTCTTTGATGGGGCCTCAAATGCATTAGGACATGGAATTGGGGAAGTACTCATATCTCCAAAAAACCAATATATTCCAATGACAGCGAGGTTGTGTTTTAGTTGTACTAATAATGTTGCAGAATATGAAGCCTGTGCTATGGGCGTTCAAGCAACAATTGAATCGAAAGCAAAAAATTTAGAAGTATATGGTGATTCAGCATTGGTCATCCACCAATTAAGAGGAGAATGGGAAACAAGGGATCAAAAATTGATCCCTTATTAGACCTACATCAAAGGATTGATGGACTATTTTGATACAATTATATTTCACCATATTCTTAGAGAGGATAATCAGTTGGCTGATGCTTTAGCCACCTTGTCATCGATGTTTGAACTAAATCAAGACGAAAAGCTACCATTGATAAGAATGGAGAGTCATGAACAACCTGCTTATTGCCTTTTAATTGAGGAGGAGTCAGATGGGAAACCTTGGTATTTTGATATTCCTAAAAGATCGAGAATATCCCGAAATAGTCTCTAAAAATGATAAGAGGACATTAAGAAGACTAGCCTCAAGTTTCCTACTAAACGAAGATGTTCTTTATAAGAGAAATCACGATATAGTACTCCTCAAATGCGTTGATGCAAAAGAGGCAGAACAAATATTAAGGGAAGTTCACGAGGGGTCTTTTGGAACTCATATTAATGGGCATGCCATGGCAAGAAAGATTTTGAGGGCCGGTAACTTCTGGTTAACAATGGAAAATGATTCTTGCATCCATGTGCGAAGATGTCACAAGTGTCAGGCATATGCTGATAACATCAATATGCCACCTACACAATTGAATGTTTTGACAGCACAATAGCCTTTCTCAATGTGGGGAATAGACGTTATTGGGGCTATAGAGCCAAAAGCCTCAAACAGACTTCGCTTCATCTTAGTCGCAATTGATTATTTTACCAAGTGAGTTGAGGCTGCTTCATACGCCAAAGTGACAAGGAGTGTGGTGATAAAATTCATAAAAAAGGAGCTTATTTGTAGGTATGGACTACCTAGCAAGATTATTACAGATAATGCCACCAATTTGAATAATAAAATGATGAATGAGTTGTGCGAAAACTTCAAGATCCAACATCATAATTCTTCCCCTTATCGTCCGAAGATGAATGGGGCAGTTGAGGTAGCTAATAAGAAAATCATACAGAAGATGGTGGTGACATATAAGGATTGGCATGAAATGCTTCCTTTTGCTCTACATGGATACCGCACTTCAGTTCGAACATCAACAAGGGCAACCCCATTTTCATTAGTATATGGAATGGAGGCAGTGCTTCCCTTCAAAGTGGAAATTCCTTCTCTAAGAGTTTTCATGGAAACCAAACTAGAAGAAGCAGAATGGGTTCAAGCCCGATTTGATCAGCTCAATCTTATTGATGGGAAGATGCTAAATGCAATATGTCAGGGCCAGCTATATCAAAGAAGGATGAAAAAAGCATTTGAGAAAAAAGTTCGTCCTCGAGAATTCCACGAGGGTGATTTGGTGTTGAAGAAAATTTTGCCTATACAAAAGGATCATAGAGGGAAATGGACTCCAAACTATGAAGGGCCATATGTGGTGAAGAAATCTTTTTCCGGGGGAGCCCTAATTCTCACAAAAATGGATGGCGAAGACTTACCTCTTCCAGTCAATTCGGATGTAATGAAGAAGTATTATGCTTGAGGCAATCTCATAGCAACCAACCTTTTTGCGAAAGGATATTGACATTGTTTATTTTACAAAAATACTAGAATTTGCTTTATTTTGATGGATTTTTACACTTCTTTTTATCAAACCATTGTATATTATCATAAAGTAAACCCGAGTTTTCCAGTACCTTTCTGTTTACATTCTAGGTGATACTAATACTTGAAATGTATGTTCATCAATTAAGACCATGGGGTTAGTTCATGGAATAAGTAAGTTCCATGAAATCTTGGTTAAGCTGAGTTCTAAAGGGTGTCGCAAAATAAATAAATACAAAAAAAGATTGTCTATTGAGTTGATTGTTCTTCTTAACAAATCATCAAATTCATGATGTTCAAAACACAATAAAAAGAGGAAATAAAATAGAGAATAATGCCTTGGAATGTCATCTCTCTTCTTGGTATAATGTTTTTATAGAGGTCCATAAAGTAATATCTTCTTTGAAGCATTCTTATGCATATCACTTAGAATCTTCTATCCTCTCCCCTTCTTGAAAAGCGAAAGAATTTTCCTTAGAAAATATTATCGTAGCCAGAAATAAGAAAAAGAACCTCATACTAGGGCCTATTTATCCTGTCTGAGTATTGATTTATGATTCCCTAAAAAATATTTTAGGCCTATAACAATACATTTTGAAAATAAGAAAGTTCGCTAGACTAAAAACCTGTAAGGGTTGTCTAGGAAAAATAAGGACAAGAAAGTGGTATGTACTAAAGCCATCAATTTTTTTTTCTTAGGATTAATCTTTGTGAAAAAAGGCAATCATGATTTGAGATGATGCGTGGCCATCTTTCTTTATCCAATAAAATATGTATCCGTTGTTACCCCTTTGAGCCAAAAAATAATACTTTTTCTTTCAAGTTACCCTCAAAGCAAGGATTATGTCCACATCAAAAGCTAACACATGGTTGACATCTCGTGCATCTGAAAAAGAAAAAAGAAAAGAAAGAGACATCATAAGAAAATCACAAAGTGATGACAAATCAAATAGTATAATAAAAGAAGAGAAGAAAATAAATGTTGATGAAAAGAAAGTGTTGGGTGCACTACTTGATAATCCTGTTACAAATAATCCATAAACACTTATTTGAGCTTTCATATCCTTTCTTTCATAACCTTTTTAACCCCCAGCCACATTACAAGCCTAATAAAGTCCACATTGATTGAAAAATGGTTGTTCTGATTTTCATAAATCTTAATTATAAAATAAAATTACTTGACTACTAGTATGTTCCTAAAACTCAAATGAATGAGAATATGTTTAGAATGCCCCAAATGGTGGGGAACACCATCATAACAATAAGTCAAATAAACGAAAATCACACTGGGGCAATCCTTATTTTTGTCTACTCACACCTTAACCTTAAATTTCACCAATAGGAGTCAAAATTGTGGCAAATTTGTTGGTTTCATCCCTAGGGCCTACTTTGCATCCAACCTGTTAGGTTGTATTAAAGACTATCTCTTTACACATTGTAAGTCACACAAACTTCTTTCAAACCATTCCACTCATATCCTTGTGTTCATAATAGTTTGATTCAATTTTGAATTTACTCCACATTGAGCTTGAGTCTGTCCAACTACTCTTGTTTCCAAACAAGTTTATTCGAGCATGCATTAAGAAATGCTTTTGAAGAAAGTGTTACGTATATGACACCTCAATTATTGCATTAGACCATAAGAATCATGACATTTCTTGATTTTATTCTCTAGAAGAATCAAATGCCATAAATGATGATTCATCAAGAATGAAAAAAAAGAAAATGACGAACTTATATGAATTTGATGATGACAAGGAGAACAACCGATTCAAAATACATGTCTTTGTGTATAAAAAGCATAAGCCAAAGAAATATATAGAACAAAAATTTGTCTTTTTGTTCTATCTCTTGCACCCATGAATCTTCATGTCTCATTGACATTTACATCTGCATATCAAGCCCAGCTTATGACTGGCACAAACATATCAAGCCCAGCTTATGATTGGCATTGCATATCAAGCCCAGCTTACGACTGGTACCTGCATATCAAGCACAGCTTACGACTAGCACTTGCATATCAAGCCGAGTTTACGATTGGCAACTGCATATTAAGCCCAGCTTACGATTGGCACCTCATATCAAGCCCATCTTACAACTGGCATGGGTATATCAAGCCCATCTTACAACTAGCACGGGCATATCAAGCCCAGCTTACAATTAGAACCTGCATATTAATTCTAGTTTATGACTAGCACTTGCATATCAAGCCCAACTTACGATTGGCACCTCATATCAAGCCTAGCTTACGACTGGCTCGGGTATATCAAACCCAGCTTACGACTGGCATGGGCATATCAAGCCCAACTTACAATTGGAACCTGCATATCAAGCTCTGCTTATGACTGGCACTTGCATACCAAGCCCAGTTTACGACTGGCACCAGCATATCAAGCCCAACTGCAACTGACATTTGCATACTAAGCCCAGTTTACAATTGGCACTTGCATGCCAAAGCCCAGCTTTCGTTGGCATTTACATGTATATCTGAACGAAATTGGTGTTTCTATCTAACAAAGCCTATGTCGCACAAACTTTTCAAAGTTTTTGAACTGACTAACCATTACTAATGTAGTATAGAAGTCAACTCGAGTCAATCCAAGGAGTGTTATACCAAAATATAAATTGAAGAGATTCACGTTAAAAATAAAATAAAATAAAATAAAAGGGGGGGTTGTTCGATCAAGGAAAACAACTGCAAGAGCAGCTCAACCGATGTTATACGCTGCTCCTTATTCGAACATGAACGAGATTACTAAAGCAGAAAACACTATAAAACAGTGAAAATCGAAATGCAATGAACAATCGAAACTATGAATATCGAACATCACTATCAGTAAACACGAAATGCAGAGTGCAGAACAGTGAATGTGTAATTTCCAGTAAATAACGAAAATCGAAATGCTATAGAGCAACGAAAATCGAAAGGCATTGAAACAATAGAAATCGAAAGACAATGAAATGCAATGAGAATCGAAATGTAGTGAAAAGCGAGTTGCAGTGAAACAGTGAAAATCGAGAGACAATGAAATTGCAGAGAAAATCAAAATGCAGAGAAAATCGAAATGCAGTTAACAAGTGAAAATCGAGACAAGGAAATGCAGAGAAAATCGAAATGCAGTGGAAAAATGAAGATCGAGAGACAAAGAAGTGCAGAGAAAGTTGAAATGCAAAGAAAATCAAAATGCAGTGGAAAACAATGAAAATCAAACTACGATGAAGAAAATGAAAATCGAAATGCTATGGGATGCAGTGAAAATCGAAATGTTGTTGAGCAGTGAGTATCGAACTACAATAAAGGAAAAGCAAAAATCAAAGTGCTAGGAAATGCAATGAAAGTCCAAATATCGTTGAAACAGTGAACGTCGAACTGCAATAGAGTAGCGAAATGTAAAGGAACATCTAAATGCAATGGAATATCGAAATGTAATGAAACAATAAATATCAAAAAGCAATAGAACAATAGAAATCGAAATGCTATTAAAACTTGCACGCAATTAAAAAGAAGATTGAAATAGTTCATTCATCATTCTTGAAACAATAAACACTAATCATCCACTGATACATTCTCACGAATCCTATGTTCACAAAAATACAATCACTCTTGCACTGTTCTAATGAAAACTGAAAATAAAAGAAAACGCAGCAGCCCCTCCTATGTCACGACATCTCCTGAGCTGCTGTTATGGAATTCTGTGCCTCTGTAAAATTCTGTTTTGCTGTAATGAAATTCTGTGCGTGCTCTCTCCTCTCTGCACTGCTCACATAGCTTTTTATAGCTGCAGAGGCTGCCCTAATGCCTTTATTGGGCCCCGCACATCATCACCCAATGGCGAATGTTGTACGCTGTGTTGGTGAATTACCGTGCTGTAATTTTTTTCTTCTCTTTTTACTGTTCACCACTGCTGTATGAGGCTAGCAATTGGGCTGATTTGGAAATTCCTCCTTCTTGCTTCAATTGGGCTGAATTCAATTCACAGCTTGTGCATCTCTCCATCCCGCTCCAGGATCAATCCTACCATAAAAGGGGTCAGTTCAATTTCAGCTATAAAATGAAAATATAACACCCTATTTTACTTATTTACCTTCATTCATGAAAACTGTAAAATTCTGCTTAAAGTTCCAAGAAAGTGAAATTAAAAACGTCAAGGAGGTGCAATAAACCATAAGGTGCAAGCATAGAAATCGAGTTATCAAATACCCCCACACTTAGACTTTTGCACTCCTGAGCAAAACATAAGTACTGAAACTGCTATGAGGAAGAATTATCGACAACTCTATGAGCAAGGAAAAATTCCCATCCATCACAGCTTATCAGAACTTGCACCTAAAATAACATGTGACATGTAACAACTCAGCAGTGATTTCAACCGGTTCAGAATAAGAATCGAAGTGACAAACCTCTCAAGGCACTGTTTACACACACTCTCCTGTTTGTTGGCTCAAAATTTCACTCAGTACCTCATGGAAGCATGCATTACCTTGAATTTGAAAGATCTCTACATTCCATTCCTTGAATCGATTTCAACTCTAGATCAGAAGGACTTTTATTGGCTTGTAATGTGGCTAAGGTGAGGGTAAGGTGGAAAAGGAAATTAGGTTAAACCATCGATGCTGGAAAGATCTTGGGCTAACGGGCTTAAGAACAAGCATGAGATTCCAAAGATAGCAACTCTACAGATTTTCAAAGACTGATATATATCGTTTACAATTGAGATTTTTCTCGATGTTCACAGATTTTTTTTTCTTTTTGCTCAATGCTTGATGCTCGATGGTTGATGCTCGATGCATTTAGTTCCTATTTTGCTCAACTGTACTTTATTTTCTTACTGTAGTGAGTTGCAAACCTTTATTATAATTTAAACTATTTAAAACTTCTCAACAGGTTCTTGCACTTGTTTTCCAGATTCGATGGTTGGTTAAGGGACAACGAGGTTTGGTGGGTTTTCACAAGGAAAAAGGGTCGTAAGGCTCAAAACTGGGTGCAATGGGAAAATTGGATGAAAGGTAGGCTGTCTGGCTAAGTGGCTGCAAAAGAAAAATGGCCTAAATCATTTCAAGAGTATCATCGATCAAGTGTTGTTCAGCAGAGTTCGATCAAATCCTGTAATGCCTTGCAATCATGGGTGTATCACACAACAAAACTATATAGGCTCAAATCTCACCAGGGTTTATGTGTCAAGTCGATTCTCATCTAAACAAAATCGAAAAAGAACAGCTGAATTCATCACATGCCTATGTTAATTAGAGGGAAGGCTTCTAACCATGACAGGGAAAATCGAAACTGCCCATAAATGAGTCATTGACAAAATTCCAAACAGATTAGCACTTATTCTTCAAAACTTCAAAACAACAACTTCTAGCAATGGAACTATCAAAACAAAACAAAATAGATCAAATAAAATAAAATCGAGAATCACTCCCACCCACACTTGAAACAAACATTGTCCCCAATGTGAGTGAGAGGAAAGGGAAAGAGAAAATAAATAGTAGCCTCGTCAGAAAAATCGTGCAAGTATGACCGAAACTTGTCCAATGCAAAAACAATGATTCCAGCCTTCAGTAACTTGGTAATCTCTTCCTTCATTACACCAAGTATTGTGGGATTTAGCCTTCTTTGTGGTTGCCTCACGGGTTTCAATTCATCATCTAACAGTATTCTGTGCATACAAACAGATGGGCTGATCCCAGGAATGTCTGCCAATGACCATCCAATGGCTTTTCTGTATTTCCTCAAGAGTTGCAGCAGTTGGCCTTCTTGGTTCTCAGTTAAGTTCTGGGCAACAATGACTGGGTATTGCTGATCTTCATCCAGATATACATATTTCAGAGTGTCTGGAAGAGGTTTGAGATCAAACTGCTTTGCCTGGAATTTTTATGCTGCTGCATCTTTTGTGTGTTCAATTGGTGTGTGTAGCAAGCTATCTTCTCTCTCATTCCCTGCAAAATTACTAGCCAAAGGACTGGTGATGGCATTTATTTCATGACATGTTGTACAGGTATTATTAGTGCAATCACAATCTGTAAAAGTGTCATTATCTACACTAAGGAAGTCCAGGAATTCAGAAAATTCAGTATAAAGCTCAAAGTCAAAATTTGTTCCTAGTTCTATTGCTGTAAAGGGATGAATTTCCTCAGGTGGCTGTATGGTTTTGCAGACAAAAACTGGATGCTGTTGTCCTGTAGAGGGATCTTGGTGTGGAACTGTTGGACTTGCAGTCTGCTTTTTTTGAATCTTCTGATTTTCCTCAACCAATTCCTTGCCACTGCGAAGTGTTATGGCCTGACATTTCCATGCTGATTCGGTACAGATTGGGAAGGTAATTTTCCTGATCCTTGTTGCTTGATCTCATTCATTTTAGTAGCAAGTTGCCCCAACTGTGTTTTGAGATCCTGTACCGTGGCTGTGAGGTTCTGTTCAATCTGGGCAGCCATCTGTGCAGCCATTCTGTCAGCCATTTGTTTGATCATATCTTCTGTAGACAAGTTTGCATTGCTGGATTGACATTCGGTGTGGTTGCAGCTAGATTAGCTTGATTGTTGTGCAATGGAGGAGGCACATACCTCTGCTGGAATTGGTTCTGGTACGGGTTTGGGGGTTGCTGAAAATTCTGGTGTGGAGGAAAAGAGGCTCGTGGCTGCTGTGACTGAGCTGCACCATATCTCAAATTTGGGTGGTCTCTCCAACCTAGATTGTAAGGCTGTGCATAGGGGTTGTACTGCTGGTTGGACTGATTTCTATAGGAATTTGACTGAAACTGAAAAACCCCACTGTTGTTTGACTCTTGTAATTGTGGGCAAATATCTGTAAAATGATCAGCAGCACAGATCCCACATATTTTCTGTTGTCCTGCACTGACTTGCTGTCCCACTGCTAATTGTCTGACCATAGAGGTTAATTCATTCAATTTATTTTCCAACCTCATGTTTGTATGTTCGTTCAATCTCAGGATCTAGTGGGTACAAATCTGCTGCTTTGGACCTGGTCATAAACAGTTAGCTGGAAATACATTGCACTCAGTCATCAATTACAACGAAACATCATCATAGCAGAGGAATCAAACCATATTGCAGCTAAGAAAAGAAAAGAAAATTAGAAAAGAAAGAAAAACAAGACAAACAACAATGAACCCGATCAAAATATTTAATGGCAAACCAACACTCCCCGGCAACGGCGCCAATTTGACAAAGCCTGTGTCGCGCAAACTTTTCAAAGTATTTTGAACTGACTAACCATTACTAATGTAGTATAGAAGTCAACTCGAGTCAATCTAAGGAGTGTTATATCAAAATATAAATCGAAGAGGTTCACGTTAAAAAAAAAAAAATGAAAAGGGGGGTTTGTTCGATCAAGGAAAACAACTGCAGGAGCAGCTCAACCGATGATATACGTTGCTCCTTATTTGAACATGACCGAGATTACTAAAGTAGAAAATACTATAAAATAGTGAAAATCGAAATGCAATGAACAATCGAAACTATGAATATCGAACATCACTATCAGTAAACGCGAAATGCAGAGTGCAGAACAGTGAATGTGTAATTTCCAGTAAATAACGAAAATCGAAATGCTATAGAGCAACGAAAATCGAAAGGCATTGAAACAATGGAAATCGAAAGACAATGAAATGCAATGAGAATCGAAATGTAGTGAAAAGCGAGTTGTAGTGAAACAGTGAAAATCGAGAGACAATGAAATTGCAGAGAGAAAATCGAAATGCAGTGAACAAGTGAAAATCGAGACAAGGAAATGCAGAGAAAATCGAAATGCAGTGAAAAACTGAAGATCGAGAGACAAAGAAATGCAGAGAAAGTTGAAATGCAAAGAAAATCGAAATGTAGTGGAAAACAATGAAAATCGAACTACGATGAAGAAAATGAAAATCAAAATGCTATGGGATGCAGTGAAAATCGAAATGTTGTTGAGCAGTGAGTATCGAACTACAATAAAGGAAAAGCGAAAATCGAAGTGCTAGGAAATGCAATGAAAGTCAAAATATCGTTGAAACAGTGAGCGTCGAACTGCAATAGAGTAGCGAAATGTAAAGGAACATCTAAATGCAATGGAATATCGAAATATAATGAAACAGTAAATATCAAAAAGCAATAGAATAGTAGAAATCAAAATGCTATTAAAACTTGCACGCAATTAAAAAGAAGATTGAAATAGTTCATTCATCATTCTTGAAACAATAAAAACTAATCATCCACTGATATATTCTCACGAATCCTACGTTCACGAAAATACAATCACTCTTGCACTGTTATAATGAAAACTGAAAATAAAAGAAAACGCAGTAGCCCCTCCTATGTCACGACATCTCCTGAGCTACTGTTATGGAATTTTGTGCCTCTGTAAAATTCTGTTTTGCTGTAATGAAATTTTGTGCGTGATCCCCCTTCTTTCTGCACTACTCACATAGCTTTTTATAGCTGCACAGGCTGCCCTAATGCCTTGATTGGGCCCTGCACATCATCACCCAATGGCCAATGTTGTATGCTGTGCTGGTGAATTACCGTACTGTAATTTTTTTCTTCTCTTTTTACTGTTCACCACTGCTGTATGAGGCTAGCAATTGGGATGATTTGGCAATTCCTCTTTCTTGCTTCAATTGGGCTGAATTCAATTCACAGCTTGTGCATCTCTCCATCCCGCTCCAGGATCAATCCTACCATAAAAGGGGTCAGCTCAATTTCAACTATAAAGTGAAAATATAATACCCTATTTTACTTATTTACCTTCATTCATGAAAACTGTAAAATTCAGCTTAAAGTTCCAAGAAAGTGAAATTAAAAACTTCAAGGAGGTGCAATAAACCATAAGGTGCGAGCATGGAAATCGAGTTATCACTATCTTTACTTAACTTTTACTATAATAAGATGAATACTTATTTTCATATTATTAAGCAAAGTTAAGTAAAGAGGAGCAACTGTCAACACTCAATTTCGTCCGATTATTTTTAAAATATGTCAAATATATTGAAAAAATATAATATAATTAATTAGAAAAATATTAAAGAAACAAAATTTTAAAGAATTCAAAAGGTTAAATTAAAAATATAGAAAAGAGTATATATTCAAATATATTTCTACTTATTTTAACAAAAAAATTCATTAAATAATAAATATTTAAAAATATAAAATAATGTTTATAATTTAAAATAAAATATTTAAGTATAAGTCATTATTTAATATTACTTTATTTATTTTTATTTTTATTTATATATATATATATTTATACCTTTATTTTACCTAACCCTCAATCCTCCCACAATCAACATAATACTTTTTCTCTCTCCCATAATACCCATTATCTCTTCCACTCTCTCTATATATTTCTCAACTTCCCAACTCTTTTTCAAGTTTTTCAGTTTTATCTCTCTCTCTTCACCTAGCTTATGAATTTGGTGCTAACACCTTCGCTACGCGTAACTGACTCCCGAACCCGAATTTGGTTCCAAAAACTAATTTTTTTTAAAAAAGGTTTTCTATAGTTTTCTTAAATAAACTATCGTGGCCACTCTTCTGTTTTTAGAAAGTGTTTATTTTTATCGTCCCGTTGTGACCCCGGTTGCGACAACATGTTTTTAAATACTATCTCTAAGACTCTGTCCCTAAAATATTTTATGTTTCCATGTAAAATTAACATGATCATTGTAGTTTATAGAAATAATTCAAAAAAGGGGTAATATAAATATTCTACCATTTATAAACCGTTCAATATAAAATAAATCACAATTCTTAACACACACATATATATATCATCACATCAAATAATATTCTCATAACACCTCAAGTCAAGTATCTGTTGACATATTTTAAGTTTAAGTGTTGATGAAGTTCTCTCAATAAGTCATGAAGATTAAAGTTTTGATGATGAATATTTAAAGTTCTCTAACAACATTAAAGACTTGTTTCTATCTCACAAAGGAAGGTTGCTTCATGGAATAAAAGGCAAGACATAAAGGAAATTAAATGCTTTCAAGAGAGAAGATTGATGAAGATTTTCTCAAGAGCTGAAGTTTCAAGTTTAGAAATTTCTGTTTTGAGTGAAGGATAAAAAGAGTAAGTCATAAATCCCATTCAAGACCATTTCAAACTTGAGAGCAAGTCATTTTCTCGCAAAAACGTTTTTCTACGCTTTTAATCGATTAAGTTACGAAATCTAATCAATTATTTCACTTGAAATTTGAATCAAAAGAGTTTAATGAACAAAATAATCGATTAAGTGTTTTTGATAATCGATTATATTGCTTCTAGGTTCATATAATCGATTATGGCCTTAATCTAATCGATTATATCAGGAAAAATGTGTTTTCCAGTTTTTTACTCTGATATAATCGATTACACCTTTTAGATAATCGATTAAATATGATGTTTTTACGAATTCAATGCTGAATCAACCTAAGAAAGGAAACTTTGGGCCGTTTTCAAATTATAAAATGAAAGGCAACATCTTAGGTTCAAAACATTTGATCAAACACAATATTCGAAGTGTTCTTGCGCTAAAGTTTTTCAAAACCGCTTTCCTACTCTCTCAAGGTTGATCTAAGTTCTTGGAAGTGGTGATCATTGTGCTTAAGCTTTCAATCCAGCACTCATCAAGTGTTTTCTTTACTATTTTACTGATTGGTGTAATTCATCCCTTGGATATGTTCTAAGGGAGGTGTGTTCATCTCTTGTGTGTCAAGAGAGGTGGGAATCATCTATGGATGTGAGTTCATCCTTAGTGTGTCTAAGTAGGTTTTTCCATTTATCTTTATTTGTTATTGCATGTGTTTACTGAATTGGTGTTTGCAATTTCAATTAAAGATAGTGGGGTGATCATCACGTGTTTGTGGTGATTGGGAACTGGACGTACGATTGGCTAAATCCGAACTAGTATAAATCTCTGTGTTCTTTCTCTCTTTTCCTATCTCTTTATTTTATTGTGGATCATATTAACAATTTAAATTCAAACTGCGCTTTTCACAGGTTAAGGAAAATTCGAATCTTGTTTTTAGAACAATTATTTAAAATTTGGAAAATTATTTTAAAAGGAAAAAGCTTCTAAAAATCCAATTCACCCCCCCCTCTTGATTTTTTACACTGTCGTTATTTCTAACAGTATCTAATAATTCTCTTACAAGTTCCAATTCAAAATGCAAGCTTAACCCTCAAGAACAAAAGAATAGAAAAAGAGGGAACACAGAGAGAGACAAAACTTACCTAAAACCGAAGTTTATCGGGTAGAAATACTCATCTCCCTCTCTAGATCACAGTTGTAGACTTTTATTTTAAAAAAGATGATTAGAGATTGCAAATTTGGAAGAGAGAAGTCTGAGCTTCTCTAGAGTTAGGATTGGAAAGGAGAAGTCACAGAGAGAGAGAGAGAAAAGAAAAGGATAGAAACTAGTTGGTAAAATAATATAGATGAAAAAAGCTCTCAACTTTTGTAGCTATTAGTACTAACTAACAAATCTCTTTAATTTAAAGAAAATTATGATTTATTGAGAAAAGTTGTTAATTCATTAAATATCATTTTTAGTATCAATAAAAATTAACAATCATTCTTAATATTTTAATTAAATTTTATTCTCAAATATAGTTTTATAATTAATTTAATAAAAGTATATTAGTACTTAAAAAAATTAGAGTTTTCTTTTAACCTAAAATGATTTACTTGGACCTTAAGGTGGACCTAGCTTATCATCAGTAAAATTGCATTGTAGCTATAGAGGTTGACATAAAGGTAGGAATAGGATTGATGGGAATTAACGTGTTGTCCAATTCCTACTGTGATTTGCGAGGTGTCATTGTCAATTGTGTTTATTATTATTCCTATAATAATCTCCTCTCTCTATCTTAACATTTTTCTACCCAAAAAAAAGTAATTGTGTTATAGTCTAGCTAATAGGCATGGCAACGGGGCGGGGGCGGGGGCGGGTTTCGCCTCCCCGCCCCCCATCCCCGATTCACTTAACCATCCCCGTCCCCGCCCCGATCCCCGCCGGAAATAACAATTTAGTCTCCACACCCATCCCCATCGGGGGTCGAGTTTCCCCGCCCCGCCCCCATCCCTGTTCCATTTTATTTTTTTAAAATATAATTTTAAAATATTTTAAATAAATCTAAAAATTTAAGCATAACTATAATATATATATATAGCGTATCACATAAATAGACTATTAAAGATAAATTTATAGAAATTAAGTATTTTAATATTAAATATTTTTTTCTTTTATATATTATAATGTTACAAATTTTAAATTATTTTCTTAATGAAGTATATTTTAGTTTATTATTTTAGTATAAATTATTTACAAATTATTTGTTCCATTTTTTGATTTTCCACCCAAAAGCATTTTACAATAATTGTATTGAGCCTTGTCCTCTCCATTATTTACTTTTAAGTCTATTTGATCCTGATTGTGCAGTTTCTTCATGTTCATTATCTTCTGTTGCTGGGGGAACTTCATTTGGTGTAGTAGTAGGATCACTGATTGAAGGGTCTACATTTTTTTCTTCTAACATTGGTTGATGTGCTTGTGATATTCCAATATTTTCCATAACAACAAATAAAATTTCTGCAATTACAAAAGTAAAATGATTTATTTATCACATCTCTCAACAATAATTTTTTAAATTTTAATTTTAATAAAAAATCACAGTAATTAATTATACAGTTTATAAAGAAGACACTTTTAAAATTTAATTTTGAAGAGAATGAAAGTTAAGAAGATGAAAATAAAAACAATTAAAATAGAAATAAAATCATGTTAGAAAATAAAAATTAAATAGAAATAAAAATAGGTACACTCGAAACCAGTATACAAACATAACAAATATGTGCAAAATTGTACAAAAAAATTATGTATCTAATCATAAATGTAATAGATTAGTCACAAAAGATTACAAATTATAAAAACTGATAAAGATAGACTACAAAATTAATAGAAAAAATCACAACAATTATACAGCTTAACAAATAAGACACTTTTAAAATTTAATTTTGAGGAAAATCAAAGTTAAGAACATGAAAATGAAAACAATTAAAATAGAAATAGAAATATGCTAGAAAATGAAAATAAAATAAAAATAAAAACACTAGTATACAAACATAACAAATCTGTGCAAAATTATATAAAAGTTTATGTATCTAATCATAAATGTAGCAGATTACTCACAAAGAGATTACAAATTATAAAAAAACTGATAAAGATAGACTACAAAATTAATAAAAAATCACAACAATTATAGAGTTAACAAAGAAGACACTTTTAAAATTTAATTTTGAAGAAAATCAAAGTTAAGAACATGAAAATAGAAATAAAAATATCCTAGAAAATGAAAATAAAATAGAAATAGAAACACCAATATACAAACACAACAAATCTGTGCAAAATTGTACAAAAGGTTATGTATCTAATCATAAATGTAATAGATTAATCATAAAGAGATTACAAACAAAGGTAATAAGGTTACATAGTTTACAATGAATACACTTTTAAAATTTAAATATCAAATGGTAAATAAGATGTTAAAAAACAAAATAGAAATAAAATAATACTAGAAAATGAAAAATAAAAATAGAAGTATGAATACTCAAACCAGTATACAAAACAAATGTAGAAAGTATGTGAGAAATTGTGCAAAATGTTATGTATCTAACCATAGATGTAATAGATTAGCCATAATGAGATTACAAAATATTGCTCAGCAAATCCCTCAAATGAAGTCCTCACAAAAAATTTCAGAGAATAAAATAATAATAGATGTTATTATCAATGCACAATATTTAGAAAATTGATAAAGAAACAAAGAACTAACCTTATGTTATGCGTTCACCAAATTGGTTGAAGGGACTAAGTGTTGGAATAAATGGCTGAGTTTAAGAGGGGGGGTGAATTAAACTTTCAAAGATTTTCGAAACCCAATGCCCAATTATGAAAAACCATATTCGAATTGAAGATTTAAACCAGTTTTTATAGGTTCTTGAAATGCTCTTAATCAATTGATCATATACCAAATTCAATTTCAATTCAAACTTCAATTACCGAATGGAAAGAGTTAAAGGGAAGAAGAACAACACAGCAGATTTATACTGGTTCACCTTTCAACAAAGGCTACATCCAGTTTCCTAAACAAACAAATTCAATCAATTCACTAAAAACCAGTTTTTACATGAACACTACATGCAAAACCGAAACCAGAAAGCTGCACCAAGTCTTGAACCCTACAAGACTTCTAAACACCTGTAAAACCCTATTACAAGATCTCTTAATCACCCTGATTAAGATACGAACACGCAGCTAACCAACACACACAAAAAGATTGAATAAACCTGGAGTTCTTCAATGCAGAAACGAAAAACAGAGCATCAGCAAGAACGAAAAACAGAGCATGCACTTCTTGATTTGATTCGCACTCAATTGAATCTTGATCGTCTTGGAGTGATTAACAAAATGTTTTAGAGTGTAATAGGAACGTTCTTGCCCAATGGGTTCTTTGGAAAATGTTTCGTCTCTTAGTTCTTTGAGTTTCAAGATATATATAGAAAACCGTTAAAACAGATTCTGCAGAAATAGTCGGTTGAAATCGCATTTTAGCCTGGTTGTTTTCATTAAAACCCATTTTCCAGATGAGCACCCTTTTCTCGGAACTCGAAATCGCCGCTTGAAATCTCGCTTTAACTAGCTATTCCGAAAACTGAATTCTCGAACAAAGCTACCAGGATTTTAACTGGTTTAAATTTCGAAAACAGTCAGCTGAAATTTCCCAAATACAAAGCTTTGAAAAACGAAGAACAGATTAACTAGTTGAAATCAGATTTTTAACCAGTTAAAAATCAGTTAAACCTTTGAAATCATTTTAAAACCTTTTTAAAACATTTCAAAACATTTTAAACTCCAAGACTAAGACCAAGATAGATTGAAATGCATCTTACCACACAACCTAAGACTCTCTAATCCTAAGACAAATTCTTCATTCTTCAAGCACCAACATCTTCATCATTAAAGGTGGTTGGAGACATCAAATCCACTTGAAACCAAGTCTTCAAGTCCAACACTAAGAAAAGTAAATGTGTAGAGGATGAGAGAAAGAGAAGAGTATATTGAAACTGGTTGAAGAGATTGAGAAAGTTGAAAGAATGAGTGAAAGGTAGAAGAAAAGAGAAAAGTGTGGAATAGAGAATAGGGTTTCAGAGAAGACACTGTAACCCTTTATGTATGAAAAATAAAAAGAAACACTAAGAAAGAATATGAATAGTTTTAGGGTTTATGTTTAAATTTAAAGATGGGGCGGGGATGGGTACGGGGGCGGGGCGAGGATTGCATTATCCATCCCCGACCCCGAACCCGATTGATTTAAACGGGGAAAACCCGAACCCGACCCCGAACCCGGTCAACTCGGTTTTTCCCCGTCAAACTCGGGGCGGGGACGGTTCAGTCCCCACGGGTGCGGGTCTAATTGCCATCCCTACTAGCTAACCTTCTCAATAGTTATAAGATATTTCTTTGTATGGTACTTCTATGACAGCTGAGTTAAATTATTCCATTTTATTTTAATATAATTAGTTATTTCTGAATTTAGGGATCTTTGATTGAATTTTATATGTCCATACATGCTTTATTACTTGAGTCTAATATTTACATCGATCAATTAGAAAGTTCACCATTCTCGATTTTGTTTTCCCTTCAAGAATTTTCTCTTTTATTCTTTTTATCTATTTAATTATATAATTCATTATACCATATCCAGAAATAAAATAATATGGCATAACTTGGGAACATAGATTTTAGTAAACAAGATTACAAAAATTATGAGAAGTAAATATTTTTGTTGAACTATTTGTCAAAATTGTGTTTTGTCCCTAGAACAAACTTTGGACTTATTTCGTTCTTATACTTTATAAACTCATGTAAAAGATCCTTGATAATGTGTCAGAATTCCCTTTTATCTCTTTATTTTCTTTTTTCATAGTTTCCTATTTTACTATCATATGTTTCCTAAACTTCTTTCACTCCTTTTCTTTTTCTTCTATTTCATTTTTCTTTTCTTAAAGATGTTTTTATTTGTCATCAAGGATCATTTATATTAGTTTATAAAGTATAAAGACGAAATAGGTCTAAAGTTTGCCTCAGAGATGAAACACAATTTTAACAAATAGTTCAGAGACTAAAAACATATTTAACTCATTAGATAAATATATTTTAATAATCATACAATAATTTGAGAATCTATTAAGAGTAATATAGTCATAGGAAAAATAAACTTTTATAATTAACAAAAAGTAATAAAATATCAAATGGTTATATGATTTTATTGTGTTATCAAAAATATCATTGTTCTATCTTAAAATGTATCATTAAAGTAAGATCTTTTCTTTAAAAAAACACTCTGAGTTATCTTGTCATTATCTATGTAGTTCAGTTAATGATATAGTTTACATATATCATAGTTGGATTCTACTGATAAAAAACATTACTTACATATTTTATTCTCCAATTTATACTTTGGATAAAATAATAATTAAAAAAAAAATATGTATACAAATTTTAATTTTAATATTTAAACATGAATATTTTTTTTAAAGATGAAAACTAATTTTATTGTTTTAAATATCTTTTGCTACAACTTTTTTTCATAACAAATTATCACTATATTAAAAATCCAACGAGTCGATATAATGACCGAAAAATTGAATGTTAAATTTTGTAAACTAGTGATAGTTGATTGCAAAATATATAATTGATGAATAATTATTTATCCACGTTTTCTTACTTTTTTGTAGTTATTTTAATTATTATTTTGTGTCTAATTATCCATTATTGTCACGTTTTTATTATTTGGACTTTATTGGGTCAGTAATTCAGATTTTTATTAATTCGAATTTATTTGTCTAATTTTTGTTTGTTTTATTTTTCAGGAACATGGAAAATATTTTGGACTTAAAGAAATTTCTGCCACGTCAGCCTCCACTTAGGATTTTAATTTTATTTTCCTATATTTTCGTAATTTGGGTCAGATAGATTTTTTATGAGGTCTAGACGTTTTAGGATAAAGGGGCTGACATAGGGTTACAAAACCCTAAGGAGAGGAGGCAAAATACACATTCATGCATAGCTGCTCACATTTTCATCTTTCGGCTTTCATTTTTTATCTTTCAGCTTTCGTCTTTATTCTTTTCTCCATTGACTTTTGTTTTGAATCTCCATGGAGAGCTAATTTTCAAAGGTTGATTTTCTGAGTAGATTGCTATGAACTTTGAGGTTTAATTCACGTTTTCTCTTTATTCTTCTTGATTCTCCATCTTCTAATCTCTGTGCTTATATTTTCGTTCATTCGCAGTTTGCTTAACTATGTGATTGATTAAAGATTGGATGATGTATATGTTTGCTTAATTTGTGTAAAGAATCCTCGGGTTAATCTTCGCTTAGTTGATTGATTTGGTATGGAATGAGGATTAAGATGAACAAAGTATGTTTTTCTGTGTAACTAGGATAAGGGATTTGCAATTAAATCAGGAAATCAATCCATTCATTTATAATTGTTTACATTTCGAAAATTATTCTATATTTTAATTTAATCATACAAATCTATTCAAATGGACATAAGGACCACCTCCTATTATTACATTTTAATTATTTATTTAATCGGATACGGCCTTTATCAATAATTAAATAAAATAAAA
Organism: Lablab purpureus; assembly: GCA_030347555.1. Lineage (NCBI taxonomy): Eukaryota > Viridiplantae > Streptophyta > Magnoliopsida > Fabales > Fabaceae > Lablab > Lablab purpureus. The sequence goes on along the minus strand of CM059258.1, from coordinate 16,073,122 downwards.
ATACATTTCAAAATGTAATGAATAGAAGAAAAATAATACTTTTTAAAATTTTGAAATAAATGTATATTGATTGATTAAGTCTATTCCAACTTACTTATGAGTTAGTTGATTTCGAATATATGAGATAAATAATACAAATCCAATCTAATTTAATTGATTGTTGATCGGATTGATTTGATTTGGAATTAATAGATAAATGATGTAAATTCAACTCAATTTCAGTCAAAGTATTTTAGTACAGTAGAACGCACAATAGGTATGATAAAACTCAATTCTGCCCACAAACACCCTAACCATTTTAAAAAAAATGAAAAACATAATTATTTATGAAAAATAAGAATCTAAATAGTTCTATGTTTATTTCTTATAACTAAATACTGCAATTAGGAGTAGATTATTCAACTTTATTTCATTTGATTTTGGTATTTCTTTAGTTATTGCTTGATTCAGTGTTTATATTTATGCAATTAACATCATCTTTAATGACAGATTTTAATTTTGATATTTTGTATTTATTTGGTGAATTATAAGATTTTATATAGTTTTTAGTTGAGATATAAGATTTTTTATAAATTTAGTTTGAAAGGAGAATTTTCTTTGAAATTTTAAGTAAACTTTTGTTGTTTTTAATCGTTTGATTTTTGTTGGTACGAAGGTAAAAAAGAATATTTTTCTTGAAATTTTGAGAATTCTTCTGTAATAGTAAAAAGAATTATAAAAGAAAATCATCTTATCCAGCAGCTTTTTCGATCGAATCAACAAATTCAAATTGTAATTAGTTTGAAGTAGTATATATGAATTTTTTTTCATCTTATCATAATTTCAATAAACGATGATTATGCAATAATTTTGAAGTGACAAAATAATATTATTTTAAATTTATATAAATTATTACGGTTAATAATATAATAAAATAATTATAAAAAATCACATTTTTTTAAGTATTGTTATCTATTCTTTTATTAAATTTTAGAATTTATCAATAAAATTAAAATTAAAATTTTTAGTTATTTATTTTTCAGTGTAAATAATCAATAAAAGATTTATCTTTCATTGGATTTTGTAATTTTATTTTTATAATTTTTATTAAAAAAATATTTTTTTTATTGTAAATATGGAAATGTAAAAAATAAAAAATAATAATAATAAAATAAAATGTAAATTAGATCAATTAAATAAAATATACTTACACTTTCCTCTTAAAATCTACAAAATAAGCTACAAAAATATAATTAAATAATGAGATACACCAGTTATAAAAAAAACATAACAAATTTCATTACGTTTTTAAAAATTATTTATACAAAAAAATTTAAAAATTAAGAACACTTACATTAGTTAGATTGTAAGTACTTGAAGGGAAAAATAAGATATTCCAAATATTTTACAGAGATAAAAAAAATTGTACAAGAATCATAAAATCTCATCCTCATGTATGAGATATGTTGTAATATGAAACTAATATTTTACAGTAAATGAGACAAGAGCATAAGTTTCCAAAAGACAATTTTATTTAAGACATTAATGAAAATTACATATATACTATGTAAGGACTCAAAAAATATATTTTAAGAACATAAGTGATTTAACTAAAATGAAGTATAAATATATTTATTATTTAAGTTGAAAAGTCTATAAATAAAAAAATATAATTATTCAAACTTCATCTTACAAAAGCTATTATATCTTTATAATATTTTTCTCTATTTCTAAGGTAAAAATGAATATATTTTAGTTAGAGAGTGTGAGGGTATGTTTAGATTCTTTATCATAGTATTGTATGTACAATTTTAGTTTTCTATGAACATAGAAAATTTTGAAGGCTTAACCTTGAAAACCAAATATTAACAGCTAATAGAAGTTAATTATAATTTCGATAGTACCTTAGGGTCTATGAACTAGATGTGAAGGTGGTGTGATCACAATATCTTGAGTTTTATGTAAGGATTACATGTTCAGTGTATTTGAACCCGAGAAGGAGTGAATTTTGTTAAATAAAGATGGCAGTATAAAAACCCAGAGGAGGGGGGGTGAATTGGATTTTTAAACAAATTTTCTCTTTCAAATAAATTTTCAGGTTTTGAAAAACTTTCAAAAACTTGGATGTGAATTTTTCTAATCCTTTGATTAACGCTGTTGGGATTAGCAATTGTTATGATGATCCACAAATAAAAGATATAGAGAAAGAGAAATAACACAGAGATTTATACTGGTTCGGATTAAGCCAATCCTACGTCCAGTTCCCAACCACCACAAATCCGTGATGATTTTTCCCACTATCTTTAATTGAAATTACAAACACCAATTCATGCAATAACAAGAAAAGATAAACGGAAACACCTCCTCAGACAAACTAAGGATGAAACACCTCCCCAGACACACTGAGGATGAAACCCACCTCTCTTGACACACAAGAGATGAAACACCTCCCTTAGAACAGATCCAAGGGATGAATTTTCCCTTTACAGAAAATAGTAAAAGAATACACCTGAAATGTGCTGAATAGAAAGCTTAAGCACAATGATCACCACTTCCAAAGACTTGATCAAAGCGAAGAGAAGCGAGAAAGCGGCTTTGAAAAAGCTAAGGCGCAGAAACACTTTGAATATTTTGTGTTTGTTCAGATGTGTTAAACCTAAGATATTCTCTTTCATTTTATAATTCGAAAATGCTCCAAAGTTTCCATTCTTAAGTTGATTTAGAATTAATTTCTCAAAAACGACTCATTTAATCGATTATATTAAAAGCTTAATCGATTATATCATGTTTAAAAACTGGAAAACTGAAATCGTTTGATTTAATCGATTAGATTAAGGCCATAATCGATTATATTAACCCAGAATCAATATAATCGATTATCAAAGACACTTAATCGATTATTTTGCTCGTTAAACATTTTTTATTCAAATTTTAAGTTAAATAATCGATTATCTACGTATGGTAATCGATTAAAAGCGTAGAAAAACGTTTTTGCGAGAAAACACCTTGCTCTCTTGTTTGGGAAGGTCTTGAATGGGATTTATGACTTACTCTTTTTATCCAACACCCAAAACAGAACCTTCTACTCTGATTCTTCAGCTCTTGAGACAATTTTTAACAATCTTCTCTCTTGAAAGCTTTGAATGCTCTTTATGCCTTTCCTTTCCTATCAAGCAACCTTCCTTTGTGAGATGACACAAGTCTTTAATGTTGATTGAAACTTTCTAAAAACTTCATCATCAAAACTGTAGGTCTCCATAAAACTCTGGACTTGAAATATGCCAACAATCTCCCCCTTTTTTATGATGATAAAAAGAAACCTAGAGACTTGTGATAAAATCCTGAAAATCTTGAAAATAATGTATGGATATCTCCATCATAAATATTAGTCCACAAAGGAAATAAAATAGGCAGTCATATAGCATTTAAGTTTCAATTTGAATTTTGAAAAAGAGATTTCAAGGAATTAATGAGTGGAAATTATTTCTAAAAACTCCCCCTTAAACTATGCTCTTAATTGTTTAAGCTCTATTAGGCACTTATTTGAATTATTTCCTAAAGTTCCCCTTGAAATTAATTTTCTTAAAAGCTATATTAACTAGACAGATTTTCAATCAAAACAAATACTTTCTCCCCTTTATTTTTATCATTTTCAAAAGATTACATTTTCGAGAGATAATTACAGCAGAAGCAAATTAATACACAGAAAATATGGAGAGAAAAAAATAAATACAGCAGCTGGAAAAAATGAAGAACAAGCTAAGGAAAAGTGAACTTGTAGCCTATTCTGTTTCTTCAATATCTTCTTCATCTTCCTCATCATGGGCTGACTGTTTGCCTCTTGAGAATGTTGTATTATCTTCTTCAAGAGATATTTCTTCAATGTTCATCTTCCTTTCAACTCTATACATTCTTCTATTGAGTCTTGAAAGTTGATGAGAAAGGCCTTCATATTCCTTGGTGTGAAGATTCATAATTGTATCCATTCTTGATATGAGAAGCTCCTCCACTGATCCTGGTTGAGGTTGAAATTGAGGTGGAGGTTGAGGTTGGTCTTCATCATCCTCTTCCATTTCAGCAACTCCATCTTCTCTTTTCCTGAACCTGTTGCCTTGTTCTATGAGGCCCATATGCCTTAGAACATTTTTGCCAATTTTGCTATTGCTTAGCAAAATCTGTTTATTCTCCCCTTCAAGATCAACACCTTTATATTCTAGAATCTTAGAAATAAACACAGCATAGGGTAATGCAAAAGAGGAAAGCCTAGTGGCTTTAAACATATTATCAAGTATAATTGAGGGCCAATCTATGCTCACATTATTAAGGAATCCATACATTAAGAGGATGTCTTCCTTAGTAAGTTGGGCATGATTAGTGCCTCTAGCAACTAAAATCCAAACAATAACATAATGCAACATTCTTTCATTTAATTTTACACTACCAACTTTGTACAAGTTCTCAACTTGTAAGTTAGGATCCTTGCAGAATTTTCTGAATTCTACCAACTTGTTGAAGTCCTCAAAGCCATATGTTATGTTGATGCCTTGAGTTGAGAGACCAGCTACATTGTTCCATAATTCTTCATCAAAGAAGATCCTTACACCCTTCACTTTGGTGCTTGGGCTTACTGTCCTTGATGTCAAGTTCATGTAGAACACTCTAACCAAATCTGGATAGAATGCCCCTTCCATCTCCACAAATTTTTGTAGCCCATTTCCTACTAAAAATTCCTGAAATTGAAAACCATGAGATCTAAAAAATTCACAAGACAGATATTTAGGGGTAAGAATTTTCCTATCCTTCCACTTGTTAACAAAGCCAATTTGCAGATCCTCATCAGAAATCCAACCAGCTAGATTTGGAGGTCTCCTTTCTTGAGGTTGAGAAGTCATTGGCTCCTTGCCTCTTCTCCTTGATGGCATCTTCCTTCTTCTTTGATCAGCCATTACAAAGATAGAATAGACAAGAGAAATTACACAACAATATGGTAACAGAGACAGCACAGAGAATTAAAAAATTCGTAGAAGACAGAAAATAACAGCAGAAACAGCAAGAGTGAGAGAGAGAGTGAGTGAGTCACTTTGATTCTCAAACCAGCTATTTATAGAATGAAATCCGAGTCATAAAACGTTGATTTAATGAAAATATATCCGTTGGGAACGAATATAGCCGTTTAAAAAAGACAAAACTCGTGAAAACATGGCCAACGTTCGAAAATCAGATTTGCAGAAAAACACAGAACGGTGCATTTAATCGATTATATTCTCATTTAATCGATTATTTGCCTTCAAAAAATTTCCAGAAAATGAAAACCCAGAAATTTAATCGATTATGTGCATTCCTTAATCGATTAAATTGCTCCCCAGCGATTTAATCGATTATGTCATAAACTTAATCGATTATATTTTAAAACATTTTCACAAACACTGCGTTTAATCGATTAACACACGAAACCTAATCGATTAAATACGTAAATTTTCGTAAAACACTGAATTAACATTAAAATCAACAACAACACTTACCTGGAACCTTTCTAAGCTCATAAAAACTTACTTGAGATAAAAGTTTGGAAAATATGCCAACTCGTTGATGTTTTTGCCTCCCTTCATAAGCTTGATCACTTGCTATCTCAACACCGAAGAGGCTTTTTGAATTTGGAACCAGCCTGCAATACAAACAAGAAATATCCTGGTCCCCTAAAATCACTTATCAGGGTCCTCATGGGTTAGAAACAATTTTTCCTTTGGGAACCCATTTGTATTTCCCATTAGGAACACTAAAACGTTTAATATTGCATCTATTAACAGAATGACCTTTATGCATACAGTAAAAACATGTAGGAACATTTTGTTTAAAGGAATTAGAATTTTCAAAAACCTTATTTGAATTAGACGATTCTCCTTTCACAAAAACAGTTTTAGTAGGTTTATGATTATACCTGAAATTATAACCAAGACCTGCTTTTTCATATAAACCTTTTTGCACTTTCAAAACATTTTCTAAATTTTTATTTCCCATTGAAATGTTTGAAAGAGATGTTTCAAGATAAGAAACTTATTTGCAAGATCATTACAATTTTCGCAAACAGGAATTTTTGTTTTGCATTTACAAGGAATTTTTGCTTTTTCCAAATCATCTTTCAAAACCTTTTTCTCTTCTTCTAAATCAATAACTTTCTTTTCAAGAACCTTATAATCATTTTTCAATTTATTGTGAACCGAAGAAAGCTTTTCAGATTTTTTACAAAGACTAAGAAATTCTTCAAGCAATTCATCATAATCGTTAGGGAGATCATAATCACTTACCTCACTGCACGTGGATTCCACATCATCATCTGCCATAAGACAAATGTTTGCTTCCTCTTCTGATTCACTTGAACCTTCAGAAGAACTCACTTCATTGTCGTCCCAAGCGATATATGCTTTCTTCTTCTTTTTGAAGAATTTCTTGCTTTTCTTTTCCTTTTCCTCAGGTTTCTTGGAATTTGGGCAATCTGCTCTCATGTGCCCCTTTTTGCCACAACCATAACATTTATAATTATCGTTAGAATTTGAATTTTCAAATTTCTTACCTTTCTTATGATTGCCTTTCTTCTTGATGAACTTTTTGTATTTCTTTACAAATTCCTTAAGATCATCGTCTTCTGAATCATCAGTGTCACTACTCTCCTCTTTAATGGATTGAGCCTTTAAGGCAATACCTTTTCTTTTAACGTCCTCTTCTTCACCGTTGAAGCGACCTAGCTCCATTTCGTGTTCTCTAAGCTTCCCGAAGAGAGTTGTCATGTTCATGTTTGACAAATTCTTTGATTCCGTGATGGCCGTCACTTTAGGTTGCCAAGTCCTGTCCAAAGATTTCAAAATTTTGACATTTAATTCTTTAGTATCGAATTTCTTACCTAATGCCTTGAGATGATTTACGATGTGAGTAAATCTCTTTTGTACGTCGCATATGGTTTCTCCTTTAGTCATACGGAACATTTCATATTCTTGAATCAAGGTTTTTTTCCTTGACCGTTTCACTTCTTCCGTTCCTTCATGTGTGACTTCTAAAGTGTCCCACATCTCCTTTGCAGTAGTGCAATCCGATAACCTGTAAAACTCATCAATGGTTAAGGCAGATGCTATCATGTTACACGCCCTTATGTCGCATTGATTCTGGTTGTATTCGTCCTTGCTCCAATTTGCTTTCTTCTTAGGTACCTGCGCTTCTTCAACAACAACCATAGGAATAAATGGACCATTTACAACAGCATCCCAAACGCCTTGATCATTAGACCTTAGAAAAACTTCCATCCTCTTTTTCCAAAAAGGATAGTTTTCACATGTAAAAAGTGGTGGTCTATGAATAGATGCACCTTCAGCAAAAAGTTTGATTTTTGTCTGCCATAAGGATCTTGTTTTTGAATAACTTTCAAAAAACCAGCTCTGAGGCCAATTGTTAAATAAAGACGGTAGTATAACAACCAAGAGGGGAGGGGTGAATTGGATTTTTAAACAAATTTTCTCTTTCAAATAAATTTTCAGGTTTTGAAAAACTTTCAAAAACTTGGATGTGAATTTTTCTAATCCTTTGATTAACGCTGTTGGGATTAGCAATTGTTATGATGATCCACAAATAAAAGATATAGAGAAAGAGAAATAACACAGAGATTTATACTGGTTCGGATTAAGCCAATCCTATGTCCAGTTCCCAACCACCACAAATCCGTGATGATTTTCCCCACTATCTTTAATTGAAATTACAAACACCAATTCATGCAATAACAAGAAAAGATAAACGGAAACACCTCCTCAGACACACTAAGGATGAAACACCTCCCAGCACACACTCGAGGATGAAACCCACCTCTCTTGACACACAAGAGATGAAACACCTCCTTAGAACAGATCCAAGGGATGAATTTTCCCTTACGAGAAAACGAGTAAAAGAATACACCGAAATGTGCTGAATAGAAAGCTTAAGCACAAAGATCACCACTTCCAAAGACTTGATCAAAGCGAAGAGAAGCGAGGAAGCGGCTTTGAAAAAGCTAAGGCGCAGAAACACTTTGAATATTTTGTGTTTGTTCAGATGTGTTAAACCTAAGACATTCTCTTTCATTTTATAATTCGAAAATGCTCCAAAGTTTCCATTCTTAGGTTGATTTAGAATTAATTTCGCAAAAACGACTCATTTAATCGATTATATTAAAAGCTTAATCGATTATATCATGTTTAAAAACTGGAAAACTGAAATCGTCTGATTTAATCGATTAGATGAAGGCCATAATCGATTATATTAACCCAGAATCAATATAATCGATTATGAAAGACATCTAATCGATTATTTTGCTCGTTAAACATTTTTTATTCAAATTTTAAGTTAAATAATCGATTATCTACGTATGGTAATCGATTAAAAGCGTAGAAAAATGTTTTTGCGAGAAAACACCTTGCTCTCTTGTTTGGGAAGGTCTTGAATGGGATTTATGACTTACTCTTTTTATCCAACACCCAAAACAGAACCTTCTAATTCTTCAGCTCTTGAGACAATCTTTAACAATCTTCTCTCTTGAAAGCTTTGAATGCTCTTTATGCCTTTCCTTTCCTATCAAGCAACCTTCCTTTGTGAGATGACAGAAGTCTTTAATGTTGATTGAAACTTTCTAAAAACTTCATCATCAAAATTGTAGGTCTCCATAAAACTCTGGACTTTAAATATGCCAACAATTAAATAATGAGATACACCAGTTATAAAAAAAACATAACAAATTTCATTACGTTTTTAAAAAATATTTGTACAAAAACAAATTTAAAAATTAAGAACACTTATATTAGTTAGATTGTAAGAACTTGAAGGGAAAAATAAGATATTCCAAATATTTTACAGAGATAAAAAAAATTGTACAAGAATCATAAAATCTCATCCTCATGTATGAGATATGTTGTAATATGAAACTAATATTTTACAGTAAATGAGACAAGAGCATAAGTTTCCAAAAGACAATTTTATTTAAGACATTAATGAAAATTACATATATACTATGTAAGGACTCAAAAAATATATTTTAAGAGCATAAGTGATTTAACTAAAATGAAGTATAAATATATTTATTATTTAAGTTGAAAAGTCTATAAATAAAAAAATATAATTATTCAAACTTCATCTTACAAAAGCTATTATATCTCTATAATATTTTTCTCTATTTCTAAGGTAAAAATGAATATATTTTAGTTAGAGAGTGTGAGGGTATGTTTAGATTCTTTATCATAGTATTGTATGTACAATTTTAGTTTTCTATGAACATAGAAAATTTTGAAGGCTTAACCTTGAAAAGCAAATATTAACAGCTAATAGAAGTTAATTATGATTTCGATAGTACCTTAGGGTATATGAACTGGATGTGAAGGTGGTGTGATCACAATATCTTGAGTTTTATGTAAGGATTACATGTTCAGTGTATTTGAACCCGAGAAGGAGTGAATTTTATTGTCATAGATCCACCCAACACCTCCTCTATCTGCCCAACACATTTGAACATGAGAGGGAGTGGTCTTTTACTATCACAAATCCACTCAACATCTCCCCTATGCACCAATAGATTTGAGCTCAAGAGTATGTGAAGAATTTTCTTGTCAAATCAACTCAATGAATTTGTAGGCGTTGAGTGGATCGGGACATTTAGAATTAGACTTAGTGGTTCACATTAAAGTTGTAGCCTTTGATGTTAGCTTCTCAATGAATTTGGAATTAATTAAAAAGGATTATAGAACTCAAGTTATGTCTTTTTTAGAGAACAAAGTTCAAATTGTCAATTTTAATTGAAGTTGTTATAGTTTTTAAACTTTTCCAGTAAGTAGGTGATTCTTTTTGAACTTGAGGTCTTCGTAGAAGTTGAAACTTATCCTTTTAAATTTGTAATAAATTATATTTGGGTATGATTTAATGAGCGTAACTAGGTATGCATTGGTATCTTTAATAGTTATCATATAATGAATTATGTCTCATAAGTGTTATATGAAAATGTGAATAGGATATGGAATTGTATCATATTTTGAACTGGAATGAAATGTATATGAATAAGTGTATGATATTATGGTTGTAAAGTAAAATGTAATGTATTGGAAACATAGTTAATTCAAGGAGGAAACACTATGTTGAGATGTAGGTGATGTATTGCATTGGGGATTCGAGGAGGACATATCCTAACTCTACTGATGTTGGACTCACATAGAGAAAAATATCAAGTGGTGAGAATTGAAGGAGGTTCCTATGACCTAGTCTGTGCTGTGAAAAAGAACTATCTGGTAGGTTATAGAAATTTACACTATCACATGAGAGAAAAGTTGATCTTATTATGTATCTTTGTTGTGATGAAAACTTAGTGAATGGTGTGTGATAGGTGCAGATCTCTAAGTTTAAATTCAACACATGTGTCTTTTGAAGTAGAGTCAAGTGTATGTGGTGGTTGAAGTCAAATTTTATTTTCTGAAATGAGATGTTATTAGTGAGTAGATATATAGAATACTCGTTTAGAAATAAACCAAATTTATTAATGTTAGGAAAAAATTCAACAGTCCATGATTTTGACTCAATGCTTAGAAACAATTAATGTTGGAAGTCGACAGGTGATGAGTCTCAATAGATGATAAGTCTTGACAGACAATCAGTTTCGATAAATGATAAGTCTCAATTGATGAAGAGTCTTGACAAACAGACTCTCATCAGATCATGCATGTATTGTCAGACAGATGATACCTCAAAAAAATCATCAAATGAAAAGTCATAAGATGATATATATTTTGTTTTGACTAACATTAAAGGTTTGTTCCTTAGTTTTCAGAGACATTTTTCTAGTTAGTATGATGATCAAGAATAGAGGATAAATGCTACAAGCTATCAGGTTTTGTGAGAAAAGAATAAGTATGCATTTAATGCATGAAGGAGTGCATTTAATGTACCTACGTGAAGCCTTCATCAAAGGCTACAAGAAGAAGTGTTCAAACCTCAACCAAAAGCTGAAGATGTCAGAACAGATATGTAACAGCTAGTCGCTCATGCACTATATAAGGGATCAAGTTCATCTTGGAGAGCATTAAAAAAACACTATTAAAAATTTGTGCTAGAACTTTGCTTGTTTAAAAACTGTTCATTAAGCTTTAGAAGAAAACTGCCAGTGTTTATTTGCTACCTCTAGAAGCCAAATCAAATTAGCTTTTTTCTTTTTAAGAGATAAATCTTCTAAACTAGAAAAAAAATGTTGTGACTTTAAATCACAACCCTTTTTCAATAACCCTTGTTGTTGACTCAAGAGTGGCTTTGTAAGAAAGAATACTTAGTTGAGTTAGAAGTGATTTTGTAAGAAAGAATACCAGCCAAAAGTGACTACAAGCCGAAAGAATACTTGTGGTTTGCAGCATTAATTTGTTAGTAGAACTCCATCAAGTTGATTGAGAACTAGATGTAGTCTATGATTTCAAGCGAATCAGTATAAAAATCTGAGTATTATCTCTTTTTCTTTATCTCCTTCAATTGCATATTATTGTTTTTATCTAACTTTAAAAAGGAAAATATTTGACAAAGTTCTTTGTTTGAGAAAATAGTTTTTGAGCAACTTTGTTCCTCTGTTGATCCAATCTATCGTTTGGTGGGTGAACCCTACGTCTTCAAACGATATTCGGAAAACTGAGAACATTTTTAAAACACAATTCAATCCTCTTTTATGTTTTTTCTTGTTTTTCATGATAAATTCTGAGAATTTTTAGTTGTGATTGTTTCTCTTATGTGCCACATGTTAAAAAATACAAACTTGACAAGAAGGCTGAATCCAAAGTTTTCATTGGTTACAACATCACTTTCAAAGCTTACATAATTTCCAACCATAAAATAAAAAAATTATTAAAGATGTCAAATTCATGAAATATCAATAATGAAGTTGAAATATAATATAAAGAAGTATCCGCTGCAAATTCCAAAGTTCCTTAATGATAATGTAGATGAAATTTCAAATAGAGGTGATTTTTATCTAATATTTATTAAAGATGCAATGTAACTATCTTAGAACCTATTTGATTTGGAAAAATTAAAGGATGAAAAATGGAATAAAATTGTGAAGAAAAAGCTCAAAATGATTGGAAAAAATGACACATAAATGATGGTAGAAAACCTTTAACATGAACAACTTATGAATCAAATAATTTTATAAAACCAAACTTTATACAAATAGTTCCATAAACAAATACAAGACAAGATTAATAGTAAAAAAATATGTTAAAGTGTTTCATAGAAAAACTAAATATTTTAAGATAAACTTTTTTCTTCTAAAACAATTTAAAAACAAAAAAAAGTGAAGTTATGCAAAACTTATTATCAAAGCACACAATCTTTTACCAAGACACTTCTAAAACCTAAATTTGAAATTTGAATGATTTAGACAACAACTTGTAGTTTGTAATTTTAAATTCAAAGAAAAGCATAAAAATTACAATGGTTATAACTAAACAAAATATATTATATTTTTATGTTATTTTAATTTAAATAAAATTTATATTAATTGATAAGATAAATATGTTTTATCGCATTTTTACATGTGTTAGTAATTTGTCCAATAACTCTTCCATTCATATTATGGTCGTATTATATTTATTTTTTAATATATGAATAAAATTATATTTTTGTCTTTAACATTTTTAATAAAAAATAATTAACATTTAAGATATAATTAATGTTAAAGTTTCATGATTCAAAATGTAAACAAGTGAAGGAAAATAAATAAGTTTTTTTTTCTTTTAGACAGTGACATTAAAAAAGAGAATAAAAATAAATATAAAAAATAAAAACAAAAAAAATAAAGAAAGAGATATCGGTTTTAATACAATAAAACCTTAAAAATGATTTTATATTTCTAAAATAATTATTCTACTTTAAAGGGTATTTTTGGATTAGGAAGTACATTTGAAAGAGGAAAAAAAGATGAAAAAAAAAGTTGGAAAATAAAATTGTTTAAATTAAAAAAAAAGAGAATGAGAAGTGAAGAATTTTTTTTATGAAAGTTTGAAAATAATTTGATACGTATATTTAAAAAATGATTAATTATTTTTTATTAAATATTAAATTATTTTTATTTGTGATTATAAATTAATTTTATTATTATTATTATATAATTTTATTATTATTTAACTTTTGTTATTATTATTATTTTATATTTTAGTTTTATTATTACTTTTTTATTTGTGATTATAAATTCATTTTAGTTAAATATTATTTTTTATTTTTATTATTATTTAAATTTTTTTCAGTAGTTATAATTTTAATTTTATTATTTTTTCTTGTTAATATTTTTTATTACTAATTTATTATTTTATTATTAAAATATGTATTTATTTCACCAACACTTCCCATACATAACATATAAAGCATTTATCACTCAATTGATCCTGTGATATCTTTTACATGTTTGTCATGAGGCTTGTTAACCTAAAATGATGGTTTCCAAGTGAAATTGCAACATAATTAATATCAGTAATCAAACGATTCTCATCTCCCATCCTTTTCTTACCATTCTCTTGTTCAGAAATCACAAGCTCAAATTAAGAATATAGAACAAATCTAGCTTTGTGAAGGACTCAAAACCCCACATATTGTATTATTAGTATCTGCTAACACAACACAACAGATCTTGACAAAGTGAATAAAGAAAACTAACCTGTTTAGTCCAATTTCTGTGAAATCAGAACAACTATGAGATGGATACTCAATAAAGCCCAATTGCACAGCATCTGAATTAATCACATTGTTGGAAAATAATAATAATCAATAAGAGTGCCTGATCACATACTTCTATCCATATAGAATCAAAATTACAGCACAATCAAATTAATCCTTAATGAACCCATATCTCAATTCATGATGAATATAAAATGCGGAAGAGTACCTGGATTTGCCATTGGGAATAATGAAGATGATGAATATAACTACTGGTATGTGATCTTCCAAATGTAGAGCACCTTAGATTCCCTCTAGGGTTTCTCTTCTGATGGGGATGAAGAGAAAGGAACAGGAATTGTATATTCTGTCTTCTGCTCTACAAAATGGGGACCATAACCCTTTTATAATGTTCAGAGTTTAATATTTTCAATTTGGCCCCTCATCAAATTAAAAATATTACTGATGGTATCTACACAATTAGCCTTTCATGACATATATGCCCTTAGCCATAATTTTAAATTAATTAGACCACTTAAATATTTTGGCTAATAAAATAATGGCCCTAACACATTTAATTATGTAATATATATTTATATGACCCAAAAATTCCAACAATCTCCCACTGGGCACAAATATATATATATATATATATATATATATATATATATCCTTACAATCCTTATAAATGTGTTAGACTTTATGAGCTCAAAATTTGCCATTATCTGTCTTGAGCATATTCCAAAAATCTTGTCCATTAATTACATTCGCACATAGAACCAAAACAGTTTTCATTGTATCAATCACAACTAAACTCATCAATGATCACTAGTGCTGACAGAATCAAATGACATAGACTCATCATGAAATGTGTAGCATGAAAATTACGTGAAAGTGGTCTGTACACGCCTATTTTCAACTGGTCCTACTTTACCTTAGTGAGATCATTCAATAACCTTAATATACAAAGTGTAATATCAGAATAATAAAACATATATATATATAACCAAATATGTCCAAAAGTCAATGTATGCATACATAAAATCAAACATAGAACCTAATACATAAAAGTGACTAACTCCCACGAAACCAAAGATTCCTCAAACAGTAAAACACCCATGTGTGCAACATGCTCATGAAAGACCTTGGGTGGAAGTCCCTTAGTAAGAGGATCTGCTATCATGGAGTTTGTCCCTAAGTGTTCTATGAAAATCTGTCCACTCTCTACCCTTTCCTTAACAACTAGGAACTTGATGTCAATGTGCTTTGACTTGGTTGAACTCCTATTGTTGTTAGAATATAATACAGCTGATTTGTTGTCACAATATAACTTAAGTGGTCTTTCAATTCCTTCCACAATTTGCAGCCCTGTGACAAAAGTTTTCAGCCATATTCCATGATTTGATGCCTCATAGCATGATACAAATTCTGCTGCCATAGTGGATGAAGCAGTAAGGGCTTGCTTGGCACTGCGCCAAGAAACCGCACCACCAGCTAACATGAAAATGTAACCTGAAGTGGATCTTAAACTATCTTGGCATCCTGCAAAATCCGAGTCAATATACCCAGTGATCTCTAATTGGTCTGACCTCTTGTAAGTGAGCATATAATCCTTTGTTCTCTTCAAATACCTCATAACTCTTTTGGCTGCTTTCCAGTGATCCATTCCTGGATTGCTTAAATATCTGCCTAATACCCCAACTATGTATGCTATATCTGGACGTGTACATACTTGGGCATACATCAAACTCCCTACAGCTGATGCATAGGGAATCTTTTGCATTTCCTGTATTTCTAAGTTTCCTTTTGGGCACTGTTTGACACTGAACTTTTCTCCCTTAGCAACTGGAGTATCCCCAAATTTACATTCCTGCATGCCAAACCTTTTAAGTACCTTTTCGATATAGCTCCTTTGTGACAATCCTAGAATACCTTGAGATCGATCTCGGTGTATTTGAATTCCTAATACAAAGGAGGCGTCACCAAGATCTTTCATTTGAAAGTTTTTGGAAAGAAATCTCTTTGTTTCGTGCAACATGTCTGTATTATTGGTGGCAAGCAGTATGTCATCAACATATAAGACCAGGAAAATGTACTTTCTCCCACTGAATTTGTGATACACACAATCATCAACAAGATTCATCTCGAAACCAAATGAGATAATTACTTGATGAAATTTATGGTACCATTGACGAGATGCCTGTTTTAGTCCGTAAATGGATTTTGTCAGTTTGCAAACCATATTCTTTGGGTCTCCCAATACAAAGTTTTCTGGTTGCACCATATAAATTGTCTCGTCAATGTTGCCATTGAGAAACGATGTCTTGACATCCATTTGATGAAGCTCCAAATCATAATGTGCAACAAGAGCCATGACTGTCCTAAAAGAGTCTTTCGATGATACTGGAGAGAAAGTCTCTATAAAGTCAATTCCTTCCTTTTGGGTATAGCCCTTTGCCACAAGACGAGCCTTATACCTCTCCACATTACCTTTGGAATCCCGTTTGGTCTTAAATATCCATTTACAACCGATGGGTTTCACACCTTCTGGTATTGGGACAAGTTCCCAAACCTTATTGTCTTGCATAGACTTATACTCCTCATTCATTGCTTCAATCCATTTATCTGAGTTGGAATCTTGCATGGCTTGACGGAAGTTGACTGGGTCATCTTCTTTTATAGCATTGTTTTCCTCATTTTCAAGGAGAAATACCACATAATCATCTGGAATAGCATTTCTCCTTTCTCTTGTGGATCTCCGCAAAGGTACTGGCTCATGAAGCACAAGTTCTTGAGGATTTTGAGTTTGTTCTTCATGAACGACCAAGTTATCTTGAGTGGGAGATTCAATAACAATATCTTGTAGAGGTTCTGAACTTGCTTCATCAAAAGCAACTGTATGAATCAGATATGGAATTGTTACCGATTCTTCCTCTAAGACAAAGTCTCTAACCTTATTCTTCCCCCCAAACTCAATATCCTCAAAGAATGTGGCAGTTTCCGTCTCAAAAATTGTCTTTAATTTGGGATCATAAAATTTATAGCCCCTGGATCTTTCAGAATAACCAACAAAGTAACTGCTCACTGTTCGAGAATCCAATTTCCTTTCATTTGGCTTATAAGGCCTTGCCTCAGCTGGACATCCCCATACATGAAAATGTTTTAGACTAGGCTTTCGCCCAACCCAAAGCTCATAAGGTGTTTTGGCAGTTGCCTTAGTTGGCACTCTATTTAGAATATAAGCTGCAGTCTTTAGTGCCTCTCCCCAGAGTGACTCTAATAAGTTAGAATGACAAATCATGCTTCTTACCATATCCTTAAGTGTTCTGTTTCGTCTCTCAGCCACACCATTCATGTTAGGTGATCCCGACATGGTGTACTGTGGGACGATTCCACATTCCTCTTGGTACTTGGCAAAAGGTCCCGGACGTTGTTCACCTGAACCATCATATCTGCCATAGTATTCACCACCACGGTCAGATCTGACACTCTTAATTCTTTTATTGAGTTGATTTTCAACTTCAACTTTAAATGTTTTGAACACATCCAGAGATTGTGACTTTTCATGTATAAGAAACAGGTATGCATATCTCGAGTAATCGTCTATGAATGATATAAAATATTGTTGACCATTCCATGAAGGTGTAGGGAACTGTCCACAAATGTCCGTATGTATCAACTCTAAGACGTCTGTAGCTTTATATGCACCTAATTTCTTTGTTTTTGTCTGTTTACCTTTAACGCATTCAACACAAGCATCAAAGTTTGTGAAGTCAATGGAATCCAAGATCCCAAGTGACACAAGTTGTTCTACTCTATTTTTAGAGATGTGACCTAGACTCCTGTGCCATAATGCTCCTGAATTAGTATTGTCAATTTTACGCTTAGTACCGCGTGATTTCGTATTTAAGGAAGCAACAACATCAAGCATATATAAATTATCATGAATCAAAAGTGAACCAGTTCCAACAACATTTGAATTAAAAGACATATTGAACATATTGTTTCCAAATGAACATAAATAACCCAATTTGTCCAAATAAGAAACTGAAACCAAATTCCGTCTAAATGACGGTACAATGAAAGTGTCTTTCAAATCCAAATAAAAACTAGTGCATAATAATAATCTAAAATGCCCTATAGCTTCCACTTCCACCGATTTTCCATCTCCAACATATATCCATCTTTCAGAATCAATTGGCTTCCAGTAGCTTAGGCAACCCTGAATTGAAACACTGATGTTAGTAGTGGCACCAAAATCTAACCACCAAGTGTTTCTAGGTACTGAAGCTAAATTGACCTCTGAACAGACCAAAGTAAAAAACATACCTTTCTTTACACGCCAAGCATGATATTTGGTACATTTCTTCTTTACATGTCCAGGCTTATTACAAAAGAAACAAATGTCACCCTGATTTTGTTTCTTTTGTGTTGGACCCTTAGCAGCTTCATTCTTGGGATCCTTAGTCCTTTTTCTTTTCCCCTTATCGTTAGAAGTGTTTACAACATGAGCACTTTCTGTCCTTTCCTGCTTCAACCTCTCTTCTTCTTGCACACAGTATGAGATGAGCTCATTAAGAGACCATTTCTCCTTTTGACAATTATAAGATATCTTAAACTGACCAAACTGTGAAGGAAGAGAGATTAATATTAAATGTATGAGCAAGTCTTCCGACAGCTCAAGCTTTAATGCCTTAAGTTTTGAAGCAATATTGGACATTCCCATAATGTATTCCCTCACGTTTCCTTTTCCTTGATACTTCATGGAAATCAAGCTCTGAAGAAGAGCGCTTGTTTCCGCCTTATCGCTTTTTGCAAAGCGCTTTTCAATTTCAACAAGGAAATCTTTAGCACTTGTTATTTCTTCAGAGATAGCACCCCTAAAGACCTCAGGAATGCCGCGCTTAATGATCATGAGACTCATTCGATTTGAGCGGTCCCACTTCTCATAATCTCTCCTCTGTTCAGAGGTACTAGAGTCTGTAAGAGAAGTAGTGATACGAGCATGAAGATGACAAATGTAGTTTTATGATTTCTAAATTTAATTTTTAATATTTTGTAATTTGGATTTAATTTTCTTTGTGGGCCTTTATTGGTTGGGCTTTGTATTTTTGTTCTTTTTCCAGTTTTGGGCCTAATTAGTTAATGGGCCTTGTATTAGGTCCATTAGTATAAATAGGATTCTCATAAATCTTTGTACTCAGAATTCAGATTTTAAGGAGTTGAGACTTTGGCTCCTTGTGAATTCTCTCTTGGTTCTCGAGTAGAACTTTAGATTCTTATCTGTGAATTTTTGAATTCAGAGTGGCGAATCCTCACTGGACTTATCAGTCAGAAATGATTGTGGCGTCTTTTCCATCCCTAATCCCTTTCCGCATTTTCGATTTTTGATCTTTGGTTTGAGGGAAATTTCTCAGAACGATCCGTTGATCCTATGTTTGGACAGACTCGCATCATTTGGTAATCAGAGCTAGTTTCTGACCTTTTTTTTGCAGCTTTTTCGCAACATTTCCATTGTTTTTTGTTTGCAGCGTTTCCGTAAGGGTTTTTTCGAAATTTGTTTTTGCCAGTTGTTTTTTTTTCGAAGCACTAGTTCCGTTCCAGATCCTTTTCGTGAAGTATTTTTTGGGTGAAATTATTGGTTCTTGGTGTGTCGTTTTCAAACAGTGAACTGAAACAGAAGGATACACAATTTTTTTGGGCATTCTAGAAGATTGAAGCAATCGATGTTTCTGGAAACAGCAACTGGGTGTTGATTGGTGCAATCAGTTTTCGAAAATGAAGAAGTTGAGTTTCGCAAGTAAAGGGCCTCCGTTAGCAGCACTGGCACAGAGAATGCATCACTGTTGTTGAACTGAGGAGACTGTTTTTTTTAGGTGGGGTACCAACTGTTTGATGAAATTACAAATCTATTGGAGAAATCAAAACTGTGAAATCAGTTAAAGATTTGAAGTGTTGGAGCAGAGTTGGTGCCGTAAGATTACAAAATTGGTGTTGGTCTATCTTTAAGCAGTTGGTCTGCAAGCATTTAATCCTTGGTATCCTGTCTTTAGAATTTGTCAAACGGCACAAGCAAATTCAAACAATGCAAATCTCTTTTTCATTATGATTTTAATTTAGTGGAATCATGTTTGCTGCATAAAGTGGTTGGCATAGTGTAAAATTAATTTGGCAGAGTTGGAGAGTTCTGGTGATTTGAGTTTAGCAGTGCTACTTTGGAGTATTCACGTGCCTTATCAGTGCAGAATTAGCTAAAGAGAATTGTAGTGCAATGGCGTGAATGAATTTTTGTGGGGATGAATTGTCTTTTCAATTCAATGAAGCATTGCCAATTATGATATGCAAGAGAAATTGGAAAGAGTAAGTGTCAAACTTCCTTTTGGGTGATCATTGGAATTTGTGGAGAATTGAATGCACTGGAGGTCATTGCACACTAGAAAAAAGATGCACTTTGGTTTGTAGTGGGGTTCACGACATGGGCAAAGGGTACTTGAATTGAATGCATGTACGTTGTGCGTAAGCAATTGTAGGATTTGAGTTGAAGCAAAAATTAAATGCATGCGGGACCCGTGTTGATTTGATTTGATGATGCTTAGATGAATGTTTATACGTGGGACCCAATTGGTACTTTTGATCCAATTGGTGTTAATGTGAATTAGGGAGAATTGCAAACGTGTGGGGTCCACAGTTGTGGAATGAATTTAGTTTTCACTGGTTCCTATGCATGAAATTGAGAGCTGCTCATGGTGTTAATTAGAAGCTGCAGAAGCTACAAATCTGGTGGATTTATCTGGTATACTGGTTGCTAATATGATGCATATCCTGGTACTTAAATCTGGTTTGACCATTCCTATTTTCTTGTGTCATTTTTTTATTTCTAGCTTTGAGTTGAGTCATATGTCTATAAATTTTCTTTGAGTTTTATTTTTTCTTGGATTCTTGTTTGTGAAACATAGTATTGGGAGTTGAATTGTTGGAAACTCTTGATTGTTTGAGATTGAATTTTGAGATTACACAATTAGGAGCTAAGTGTAGCATCTATGTTTTGAGCATTCTTTTAAAACTTGAGTTTAAGTCTTGAGAAACTTAGAAGCACAACGTGAGGAAATTGCATAAGAGTGGGTGAATGCCTAACTAGCTTTCATTCATCTCAAGTGTGATAAGCCAAAAAAAAAAAAGTGTTAAAGTGCACATTTCATATTTCTCTTGAGACTTAGATTTAATTTTAATTGAGTTCTCTATTGGATGTCCAAATTAGTTCCATTTATCTAGGTAGTCTTGATTCATTTCTTACAACTTGATTTTCTAATTGTTTAGCTTACTTGCTTTGTTTTACGTTTCTAGTGGTAATTCTAAATATACTATTTAGATTACCCTTGTCTTTAAAGTGCTTTTCTCTTTGTCACGTTCTTAGTTTTGTCACATCTTACTCCCTTTGGTTTAGCTCATGTCTTGATTTTGTGCTTTTTAGTTTGTCTTTCTAAATTCCTTGGTTTTGTCATAGAGTTTTCTATTTTCTTGACCTCTTGAGTTCAATGTGGATTTGTTACATCTTTCACTTTGAATGTACAATTCTTGATAAGTTGACTGGAAGTTCTCCTTAAGAACTAAAGAGGAATTTGAGTGAAGAGAGTGAAAATAGTTTTTCAAGAGTGATACACGAGTGACTGAGTGCAAACACTTAGTGAGTGGTGAGGTCCATATTTTTCTGTTAATTGTGCTAACCATTTCTTTATGATTTTCTTGTTTTGTTTCTAACATTTACTTGCAGTCATGGGGTTGACTATAGAATATTTGAATTCAAGACTCATTCCAATAGTACAACAGCTTGGAAAGAAAAGTTTATGAGCATAAAAGGCTAAAGAAGGCGGAGCATAAATGTAACAACGCATCAAGTTCAAGGATAAAAATAAGTTCTATTAGATGCTCCAAATGTGAAGGCTATGGGCATGTTTCTCTTGAATGTCCTAATTGGAAGTCAAAACCCATAAATGATCAAGATCTTAAAGACTATTACCAGTGGTTGCGAGAGAGAGAAAAGAAAGCATTACAAAAATTAGAGAGGATAGAAAGAGAGCTTAGAGAAGAGAGAGAACAAATGAGGGAGCTTATGGAAAAGGGAAAAAGATTTGTAGAAAGTGAAAATGATTTTATAAGAAGAGAGAAAGAGTTTGGGGAAAAGTGAAGGAAATTCTTAGGAAAAGAGAGGAGAAAATTGAAAACGAAGAAAAAGAAAAGTTTGATCAAAAGATTAGAGAATTGAAAGAAAAGACTGAGGAAGGAAGTAGAAAATTCGATGAATTGTTAGAGACGGCAAAAAGAGTAATAGAAAGAAAGGAGAAAGAAAAGATAGAAAGAGAAGAGAAAGAAAAGAGAGCAAAGGAAGAAGAGACTAATGATAATATTTGTTCTTACTCTGACTCTATAATTATTTGTGTGGATTCTCCTTTGCAGGAAATTACTGGTGATGAGCTTTCAAGTGATTCATGCAGTATTAGAGAGAAGAACATATGGGCTTCCACTACATCTTTGGAATTGTTTGATGTGTATCATGAGCAAATTAAAAATCCTTGTGAATTGTCTGTTGCTTTTGATATGCATACTATTGTTTTAGGTGGTGATGCCAAGTCCTTGAATGATGAGATGCATACATATCCTGTGGACTTGAATGTTCATGATCATCTTTTCTCTATGTGTGTGAATTATCAGCAGGTTGATGATGAGATTAAGCATAATCATGTTAGATCTTTAATCTTGTTATGTGAACTGAAAAGGACATTAGATACCATATATTTGTATTGGATTGATGTATTTGACATGCTTATGATTAGTCGTTTGATGTTCTTATTGTTTGATGTGTTTTACAGGTTGGTTTATGATCCTGGAGGAAGATATTTACTACACTTTGATAATAAGATATTGGACTCTCATGAGCTCCACATCTCCATTTAGATAGTTTTTCTCGTCTTTGTTAGATGATGTTAAAATTGAGTTCTTTTAGTCTTATGTTTGTAAGTTTGCTTGTAGGTACAAAGAGCTAAATTCGTGGACGAATTCTCTCCAACTTGGGGAGGATGATATGAGCATGAAGATGACAAATGTAGTTTTAGGATTTCTAAATTTAATTTTTAATATTTTGTAATTTGGATTTAATTTTCTTTGTGGACCTTTATTGGTTGGGCTTTGTATTTTTGTTCTTTTTCCAGTTTTGGGCCTAATTAGTTAATGGGCCTTGTATTAGGTCCATTAGTATAAATAGGATTCTCATAAATCTTTGTACTCAGAATTCAGATTTTAAGGAGTTGAGACTTTGGCTCCGTGTGAATTCTCTCTTGGTTCTCGAGTAGAACTTTAGATTCTTATCTGTGAATTTTTGAATTCAGAGTGGCGAATCCTCACTGGACTTATCAGTCAGAAATGATTGTGGCGTCTTTTCCATCCCTAATCCCTTTCCACATTTTCGATTTTTGATCTTTGGTTTGAGGGAAATTTGTCAGAACGATCCGTTGATCCTATGTTTGGACAGATTCGCATCAAGTAGGTTGCTCAATCCTTAATGCAAGGTCAAGATCCATGCAGCCAAGAACAATTTCCATGTTCTCTCTCCAGTCCTTAAAATTTGTTCCATTAAGAACCGGAACGGAATTCAGATTAGCAGATATTGAAGCAATAGTAGCTGAAAGAAGAATAAAACAAATAATTTTAAATATATGCTCACAAAATAATAATAATAATAATAGATCAATATATTCAAATAATGACATAACCCATCTCAAGATACCTAGTGCATCATCAATATCAAGTCTTTGGACAGTAATATTAATTGCTAGTGGTACACTTGTTGTAATGATCAAACATTGATACTAAAATATGTCAAACAATAAACCTCTCTTTGGATTGGTTTATCATTCACAAAAAAAAAATCATAATTATCACATGTTTACCATCACAGGTGTGTATGTAATCCGACCAAGAATTGATCTACCTTTGGGTTGATTAATACTCGCATGGATAAAAATACACACAAATATTTGATATTTAATATGAACAATCTACACAAGATCGCTTTGGCGATGTCTTGTTTCAATTAGAATATGCTGTATTTTGTATTAAAAAAAATACAAATAATAGCCAAAATTTGAATATTGATCTGCCCCGGACAAAATTAAATGAAGAAATAATTTTTCTGTATGACATCATATATGCAACATGATAACATATGACAAAATTAAATTAATTCAAAAGAAATTGAATTGCAAATATGATTTGAAACAAGCACTGGAGATCAAACTGCAATATACAATCTGGAGATAAAAAACAAAAAAACAAAAAAACAGCGCACGAATAGCTATGATTAAAACAAAACTAACCATAGGAAACGTGCACATATTGCAATCCAATTTTAAACCTTCACGGATTTAAATTAAAAAAAAAACCATATATGTGTATATATAATAATTAAATACATAATTCTGAATTGAAACCCGAAAAAAAAATTCCCAATTTTAAACCCTAATTACAAAAAAAAATTCTTAAATCATACATGAATCAAATATGGGTGGCTATGATACCATTGTTGGAAAATAATAATAATCAATAAGAGTGCCTGATCACATACTTCTATCCATATAGAATCAAAATTATAGCACAATCAAATTAATCCTTAATGAACCCATATCTCAATTCATGATGAATATAAAATGCGGAAGCGTACCTGGATTTGCCATTGGGAATAATGAAGATGATGAATATAACTACTGGTATGTGATCTTCCAAATGTAGAGCACCTTAGATTCCCTCTAGGGTTTCTCTTCTGATGGGGATGAAAAGAAAGGAACAGGAATTGTATATTCTGTCTTCTGCTCTACAAAATGGGGACCATAACCCTTTTATAATGTTCAGAGTTTAATATTTTCAATTTGGCCCCTCATCAAATTAAAAATATTATTGATGGTATCTACACAATTAGCCTTTCATGACATATATGCCCTTAGCCATAATTTTAAATTAATTAGACCACTTAAATATTTTGGCTAATAAAATAATGGCCCTAACACATTTAATTATGTAATATATATTTATATGACCCAAAAATTCCAACAATCTCCCACTGGTCACAAATATATATATATATATATATATATATATATATATATATATATATATATCCTTACAATCCTTATAAATGTGTTAGACTTTATGAGCTCAAAATTTGCCATTATCTGTCTTGAGCATATTCCAAAAATCTTGTCCATTAATTACATTCGCTCATAGAACCAAAACAGTTTTCATTGTATCAATCACAACTAAACTCATCAATGATCACTAGTGCTGAGAGAATCAAATGACATAGACTCATCACGAAATGTGTAGCATGAAAATTACGTGAAAGTGGTCCTACTTTACCTTAGTGAGATCATTCAATAACCTTAATATACAAAGTGTAATATCTGAATAATAAAACATATATATATATAACCAAATATGTCCAAAAGTCAATGTATGCATACATAAAATCAAACATAGAACCTAATACATAAAAGTGACTAACTCCCACTAAACCAAAGATTCCTCAAACAGTAAAACACCCATGTGTGCAACATGCTCATGAAAGTGCCATAATATTCTGCAGAGGCATGGATCAACTCAACAATTGGATTTTTTGGGAGAGCTGCTTCTTTTCCTTTAGTATGTTCAGAAGCAGCACGACTTTTAGGCTTTTGAACATCCTACATGTTTAAAACAATACTGATTAGTACAGAAATAACATTTTGAGAAGTCATTAACATAAAAAATTACATACATACCTTTTTAGAAACTTGTCTGACTAAATGTTGGGGCCAAGCAATGAATGTGTGAAGGGCCTGTCCCACTTTCTGTACCTCATCAGTAGGCACAGGGACTCGAGCATCAGCATCTTAAATCTCTTTTACCACCACTCTCAATAAACCAGGTGCCAAAGGCACACTGTGGATGGTAGAAGCCCCTTCTTGAACTGAACCAAAGGCCACCAATCTTGGTTCAAGCAACCCATCCTCCACCAATAAAGCGCACTGTTTCATCTCAAAAGATGGGCCTGTGGATGCATGATATATTTCAATTTACATTTCTAATCAAGACATATATCAAAAAGAAATAATGATTTTACCTATCGGTGCAGGTGCAGGTGCAGCAGCAGCAACAGGAGAAGCCAGAATAGGAGCAGCATTAGTGGAAGTACTTCCCATTGTGCCAACAGATGGAGGAGATGGCTGAACGTGTTGGTGGGAAGATGCCATCCTAACTGCCAAGTCTGGAAACATGCTAAGTAGCTGCTCCTGAACCTATGCTACGATGACCAGTGTCAGCTTCGCTGTGAGCTTCTTCTCCAACTCTTCTTCATTAATTGTTGAGCTCTGGGTATTCTTGACTGGTGGCCCAAAATATTGTCGAATACCCACACCGGTCCCCACACCCCGAACACGGCCGGGGTGTTCATCTTTACCAATAGCAGTGGTCAGTATATCCTGACGAGCACATGGAACGAAAGTTCCCTGTGTACACTGCTCCTCCAAGGAATCCTACAATAAATTTAACACATTATATATATAAATATACAAGTCTAAGAAATTAATCATATTAGGGTTAAAAAGAATAGTAACTTACAATCCTATCAGCAATCTCTTGAGCCTCCTCAAATGTCATCTCACCGGAAGGCTTTTGACGAGCTCTCTTCCAACTTTCATGACGTTTAGGAGGAGATGGTGGGGGGAGATCATCCTGGCTTATACCAGAACTGGCTATCTCTTTTTCTCTGAGTGCAGCCTTCTCGTCCATCATTCTCTCAGCCAAGAGAGCATACCCCCCACGAGACAGACGGTGGGGGGTCAAATTCTTCTTCTGAATCTCCTTGGCCTTTAATCTTTTCTCCTGCAAAATAATTGATATTAGAATATAATACAATAACTTAATAAATTTAAATTAATTCATAAAAATTAATTCATACCTCCCACTCTGGGCCAGTCCTAATCTCTACAAATTTCTTCCAATCCTCCTCAGATATGCCATATCGTTGGTAAGGAGTAAGTCCCTTGCTAACGACATCCTCAGCATAAACCCATCTCGTAGTTAACGTGGACTTGAACTGCCTCCACATTTTTGCAATGCTGGACATAATCTTCCTCTTAACTGCCTTGGAGTTTTCAATATCAAAATACTTCTGCAAAAATAAATTATAATTAGCATCAAAATTAAAAATCAATATTCAAGATAAGACAATTGAATAGATTTAAACTTACCAAAATGTCCTGCCAAATCAGATTCTTCACGGTGTCCTCAACATTATCCCAGTCTGGATGCAAAATAGATACCTAAACATAATCATTAGTTAGATGAAAACAAGAATTATATGCAAATATGTAAAAAAAGTTGAAATATAAACTTAGAATTACCTTCTCCCGTGCAATGGTACCCAAGTAGCTACTGAATTGGGTATGATGCGGACCAGACACCTTCCCAGTGCGTGGATCAACAGACACACTCATCTTCTCTCCTGCCATGTGTCTGGCTGTCAAACTCACTAATCGTGTAGCTTGTCTGGTCCTCTTTGGTGGAGGAGATGGTGGACGAGACGAGGGAGGAGGTGATGGTGAAGGAGATGCCATGTGTCTGTAAAGAAAATATAAAGCAATATAATTTATAAATCTTAAATATACAAACATAAAAAAAATATATAAAGAAGTTCAAGTAGAAACATACTTAGACAACTAAATTTTCCCATATCCCTTAATCATGATCATTACGAGTTGCATGGACCACATCCTCTTCTACATCTTCAATACTACTAGGCAGTCGTGGTGAATTGGGGATGACAATGAAATCATCTGACTCATTTTGATTTTCATGGTTGACATCAATCCCTTTGCCTTGAAGGACCACAGACCACCTATCGTTACATGGGTCGGTCACATAAAAAACTTGTTTTGCTTAATTTGCCATGATGAATGGTTCTTCCTTATGACCTAGCTTCTTAAGGTCTATCGTAGTAAAACCCATTTCGTCAAATTGAATACTGGTATTGCTATCAACCCAAACACATTTAAATAGAGGAACTCTAAATTTACTGTAGTCAACCTCCCAAATTTCCTCAATCACTCCAAAGTAACTTATGGATGCCATGATGGGGTTTTTATCCTTTGAACTAGAAAAGTGCATGGATGTGGCCTCAATAGATACTCCACTATTTTGAACTGTGCTATTGTCATCTTGTGACTTTGTGTAGAAGGAATATCTATTAATGTCGTACCCAGTCCAAGTGATGACGTTATGTTTTGGTCCATGAGCTACCCATTTCAATGTATCAGATGCATGCTGATCTAAAAACATTTGGCTTCTAAACCAACTGACAAACTTGTTGTTATGCTCCTTCACCAACAACCATTCACCCATTTTGGGGTTTTGGGTCCTCAACATTGATTGATGAGCAGATATGTAAGGAAGAACTTCATCTGTATTATTCAAAATATACAAGTGTGCCTGACTCAACTCATTAGTATCCTTTGGTTGAACTTTTATACCACGAGTACCCTTTCCATTTATCCTATCATCATGTCGACTTGCAGGAACACCCACGGCTTGTGCTTTTGCCAAGTATTCTAAACAAAACTCTGTAGCTTCTTCTGCAATATACCTTTCAACTATAGAAGCTTCGGGTCTGTATGGATTCTTAGTATACCCTTTGAAGATCTTCATGTATCGCTCAATTGGGTACATCCACCGCAAATAAACTGGGCCACATAACCGTATCTCTCTTACAAGATGAACAATTAAGTGAACCATAATATAAAAAAATGATGGAGGAAAATACATCTCCAATTGACATAGTATAATTGCTGCCTCATTTTCCAATTGATCTAATGATTTTTCATCAATTACCTTGGCACATATAGAGTTGAAGAAAAAACATAGACGCATAATTCATTTCTCACATTCTTCGGGAGTATGCCACGTATAGTTACAGGTAAGAGTTGTTGCATCAAAACGTGACAGTCATGTGAGTTTAACCCAATTAGTTTAAGATCTTTCATTGACACAAGACTCTTAATATTTGAAGAGTATCCTTGTGGAACTTTAATACTCCGAAGGCACTGACAAAGACTAGTCTTCTCTTTTTTGGACAAAGTGTGACATGCTGGTGGAAGATATGTTCTCTTGCCTTCAGATCTTGGATGCAATTCTGCACGTATTCCCAATTCACAAAGATCTTGACGAGTATTCACTCCATCCTTTGTCTTACCTTTGATGTTCAAAAGTGTGCCAATTAGACTATCACATACATTCTTCTCAACATGCATCACATCAATACAATGACGTACATCTAGATGACACCAATATGGAAGTTAAAAAAATTGATCTCTTCTTCCACTTGCTTCTATCAGTTGATTTGTTTTGGGTCTTTCCAAATTCAACATTTATGTTTTTCACTCGATCATAAACTTCCTCACCTGTTAACGGTGACTTAGCAATTTCATCCTCCTGGCAACCGTTAAAAGCTTTCTTCAATCTTCGATATGGGTGGTTAACTGGAAGGAATTTTCTGTGTTTATTATAAATTGTCTTCTTCCCATGTTTCAATTGCAGATAACTTGTATCTTCTTGACAAATAGGACACGCATGATGACCCTTGACACTGTATCCACTGAAGTTACCATATGCTGGAAAGTCATTTATGGTACAAAATATCATTGCATGTAACTTGAAATTCTCCTGTCGATACGCATCAAACACCTCTACTCCTTCCTCCCACAACAATCTTAAGTCATCTATCAAAGGACATAAATAAACATCTATGTCATTTCCTGGCTGTCTTGGACCTGCAATCATCATAGATAGCATAACATATTTCCGCTTCATGCATAACCAATGTGGAAGATTGTAGATCACCAATAAAACTGACCATGAACTGTGGTTAGTGCTTAAGTTACCAAAAGGATTCATTCCATCTGTAGCTAGTCCAAGTATAAGGTTTCTTGCATCACTACCAAAACTTGGAAATAGACGGTCAAATTTCTTCCACTATGGAGAATCAGCCGGATGTCGAAGTTGTCCATCTCGTTTCTTTGCAACTGAATGCCATGTGAGATTTTTTGAATCTTCTTCATTACCAAACAATCGCTTAAACCTTGGAATTATTGGAAGATACCATATAACCTTTGCAGGAGGACCCTTTTTATCACTATCTTCACCAAAACCATCACCACACCATCCTTGACTTTGTAACGTGATACACCACATTTTGGACACTTGTGAAGAGATTCAAACTCTTTTCTGTATAAAATACAGTCATTAGGACAAGCGTGTATCTTTTTATATTCTAAACCCATTGGACAAAGTATCTTCTTTGCTTCATACATACGGTTAGACAATGTGTTTTCATCTGGAAGCATCTCTTTCAAAAGTTCTAACAATTCATTGAAACTTTTATCACTCCAACCAAACTTTTCCTTCAAATTCACCAATCTTAATACAGAAGACAATCGTGTGAAAGTTGTACATCCAGGATACAAAGGCGTCTCTAAATCGGTCTTCAATTTATCATATACACGTGCATGTGCTTGAAGAAAGATCTCCTGACCCACATCACGAAGCATATCCTCTATTCGATCTTCCATACTGACATCCTCCTCCTCCACAGTTTGTGATACTACTGGAATATCAATAAGTTCACCGTGCCATGTCCATGTAGTATAATTTTTCATGATCCCCTCACAGATTAGATGTTCTCATATTATATCTACGGTTTGAACTCTTCCATTAACACACTTAACACAGGGACAATAAAATTTTCCATTCATCTTTAGACCATTTCGTTCATCAAAACTCAAAAGTTGTTCAACTCCATTCTCATACTCTTCTGATATACGACTTGCATTCATCCCACTTCGATTCATTTTCAGATTTTAGACTACAATTAAGAGTTAATAAAAAACTTATCGGTCATCAATGAATTTAATATCACTGATTACTATAATCAAAATTATCAGTTGTTGTTTGCTATAGCATTATTTAGTACAGTTTGCTCTATAAGAGAGACAAACTCATTCTAACCAAATTTCAGCAGAGTTTCCTCTGTTATTTGACTAAATCCAAATTTTTGAACAACAACAAATATATAAACAACATCAAATAAAGCCCCATGGGCACAATCAGATTATCAAAACAATCTTCTACAGGTATTTCAATAAACTAATCATACAAACACTATATTCTAGAAAAAAAAAAAAAAAAACCCACTAACCTGGCGCAGCGGCGGCGGCGAAGCTGACGGCAAGGGGAGGGGACTTCACTCAAGCAGCAGCGGCCAAGAGGACCTGGAGTGAAGGAGAAGCTCGCCGGTGATGAAGGGAGCTTCCACGAGCTTCACGACGATGGGAACGGCAAAATGCAGGGAGAGATGAAGGACGCCGGTCAGGGGTTGACGCCGGTGACGAAGGGGAGCTGATCGTCGCTGTCGCAGAGGAAAGGGAGCGTCGCGGTGGAGAAGACGATGAACAGCAGCAGCGGTGAGAATAGGAAAAGTGAGGAGGGAAGAGAAGGGGGAGTAGGTTTCAATAGGGTTTCTACGTCGGTTCTACCCCACACCCGACGTTATAATTTGAATCCCAATAGATCTATGTCGGTTGGCTCAATAACCGACGTTGTAGTCTCTATATTTTATGTCGGTTCTGCAAATAACCGACGTAGAATATGCAACTCAACTACTCTACGTCGGTTCTTTCATATAACCGACGTAGAATACTAGACTCATATTTATCTACGTCGTTTGTGTAGAAACCGACGTAGAAAGGCGATGTAATATATCATTTCTGTAGTAGTGGGTTTAAACAAAGTTTTTGAAGTGCTGGATGTGTGAATACTGATGAAGTGGCAGTTGCAGAAGAAGATTCAAATGAAGGAGATCCAAGTTTGGTGCATCCATGTTCTTCAAATGTGGAACTCAATAATTGGAAAGTCATTGAACTACCCATGGTGTTTAATAACGATGAAATGTAATAGTTTTTTATTATGACTTTTGTTTTTAATATATTTATTGCTCTGCCCAAGGCATTAGGATTTTGTTTGTATGGGCTAACTTTTTGTTTTAATATCGACATTAATAAATGCATTTCATCGTTTCATCCATTTTTCATCTTCTCCCTCCATTTATTCATAATCAGATCAAATAGTGAATCCTGTGAAAATGATACTGTCAATGTTCAATATCATGATTTCACACATCCTATTGATAATACAGAAGATGATTACGAAGAGAGTTGGGATCCTTCCCCTGAGTTATTAAAGTTAGTCGAACAGGAAAATAGGGAAATAAAACCACATCAAGAGGAAAGAGACAATTAATCTAGGGAATGAAAATGAGCAAAAAGAAGTTAAGATAGGCACTAATGTAACAAAGGAAACACGAAATAAGTTGATTCATTTGTTGCAAGAGTTTAAGGATGTTTTCGCTTGGTCCTACCAAGATATGCCTGGGCTAGATCCCGCTATAGTGCAACACAAACTTCCGTTAAAACCTGAATGTCCCCCAGTCAGAAAAAAATTGAGAAGAATGAAACCTAAGATGTCTCTAAAGATCAAAGAGGAAGTGAAAAAACAATTTGATGCTGGTTTCTTAACAGTAGGAAAATATCTTGAATGGGTAGCTAATGTAGTCCCAGTCCCAAAGAAGGATGGAAAAGTCCAGATGTGTGTGGATTATCGAGATTTGAATCGGGCTAGCCCCAAAGATAATTTCCCTTTACCACATATTGACACTTTGGTTGAGAACACCGCACAATTTTTGCTTTTCTCCTTTATGGATGACTTCTTTTGCTATAATCAAATTAAAATGGCACCCAAAGACATGGAGAAAACCACATTTGTCACATTGTGAGGAACATTTTGTTATAAGGTGATGTCATTCGGATTAAAGAATGCAGGAGCAACTTATCAAAGAGCCATGGTGACTTTGTTTCATGATATGATGCACAAGGAGATTGAAGTTTATGTGGACGATATGATTGCCAAATCTAAGACAGAGGATGAACATATTGTTAATCTACGGATGTTATTTGAGAGGTTAAGGAAGTTTAAGGTTAGACTAAACCCCGCTAGATGCACTTTTGGCGTGAAATTTGGAAAATTGATAGGGTTTGTAGTCAGCCAAAAAGGAATAGAAGTTGATCCCGACAAGGTACGAGCAATTCTAGAAATGCTAGCACTGTGCATAAAAAAAGAAATTTGTGGTTTCTTGGGTAGATTAAACTACATTTCTAGATTTATCTCCTAATTAACTGCCACATGTGAGCCAATATTCAAACTGTTGCGCAAGAATCATGTCATGGAATGGAATGAAGATTGTCAAATAGCATTTGAGAAGATCAAACAGTATTTACGAGAGCCTCCTATACTACTCCCACCAATATCAGGGAAACCCCTTATACTATATTTGACAGTATTGGATGAATCAATGGGTTGTGTTTTGGGTCAACATGACGAAACGGGTAAAAAAGAGCATGCTATTTATTACTTAAGTAAGAAATTCACAAGTTGTGAGCAAAGATATTCTTTGTTAGAGAGAACTTGTTGTGCATTAGCATGGGCGTCTCACCAACTAAGACAATATATGTTAAGTCACACCACTTGGTTGGTATCTAAAATGGATCCAATCAAGTATATTTTTTAGAAGCCAGCTCTTACTAGTGGAATAGCTCGATGGCAGATGTAACGACCCAAGAAATTGCTACTATTATCATACTTAGTATGCAAATATAACTTGTATTAACTGATAATAAAACACATATTATATATATAATATTTGTATTCAATACAAAAGAAAATCTCTACTAGGACAAAATTCTTTTATGAGGCATAAAAATCATATAAAAATATATGCACATAACTGCTACTTCATCATCCGATATAGATATAGTCCTGGGACTCAGAAGCATCACTCTCACCTATTAAAATATTTGCTCCCGTGTAGTAAAACAAGATCATCGCAGGCCAAACAATCGGCAATTGCAAGGTAAGCTAATAATTCAAAAATATAACAACACAAAATAATAGTATCATGTAATATTCATCATCACATCATTCTCATGCACATTTATCATAGAACATACTTAAATGCTTTGAAATTTAATGCATCTTTAATAATTCAAAAGTATCAACACAAATAATATTATCCTGTAATACACATAAACACAACATTCTTATGCACATTCAAAATGTTCTAAAAAGAAAACATCTTCCGGAAGACACGGCTACTATACCCGAACTCAGAGACTAACACCTGTGGGTCACATTGTGGTCAACTACTGTACCGACACAATAACACTCTGACCACCCTACCCACAGGGTAGGACTACTGTCAACCCTACTCTACCTCAGAGCAGGTCTTCAACATCCCCCCATCGGCTCCTCACCACCTGGCATCTTAGTCTACGTGACCGGGACTACCAGTGGAACCTGGGATCTCATTGAATCCGCTCTAGCATAGCTCACCACCTAAAATGCAAGTTGTACCTCCCCGGGTACCAAACATCTCATCAACACACATCAGTAGATTATGGGACCAACCCCAGGCTCTACTCGGCCTCACATAAAGTTGTACCTCCCCGGGTACCAAACATCTCATCAACATATATCGGTAGATTATGGGCACCAACCCTTGGCTCTACTCGGCCTCACACAAAAACATCATAGGTCATACATAACCAATCAATTTTTCTCAATTTTATTTAGAGATAATAATCTAAATTTATAAACAAGAACAAGATCGAGACCAAAACCCTCCAAGGAAAGAAACTTTCGTTTCTACCCCTCAAACAAATTTTCCATTCCACTGATTGTCAACAAACATCCAAATATCAACTTAAACATCATAAACAATACAAAAACAAGGTTTTTCACACATTACACTCAATACAACAATAATATACAAAACATACTAATTATATATATATATAACATTAATTTTCTTAATATCAATTTATATATTTTTGAACATTAACTTCCCTAATCTGGATTTTTGTTTGTTCCTTGCTCAGATGGAAAAATTGCAATCCTAATCCTTAGCTCATCTTTTATCTCAAAATCATGGATAACATCTCCCCATAAAGAGAATTCATTGAGAAAAATCTTCAAAAACCATAAACTTTCCAAAAGAAAATTCTTAAGAATAAACGGACCTAGACTTACCCGTTCAAAAAACTGATTGGGTAGAACTCCTCCTTACACTATTAGCCTCCTATTGCTTCTTCTGGATCAAGAGACCATTAGGGTTTTGTTGGCATATTTCAAGACCAGAGTTTTTATGAAGACCTAAAGTTTTGATGATGAAGTTTTAGAAAGTTTTAATCAACATTAAAGACTTGTGCCATCTCACAAAGGAAGGATGCTTGATAGAAAAGGAAAGGCATAAAGAGCATTCAAAGCTTTCAAGAGAGAAGATTGATGAAGATTTTCTCAAAGAGCTGAAGGATCAAGAGTAGAAGGTTCTGTTTTGGGTGTTGGATAAAAAGAGTAAGTCATAAATCCTATTCAAGACCTTCCCAAACAAGAGAGCAAGGTGTTTTCTCGCAAAAACGTTTTCTACGCTTTTAATCGATTACCATACGTAGATAATCGATTATTTAACTTAAAATTTGAATAAAAAATGTTTAACGAGCAAAATAATCGATTAAGTGTTTTTGATAATCGATTATATTGATTTCTGGGTTAATATAATCGATTATGGCCTTAATCTAATCGATTATATCAGACGAAATTTGTTTTCTAGTTTTTAAACATGATATAATCGATTAAGCTTTTAATATAATCGATTAAATGAGTCGTTTTTGCGAAATCAATTCTAAATCAACCTAAGAATGGAAACTTTGGAGCATTTTGAAATTATAAAATGAAAGAGAATGTCTTAGGTTAAACACATCTGATTAAACACGAAATATTCAAAGTGTTTCGCGCCTTAGCTTTTTCAAAGCCGCTTCCCGCTTCTCTTCGCTTTGATCAAGTCTTTGGAAGTGGTGATCATTGTGCTTAAGCTTTCTATCCAGCACGTATCAGGTGTATTCTTTTACTGTTTTCTTTAAACGGGAAAATTCATCCCTTGGATTGGTTCTAAGGGAGGCGTTTCATCTCTTGTGTGTCAAGAGAGGTGGGTTTCATCCTCAGTGTGTTTGGGGAGGTGTTTTGATCCTTAGTGTGTCTGAGGAAGTGTTCCTTTATCTTTATTTGTTATTGCATGAATTGGTGTTTGTAATTTCATTTAAAGATAGTGGGTTAATCATCACGCATTTGTGGTGGTTGGGAACTGGACGTAGGATTGGCTTAATCCGAACCAGTATAAATCTCTGTGTTCTTTCTCTTTCTCTATATCTTTTAATTGTGGATCATTATAACAATTGCTAATTCAATCCGCTTTAATCAAAGGATAAGAAAAATTCACATCCTAGTTTTTGAAAGAATTTCAAAATCTGAAAAGTTTTATAAAAGAGAAAAGTTTATTAAAAATCCAATTCACCCCCCTCTTGGTTTTTACACTGTCGTCTTTATTTAACACCTTCCCGACGCATAACCGACTCCCGAACCCGAATTTGGTTCCAATGACCAATTTTTTTTAAAAAATGTTTTCTGTGGTTTTCCTAAATAAACTATGGTGGCGACTCTTCAATTTTTAGAAGGTGTTTATTTTTGTTGTCCCATTGTGACCCCAGTTGCGACAGATGGCGACTCCACTGGGGACTTTTTTTTTTAGGGAGTCAAACCTATTTAGTTAAATATGCAAATGTACATTGTTCTTTTTTCTTTTTTTTTCCCTTTTCAAGAATTCTCATGTATTTGTTTTGATATCATCTTTATGTTTTGAATTCATATCAATTCTAAATCAACCTAAGAATGGAAACTTTGGAGCATTTTCAAATTACAAAATGAAAGAGAATGTCTTAGGTTAAACACATCTAATTAAACACGAAATATTCAAAGTGTTTCTGCGCCTTAGCTTTTTCAAAGCCGCTTTCCTGTCTCTTTAGTTTGATCAAGTCTTTGGAAGTGGTGATCATTGTGCTTAAGCTTTCTATCCAGCACGTATCAGGTGTATTCTTTTACTGTTTTCTTTAAACGGGAAAATTCATCCCTTGGATTGGTTCTAAGGGAGGTGTTTCATCTCTTGTGTGTCAAGAGAGGTGGGTTTCATCCTCAGTGTGTCTGGGGAGGTGTTTTCATCCTTAGTGTGTCTAAGGAGGTGTTCCTTATCTTTATTTGTTATTGCATGAATTGGTGTTTGTAATTTCATTTAAAGATAGTGGGGTTAATCATCACGGATTTGTGGTGGTTGGGAACTGGACGTAGGATTGGCTTAATCCGAACTAGTATAAATCTCTGTGTTATTTCTCTTTCTCTATCTCTTTTAATTTGTGGATCATTATAACAATTGCAAATCCAAACAGCGCTAATCAAACGATAAGAAAAATCCACATTCGAGTTTTTGAAAGTTTTTCAAAATCTGAAAATTTATTTGAAAGAGAAAATTTTACTAAAATCCAATTCACCCCCCCCTCTTGGTTTTTAGACTGCCGTCTTTATTTAACAATTGGCCTCAGAGCTGGTTTTTTGAAAGTTATTCAAAAACAAGATCCTTATGGCAGACAAAAATCAAACTTTTGCTGAAGGTATATCTATTCATAGACCACCACTGTTTACATGAGAAAACTATCCTTTTTGGAAAAAGAGGATGGAAATTTTTCTAAGGTCTAATGATCAAGGCGTTTGGGATGCAATTGTAAATGGTCCATTTATTCCTATGGTTATTGTTGAAGAAGCGCAGGTACCCAAAAAGAGAGCAAATTGGAGCAAAGATGAATACAACCAGAATCAATGCGACATAAGGGCGTGTAACATGATAGCATCTGCTTTAACCATTGATGAGTTTTACAGGTTGTCGGATTGCACTACAGCAAAGGAGATGTGGGACACGTTAGAAGTCACACATGAATGAATGGAAGACGTGAAGAGATCAAGGAAAAATACCTTGATTCAGGAGTACGAGATGTTCCGGATGAGCAAAGGAGAAACCATATACAACGTCCAAAAGAGATTTACTCACATTGTAAATCACCTCAAGGCGTTAGGTAAGAAATTTGATACTGAAGAGTTAAATGTGAAAATTTTGAAATCTTTGGACAGGACTTGGCAACCTAAAGTGATGGCCATCACGGAATCAAAGAACCTTGCAAACATGAATATGACAACTCTCTTGGGGAAGCTTAGAGAACATGAAATGGAGCTTGGACATTTCAAAGGAGAAGAAGAAGACGTCAAACGAAAAGGTGTTGCCCTTAAAGCGGAATCCCACAAAGATGAGAGTAGTGACACAGATGATGACCTTGAATGCAGTGACATCAGCTTGTTCGTCAAAAAGTACAAAAATTTTATCAACAATAAGAACAAAGGAAATTTCAAGAAAGGTAAGAAAACTGAAAACCTAAATTCTCTTGATAACTTTAAATGCTATGGTTGTGGAAAAAGGGGACACTTGAAGTCAAATTGCCCCAACATCAAGAAGGATGAAGAAAAGGTCAAGAAATACAAGAAGTCTTTTGATAAGAAGAAAAAGAAGGCATACATCGCTTGGGAAGATAATGACATGAGTTCTTCTAGTGCAAGTGAGTCAGAAGAAGAAGCCAATATCTGTCTTATGGCGGATGATGATGATGATGCCAAATCCACATGTAGCAAGGTAAGTGATTCTGGCCTTCCTGATAATTATGATGAGTTGCTTGAAGAGTTTTAGGATTTATGTGAAAAATCGGAAAAAGTAACCTTCTTTCATAATAAATTAAAAAATGACTACAAAAGTCTTGAAAAGAAAATTTCTGATTTGGAAGAAGAGAAAATCGTTTTAAAAGAAGATTTGAAAAAAGTGAAAATTCCTTGCAAATGCAAAACCAAAATTCCTATTTGCGAAAATTGTAGTGTTCTTGCTAACAAGGTTTCTTATCTTGAAACATCTCTTTCAAACATTACAATGGGTAATAATAATTTAAATAATGTTTTGAAAGACAACAAAGGTTTATACGGAAAAGCAAGACTTGGTTACAATTTCAAAAATAATAATAAATCAAACAAAATTGTTTTTGTTCAAGGAGAATCATCAAATACGAAAAAGATTTTTGATGTTCCTCATTTCAAAAATAAAACAAATGAGCCTAAAAAGAAGTTTTATAAAAATGCATATATACCAAGAAAAACAAATGTTCCTACATGTTTTTATTGTATGCATAAAGGTCATTATGTTAATAGATGCAATATTAAACGTTTTAGTGTTCCTAATGGGAAATACAAATGGGTTCCCAAAGGAAAATCTGTTTCTAACCCATGAGGACCCTAATAAGTGACTTTAGGGGACCTAAATATTTTTGTTTATGATGCAGGTTGGTCCCAAGTCCAAAAAGTCACTATGGTATTTTGATAGTGGTTGTTCAAGGCACATGACGGGTGATAAAAGCAAATTCAAAAGCTTCAAAAAGAAATAACAAGGTTTTGTAACCTATGGTGACAACAACAAGGGAAAAATCATTGGTAGTGGAATGATTGGAGAATCCCTAAAGATTCATGATGTTCTTCTTGTTGATGGGTTGAAGCACAATTTGCTAAGCATTAGTCAACTTTGTGATAAAGGCTTAAAGGTAACGTTTGATAGTGATCTTTGCAAAATTCATCACAAGGACTCAAATGAAATCGCCCTCATTGGTAAGAGACACAATAACATCTATTTGATTGATATTGATTGTGCATCTACATCTAGTAATTTGTCTTGTTTAGTTGTGAAAGAAGAGGATCCATGGTTATGGCATAGAAGAGCTGCTCACATTCATATGCCTCATCTAAGTAAACTCATATCTAAAGAGTTGGTAATTGGTTTGCCAAAACTGGTTTTTGAAAAGAACAAACTATGTGCAGCTTGTCAAAAAGGGAAGCAAACGAAAAATTCTTTTAAATCTAAAAATGTTGTTTCCACTTCAAAACCTTTAGAATTACTGCACATGGATTTATTTGGCCCCTCTAGAACAAAATGTTTTGGTGGCAATTATTATGCTCTTGTGATTGTTGATGATTACTCTAGATTTACTTGGACTCTCTTTCTTTCATCTAAAAGTGATGCTTTAAAAGAATTTAGAAAATTTGCCAAGGTTATTCAAAATGAAAAAGATTTGAAAATCAAGTTTTTACGAAGTGATCATTGCGGTGAATTTCAAAATGTTTCTTTTGAAAATTTTTATGAAGAAAATGGAATTTCTCATAATTTTTCAGCACCAAGAACACCTCAACAAAATGGTGTGGTTGAAAGGAAAAATAGATCTTTGGAAGAACTTGCAAGAACTATGTTGAATGAAAATAATTTACCTAAATATTTTTGGGCTGATGCCGTAAGCACCGCATGTTATGTTTTAAATAGAGTTTTAATAAGACCTATTTTGAAATTAACTCCTTATGAGCTTTTCAAAGGAAGAAAACCAAATATTTCTCATTTCAGAATTTTTGGATGCAAATGTTTTGTTTTGAATAACGGAAAAGATAGCCTTGGGAAATTTGATGCTAAATCCGATGAAGCTACATTTTTAGGTTATTCTTTGCATAGTAAAGTATATAGAGTTTTTAATAAAAGGACTTTAACTGTTGAAGAATCTATACATGTTGTCTTTGATGAATATCTAGACCTTAAGGAAACCCCTCTTGAGTCAAAAAGATTCTTTGTAGATGATGAAGGAATACATCAAGAAGAAACTTCTCTAGAAAAAACTGTTGAAGAAATCAGTTTGGATGAGAATCCTCCTCATGATGAAAGTCTACCAAAAGAATGGAGACCACCTAGAAACGTGTCTTTGGACAATGTCATTGGAGACATCTCAACAGGTGTAAGAACAAGGAGGAACATGAATAATTTCTGCATGAATGTTGCTTTTGTTTCACAGGTTGAACCAAAGAATGTAGAAGAAGCATTGACGGATGAACATTGGTGTATAGCAATGCAAGAAGAGCTAAATCAGTTTGAAAGAAATCAGGTATGGGATTTAATTCCTAGGACTAACAATATGCAGGTTATAGGTACAAGATGGGTTTTTAGGAATAAGCTTGATGAAGATGGAAATATCTCCAAGAACAAAGCAAGGCTGGTTGCAAAAGGATATAGACAAGAAGAAGGCATAGATTATGATGAAACCTATGCTCCAGTAGCAAGACTTGAAGCTATCCGCTTGTTGCTAGCATATGCCACCACTATGGGATTCAAATTATTTCAAATGGATGTAAAAAGTGCCTTTCTAAACGGATACATCAAGGAAGAAGTCTATGTAGAACAACCTCCAGGCTTTGAAGATTTCAAAAATCCTAATCATGTCTACAAGTTGAAGAAAGCCTTGTATGGACTCAAACAAGCCCCAAGATCTTGGTATGAAAGATTAAGTAATTTCTTACTTGAAAATAGTTTTAGAAGAGAAATATGCAGGGAGAGTTTGAAATGTCCATGATGGGAGAATTAAATTTCTTTCTTGGTTTGCAAATCAAACAATTGAAGAAAGGCATATTTCTATGTCAAACAAAGTACTGCAACGAACTCTTGAAGAAATTTGAGATGGAAAGTTCCAAGGAAGCCGCAACTCCCACGGCCACATCTTGCTATCTGGACCAAGATTTAAATGGTAAGGCAGTAGATCAAACACGGTATCGAGGTATGATCAGATCACTACTTTATCTTACTGCTAGTAGATCTGATATAATGCAAAGTATGTGTGTTTGTGCTAGGTTTCAATCCAACCCTAGAGAGTCACACCTAAAAGCCGTTAAGAGAATCCTTAAGTACCTTAGAGGAACAAAATCCTTTGGTTTACGGTACCCTTCAGGAGCCTCACCTAGTATTATAGGTTTTTCAGACTCAGATTATGGTGGCTATAGAATTGATAGGAAGAGTACTAGTGGTACATGTCATCTTTTAGGATGTTCTTTAGTTTCATGGCATTCTAAGAAACAGGCTAGTGTTTCTCTTTCAACCACGTAGACTGAGTATATAGCAGCAGGAGTTGTTGTGCTCAAATACTGTGGATGAAGCAACAATTAGAAGACTTTGATATCTTTTTAGATCATATCCCTCTTAAGTGTGATAACACTAGTGCCATTAACCTGACTAGGAACCCTATCATGCATTCTAAGACAAAGCATATAGAAATTAGACATCATTTCATTAGAGATCATATAGCTAAAGGTGATTGCATCATAGAATATATAGATACCAAACATCAACTAGTCGATATCTTCACCAAACCTTTGCCTAGAGATAGATTTTATGAGCTTAGAAGAGATCTAGGAATTGTTTGTGATAAATCTGTTAATTGAATGATGTTTGTTGTTGATTTTGATGTTAATTCAATGTTTTACGAAAATTTACGTATTTAATCGATTAGGTTTCGGGTGTTAATCGATTAAACGCGCTGTTTGTGAAAATGTTTTATAACATAATCGATTAAGTTTATGACATAATCGATTAAATCGCTGGGGAGCAATTTAATCGATTAAGGAATGCACATAATCGATTAAATTTCTGGGTTTTCATTTTCTGGAAAATTTCGAAGGCAAATAATCGATTAAATGAAGAACATAATCGATTAAATGCATCGTTCTGTGTTTTTCTGCAACTTTTATTTTCGAACGTTGGCCTTGATTTCACGAGTTTTGTTTTATTCCAACGGCTATTTTCGATTCTAACGGATATATTTTCATTAAATCAACGTTTTATGACAAGTTTTCCTTCCTATAAATAGTTTGTTTGAGAATCAAAGTGCCTCACTCACTCTCTCTCACTCTTGCTGTTTTCTGCTGATATCTTTCTGTTCTTGTGCGAATTAATTCTCTGTGCTTTCTCTGTTACTATTATTTTGTTGTGCACTTTCTCTTGTCTTTTATATCATCACAATGGCTGATCAAAGAAGAAGGAAGATGCCATCTAGGAGAAGAGGTAAGGAGCCAATGACTTCTCAACATCAAGAAAGGAGACCTCCAACTCTTGCTGGTTGGATCTCTGATGAAGATATGAAAATTGGGTTTGTTAACAAGTGGAAGGACAGGAAAATTCTTACCCCAAAATATCTATCTTGTGAATTTTTCAGATCTCACGGGTTTACTTTTCAGGAATTTTTAGTAGCAAGTGGGTTGCAGCAATTTGTGGAGATTGAAGGGGCATTCTATCCAGACTTGGTTAGAGTGTTTTACATGAACTTAACCTCAAGGACAGCTAGTCCAAGTACTAAAGTGAAGGGTGTAAGGATCTACTTTGATGAAGATTTGTGGAATAATGTAGCTGGTCTCACAACTCAAGGCATCAACATCACATATTGCTTTGAGGACTTCAACAAGTTGGTAGAATTCAGAAAATTCTGCAAAGATCCGAATTTACAAGTGGAGAACTTGTACAAAGTTGGTAATGTTAAACTCAATGAGCGTATGTTGCACTATGTTATTGTTTGGGTTTTAGTTGCTAAAGGCACTAATCATGCCCAACTTACTAAGGAAGACATTCTCTTAATGTATGGATTCCTTAATCATGTTAGCATAGATTGGCCCTCAATTATTCTTGATAATATGTTTAAAGCCACTAGGCTTTCCTCTTTTGCATTACCCTATGTTGTGTTTATCTCTAAGATTTTAGAATACAAGGGTGTAGATCTTGAAGGGGAGAACAAGCAGATTTTGCTAAGCAATAGCAAAATTGGGAAGAATGTTCTAAGGCATATGGGCCTCATAGAACAAGGCAACAGGTTTAGGCAAAGAGAAGATGAAGCTGCTGCAATGGAGGAGGATGATGAAGAACCACTGTTGGAATAAATGGCTGAGTTTAAGAGGGGGGGGTGAATTAAACTTTCAAAGATTTTCGAAACCCAATGCCCAATTATGAAAAACCAGATTCGAATTGAAGATTTAAACCAGTTTTTATAGGTTCTTGAAATGCTCTTAATCAATTGATCATATACCAAATTCAATTTCAATTCAAACTTCAATTACCGAATGGAAAGAGTTAAAGGGACGAAGAACAACACATCAGATTTATACTGGTTCACCTTTCAACAAAGGCTACATCCAGTTTCCTAAACAAACAAATTCAATCAATTTACTAAAAACCAGTTTTTACATGAACACTACATGCAAAACCGAAACCAGAAAGCTGCACCAAGTCTTGAACCCTACAAGACTTCTAAACACCTGTAAACCCTATTACAAGATCTCTTAATCACCCCGATTAAGATACGAACACGCAGCCTAACCAACACACACAAAAAGATTGAATAAACCTGGAGTTCTTCAATGCAAAAACGAACAACAGAGCACCAGCAAGAACGAAAAACAGAGCATGCACTTCTTGATTTGATTCGCACTCAATTGAATCTTGATCGTCTTGGAGTGATTAGCAAAATGTTTTAGAGT
The DNA here is from genome assembly GCA_030347555.1 of Lablab purpureus. Taxonomy (NCBI): domain Eukaryota; kingdom Viridiplantae; phylum Streptophyta; class Magnoliopsida; order Fabales; family Fabaceae; genus Lablab; species Lablab purpureus. Next base: position 16,028,971 of record CM059258.1, on the reverse strand, counting down.
GTAATAGGAACGTTCTTGCCCAATGGGTTCTTTAGAAAATGTTTCGTCACTTAGTTCTTTGAGTTTCAAGATATATATAGAAAACTGTTAAAACTGATTCTGCAGGAAATAGTCGGTTGAAATCGCGTTTTAGCCGATTGTTTTCATTAAAACCCATTTTCCAAGTGAGCACCCTTTTCCGGAACTGAAATCGCCGATTGAAATCTCGCTTTAACTAGCTATTCCGAAAACTGAATTCTCGAACAAAGCTACCAGGATTTTAACCGGTTTAAATTTCAAAACAATCACTGAAATTTCCCAAATACAAAGCTTTGAAAAACGAAGAACAGATTAACTAGTTGAAATCAGATTTTTAACCAGCTTAAAAATCGCTTAAACCTTTGAAATCATTTTAAAACCTTTTAAAACATTTCAAAACATTTTAAACTCCAAGACTAAGACCAAGATAGATTGAAATGCATCTTACCACACAACCTAAGACTCTCTAATCCTAAGACAAAATCTTCATTCTTCAAGCACCAACATCTTCATCATTAAAGGTGGTTGGAGACATCAAATCCACTTGAAACCAAGTCTTCAAGTCCAACAAACTCCCCTATTTGATGATGACAACCACTTGATGCATTCATTGTCTTTGAAGAATGTAAGAGTCCCGCACAAAACAAAATACAGCAGCAGTAAATAGCAGAACAATAGGTGGTAAGGAAATATAGCAAGTAGTTTAGAAAATACTCGCAACACAATATCGATAGCAGAGTGCGCGAAGCAAAAGTCTCCCCTTTCACCGGATTCTCCCCTTTCTCTTGTACTTGCGCTTCATGTGCTTTCAAATGCATTCAACAATTTCTCCCCTTTGGAATCATCAAATAGCACAAGGGAAATAACATAGCATATGCAGATGAATTGAAAACTGCTCAAGATACATGGGAATTTAACCCAATTAAAAACAAGCAAGAACAACTAACTAACAAAGACATGAACAAAACAAAATTTAAAAGAAAAGACAAGCAGCAGCTTGAATTAATGCACCAAAGCAACAGAAATGCACCAAAGAACAACAACAAAGAAACCAGCATTACAAAAATAACAGCACACAAAGAACAAAGACTTCAGCATAAAGCAGATGCACCAGCAAGTAATGCAGCAGAAGAAGAATGTAATTAATGCACCAGCAGACTGTACTTCAATTATGCAAGCAACAACAAATACATCAATTATGCAGCAACAACAATAGTTTTACTAAAAAAAAAACAGCAAATACAGCTTTTCTTCCAAAACACCAGCAAATACAGCAGCAGTATTAACAGCATTTTCAATAACAGCAAGTGCACCAAAGAATAAAGAACAAAGAACAAAGATTCCAAAATCCAGCAAACACAAGCAAGCAGCTTTACTAAAAAAACAGTAACAGCACCAGTACTCCAAAACCAGTAAACAACATCAGCAACAAGATTTAACAACAACAACATCTCTCTATTAGTTGCAGAACCAGTTTAATCATCATCCTCTCCATCATCATCATCAAACCAAGCTTCAATAGAACAATGTCTATAAGAAGGAGGTGCTGGAATTTCAGGTTCTTTGTGTTTAGATGACCCAGCAGTTTTGGATTTCTTCCTTGGATTGCTTTGAGGAGGCCATTGCATAAAAGAGAAAGTGTAGAGAAACAGAGTATAGGCAATGTATTATGCAGAGTTTTGCACAGGCAGGGTGAATAACAGTGAAGTAATGCACAACACATGTATTTAACATTTCAGATTTTCAATTTTTTTAACAAATTAATGCTTTATTCAGTCAAAGAAGGAATCAAATGCATTCAGTTGGAATATATTGGACAGAGATATGCAGCAGACACAATATTGACCAAAGAATTCAGTTGGTTGAATGCAACACGTATCTGGAGAGAGAAACTAGCTAAAAAGTAAAGCAAAGGCACTACAAGACAAAACAACAGTCAAGATTCTTTGAATCAGCTTTATCTATCATGTTTAAATGCACAATTCTCAATTAATCAACTTAAATGCACCAATTAAATGTGAATCAATGCAGTTTAACAGTAAATTCGCTCAAATTTTAAACTTTGCATGGTGACAGGCAATTTCAGTCAGTTGATTTATGAAAAATAGCAGATTAAAATAGAAATCCTGATACTGATTTAATGCAGATAAATGATTTTAATCGATCGAATCGACAGATTAACTCGACTAAAACAGAGACAGATATTATCGCACATCCACTGCAGCCTCAAATTATGCGAAACAACCGATTAAAAGCCCGAAACAACTAACTAAAATCCTGAATAACATTGCAGATTTCACTTATAACATACAATATGCAAATCTAATCGTAATCAATCAAAAATTATGCGAATTAAGCATTCAAACACACAAACACAACATGATTAACAGCAGTAAATGAATCACATACATGAATTACATCACATTTGAAACATCAAGGACACCTAACTCATTTCTTAATTGGAAAAACCTATCTTTTGGGAGTGGTTTGGTAAATATATCAACAAGTTGGTTATTAGAGTCAACAAATTCAATTATGCAATCACCTTTTGAACATGATCCCTAATGAAATGGTGCCTTATTTCTATATGTTTCGCTTCTAGAGTGCAAAACAGGATTTTTGTTAAGTTTATAGCACTTGTATTGTCACACCTAATAGGAATGTGATCTAGTTTCAAACCATAATCAAAAAGTCGTTGTTTTAACCAAAGAGTTTGAGCACAACAGCTCCCACCGCAACATACTCAGCTTCAAGCAGTAGACAAAGCCACACTAGCTTGCTTTTTGCTATGCCATGATACTAGACTACTTCCTAGTAGATGACAAGTTCCACTAGTGCTTTTTCTATCAAGTTTACATCCAGCAAAGTCTGCATCCGAATAGCCCACTAGATTAAAAGAAGCACCTTTAGGATACCACAAACCAACATTAATAGTTCCTTTTAGATATTTCAAAATTCTTTTGGCAATTGCGAAATGTGATTCTTTGGGATTAGATTGAAACCTAGCACACATGCATACACTAAACATTATATCGGCCTACTAGCAGCTAGATATAATAGTGAACCAATCAAACCTCTATACTTAGTGGAATCAAAAGGTTTACCACTTTCATCCGCATCAAGATAGCTGCTGGTAGCCATGGGTGTGCTTGATTCTTTGCATACTGTCCATCTCATATTTCTTTAACGTACTCTTTGCAATATTTTGACTGATTGAGGAATGTTCCATGATCTAATTGCTTGACTTGTAAGCCTAAGAAGAAGTTTAGATCACCCATCATTGACATTTCAAACTCCCCCGCATAGCCGCAACAAATTCTTCACAAAGCTTCTCATTAGTGGATCCAAAGATTATATCATCCACATAAACCTCGCACCAAGATAATGCTGTCCAAAGACTTTCTAATGAACAAAGTTTTATCAACTTGGCCCCTTTCAAAGTTTTGAGAGATAAGAAAGTTACTTAACCTTTCATACCATTGTCTTGGAGCTTGCTTGAGTCCATAAAGAGCCTTTTTTGAGCTTATATACATGGTTAGGCAATTTGTGATCAACAAATCCAGATGGTTGTGAAACATAGATTTCTTCATTTATATATCCATTCAAAATGCACTTTTCACATCCATTTGATGCAGTTTGAATCCAATCATGCATGAGAAAGCAAGTAATAACCTAACAGCTTCTAACCTAGCAACAGGAGCATATGTTTCCTCATAATCTATTTCTTCCTCTTGGTTATACCCTTTAGCTACAAGCCTAGCCTTGTTTCTAGTTATTACTCCTTGATCATTCATTTTATTTTTAAACACCCACTTTGTGCCAATTATATTCATGTTAGGTGTGCAAGGGACTAGTTCCCAAACCTCATTCCTTTTAAATTGGTTCAGTTCATCTTGCATTGCCAAAATCCAGTTTTCATCCAATAAAGCATCATCAACACATTTAGGCTCAACTTGGGAAACAAATGCAGTAGTTAAACATGTATCATGCATAGACCTTCTTGTAGAAACACCTCTTTGAACATCTCCTATCACATTTCCAATGGACAGATTACGAGGCACCCTCCATTCTTTAGGTAGATCATTTTCTGCAGAATTTAATTTCGGTGCCAGGATTTCGCCAGTTCTTTTTATTTTCACCACCTAAAATACCACCTGCAGCAGCTTTTTCGGCTTCTACATGTCCAGCTTGATACACCTTCAATTAAGTTCTCTTCACCTGCACCTGCACCACTCATCGCACCTTCATTTTGCACATTAGTCTCATCAAAAACAACATGTATTGATTCCTCAATGATAGCTAATCTCTTGTTGAAGATCCTATATGCTTTGCTATGTAAAGAATAGCCTAAAAACAATGCATCATCGCCTTTAGCATCAAATTTGCCAAGTTTTTCTTTGCCATTATTTAAAACAAAACACTTGGCAGCCAAACACTCTAAGATGTGCTATGTTGGGTTTTCTCCTTTGTACAATTCATAAGGGGTTTTCTTCAAAATAGGTCTTATCAAAACCCTATTTATTATGTAACATGCAGTATTTATCTGCTTCCGCCCAAAAATATTTAGGGATGTTTGATTCATTAAGCATTGTCCTAGCTAGTTCCTCAAGTGATCTATTTTTCCTCTCAACAACACCATTTTGTTGAGGAGTCCTAGGTGCTGAAAAGTTATGCTTAATCCCATATTTTTCACAAAAATGATTGAACTTTTCATTTTCAAATTCCCTCCATGATCACTTCTAAGAGCACTTATGTCTGCAGCTGTTTTCATTTTGTAAAACCTTGGCAAGTTTCTTAAAAGCATGAAATGCATCACTTTTATTTTTCAAAACAAAGTCCAAGTAAACCTAGAATAGTCATCAACAATAACCAAAGCATAATAGTTTCCACCAATACTCATTGTTCTAGATGGACCAAACAAATCCATATGCAAGTAGCTCCAAAGGTTTTGTTGTTGACACATAATTTTTCAGATTAAAAGAAACTTTGGTTTGTTTACCCTTTTGGCATGCATGACGATTTTATCTTTCTCAAATTTCAGCTTTAGGTAACCCTAAAACAAGTTCTTTTGAAAACAGTTTTTCCAAATGGTTCATGTTAATATGTGCAGCTCTCCTATGCCAAAGCCATGAACTATCTTCCTTAGACATGAGACATGTAAAATTAGTTGCACACATATGATCAAGATCAAGCATATAAATGTTCTCAATTCTCTTGCCTAACATGCAGATTTTATCAGAATTTTTCTCAAGGATCTTGCAATGATTTGATTCAAAAGTGATTCTAAAACCTTTATCACATAGTTGGCTAATACTAAGAAGATTATGCTTCAAACCTTCAACATATAACACGTTTTCAATGAGGATTGAAGAAATGTTACCAACATCACCACTTCCAAGGATTTTTCCTTTATTATTATCTCCATATGTGACAAAACCTCCATTTTTCAAGGTGAGTTTGACAAACTTCCTTTTGTCACCACACATGTGCCTTGAACAGCCACCGTCTAGATACCACAATGATTCCTTGGCCTTCAAGAACACCTCGCAAAACACAATCAATGGAGAGAATTTGGTACCCACATCAATTTGGGTCCAACAAAGTTAATAACCTTTCTACCACATTTTGGCTTCCAAATAAATTGACCACTAGGAACACCAAATTTTCTGATTTTGCATGATTTTGAAGTATGTCCCTTGTTCATACAATAGAAGCAAGTAATGGATGAAGTGCTGGACGGTTTTCTATGTGAAAAGAAATTTCTATAAGCCTTTTGTTTCTTTTGAAAACCATTTTTAAATCCAAGTCCAGCTTTATTCGTTACACAATTTTTAAATTCTAAAAGTGTATCCAAGTTGGCTCTTCCCATGGTGAATTTAGCTAGAGATTTTTTCAAATACTCAATTTGATTTTCTAAAGTTCTGCAGTTTGTGCAGATTTTTCCAGCATGTTCATCATTGCAACTTGAAACCTTGTAAATCATTTCCAGATTTTCAAAATCAGTTTTTGAATTTTCCAGCTCTTTCTCTAGCTCTTTCACCTTGTTCTCTAGCCAATTGTTCATACCTTTAAGCCTATTGTTAGAACAAGCAACCTTATTAGCCTCTTCATGCAATTCCAGAAAATTTTGCAGCAGCTGATCATAAGGAAGACCATTTTGAGTAGTGGAGGAACTTACACTACTTGCTGTATCACAATTAGCCATAAGACAAAGATTGGCTCTTTCATCATCACTTGAAGAATCACTAGAGGATATATCATTCTCATCCCATGCTATGTAAGCCTTCTTGGTTTTGAATGATCTTTCATGCTTCTTTTCTCCATTTCTCTCTTTGTTTTGTGAGTATGGACATTCAGCCTTAATATGTCCCTGTTTTCCACAACCAAAACAAGTAAAGTTAGAAGAAGCTAAATCAGATTTTTTATTATACCTCTTGTTCTTGTTGAACTTTCTAACTAAGAGGTTCAGATTTTCTGCATCACTTCCTCCATGTCCTTCATCCTCACTATTCTCCTCTTTGTGAACCAAAGTCTTCAAGGCAAGCCCTTTCTTTTTCTTGTCATTGTCTTCTTGTTCAGCAAGTCTATTCAACTCAAGCTCATGTTCCCTTAGCTTTCCAAAAAGTGCAAGCAACGCTCATTGTTGACAAGTCCTTGATTCAGAAATTGCTGTAACTTTGGGTTGCCAACTTCGATCCAAACATTTCAAGCACTTTGATGTTCAGCTCCTCTTTCTCAAACACTTTTCCAAGGCCGATCGGATGGTTTATAATGTGTGTAAACCTCTTTTGCACATCCGAAACTGTTTCTCCAGGAAGCATTCCGAACATCTCATATTCTTGGATTAAAGTATGCTTTCTAGCTCTTTTAACATCAGCTGTTCCTTCATGAGTAACCTCCAACACTTCCCACATCTCTTTAGCATTGGAACACTGTGAAACACGAAAGAATTCATCAAGATTAAGTGCAGATGTAATGATGTTCTTTGCTTTACAATCATATTGCACTTTCTTTTGTTCATCAGCATTTAAACTTTCCCATGGTTTCTCATCTTTAGGGATATACGGTCCATTGACTATAGCATTCCAAATCCCTATATCAATTGATTCAATGAAAATCTTCATTCTCACTTTCCAAAATGGATAGTTTACCCCGTAAAACATAGGTGGCCTATTTATAGAAGCACCCTCCGCAAAAGGCAATTTTCCTTCAACCATGTTTGAAATTTTTCGAAAACTTGAATATTTTTCAAGAACCAGCTCTTGATACCAATTGTTGGAATAAATGGCTGAGTTTAAGAGGGGGTGAATTAAAATTTCAAAGATTTTCGAAACCCAATGCCCAATTATGAAAAACCAGATTCGAATTGAAGATTTAAACCAGCTTTTATAGGTTCTTGAAATGCTCTTAATCAATTGATCATATACCAAATTCAATTTCAATTCAAACTTCAATTACCGAATGGAAAGAGTTAAAGGGAAGAAGAACAACACAGCAGATTTATACTGGTTCACCTTTCAACAAAGGCTACATCCAGTTTCCTAAACAAACAAATTCAATCAATTTACTAAAAACCAGTTTTTACATGAACACTACATGCAAAACCGAAACCAGAAAGCTGCACCAAGTCTTGAACCCTACAAGACTTCTAAACACCTGTAAAACCCTATTACAAGATCTCTTAATCACCCTGATTAAGATACGAACACGCAGCTAACCAACACACACAAAAAGATTGAATAAACCTGGAGTTCTTCAACGCAGAAACGAAAAACAGAGCATCAGCAAGAACGAAAAACAGAGCATGCACTTCTTGATTTGATTCGCACTCAATTGAATCTTGATCGTCTTGGAGTGATTAGTGTTAAATAAAGACGGCAGTGTAAAAACCAAGAGGGGGGGTGAATTGGGTTTTTAAAGAAATTTTCTCTTTTAAATAAATTTTCAGGTTTTGAAAAACTTTCAAAAACTTGGATGTGAATTTTTCAATCCTTTGATTAACGCTGTTGGGATTAGCAATTGTAATAATGATCCACAATTAAGAGATAAAGAGAAAGAGAAAGAACACAGAGATTTATACTGGTTCGGATTAAGCCAATCCTACATCCAGTTCCCAACCACCACAAATCCGTGATGATTTTCCCCACTATCTTTAAATGAAATTACAAACACCAATTCATGCAATAACAAATAAAGATAAACGGAAACACCTCCTCAGACACACTAAGGATGAAACACCTCCTCAGACACACTAAGGATGAAACCCACCTCTCTTGACACACAAGAGATGAAACACCTCCCTTAGAACGGATCCAAGGGATGAATTTTCCCTTTACGTAAAAACAAGAAAAGAATACACCTGAAATGTGCTGGATAGAAAGCTTAAGCACAATGATCACCACTTCCAAAGACTTGATCAAACTGAAGAGAGCAGGAAAGCGGCTTTGAAAAAGCTAAGGCGCAGAAACACTTTGAATATTTTGTGTTTGTTCAGATGTGTTAAACCTAAGACATTCTCTTTCATTTTATAATTCGAAAATGCTCCAAAGTTTCCATTCTTAGGTTGATTTAGAATTAATTTCGCAAAACGACTCATTTAATCGATTATATTAAAAGCTTAATCGATTATATCATGTTTAAAAACTGGAAAACAAATACGTCTCGATTTAATCGATTAGATTAAGGCCATAATCGATTATATTAACCCAGAATCAATATAATCGATTATCAAAGACACTTAATCGATTATTTTGCTCGTTAAACATTTTTTATTCAAATTTTAAGTTAAATAATCGATTATCTACGTATGGTAATCGATTAAAAGCGTAGAAAACGCTTTTGCGAGAAAACACCTTGCTCTCTTGTTTGGGAAGGTCTTGAATGGGATTTATGACTTACTCTTTTATCCAACACCCAAAACGTAACCTTCTACCTTTGATCCTTCAACTCTTGAGAAAATCTTCATCAATCTTCTCTCTTGAAAGCTTTGAAAGCTCTTTATGCCTTTCCTTTCTTATCAAGCAACCTTCCTTTGTGAGATGGCACAAGTCTTTAAAGTTGATTGAAACTTCCTAAAAACTTCATCATCAAAACTTTAGGTGTCCATAAAACTCTGGACTTGAAATATGCCAACAATTAGAAAAATGTTTTAGAGTGTAATAGGAACGTTCTTGCCCAATGGGTTCTTTAGAAAATGTTTCGTCACTTAGTTCTTTGAGTTTCAAGATATATATAGAAAACTGTTAAAACAGATTCTGCAGGAAATAGTCGGTTGAAATCGCGTTTTAGCCGGTTGTTTTCATTAAAACCCATTTTCCAGTGAGCACCCTTTTTCTGGAACTGGAAATCAGTCAGTTGAAATCTCGTTTTAACTAGCTATTCCAGAAAACTGGAATTCCTGAACAAAGCTACCAGGATTTTAACTGGTTTAAATTTCGAAAACAGTCAGCTGAAATTTCCCAAATACAAAGCTTTGAAAAACGAAGAACAGATTAACTAGTTGAAATCAGATTTTTAACCAGTTAAAAATCAGTTAAACCTTTGAAATCATTTTAAAACCTTTTTAAAACATTTCAAAACATTTTAAACTCCAAGACTAAGACCAAGATAGATTGAAATGCATCTTACCACACAACCTAAGACTCTCTAATCCTAAGACAAAATCTTCATTCTTCAAGCACCAACATCTTCATCATTAAAGGTGGTTGGAGACATCAAATCCACTTGAAACCAAGTCTTCAAGTCCAACAACCACCACCTCAACCTCAACCTCAACCGGGATCAATGGAGGATCATATTCTTTCAAGAATGGATACAATGATGAATCTTCACACAACTCAATATGAAGATCTTTGTCACAGACTTTCAAGACTCAATAGAAGAGTGTATAGAGTTGAAAGAAAGATGGATATTGAAGAAATATCTCCTGAAGAAGATAATACAACATCCTCAAGAGGCAAACAGCCAGCAAATGATGAGGAAGATGAAGAAGATAGTGAAGAAACAGAATAGGCTACAAGTTCACTTTTTCCTTAGCTTGTTTCTTAATTATTTTCAGCTGCTGTATTTGTTTTTCTCTCTACAATTTCTGTGTAATTAATTTGCTTCTGCTGTAATTATCTCTGAAAATGTAATCTTTTTGAAAATGATAAAAATAAAGGGGGAGAAGAATATTTGTTTTGATATTGAAAATCTGTCTAGTTATTATAGCTTTTAAGAAAATTAATTTTAGGGGGAGCTTTAGGAAATATTTCAAATAAGTGCCTAATATAGCTTAAACATTAAAGAGCAAAGTTTAAGGGGGAGCTTTTAGAAATAATTTCCAGTTATTAATTTCCTTGAAATCTCTTTTTCAAAATTCAAATTGAAACTTAAATGCTATGTGACTGCCTCTTTTATTTCCTTTGTGGACTAATTTTTATGATGGAGATATCCATACATTATTTTCAAGATTTTCAGGATATCAATCACAAGTCTCTATGTTTCTTTTTATCATCATCAAAAAGGGGGAGATTGTTGGCATATTTCAAGACCATAGTTTTTATGAAGACCTAAAGTTTTGATGATGAAGTTTTAGAAAGTTTTTATCAACATTAAAGGCTTGTGTCATCTCACAAAGGAAGGATGTTTGGTAGAAAAGGAAAGGCATAAAGAGCATTCAAAGCTTTCAAGAGAGAAGATTGATGAAGTTTTTCTCAAAGAACTGAAGGATCAAGAGTAGAAGGTTCTGTTTTGGGTGTTGGATAAAAAGAGTAAGTCATAAATCCCATTCAAGACTTTCCCAAACAAGAGAGCAAGGTGTTTTCTCGCAAAAAGGTTTCTCTACGCTTTTAATCGATTACCATATGTAGATAATCAATTATTTAACTTAAAATTTGAATAAAAAATGTTTAACGAGCAAAATAATCGATTAAGTGTTTTTGATAATCGATTATATTGATTTCTGGGTTAATATAATCGATTATGGCCTTAATCTAATCGATTATATCAGACGAAATTTGTTTTCCAGTTTTTAAACATGATATAATCGATTAAGCTTTTAATATAATCGATTAAATGAGTCGTTTTTGCGAAATCAATTCTAAATCAACCTAAGAATGGAAACTTTGGAGCATTTTGAAATTATAAAATGAAAGAGAATGTCTTAGGTTAAACACATCTGATTAAACACGAAATATTCAAAGTGTTTCTGCGCCTTAGCTTTTTCAAAGCCGCTTCTCGCTTCTCTTCGCTTGATCAAGTCTTTGGAAGTGGTGATCATTGTGCTTAAGCTTTCTATCCAAAGCACGTATCGGTGTATTCTTTTACTGTTTTCTTTAAACGGGAAAATTCATCCCTTGGATTGGTTCTAAGGGAGGCGTTTTATCTCTTGTGTGTCAAGAGAGGTGGGTTTCATCCTCAGTGTGTTTGGGGAGGTGTTTTCATCCTTAGTGTGTCTGAGGAAGTGTTCCTTTATCTTTATTTGTTATTGCATGAATTGGTGTTTGTAATTTCATTTAAAGATAGTGGGGTTAATCATCACGCATTTGTGGTGGTTGGGAACTGGACGTAGGATTGGCTTAATCCGAACGAGTATAAATCTCTGTGTTCTTTCTCTTTCTCTATATCTTTTAATTGTGGATCATTATAACAATTGCTAATTCAATCCGCTTTAATCAAAGGATAAGAAAAATCCACATCCTAGTTTTTGAAAGAATTTCAAAATCTGAAAAGTTTTATAAAAGAGAAAAGTTTATTAAAAATCCAATTCACCCCCCCTCTTGGTTTTTACACTGTCGTCTTTATTTAACACCTTCCCGACGCATAACCGACTCCCGAACCCGAATTTGGTTCCAATGACCAATTTTTTTTAAAAAAGGTTTTCTGTGGTTTTCCTAAATAAACTATGGTGGCGACTCTTCAATTTTTAGAAGGTGTTTATTTTTGTTGTCCCATTGTGACCCCAGTTGCGACAGATGGCGACTCCACTGGGGACTTTTTTTTTTAGGGAGTCAAACCTATTTAGTTAAATATGCAAATGTACATTGTTCTTTTTTCTTTTTTTTTTTCCCTTTTCAAGAATTCTCATGTGTTTGTTTTGATATCATCTTTATGTTTTGAATTCATCGTGTTATTGAATGACTGGACCCTAGGGTAGAGAACAAATGTTATATCTGCCTGGGACGTTTTAGTTGACATATTTCAAGCATGAGTAAAAAGTTACTCAGAAAGTTTTGATGAAGATTTAATCTCAATAAGTCATGAAGATTGGAGTTTTGATGATGAAGATATAAAGTTTTATTGCAACATTAAAGACTTGATTTTATCTCACAAAGGAAGGTTGCTTCATGGAAATTAAGGCAAGATATAAAGGAGAATAAATGCTTTCAAGGAAGAAGATTGTTGAAGATTCTCTCAAGTGCTAAAGATACAAGCTTAGAAGTTTCAGTTTTGGGTGATGTATAAAAAGAGTAAGTCATAAATCCCATTCAAGACCATTTCAAACTTGAGAGCAAGTCATATTTTCGCAAAAACCTTTTTCTATGCTTTTAATCGATTAGGAATCGAAATAGAATTGATTATATAACTTAAAATTTGAATTAAAAGAGTTTAACGAACAAAATAATCGATTAAGTGTTTTTGATAATCGATTATGTTGCTTCTAGGTTTCATATAATCGATTATGGCCTTAATCTAATCGATTATATCAGGAAAAATATGTTTTCTAGTTTAACTCAGATATAATCGATTACATCATTTATATAATCGATTAAATACGATATTTTTGCGAATTCAATGCTGAATCAACCTAAGAATGGAAACTTTGAGTTGATTTCAAATTATAAAATGAAAGACAACGTCTTAGGTTAAGCATCATCTTATCTAACACGAAAATATAGTGTTCTTGCGCCAAAGTTTTTCAAAACCGCTTTCTTGCTCTCTCACAGTTGATCTTAGTTCTTGGAAGTGGTGATTGCATTATGCTTAAGCTTTCATATCCAGCACTCATCAGGTGTTTTCTTTACTATTTATTGATTGTTGTAATTCATCCCTTGGATCTGTTCTAAAGGGAGGTGTGTTCATCTCTTGTGTGTCAAGAGAGGTGGGGATCATCCTTAGTGTGTCTAAGGAGGTGTTTCTATTTATCTTTAATTGTTTTTACATTGTGTCACTGATTAGTGTTTGTAATTTCTTTTAAAGATAGTGGGGTGATCATCATGTGTTTGTGGTGATTGGGAACTAGACATAGGATTGGCTAAATCCGAACCAGTATAAATCTCTGTGTTCTATCTCTCTTTCCCTATCTCTTTATTTTCTTACAGATCATATTAACAATTGTTATTCAAACTTCTCTTATCAAAGGTTAAGAAAAATCCAAATCTTGATTTTAGAAGTATTATTTAAAATCTGGAAAATTATTTTGAATAAGGAAAAAGTCTTTTAAAAATCCAATTCACCCCCCTCTTGATTTTTACACTGCCGTTATTTCTAACAATTAGCCTCAGAGCTGGTTTTTGAAAGTTATTCAAAATCAAAGATCCTTATGGCAGGAAAAAATCAATCTTTATTGAAGGTGCATCTATTCATAGACCACCACTCTTTACTGGTGAAATTATGCTTTTTGGAAAAAGGGGATGAAGATTTTCCTTAGATCTAATAATCAAGGCATTTGGGATGAAGTTGTTAAAGGTCCATATATTCCTATGACCACTGTTAATGAAGTGCAGGTACCCAAAGAAAGAGCCAGATGGACAAAAGATGAGTATAACGAGCATCAATGTGACATAAGGGCTTGCAATATGACATCATCTGCTTTAACTGTTGATGAGTTTTACAAGTTATCTGATTGCACCACAACAAAGGAGATGTGGGACACTCTTGAAGTCACACATGAAGGCACAGAGGATGTCAAGAGATCAAGAAAAAATACCTTGATTCAAGAATATGAGATGTTCCGTGTGAGCAAGGGAGAAACCATCTATGATGTTCACAAAAGATTTACTCACATTGTAAATCACCTCAAGGCGTTAGGTAAGAAATTTGATACTGAGAAATTAAATGTGAAAATTTTAAAATCTTTGGACAGGATATGGCAACCCAAAGTGACGGTTATCACGGAATCAAAGAATCTCACAAATATGAATATGACCACTCTCTTTGGAAAGCTTAGAGAACACAAAATTTAACTTGGACGCTTCAAAGGAGAAAAAGAAGATGTCAAGAGGAAAGGTGTTGCTCTTAAAGCCGATTCCTATAAAGATGAGAGTAGTGATACAGATGATGATCCTGAATGCAGTGACATCAACATGTTTGTCAAGAAATACAAAAAGTTCATCAAGAGAAAAAACAAAGGGGCTTTCAAGAAAGGTAAGAAATCTGAAAATTTAAATTCTATTGAAAATTATAAATGTTATGGTTGTGGAAAAAGGGGACACTTGAAGTCGGAATGCCCCAACATCAAGAAAGAAGAATAAAAAGGAAAGAAAAACAAGAAGCCTTTTGATAAAAAGAAAAAGGAGTCGTACATTACTTGGGAAGACAATGAAGTAAGCTCTTCTCAAAGTTCAAGTGATTCGGAAGAAGAAGCAAACATTTGTCTCATGGTGGATGATGTTGAATCCACATGTAGCAAGGTAAGTGATTTTGGTCTTCCAAATAATTATGATGAATTGCTTGAAGAATTTCTTGATTTATGTGAAAAATCTGAAAAACTTACTTCTCTTCATAATAAATTAAAAAATGATTACAAAAGTCTTGAAAAGAAAATTGTTGACTTAGAAGAAAAGAAAAAGGTTTTGAAAGAAGATTTGGAAAAGGCAAAAATTCCATGTAAATGCAAATAAAAAATTCCTATTTGTCAAGATTGCAAGATTTTTGCTAATAAAGCATCTTATCTTGAAATGTCTCTTTCAAAACTCACCATGGGAAATCAAAATCTAAATAATGTTTTAAATGTACAAAAAGGTTTATATCAAAAAGCAGGACTTGGTTATAATTTCAAGAGTAATCAAAAACCTACCAAAACTGTTTTTGTAAAAGGTGAAACATCTAATACAAAGAAGGTTTTTGGAAAGAAAATTTTTTCAAGAAAACCAAATGTTCCAACATGTTTCTATTGCATGCATAAAGGTCATTCTGTAAATAAATGGAATATTCGACGTTTTAGTGTTCCTAATGGGAAATACAAATGGGTTCCCAAAGGAAAAATTGTTTCTAACCCATGAGGACCCTAATAAGTAATTTTAGGGGACCTAAATATTTTTGTTTATATCACATGTTGGTCCCAAGTCTAGAAAATCCTTATGGTATCTTGATAGTGGATGTTCAAGACATATGACAGGTGATAAAAGCAAATTCAAAAGCTTCAAAAAGAAAGAACAAGGTTTTGTAACCTGTGGAGACAACAACAAGGGATCATTGGTAGTGGAGATATTGAAGATTCTTTAAAGATTCATGATATTCTTCTTGTTGACGGTTTGAAGCACAATTTGCTAAGCATTAGTCAACTTTGTGATAAAGGCTTAAAGGTAACTTTTGATAGTGATCTTTGCAAAATTCATCACAAGGACTCTAATCAAATCGCCCTCATTGGGAAGAGACATAATAATATTTATCTCATTGATATTGATAATGCATCTTCATCTAGAAATATATCTTGTTTAGTAGCTAAAGAAGAAGATCCATGGTTATGGCATAGAAGAGCCGCTCACATTCATATGCCACATCTAAGTAAACTCATATCAAAAGAGTTAGTAATTGGTTTCCCAAAACTGATTTTTGAAAATAACAAAATATGTGCAGCTTGTCCAAAAGGGAAGCAAATTAAAAATTCATTTAAATCTAAAAATGTTGTTTCCACTTCTAAATCTTTAGAATTATTGCACATGGCTTTATTTGGTCCTCCTAGAACAAAAAGTTTTGGTGGCAACTATTATGCTCTTGTGATTGTTGATGATTACTCTAGATTTACATGGACACTTTTTCATTCTTCTAAAAGTGATGCTTTCAAAGAATTTAGAAAATTTTCCAAGGTTATTCAAAATGAAAAAGATTTGAAAATTAAATTTTTAAGAAGTGATCATGGCACTGAATTTCAAAATACATCTTTTGAAAATTTTTGTGAAGAACAAGGTATTTCTCATAATTTTTTAGCACCAAGAACACCACAAAAAAATGGTGTAGTTGAAAGGAAAAATAGATCTTTAGAAGAACTTGCAAGAACTATGTTGAATGAGAGTAGTTTACCTAAATATTTTTGGGTTGATGTCGTAAGCACCGCATGTTATGTTTTAAATAGAATTTTTATAAGACCTATTTTGAAATTAACTCCATATGAGCTTTTCAAGGGAAGAAAACCAAATATTTCTCATTTTAGAGTTTTTGGATGCAAATGTTTTGTTTTGAATAATGGAAAAGATAGCCTTGGAAAATTTGATTCTAAATCCGATGAAGCTACATTTTTAGGATATTCTTTTAATAGTAAAGCATATAGAGTTTTTAATAAAAGGACTTTAAATGTTGAAGAATTTATACATGTTGTCTTTGATGAATATCTAGACCTTGAGGAAACCCCTCTTGAGTAAAAAAGAATCTTTGTAGATGATGAAGGAGAACAACAACAGGAAACTCCTTTGGAAGAAGTTGCTGAAGAAATCCATTTGGATAATAATCCTCCTCAAGATGAAAGTATACCAAAAGAATGGAGACCACCAAAAGAAGTATCTTTGGACAATGTCATTAGAGATATCTCAACAGGTGTAAGAACAAGGAGGAACATAAATAATTTCTGCATGAATGTTGCTTTTGTTTCACAAATTGAAGCAAAGACCGTGGAAGAAGCTTTAACGGATGATCATTGGTGTATAGCAATGCAAGAAGAGCTAAATCAATTTGAAAGAAATCAGGTATGGGATTTAATTCCTAAAACTAACAATATGCAGGTTATTGGCACCAAATGGGATTTTAGAAATAAAATTGATGAAGAAGGAAACATCACCAAGGACAAAGCTAGGCTGGTTGCAAAAGGTTATAGACAAGAAGAAGGAATAGACTAACAACCTCTAGGTTTTGAAGATTTTAAAAATCCAAATCATGTCTACAAGTTGAAGAAAGCCTTATATGGACTAAAACAAGCTCCAAGATCTTAGTATGAAAGGTTAAGTAATTTCTTACTTGATAATAGTTTTAGAAGAGGTAAAGTTGATTCTACTTTTTTCATTAAGAAGTCAAAGAAACATATTTTAATTGTTCAAGTTTGTGTTGATGATATCATATTCGGATCAACTAATGATGATCTTTGCCAAGAGTTTGCAAGTAATATGCTGGGAGAATTTGAAATGTCCATGATGGGAGAATTAAATTTCTTTCTTGGTTTGCAAATCAAACAAATGAGGAAAGGCATATTTATATGTCAAACAAAATATTGCAATGAGAACTTAAAGAAATTTGAGATGAAAAATTCCAAGGAAGCTGCAACTCTCATGTCTACATCTTGTTTTCTGGATCAAGATTTAAATGGTAAGGCAGTAGATCAAACAAAGTATAGAGGTATGATCGGATCGTTGCTTTATCTTACTGCTAGTAGACCTGATACTATGAAAAGTGTGTGTGTTTGTGCTAGGTTCCAAGTCAACCCTAGAGAATCTCACCTAAAGGTTGTCAAAAGAATCCTTAAGTACCTTAGAGGAACAAAAATCTTTGGTTTATGGTACCTTTCAGGAGCCTCTCCTAGTATTATAGATTTTTCTGACTCAGATTATGGTGGATGTAAAGTTGATAGGAAAAGTACTAGTGGAACATGTCACCTTTTAGGATGTTCTTTAGTTTCATGGCATTCTAAGTGTTGTTCTTTACCAAGACCCTTTCAAAACCTAAATTTGAAATTTGAATGATTTAGACAACAACTTGTAGTTTGTAATTTTAAATTAAAAAAAGAGCATAAAAATTATAATGGTTATAACTAAACAAAATATATTATATTTTTATGTTATTTTAATTTAAATAAAATTTATATTAATTGATAAGATAAATATCTTTTATCACATTTTTACATGTGTTAGTAATTTATCGAATAACTCTTCCGTTCATATTATGCTTATATTATATTTATATATTAATATAAGAGCAAAATTATATTTTTGTCTTTAATATTCTTAATAAAAAATAATTTACATTTAATCATTATTATCAACATTAACATTTTCAATTTATTGTAAGATATAATTAATGTTAAAGTTTCATTTATATTTTGGTTCAAAATGTAAATGTGAGAAAACAAGTGGAGGAAAATAAATAATTTTTTTTTTAAAAAAAGTGACACTAAAAAGAGAATAAAAATAAATATAAAAGGTAAAAGCGGAAAAATAAAAAAAGAGATATCGGTTTTAATACAATAAAATCTTAAAAATAATTATTTTATTTTAAAGGGTATTTTTGGATTAGGAAGTACATTTGAAAGAGGAAAAAAATGAAAAAAAGAGAGTTGGAAAATAAAATTGTTTAAATTAAAGAAAAGAGAATGAGAAGTGAAGAATTTTTTTTATGAAAGTTTGAAAATAATTTGATAGGTATATTTAAAAAATGATTAATTATTTTTTATTAAATATTAAATTATTTTTATTTGTGATTATAAATTAATTTTATTATTATTATTATATAATTTTATTATTATTTTAACTTTTGTTATTATTATTATTTTATATTTTTAGTTTTATTATTACTTTTTTATTTGTGATTATAAATTCATTTTAATTAAATATTATTTTTTATTTTTATTATTATATAATTTTATTATTATTTAAAAAATTTTGAGTACTTATAATTTTAATTTTATTATTTTTTTCTTGTTAATATTTTTTATTATTATTTTATTATTTTATTATTAGAATATGTATTTATTTTAATTTTATATATATAGTTTGTATACCTATCATCTTTTACCGTGTAATTGTATTTCATTATTATATAAATGAACAAATTTTAAATAATTTCCATTTGAATAAATCGTGATTAAAAGTTTAAATTTTCAAAAATAAATAAATTGTGTTTCAATGCACGATTTTGAGTGAATATAAATTTGTATATTGTTTTAATCATATATTTCTGATTTTTTTATTTAAATCGTGCATGCAAATGTGTTTTTAGTTTTTTAATTTTTTTTTAAAAATATTTAAAATTATTGGTTGATTTTTTATTTAAAATATTTATTTTGAAAAGTAAAAAGTTTATATGTAATTTATAACTTTTAGTTTAATATTTATATTTATTGATCTACTCTATTTTTTTTCTTTAAATTACATTTAATTAATATTATTTTTTAATTAATAAATCATACTATACAAAATATTAAATTAATATATATTAAATTAAAAATCACATATACGTTTTTTATTTTTTAGGTAAGTATTTTGAATAAAAGAATCAAATAGTCAATTAAAAAGTTTTAGAAAAAAATCCAGTAAAATAGTCATTCTTTCACTATAGTGCAAATAATCTTTTTTTTAAGTAAAGGTAAAAGTCAATTTTAAAATAAAAACTAAAAATACATGCATAATTTAAAAGAAATAAAAAATAAAAAATATGTTTTTAAGCACAATTTTAATAAAAAAAAATTATGCTAATTCAAAGTAAACATGATTCTTTCATTTTTGAAATTCTACTTCCACAAACAATTTACTATTTACTCAAATATGTAATTTATATTAACGATATAAAGCACTTTACTTTGATAAAATAAATCACATTTTTTTATAAATATAAATCTTTGTTGTCATGTGATTTTGTTTAGTATTTTGCATTAAATTATTCTTTTTTATTTATTTTTTATTTTGTTCTTCTTTACTATAGGTCCATTTGTACAAATTTGTTATTTGAAATAAACAAAGAATAAGTGTAAGATTTTTTAAGAATTACTTTATTTAATTAATAATTTTATATTTTATATTAATATTAATAGTTTTTATTTATATATTTATTCTTTTACGTGTATATATATATATATATATATATATATATATAAAGGAATAACGTTTTTATAAATATTTTATTTTTTATTTCTTCACACAACCTTAAAAATGTATCAATTGTCACCAAATAATTGTTATTATATCAATAAAAAAAATCTAATATCATCACAAGAATGTTATAGTCTATTAAAAAAAATTTCTTTCCTTTTTTTAATATTTCTTTATATTAAACAAATCTTGAATTTCTTTTTCTTTTTTCTTTTTTTTATCAATATTTCTTTTTATTTTCATCTTTTTCATTCTTATTTTTCCGTCAATCAAAAGTATGATTACTCACTTAAAAACATTTGTTTTGTTTGTAACCTATCTATGAGTTTTTTTTAAATGACTAACTATTACATATAATTAAACAAATATTTCCAAAATAGTATAAACATATAGGTTTATACCAATAATTATTATATTTATATTAACATAAATAATTTAATTTCTAATTATATATAGAACTTACATTACATTTACAATCTTTTAAAATATAAAACTTTTATCAATCTCGACTTATATTTTTTTTTTTCAATAACTGTTTTATTAATCTTTTGATTTTTATATTTAAACATTTTTTTAGTTGATTTTTTTAAGGAGTTAAATCTTATCAAATATATTTTAAAATAAAAAAACAAACATGAGATAATAGATCCAGTTTTTCACAAAGATTTCAAATAGTTGTCCCAAATTCAAATTGATTATGTTTCGCTTCTTTATTGGAGAAAGACGATCAAAAAAAATTTCAATCATGATCCTTTCATCCATTTTTTTCTTTGATTCTTCTCAAACAAACACTTTTTAAAAAAATTACACCTCTCCAAATTTTGTTTTGAGATTAACCTCTTAAATTTAATTATTTTGAATTTTACTTTTTCATCTTTTAGGTCGATTCTTAGTTTTAAATTTTATATTTGACTAACTTTCATCTCCAACTTAACAAGAACACAAAAGATTAGCAAGAGCACAAATTTGTGAATATGTTGTAGGATATAGTGATGAAGCAAAAATTAAAAATCTAAGCATATACAGTGTTTAAATTCACCAACACTTTCTATACATAACATATAAATTGTTAAAGATTTCAAGAATGTATCAACCAGTAGATTTTTTTTTTAGTTGTATTGAAATCTAAGCATATGCAGCTTCCAAATTCACTAGCACTTCCTATACATAACATATAAAGCATTTATCACTCAATTGATCCTGTGCTATCTTTTGCATGTTTGTCATGAGGCTTGTTAACATTAAATGCTGGTTTCCAAGTGAAATTGTAACATAATTAATATCAGTAATAAAATATCAAATGGTTATATGATTTTATTGTGTTATCAAAAATATCATTGTTCTATTTTAAAATATATCATTAAAGTAAGATCTTTTCTTTAAAAAAACACTCTGAGTTATCTTGTCATTATCTATGTAGTTCAGTTAATGATATAGTTTACATATATCATAGTCGGATTCTACTGATAAAAAACATTACTTACATATTTTATTCTCCAATTTATACTTTGGATAAAATAATAATTAAAAAGTTTTTATGTATACAAATTTTAATTTTAATATTTAAACATGAATATTTTTTTAAAGATCGAAACTAATTTTATTGTTTTAAATATCTTTTTCTACAACTTTTTTTAATAACAAATTATCATTATATTAAAAATCCAACAAGTCGATATAATGACCGAAAAATTGAATGTTAAATTTTGTAAACTAGTGATAGTTGATTGCGAAATATATAATTGATGAATAATTATTTATCCATGTTTTCTTACCTTTTTTGTAGTTATTTTAATTATTATTTTGTGTCTAATTATCCATTATTGGTACGTTTTTATTATTTGGACTTTATTAGGTTAATAATTCAAATTTTTATTAATTCAAATTTATTTGTCTAATTTTTTTTGTTTTATTTTTCAAGGGGGACATGGAAAATATTCTGGACTTAAAGAAATTTCTGTCACGTCAGTCTCCGCTTAGGATTTTTTAATTTCATTTTCCTATATTTTGTAATTTGGGTCAGAAGGTATTTTTTTTATGAGGTCCAGACGTTTTAGGAGAAAGGGGCTGACCTAGGGTTACAAAACCCTAAGGAGAGGAGGCAAAATACACATTCATGCACAGCTGCTCACATTTTCGTCTTTCGGCTTTCGTTTTTCATCTTTCAGCTTTCGTCTTTATTCTTTTCTCCATTGATTTTTGTTTTGAATCTCCATGGAGAGCTAATTTTCAAAGGTTGATTTTTTTAGTAGATTTTTATGAACTTTGAGGTTTAATTCACGTTATCTCTTTGTTCTTCTTGATTCTCCATCTTCTAATCTCTGTGCTTATATTTTCGTTCATGCTTAATGAATATTGTTTTCGCAGTTTGCTTAATTATGTGATTGATTAAAGATTGGATGATGTATATGTTTGTTTAATTTGTGTAAGGAATCCTCGGGTTAATCTTCGCTTAGTTGATTGATTTGGGTTGGAATGAGGATTAAGATGAAATGAGTGTGTTTTTCTGTGTAACTAGGATAAGAGAATTTGCTATTGAATCAGGAAATCAATCCATTCATTTATAATTGTTTACATTTTGAAAATTATTCTATATTTTAATTTAATCATACAAATCTATTCAAACTGACATAAGGATCACCTCCTAGTATTACATTTTAATTATTTATTTAATAGGATACGGCCTTGATCAATAATTAAATAAAATGAAAATACATTTCAAAATGTAATGAACAGAAGAAAAATAATAATTTTTAAAATTTTAAAATAAATGTATTTTTAATATTGATTGATTAAGTCTATTCCAACTTACTATTTATGAGTTAGTTGATTTCGAATATATATGAGATGAATAATACAAATCCAATCTAATTTAATTGATTGTTGATCGGATTGATTTGATTTGGAATTAATAGATAAATGATGTAAATTCAACTCAACTTCAGTCAAAGTATTTTAGTACAGTAGAACGCAGAATAGGTTTGATAAAACTCAATTCTACCCACAAACACCCTAACCATTTTAAAAAAATGAAAACACAATTATTTATGAAAAATAAGAATCTAAATAGTTCTTTGTTTATTTCTTATAACTAAATACTGCAATTAGGAGTAGACTATTCAACTTTATTTCATTTGATTTCGGTATTTCTTTAGTTATTGTTTGATTCAATGTTTATATTTATGTAATTAACATCATCTTTAATGATAGATTTTAATTTTGATATTTTGTATTTATTTGGTGAATTATAAGATTTTATATAATTTTTGGTTGAGATATAAGATTTTTTATAATTTTAGTTTGAAAGGAGAATTTTCTTTGAATTTTTAAGTAAACTTTTGTTGTTTTTAATCCTTTGATTTTTGTTGGTACGAAGGTAAAAAAGAATATTTTTCTTGAAATTTTGAGAATTCTTCTGTAATAGATTTTGAATAGTGTTTTAGTAAAAAGAATTATAAAGGAAAATCATCTTGAGTTTTATATAAGGATTACATGTTGATTGTATCATAAAGGTAGAATTTAAGGTTTAATGTTATGAGTTGAAAATATATAGTTGTTTATTATTGGTTTTCATTTGATTTTATATTTTATGATCATTTTTAAGTATAATAGTTGATATTTGAGGTGTATGAGAAGCTTAGAACCCTACAAACTTTAGAAAACTTTTGCATAATCCGTCCAACATCTCCCCCATTTGTTCAGTGTATTTGAACCCAAGAAGGAGTGAATTTTACTGTCATAGATCCACCTAACACCTCCCCTATCTGCCCCACACATTTGAACTTGAGAGGGAGTGATCTTTTAATGTCACAAATCCGCTCAACATCTCCCCTGTGCACCAATAGATTTGAGCTCAAGAGTATGTGAAGAATTTTCTTGTCAAATCCACTCAATGAATTTGTAAGCATTGAGTGGATTGGGGCTTTTAGAATTAGACTTAGTAGTTCGCATTAAAGTTGTAGCCTTTGATGTTAGCTTCTCAATAAATTTGGAATTAATTAAAAAGGATGTCTAGAAATCAAGTTATGTCTATTTTAGAGAACAAAGTTCAAATTGTCAATTTTAGTTGAAGTTGTTATAGTTTTTAAACTTTTTCAGTAAGTAGGTGATTCTTTTTTAACTTGAGGTCTTCGTAGAAGTTGAAACTTATCCTTTTAACTTTGTAATAAATTATATTTGGGTATGATTTAATGAGCGTAACTAGGTATGCATTGTTATCTTTAATAATTATCATATAATGAATTATGTCTCACAAGTGTTATATGAAAATGTGAATAGGATATGGAATTGTATCATATTTTGAACTGGAATGAAATGTATATGAATAAGTGTATGATATTATGGTTGTGATGTAAAATGTAATATATTGGAAACATAGTTAATTCAAGGGGGAAACACTATGTTGAGATGTAGGTACAGTTAATTCAAGGAGGAAACACTATGTTGAGATGTAGGTATAGTTAATTCAAGGAGGAAACACTATGTTGAGATGTAGGTATAGTTAATTCAAGGAGGAAACACTATGTTGAGATGTAGGTGATGTATTGAATTGGGGATTCGAGGAGGACATATCCTAATCACATAGAGAAAAATATCAAGTGGTGAGAATCGAAGGAGGTTCCTATGACCTAGTCTGTGTTATGAAAAAGAACTGGTCTGGTAGGTTATACAAATTTACACTGTCACATGAGAGAAAAGTTTATCTTATTATGTAGTTTTGTTGTGATGACAACTTAGTGAATGGTGTGTGATAGGTGCAGATCTCTAAGTTTAAATTCAACACATGTGTCTTTTGAAGTAGAGTCAAGTGTATGTGGTGGTTGAAGTCATTTTATTTTCTGAAATGAGATGTTATTAGTGAGTAGATATATAGAAGACTGGTTTAGAAATAAACTAGATTTATAAATGTTAGGAAAAAATTCAATAGTCCATGATTTTGAATCAATGCTTAGAAACAATTAATGTTGAAAGTCAACACGCGATGAGTCTCAACAGATGATAAGTCTTGACAGACGATGAGTTTCGACAAATGATAAGTCTCAACTGATAAAGAGTCTTGATAAATAGACTCTCATCAGATCATGCATGTATTGTCAGACAGATGATACCTCAAAAAAATCATCAAATGAAAAGTCATAAGATGATATATATTTTGTTTTGACTAACATTAAAGGTTTGTTCCTTAGTTTTCAGAGACAACTTTCTAGTCATTATGATGATCAAGTACATAAGTGGTTCTCGTGTCCCATCACAACGCCTTCCTTAAGAAAAGTAAAAGTTGTTTTTTTTTCACTAAATTCCTTATGCGCCTGAGTTTTTATCAACTCTTAAAGTACACTTGTCATGTAAGTGTTGCTTTCACCAAAAGAAGAAAAATTCATTGTCCAATAGAGGATAAATGCTACAAGCTATGAGGTTTTGTGAGAAAAGAATAAGTATGCATTTAATGCATGAAGGAGTGCATTTAATGCACCGACGTGAAGCCGTCATCAAACGTTACAAGAAGAAGTTTTCAAACCTCAATCAAAAGTTGAAGATGTCAGAACAGATCTGTAACAGCTAGTCGCTCATGCACTATATAAGGGATCAAGTTCATCTTGAAATGCATGAAAAAAGCACTATTAAAAATTTGTGCTAGAACTTTGCTTGTTTAAAAACTCTTCATTAAGCTTTAGAAGAGAACTGCCCGTGTTTATTTGCTACCTCTAGAAGCCAAATTAAATTACCTTTTTTCCTTTCTAAGATGTAAATATTTTAAGATATTTTAAGATAAACTTTTTTCTTCTAAAACAATTTAAAAACAAAAAAAAAAGTGAAGTTACTGTAATGCAAAACATATTATCAAATAGCACAATTTTTTACCAAGACCCTTTCAAAACCTAAATTTGAAATTTGAATAATTTAGACAACAACTTGTAGTTTGTAATTTTAAATTCAAAGAGCATCAAAATTACAATGGTTATAACTAAATAAAATATATTATATTTTTATGTTATTTTAATTTAAATAAAATTTATATTAATTGATAAGATAAATATGTTTTATGGCATTTTTACATGTGTTAGTAATTCATCTTCCATTCATATTATGCTCATATTATATTTATATATTAATATAGAAATAAAATTATATTTTTGTCTTTAACATTCTTAATAAAAACTAATTTACATTTAATCATTATTATCAACATTTATTAACGTTTTCAATTTATTGTAAGATATAATTAATGTTAAAGTTTCATTTATATCTTGGTTGTAAATGTGAGAAAACAAGTAGAGGAAAATAAATAATTTCTTTTTTCTTTTAGACAGTAACTAAAAAGGAGAATAAAAATAAATATAAAAGATAAAAAATGAAAAAAATAAAGAAAGAGATATCGGTTTTAATACAATAAATTAAAATGATTTTATATTTTTAAAAATAATTATTTTATTTTAAAGGATATTTTTGAATTAGGAAGTACATTTGTAGAGGAAAAAAAGATGAAAAAAGAGAGTTGGAAAATAAAATTGTTTAAATTAAAAAAAAAAAAAGTGAAGAATTTTTTTTATAAAAGTTTGAAAATAATTTGATAGGTATATTTAAAAAATGATTAATTATTTTTTATTAAATATTAAATTATTTTTATTTGTGATTATAAATTAATTTTATTATTATTATTATATAATTTTATTATTATTTTAACTTTTGTTATTATTATTATATAATTTTGTTTTATTATTACTTTTTATTTTTATAAATTCATTTTATTTAAATATTATTTTTATTATTATTATTATATAATTTTATTAATATTTAAATTTTTTCAGTACTTATAATTTTAATTTTATTATTTTTTTCTTGTTAATATTTTTTATTATTAGAATATGTATTTATGTTAACTATATATATATATAGTTTGTACACCTATCATCTTTTACTGTGTAATTGTATTTCATTATTATATAAATGAACAAATTTGAAATAATTACCTATTTTACTAAATCGTGGTTAAAAGTTCAATTTTTAAAATTAAATAAATTGTGTTTCAATATGCACGATTTTGAATGAATATAAATTTGTATACTGTTTTAATCATATATTTCTGATTTTTTTATTTAAATCGTGCATTCAAATGTGTTTTTAATTTTTAAAATTTTTTAAATAAACTTTTTTTAATTTTTTAAATATATTTTTTAAAATATTTAAAATTGTTGGTTGATTTTTTATTTGAAATATTTATTTTGAAAAGTAAAAAGTTTATTTATAATTTCTAACTTTTAACTTAATATTTATATTTATTGATCTACTCTATTTTTTGTTCTTTAAATTACATTGAATTAATATTATTTTTTTAATTAATAAATCATACTATAAGAAAATATTAAATTAATATATATTAAATTAAAAATCATAGATAAGTTTTCTATTTTTAGGTAAGTATTTTGAATAAAAGAATCAAATAATCAATTAAAAAGTTTTAGAAAAAAATCCAGTAAAATAGTCATTCTTTAACTATTTCAGTGCAAATAATTTTTTTTTAAATAAAGGTAAAAGTCAATTTTAAAGTAAAAACTAGAAATACATGCACAATTTTAAAAAAATAAAAAATAAAAAATATGTTTTTGAGTACAATTTTAATTAAAAAAATTATGCTAATTCAAAATAAACATGATTTCTTTCATTTTGAAATTATACTTCCACAAACAATTTACTATTTACTCAAATATATAATTTATATTAACGATATAAAGTACTTTACTTTTGATAAAATAAATCAATTTTTTTTATAAATCTTTGTTGTAATGTAAAAGTATAAAATGATTTTGTTTAGTATTTTGTATTAAATTATTCTTTTTTTATTTATTTTTTACTTTGTTCTTCCTTACTAAAGCTTCATCTCTACAAATTTGTTATTTGAAACAAACAAAAACTAAGTGTAAGATTTTTTAAAAATTAGTTTCTTTAACTAATAATTTTAAATTTTATATTAATATCAATATTTTTTATTTATATATTTATTCTTTTACATATATAAAAGAATAAATTTTTTATTTTTTATTTCTTCAAACAACCTTAAAACACATTTTGAAAGATGTATCAATTGACACCAAATAATTGTTATTAAATCAATAAAAAAAATCTAATATCATCACAAGAATGTTATAGTCTGTTAAAAATATTTTTTTTTCATTTTTTTAATATTTCTTTATGTTAAACAAATCTTGAATTTCTTTTTCTCTTTTCTTTTTTTTTTATCAATATTTCTTTTTATTTTCATTTTTCCATCAATCAAAAGTGTAAATTTTACTCACTTAAAAACGTTTGTTTTGTTTATAACCTATTTATGAGTTTTTTTTAGAAATGACTAACTATTATATAAGTAAACAAATATTTACAAAATAGTATAAACATATAGGTTTATACAAATAATTATTATATTTATATTAACATAAATAACTTGATTTCTAATTATATATAGAGCTTATATTATATTTCTAATCTTTTAAAATATAAAACTTTTATCAATCTCGACTTATATTTTCTTTTCAATAACTATTTTATTAATTTTTTGATTTTTATATTTAAGTATTTTGTTAGTTGATTTTTTTAAGGAGTTAAATCTTTTCAAATATACTTTAAAATAAATTTCATCCATTTTTTTCTTTGATTCTTCTCAAACTAATACTTTCTAAAAAAAAATTACACCTCTCCAAATTTTTTTTTGAGATTAACCTCTTAAATTTAATTATCTTGAATTTTACTTTTTCACCTTTTAAGTTGATTTTTAGTTTTAAATTTTATATTTGACTAACTTTCATCTCTAACTTAACAAGAACACAAAAAATTAACAAGAACACAAATTTATGAATATGTTGTAGGACAGAGTGATGAGACAAAAATAAAAAATCTAAGCATATGCAGTGTTCAAATTCACCAACACTTCCTATACATAACATATAAATCGTCAAAGATTCCAAGAATGTATCAGCCAGTAGATTGTTTTTTTAGTTGTATTGGAATCTAAGCATATGCAGTTTCCAAATTCACCAGCACTTCCTATATATAACATATAAAGTATTTGTCACTCAATTGATCCTGTGCTATCTTTTGCATGAGGCTTGTTAACATTAAATGTTGGTTTCCAAGTGAAATTGTAACATAATTAATATCAGTATAGAAGGATTCTCATCTCGTAACCTTTTGTTACCCTTCTCTTGTTCAGAAATCACAAGCTCAAATTAAGAGTACAAAACAAATCTGGCAGAACTCAAAAACCCACATATTGTATTATTAGTATCTGCTAACACAACACAACATATCTTGACAAAGTGAATAAAGAAAACTACCTTATTTAGTCCAATTTCAGTGAAATCAGAACAACCATGAGATGGATACTCAATAAAACCCAATTGCATAGCATCTAAAATAATTACACAAAATGGAAAACAAAGCAAAAGGACAATACTTTAATGCAAGAATATTTCCTATTCCTATGATTAAGGGACAGATAGCACATAATGTTATCACTATCATCAGACAAAGCAACAATACACACATATATCACTAGTTTAAGTTTTGTTTATCTAGTTTTTTGTATGTGCCCTATTAAGAAGTGGACTTTAAACCTAACTCAATCCCACAAAACTGGCTTGTAAGGTGAGGTTTGCACCCACTTATATAGACTAAATTGACTTATCTCTAGTCGATGTGAGATTTTCAACACACCCCGTCACGCCAAGGACTGGACATCTCGAGCGTGGGACTATAGTTTTATGGATGGTCTAATAGCGGCCCGATAGAAGGTGGCTCAACAATCTTGCTAGGATGGACTTATATGACTCTGATACCATATTAAGAAGTGGACTTTAAGCCTACCTCAATCCCACAAAACCGACTTGTAAGGTGAGGTTTGCACCCACTTATATAGACTAAATTGACTTATCTCTAGTCGATGTGGGATTTCCAACACGCCCAATTTACAGCTTTGAAGAGACAAGGATCTGAAACCAGATCATTCAACTGCAACTTTTATTTATTATCTCATAAAAGATACTGAATACTATTTTAGAAATGAATAAATAAATTTTGTAAAATTATGGAGTGCAAATTAAATCCAACTTATAAAAAAAGTGTTACTTACCAAATATAAATATAGAAAAATAATAAAGTCAAATAAAAATATTTATATTTAATGTAAATAATAAATATTTTAGAGAATACTTTTGTGAGAGAAACATATATATAAATTTTATTTTTATAACGCAGAATTTTTTTTACTTAATTTATCAAAAATATTAAATAATTTGTTGAAAGTAATTTCTTCAGTTTTAATTCATATTCTTACTGTATTATACTCTACAATTATGAAATTTATAATTTCTGAAAAGAATTAAAAAAAATTAAAATAATATTTTAATTTAATACATGAATATTCTAACGATTCAAGAAATTTTTATCATACTTAGTATCCAAACGTAACTTGTATTAACTGATAATAAAACACATTATATATATAAAATTTGTATTTGTATTCAATAAAAAAAGGAATCTCTACTACTACAAAATTCTATTGTAAGAAATAAAAATGAAAATTTTATATTTTAGATAAGTTAAATGAAAATTTTAAATTTTTTTCATATATTTTATTTTGAATAAAAATATATTTAAATTATATAAGATTAAAATAATAAAAATAATTCATTATTAAAAATATATTAATTACCTAATTTTTTTAGTTTTATAAAACATTCTTTTATAATTTTATCAATATTTTGATTGTATTTTATAAAAATAATTTTGTTATTATAGTATTTATTTATTTATTAAATTTAAATTTCACTTTATAATGTAAAATTTATTTATTCAGTCTTGAAATAATAATTAAAATAAATTAGATAAAACAATAAAAAATAAATTGTATTTTAATTATAGTTTCAATCAATTAATTATTTTATCAAACAAATAGTAACTTTTACATATTATTTATTCATATCAACAAAAATTTTATACATATTATTTATTTATATTATTTACTAAATATCATTTAATAAAAAATTAATTACATAACAATTTTAATAAATAATATTATATTCATATATTAAATTAAAATATTTTAATTTTTAATTCTTTTCAGAAATTATAAATTTCATAATTGTATAGTATAATACAATAAGAATATGGATTAAAACTGAAATTTCAACAAATTACTTAATATTTTTTATAAATTAAGTAAAAAAATTTCTGCATTATAAAAATAATAATTATATGTATGTTTCTCTCACAAAATTATTTTGTAAAATATTTATTATTTACATTAAATATAAATATTTTTATTTGATTTTATTATTTTTCTATATTTATATTTGGTAAGTAACACTTTTTTTATAAGTTGGATTTAATTTTGCACTCCATAAATTTACAAAATTTATTTATACATTTCTAAAATAGTATTTAGTATCTTTTATGATATAATAAATAAAAATATAAAAATATAAAAAATATATAAATTAGATGAAAATTAAATTTTTAATCAATTAATTATTTTATTAAATAATTCTTTTATACTATTTATTATTTATTTATATATTTTATTTTATATAAGTTAATAAAATTTTAATAATATAATTAATTTTAATAAATGAATATCACATTTCTATATTAAACTAGATATATTTTAATCTCTAAATTCCTTAAAAAAATATCATATCTTATGTTTGTGAAGAAAACTCTACAGTCTCAAGGTCTGCGTCAATTTTTTGAGTTAGAAGGTAACTTCTATATTGATTTGATCAAAATCTTTTATGCAAATTTGAGAGCTGAGAACAATATAATGTATTCTAAAGTAAAAGAGAAGGAAATAAAAATTGATCACTCTTTGTGGAGAAGATTGGTTGGACTCAAATATGAAGCAGTGAATCAGAAATTTCAAGTTGGCAAGATTAAAAGAGATGATAATCTTCTAGCATTTATAATTTCTTGACAGCTTACTCCCAGGAGGAGCAACCACGCCCAGCTAATGGAAGAAGACCTGGCTTTGATCCATTGTATGAAAAACGACATAAAAGTAAATTGGATTTATGTCATTAAGGGACATATGTTCAAAGAAAAACACCTGAATGATCACAAACTACCATATGCCATATTCATCTCAAAAGTTCAGGACCATTTTCAAGTATCAACTGCAGGGGTTACAACTAAAATTATCAATAGGAAATACACATTTGATAACTACTATCTCAGAAAGATGGGTCTGACAAAGGTTGATAATGAATGGAAATTTGACATTAGTTCATCCTCTACCACACCTCGTTCATCTGCTCAAGAAGATATCCTTGTGGTTATCAAATGATTCCATACACTGCTCCTCCATCATACCAAGGGATTTCATTATCTGAGTTTCAAAGAATGCTTATATCTCGCCTTAACCTTCTTTGTTCAATGCAGCGCAATACCCATGAAACAATGATGGTTGTGACACCCCAATTTTGTATGGGATTAATTAAATATTTTTAGGAAATTTCAGAATTTTTAATATAACTAATATATGTTTTCTTTTTATTATTTTAATATATAGTATTGATTTTCATAGTTATAAAATAATTAATTTTAGAATATGAGATCTTATTTAAATAAATATTCTAGTCTTAGGTCATTTAGAACACCAACACTTTTGAGAGATAGGAAGAAAAAGACATTCCCGTTTTTTCATAGGGCTGCTATGGTAAAATCACCATTTCACAGTTTCACATTTCTTCACCGTTGGATCGGGCTGAAAATTTAGCAGGGGGTTCATCACATCTAGTTCTTGATTATGACTGGTTGGATCGTTGATACGAAGTCTGACTAGAGAGATATTCAATTCGCACAGTAGCTGTGATTTGAGATTTTCATCTTCTTTGTTCTCTATTTAACAAGGGAGAGGAGAAGAGCAAGAGAGAAATTTTAGAGTATTGGGAGCACCATCTGCACATGAAAAAGGTAAGGGGGGAGTGAGAACTCGCTTTGGAGTGTGAGATATTTGTTGGGTAGTGGAATTGACCCCCAATTCCTTAATTTGGGTGTGTTTTTGAAAAAGGGTTTTTTCTCTTTCACCTCTGTTTGATTCCTAATTACTCTTGTATGTTCCTTATGATGAGAATTGAAGAATAATATGTGTAATTTATTAATTTGATAATATTTGGATTGTTTGACCTAATTCATTATTTTAGGTGTGTTCTTGAAAGAGGGGTTTTTCCTCTTTCATCTCTGTTTGATTCCTAGTTACTCTTATAGGCTCTTTATGACGTGAATTGAAGAATAATATGTATAATTTCTTAATTTGATAGTATTTTGATTGCTTTGGAGCACCTTAAGGATTCTTGTGATACTCTATGAAGGGGATGAGTTAAGGGTGATATAGTTTTAATGATGAATGAAGGATAATGTGTGTTAATTGAATATTATTATACTGTTTTATCCAATAATTATGATAAGAGTCATGTGTTAAGTGATCATGACGGGTTATATAGTTTTAATGATGAATGAAGGATAATGTGTGTTAATTGAATATTATTATACTATTTTATCCATTGATTATGATAAGAGTCATGTGTTAAGTGATTGTGACTGTAAATGTGAACTTATGTGAAGGGAAATGTGTATGAGTGTATAAGAAGTCCTTGGACTTACGTAAATGTGAACATGCATCATAATGTGAGATCATAACATGAGATTATTGTGTATCACTTTTGCGGTCAAGTGTGATATGATATTGGTGCCACATGCATTATAATGTGAGATCATAATGTGAGATCATAACGTGAGATCATTGTGTATCGCTTTTGCGGTCAAGTGTGATATGATATGCGTCACATGCATCATAATGTGAGATCATAATGTGAGATCATACAGTGAGATCATAACGTGAGATAATTGTGTGTCGCTTTTGCGGTCAAGTGTGATATGTGATTGGCGCCACATGCATTCATCATCGTAGTGTATATACGGGTACGACATGCATTGCATATTATGCAATTATGATATGGTTATGTTGAGCTTTTGGATAATTACCATTGAAATTAAATTAATTTATTTCTCATGTTTGGATATGATTAAATATTGATTAATTGTTTGTTGTGTGAAACTATCCTGCAGTGTTTTTACACCGCAATCTGAGTGAGATATTTCTCACTCCCTTTGTTTCCTTGTCATGTTTTTTCCTTTTGTATTGCAGGTGATCTTCAGTGTTATGTAGTGTTTATGGGACTGCTCTGATATGATATGTGACACCGGGATAGAACTAGAAAATTAGAACTTTTGTGTATTTATTTTTAATTAAGACTTTAGTTGGTTTATCTTACATGATGTAATGTTATTAGTGAATGTGAATCCTTTACCCTGTGTACACTATTACTACAAATTTTATTAATTAGGAAGCTACTTATAAATGTGTTACTTTTATTCTCATGATATACGATGTGGGGTAGAGGGTGTCACAGTGCTAGATTTACGAACATTGATTATGAAATTGATCTTATTCAGCAACAACTTGCAGAAATCCAAGTTTCTGTTGAAGCATTTGTAGGCACATCTGGCAATGCTACTGCTATGGATGAGGATGTTGATGAAGATGATGATGATGAGGATGAAAATTAAATAGTTAATTTGATGATTAAATGTTTGATTTTCAGTCTCTTATGTCTTTCTTTATGATGCCTTATGATGGACTTTTTTTATGTCTGTAATATTGTCTGAAACATATTTTCTGAATTTCTACTTTATATTTCTTATTTGCTGATGTCAAAGGGGGAGAAAATCTTCCATCTATGTTCTTTAATTCTAATAGGTTCTTCCAGTCTATGCTATTGCCATCATCAAATAAGGGAAGTTTATTGATAATTCTGATTTGATGATGATTGTTGAAGTTTCTGGTTGATGGCAAATTATTTTTGTATAGTTAACTAAATTGAAAAATTAGTCTACTATATTCATTAAAATAAGAAACAGGTTCGTAATCTGTTTTAATGAATAAAGTCAATTATTCTGCTTTTTAGCTAACTGTTTCTCTCAGATCTTTCTAGTATCTCAGATTCTGATTGTCAGCTGTTGTTAGGATTTTAGTTTCTCATCTTCTATATAAGCAAACCTGTTAGAAGCTCTCAAGGTAAGACAATAAAAAAAGGAATTTAAAAACAACTCTATTGAAGAAAAATATCTTTGGAAGAATCTTGGGGAGAAAGTGCTTATGTGAATCTTTGATACTCATCTTTCTTGGTTTTACCCATCTTGGGTTATCTTGGTGTATTACTGGAGTTGTTTTTGTGATTAGTGTTATCACGTTAGACTTAGAGTGAGTCTTATGTTGATGATTAGATTCTATAGGGTGTAGAATTTTGTTGATCATGTTGTTATAATCTTTAGAAGTAGTGTTCTTGTAAAGATATTTCTTTTAGTGTTTTGAAATCTGTTTGTGTGACAGATCAAACTGGATGTAGCTATGTAAAAGGAGTGAACCAGTATAAATTCTTGTATCTTCTTCTTCTTCTTCTTCCTTGACAATCTTTTAATGTTATGCTGATGTAAATAATCAACTATTACAATCAATCTGTCAACTATTATGATACTGGAAGAAACTGTAAAATTCTATAATTGACAAAATTTAGCGAAAATCTTGTATCAATTCAATCCCCCCTTTTTTGATACTTCTCTTTAATTCTAACAATTTATGATCTTGATACTATCATGGTCTATACATCCTTTCTGAATTGTTAATAAAATTCTCATGCAATACAATTTACCCAAACAAGGTGCGACATAAGTAAGTCTTCCAATGTTGTAACCTAGCATTTTCTCTTTTAAATGTAGAATATATTTATTATTAATAAAAGTGGTTTATATTTTATATAAAAGAAATATTAATAACTTTGTCTACTATATTTATTTTTTAATAATAATAATTATAATTATAATAACAATAAATCAATAAAATATTTTATATTGTATTATGAATTACAATAATTTAATAAAATATTAACAAAATATTAACTTTGGAATAAAATTACTGTATAATAGGGTTCATAAATAATTTAATGTTCAATTTAATTTATGTTGTGAGTATGTATAATAATTAAAAGTATCTTTTATGTGATTTAAAAAGTAATATAAAATAGTAAAAAAATTTGAATAACAAATAATGTAGGAAATAATAATAATAATATTAAAATATTTTAAAAAAAGTAACATGAATTATCATTGGTTTGTTATTTCTAAAGTACGTATTCCTTCAATTCATATTTGGTATTCTTGTCCTCACAAATTGAGTGACATAAGCTTGAACTTCAAAATATTTAGAGAAAGAAGTTTGGTTAAGGCTGTAAAAGATTGAACAAAACATACATAAATATAATAGTCATGTTTCTACTTATCATGTGATGATTGTTTGTACCTAAATTTTTAGTCTCAAACATGTTTTTTATATCAATTTACATGAATCACTTGTTATATGAAGTAGTAAAGGATATACAATACTCATGATGTAGTTCTTACATTAGTTTTCATTGTTGTGTTGGAAATGAAATCACATTAGAAATAGAAGTTGTCATACAAAAGAAGGATGAACAAACACATGAATTTTGAAATACAAAATCTAAAAAATATAAGGCTTTAAACATAGTAATGTCACTATAAAATTGAGCATATGGATACATATGAATCTTTTGTTGAAAACCTCCACACTCCTCCTCCTCATGTACTTTGATCAAATAGAAATTTCAATTACAAAATTATCATTATAGAACTTTAAATCAAAATAATTATGGATAACTTCAAAATATTTTTCATTCAATAAGTAATTATAAAGTTAAGTGTGATAGATAAAATAAATAAGAAATACATACATTACAATTAGAACAACATTTTTATATCTCACATCACATGTGTGATCCAAGGTTATATGTATTTAATTTTAAAAATTTTCAAACATTTTTTTCTAGATCATATTTTATTTGTAGGAGTCACATCTCCATATTCATCCAAAATGAGTATTTTTAATTTTTTTTCTTTGCTTTTCTTTTAGAAAAAATTACATTACCGTTAATTCTCTATGTGTGAATATTCGACATGAAAAATGTTAAGAATTGTCTGAAACTTAAAAGAAAATCCAGAGTTAGAAAAAAATAAATTCATTCTTGATGTAAATATTTTTTTATTAATGTTTTTGCATGTAATGATTGTAACACCCCAAAAATACAAATAAACAAAGTAATTCACTAAATCATGCATCATCATTATCATAATAACATCTACTCAGATAAAGATCATACAAGCAAAAGATGAATATATGCATATACAATCATCCTCAAAAAGTTGTACAAAGTTAAACACATGCCCCGACAAGCAGGCAGTCTCAGATTACAAAAGAAATAAAGCAGCTAAGGGGGTCTAGCTTTTCTCCAGCTTGGCCCCACTGCCTGAAGCAACGTCTCTCCTGTTATCTGCTCCCGTGTCAAAACACGATCATAGCAGGTACAAATTCAAACCATGAAAGAAAAGGGGTAAGCCAAAAATCAATATTTCCATAATTAAGTCTATACATGAACATTAATTTAATCATCCACATTATTCAATCAATCAGCCTACCGAAGGCTATGGCAATCACAATCACACACATCAGACTGACGACTTCCGAAGATCAGTATGGACTCAGCATACTGGAACTAACACCTGATACACGACATGGGGATTAAATATTATATCTCAACCTCTACCACCATATGAGTCAGGGTGAAAGAATTAGGCCTTTTCGCGTAGGTCATCCTAATCCAATCTCCGTCGACTTCTCACAACTGATGACAGTGTCTACGTGACTCTGATCATCAGTGAAGTCCGGATATTCCATCAGGAAATCCCTAGTCCATACACACTACTATTATCACATACAAGCACAACACACCACAATCATTCAAACTTGTTCCACCTCAATATAACCCATTGGCCTTACTGCCAGGTACCTCATGAAATTATCCCTCTGGCCTTACCTCCAAGTAACCCCTCAAATATCTTCATCACAACGTATCATTCCTCAATTTCACATCATATAGATCAACATATATCAATCTCATATAACACAAGTCATACATTCTTCAATTTCATAAAAGAAACACAATCTGGTTGCGTGGGTTCTCGCTAGGCGAGACCAGGCCGTAACCAATTCTTCGCCATCGGAAGGGTCTCGCTAAGCGAGACCAGTGGCTCGCTCGTGCGAGAGTTGGACAGAGACCAACTCTTGCCACTGGAAGAATCTCGCCTAAGCGAGAACAGGGCTCACTTGGGCGAGGGCTGACCAAAATTGGACAACGATCTCCCTAAAACTTGGTCATTTTCCAACTTTGACCTGCTCAATTTACACAATTTATAGCAGACAGTTCATCACCAGCTAAAGCAATACAATCATACTCAGTTTGGGGCATTGGTCATCCCATTCAACATTCATTCATCACATAGAACAATTCCTGCCAATTTCTACTCATTAACTACTCACATTCATCACAACAAGTTGAGATTCAATCAAATTCATATCCAAATGAAATCCATCATACACATAACAGTATATTCCAATTCACTTCTACTCAAATCAAGTTTAATTCAACAATTTATGAACTAAATGGTATTTCAACATAATGCATCAAACTCACAAAAGAGAAACTCAATTTAAGGCACAAAATGCCTTTCGCTTCACCTTAGCTAAAAAAAGGCACCTAAGCAGATTCAATCCCTCAATCAACTGGGAATTTCCCACTTTTCATTGAAGCTTTTAAAGAGACTAAATTTAAGACTTCCCCTTACCAGTTGCTCCTGCAGTTCCTCTATCACCAAAAGTGTTCCTTTTTCCTCTAAGTGCTCACTTAGTACTCTAAGGGTACCTAAACGCAAAACGACGAGCATTAGCACTGTCCCAACACTTCACAGAGGAAGAGCAAGCCCAAAAACAGCGCCTGCGACATGAAATTGCGCGAAGAACAAAAATCCCCAAATTGGAACCCTAAAAAGGTGCGAATTTGAAAACTCACCTAATCGAAGATTCTGATCGGTGCAAAACGTTGCTCTCGTGACGCTCGTCGCGTAGGCGGTCTCCGCTCTTCAATCGGACAACAAACCGTCAAGAAATCGAAGGGAGAAAGGAAGAAGAGAAAAGAGCTCTAGAGAATGAGTGAAAGAGGAGAGATAGTGTTCTTTGAATAATGAAGAACAAAAGGAATTAAATACTTAAGGACGTGGGTCCCACTCCTTTGTTCCTCAATATTTTAATACTCTATCCCTTTCTCAGTCAATTATTTTCTAGGTTCTTACATTCTCCCCAACTACAAAATTTTCGTCCACGAAAATGAAACTCACCAAGCAAAAGATGCGGTAAACCTTCCTCATCTCGCTTCCTCCAACTCCCAAGTGGAATCACCGGCTTTAGTATCCCACAACACTTTGACCATACTGATGGTCTTTCTCCCGAGCCGCCTCGAGCCGAACGTCTATGATCCCGATGGGAGTGGCCTCAAAAGACAAGTCCTCTCTCGATCCGTACCTCATCGGACTCCAAAATGTGACTGGGATCAAATATGTACTTCCTCAACCGGGAGACATGAAAAACACTATGCAATCTGGACGAGAGGGGAGGTAGAGCTAGCTCATAAGCTACCTGGTCCAATCCTCCCGAGAATCTGATATGGCCCAATAAACTTAGGAGTCGGCTTCCTTGGCTTCATGAATCGCCTACTCCAGCCATAGGTGTCACCCTCGAAACACATGCTCTCCTACCTCAAACTCTAAGTGGTCTCCTCCTCCGATCCGCATATGACTTCCGACGACTCGTGAAGTCTTCATCCTTGCTCGAATCATCTTCACCTTCTCGTGAGTCCGTCGAAGTAACTCGAGCCCCACCACTACCTTCTCTCCATCCTCGAAACCAACACAGGGAGTCCTACACTTCCTCCCATACAACGCCTCATAGTGGTGCCATCCCAATGCTAGAGTGGAAACTATTATTATAAGTGAATTCAACCAAGGGTAAGATCTCATCCCAGACTACCAAGATGGTCTAGCACACAAGATCTCAACAGATCCTCCAAAGTTCGTATCGTCCTTTCTGATCGCCCATCTGTCCGAGGGTGATAGGTCGTACTCAATCTCAATCTGGTATCCAAGGTCGCTTGCAGAGTCTCGCCAAAAACGAGAGGTGAACCTGGGATCTCTGTCTGATACTATACTGGAGGGGATGCCGTGCAGTCTTACTATCTCTCTGATGTACAACTGTGCTAGCCTGTCCATAGAATTCCTCAAGTTCACAGGTAGGAAGTGTGCACTCTTAGTCAGTCTGTCCACAATCATCCATACTGAGTCGTGTCCTTTGACTGTTCGTGGTAGGTGGGTGATGAAATCCATAGCTATATTGTCCCACTTCCATTATGGTACCTCTAACTGCTGAAGCATACCACCTGGCCTTTGGTGCTCTATCTTTGCCTTCCGACAAGTCAAACGACTAGCCACATACATGGCTATCTCCTCTTCATACCAGGCCACCGAAGGATTTCTTCAGTGTCCCGATACATCTTAGTCATGCCAGGATGCAGACTAAGCCTACTCTTGTGTCCTTCTTCTAAGACCAACTTCTTCACTGCTGCATCATCAGGTATACACACCCTGCCCTTGAATCTCAAGATCCCATCCGACCCCACTAGAAACTCCCGAGGCCGTCCCTCACCGAGATCGCCAACTATGCCCTCAGGTGGGCATCAACCGCTTGCCTTTCCTTGACCACCTCAATAAAATCACCTGGTGACTACCGGCTCATCGCAAATGATGTGGTCAGCGAGAGAACTCTACACCGAGGTTAAGGTCTCTAAACCGCTCAATCAACTCATGTTCCCTTACCATCGGTGCGAGACATGCCAATGGTCTTCCTACTCAAAGCATCTCGCAACCACATTGGCCTTGCCTCGGGTGGTACATCAACCGAAAGTCATAATCTTTCAGGAGCTCCATCCACCTTCTCTGCCTCATGTTCAGCTCCTTCTGATCAAAGAGGTATTTCAAACTCTTATGATCACTCGAACACCTCAAACTTGGCCCCAAACAAGTAATGCCTCCGGATCTTCAAGGCAAACACCACACCTGCCAATTCCAAATCATGGGTGGGATAGTTCTTCTCATGATTCTTCAATTGTCTAGAAGCATAAGCCACCACCTTATTGTTCTCGCATCAAAACACAACCCAACCCCAAAAGAGATGCATCACAAAAGACTTCAAAAGTGTCCTCCGGGTTTGGGATAACCAGGATGGGAGAACCGGTCAACCTTTCCTTCAGCTCTAAGAAACTCTGCTCACACTTGTCCGTCCGAGCGAAAGGTTGATCCTTCCCGGTCGAGC
This sequence comes from Lablab purpureus, assembly GCA_030347555.1. Classification (NCBI taxonomy): domain Eukaryota; kingdom Viridiplantae; phylum Streptophyta; class Magnoliopsida; order Fabales; family Fabaceae; genus Lablab; species Lablab purpureus. The sequence continues at coordinate 15,987,583 of CM059258.1, read as the reverse complement.
CTCGGGTCGGAGGGGCTACTATCTTAGAAAAGCCCTCTATGAATCTCCTGTAGTAGCCTCGCTAAACCCACAAAACTCCTTATTTCCGACTACGTACTTAGGGCGCTCCCACTCGAGCATCTGCCTCCACTTTGGAGGGATCCACGAAATGCCCTCCGTTGATACAACATGCCCCAAGAACTTCACCTCACTCAGCCAAAACTCACATTTGGACAGTTTGGCATACAGCTGCTTCTCTCTCAGAATGCCCAAAACTGTCCTCAGGTGTTCTCCATGCTCCTCAACACTATGCGAGTAGATGAGGATGTCATCTATAAAGACTACCACAAACTTATCCGTAGAAGGGTCTCGAATATCCTATTCATGTAGTCCATGAAGATGGCTGGCGCATTAGTCACCCCAAATGGCATTACCACATACTCATAGTGGCCATATCTGGACCTGAAAGCTGTCTTCTGCACATCTTCAGCTTTCACCAAAATCTGATGATATCCGGACCTCAAATCTATCTTGGAGAACACTGTAGCCCCATGCAACTGATCCATCAAGTCATCTATCCTGGGCAATGGATACTTTTTCTTGATGGTCAACTTGTTCAGCTGCCGGTAGTCTATGCACAGTCTGGATCCTCCATCCTTCTTTTTCACCAGTAACACTGGTGCTCCCCACGGTGATACACTAGGCCTGATGAACTGCTTATCTAGAAGATCTTCTATCTGCTTCTTCAGTTCACTCAGCTCAGCTGGAGCCATCCCGTAAGGTGCCATAGAAATTGGTCCCGCTCCAGGTACTAGATCTATAGAAAACTCCACCTCTCTTTTAGGAGGTAAACCAGGCACTTCCTCCGGAAATACATCCGTAAAATCTTTAACCACCTGGTATATCCACTCCTGGTCCCTCTCCTTCTCCACATGGGTTAGGATCATAAAACACCGAGCTCCATCAACTATATCCTTCCATGCCTGCTGAGCTGAAACCAACTCTACATCTCCTGGTTCTGGGAAAAACAACTGCTTCAAGCCACAGTCTATCAAAACCCTATTGGTAGATAGCCAATCCATGCCTAGAATCACATCTAGGTCCTTCAAAGGTAAACAAATTAAGTTCACCTTTGACTTGCGTCCTTCAACAATCACCGAGCAACTCTATGCACACTCTAGAAGCAATCACCAAGTTAGATATTGGTGTAGAAACACATAAATCTAACTGGAGATCCTGAACTGGTAGCCTCAGTTCCTCCACACATCTATTTGACACGAAGGAGTGTGTCGCCCCAGAGTCAAACAACACATGCAACACATGACCAGCTATAGAGCACGCACCTTGGACCAGACGGTCTGACTGAGAAGCTTCTGCACCCGTGATGGCAAACACTCTGCCCGCTGCTCTAGGTCTAATCCCACCATCAGGATGGGCTGGCTACGGAGCTCTAATAGGATTAGCTCCCCTCCTCTCACCACAGTGTTTGGCAAGGTGTCCTATCCTGCCACAAGTGAAACACCTCCTGTGGTCCTGACCGGACTGGCACTGGTGAGCTAGGTGCTGTCCTCCGCATCTCGAAACATCTCATCCCCATAGGACTGGGCTGCATCGAACTACTACCCCTCAACCGCTGGGGCGAGTGTAGGCGTCCTCTCGCTCGCTCTAGCCCCGCCTACCACTGGCCCTCCCACCTGAGGCCTCACTGGTCCCGACATTTCCGGCCACCAGCTCTTCTGCAGCCTTGGCTCTCTCCACCAAGACGGAAAAGTCCATGACATACATAGGTACCACAATCACCTTCAGCTCTTGCCTCAGGCCCTCCTCAAACTTGCTGCACAACCACTCCTCCGTGCAGCTCTGTGAGTAAAATCTGGACAGATGCTCAAAGCGAGCAGCATACTCATGCACTGTTAGGATGCCCTGCTCTAACTTCGTAAACTCAGCCTCCTTGCAAACTTGGCACTAGCCGGGAAGTACTTGCCGAGAAACTTTCTCCCGAAACCTCCCAGCCTAATCTCCTCATCTTTGACACCATCGCTCTTTTCACCCCTTTCCACCGTAACTCGATTCTCCCTCCAAAGATGTAGGCAAGCAAAGCCTACCTTCTTCTCCTCTCGGGCATTCTCGTAACATCAAAAATCTTCTCTATATTCTCCATCCAGAGGTTAGCTTGATCTGGAGTGGAGTCTCCTGCAAACTTAGGAGGCCCATGCTTCGAAAGTCTCGCAAGAAAGCCTGCACTCGTGGTCGACCGACCAAGATGAGGTCGGTGGGTTTGCAACTGCCGCGGTGGCTGCCAAAGTAGCCTCTCTCGAAGCCTCGCAACTCCCGCATAGCAGCCTGATGTCGCTGAGCCATGGCGCTCCTCGTCGCTGCATGGTAGTAGCCATAAGCTCTATGGCTCGAACATCCGGTTCATATCTCGGTCGAGGGGAGGAGACTGTCTGGGTGGCATTCTAACAATACAAGATGTAATCAAGAAGTCAAACACTTATCATAGAAACACATCAGAGTTCTAACACACAACTAGCATAATAAGCCCCAACCCTCTAGGTTATCCTGAGAATCTAACTGCTCTGATACCATAAATGTAACACCCCAAAAATACAAATAAACAAAGTAATTCACTAAATCATGCATCATCATTATCATAATAACATCTACTCGTATAAAGATCATACAAGCAAAAGATGAATATATGCATATACAATCATCCTCAAAAGTTGTACAAAGTTAAACACATGCCCCGACAAGCAGTGCGCCTCAGACATAAAAGAAATAAAGCAACTAAGTGGGGTCTAGCTTTTCTCCAGCTTGGCCCCACCGCTCGAAGCAACGTCTCTCCTCGTCATCCGCTCCCGTGTCAAAACACGATCATAAGCAGTACAAATTCAAACCATGAAAGAAAAGTGGGTAAGCCAAAAATCAATATTTCCATAATTAAGTCTATACATGAACATTAATTTAATCATCCACATTATTCAATCAATCACCCTACCAAGGCTATGGCAATCACAATCACACACATCGATCGACGACTTCCTAAGACTCAGTATGGACTCGCATACTGGAACTAACACCGATACACGACATGGGGATTAAATATTATATCTCAACCTCTACCACCATGTGAGTCGTGGTGAAAGAATTAGGCCTTTTCCCGTAGGTCATCCTAATCCAATCTCCGTCGACTTCTCACAACCGATGACAAGTGTCTACGTGACTCGATCATCGATGAAGTCCGAATATTCCATCGTGAAATCCCTAGTCCATACACACTACTATTATCACATACAAGCACAACACACCACAATCATTCAAACTTGTTCCACCTCAATATAACCCATTGGCCTTACCGCTGTGTACCTCATGAAATTATCCCTCCGGCCTTACCGCCAAGTAACCCTCAAATATCTTCATCACAACATATCATTCCTCAATTTCACATCATATAGATCAACATATATCAATCTCATATAACACAAGTCATACATTCTTCAATTTCATAAAAGAAACACAACTGGTTGCAGGGGTTCTCGCTCGGCGAGACCAGGCCGTAACCAATTCTTCGCCACCGGAAGTGGTCTCGCTTAAGCGAGACCGTGGCTCGCTCGGGCGAGAGTTGGACAGAGACCAACTCTTGCCATCGGAAGAATCTCGCCTAAGCGAGAACAGGGCTCACTTGGGCGAGGGTCGACCAAAATTGGACAAGCATCTCCCCTAAAACTTGGTCATTTTCCAACTTTGACCCGCTCAATTTACACAATTTATAGCAGATAGCTTCATCACCAGCCTAAAGCAATACAATCATACTCGGCTTGGGGCATTGGTCATCCCATTCAACATTCATTCATCACATAGAACAATTCCCGCCAATTTCTACTCATTAACTACTCACATTCATCACAACAAGTTGAGATTCAATCAAATTCATATCCAAATGAAATCCATCATACACATAACAAGATATTCCAATTCACTTCTACTCAAATCAAGTTTAATTCAACAATTTATGAACTAAATGGTATTTCAACATAATGCATCAAGCTCACAAAAGAGAAACTCAATTTAACGCACAAAATGCCTTTCGCTTCACCTTAGCTAAAAAAAGGCACCTAAGCAGATTCAATCCCTCAATCAACTCGGGAATTTCCCACTTTTCATTGAAGCTTTTAAAGAGACTAAATTTAAGACTTCCCTTACCGCTTGCTCCCGCAGTTCCTCTATCACCAAAAGTGTTCCTTTTTCCTCTAAGTGCTCACTTAGTACTCTAGGGTACCTAAACGCAAAACGACGAGCATTAGCACTGTCCCAACACTTCACAGAGGAAGAGCAAGCCCAAAAACAGCGCCTGCGACATGAAATTGCGCGAAGAACAAAAATCCCCAAATTGGAACCCTAAAAGGTGCGAATTTGAAAACTCACCTAATCGAAGATTCTCGACGGCAAAACGTTGCTCTCGTGACGCTGTCGCAGTAGGCGGCCTCCGCTCTTCAATCTGGACAACAAACCGTCAAGAAATCGAAGGGAGAAAGGAAGAAGAGAAAAGAGCTCTAGAGAATGAGTGAAAGAGGAGAGATAGTGTTCTTTGAATAATGAAGAACAAAAGGAATTAAATACTTAAGGACGTGGGTCCCACTCCTTTGTTCCTCAATATTTTAATACTCTATCCCTTTCTCAGTCAATTATTTTCTAGGTTCTTACAATGATAATAGTAGAAATAACATTTCTTCTCAAATCATTTGCTTACAACATTGTAGTACTACAAAGACATTTCTTTTCATTCTTAATTAAAAGCATTACAATTATACCAACTTCGAATCTAAGTTGATGACCGAGAATTTGATTATTTAATTTTATTCTAAAATTCTAATATAAATCATTCTTCTTTATTGGTATTAATCTAATAGAGAATATAAGTTTGAAATTAAATTTTTTTTTCAGTAAATATTAAATGAAAACATTAACTTGTACTACAAATTTAATTGTGGGACAAAATATTACTTTATTATAAAAAAATAAAAAAATAATATATTATTCAAAAAATTAATATACTCCACTCAACCTCTGAAAATGAAAATAAAAATGGTTGATAATTTTAAAATAAAAAATATTGTGTTAATATTGTTTTCACCAAAAATGATGTAGGTCTTATTATCAAATGTTAAAAATGAATGAATAATAATATTGTTCAATTAGTCAACATTAATAAAAAGAACTATATATACATTTTTTTGTTTAAAAATGAATTGTTTCATATATTTAAAAATAATTCATAAATATTATACTTAAGATATTTTATATTAATTCTTATAATTAAAACTAATTTTAATAATTGTTAACAAATATTTTAAATATTATATTCTTGTTTTATTTTAAAATAATCTTTTATCATTATTTTTAAGAAAATTTTAAATACTTTTTTACAGGTATGTTTCAAATATATAATTAAAATTATAAAAAATAAAATAAAAAATAATTTTTTCTAAAGATCAAATACAAATTTTTAATAAAAAAATTCATCTTTCTCCACTTGTTCTTTTGAATATTTATTTTTTAATAAATTAAATATAAATATTTTGTATATTTTTATCAAAATATTACTATATTTTTTACATTAATTTAAATATTAATGTAATTAAAAATTAATTTTTTAAGTTTTTAAAATTGTTAAAAAACTATAATACGATTATTATGTAATATTATTTTATATATACATATATTTTTAAACATTAATTTTAGAAGATGATACTTATAAAATTGATTATTAACCTTTTTTTATAAATATTAATTTTTAAATGTTTAGTAAGTTAAATATAAGTGATTTTATTTTATTTTTATGAAAATAATATTGTTCTTTAATGGTGTATTTTATAAATTAAATTTAAATTTCACTTTATAATTGTATAAAATTTATCCATCTATTCCTAAAATACCATTAAAAAATTTATAAGAAAAAAATTAAAAAAATACTATAATGAAAAGCATATAAATTAACTAAAAATGATATTTTCAATCAATTAATCAATCTAATAAATAAATAATAATTTTTTTGTATATATTACTCATTCATACATTTTACTTCATACATAATTTAATAAAAGAATTAGTTATATAACAAATTTTAATAAATCAATATCATACTTGTATTAAATTAGTTATACTTTCATTTTTAAATTCTTTTAATAAAATATATAGTTCTTATTTATATTATGATCAGAAAAATCAGAAAAATATAAATTATAATTATAATAAGAAATATTTAAATATAAATAATTTAATGATTTTAGATAAGTTAAATGAAAATTTTAAATTTTTTTCATATATTTTATTTTAAATAAAAATATATTTAAATTATATAAGATTAAAATAATAAAAATAATTCATTATTAAAAATATATTAATTACCTAATTTTTTTATTTTTCTTAAAAATTCTTTTATAATTTTATCAATATTTTGATTTTATTTTATAAAAATAATTTTGTTATTATAGTATTTATTTATTTATTGAATTTAAATTTCACTTCATAATGTAAAATTTATTTATTCAGTCTTGAAATAATAATTAAAATAAATTACATAAAACAATAAAAAATAAATTGTATTTTAATTATAGTTTCAATCAATTAATTATTTTATCAAACAAATAGTAACTTTTACATATTATTTATTCATATCAACAAAATTTTTATACATATTATTTATTTATATTTTTTACTAAATATCATTTAATAAAAAATTAATTACATAACATTTTTAATAAATAATATTATATTTGTAACACTCCAATATTTTAAATTATAAAAATATTAGATTATAAAGATATTTAGTTATAAAAATATTATATCATAAAAATATATTATAAAGATGTTCAGTTATAAAAATATTAGATTATAAAGATATTAGATCATAAAGATATTATGTTATAAAAATATTTAGTTATAAAGATATTAGATTATAAAGATATTGGATTATAAAGATATTTGATTATACATATATGAGATTATAAAGATATTATATACTATAAAGATATCAGATTATAAAGATAATACAATATAAAATAAAAAGGGGCTATTTGGGTAGTTTGTTTTCACATACCTCTATTCTCTCTACCTCTATTCTTTCTATTCTCTCTACCTCTATTCTTTCTATTCTCTCTGTTCCCTCTCTACACTCTCCCTAAGGTTTAGATACTGAAACCCTAATGGTTTCTAGATCCAGAAGAAGCAATAGGAGGCTAACGGTGTAAGAAAGAGTTCTACCCGATTAGTTTTGTGAACGGGTAAGTCTAAGTCCGATTATTCTTGAGAATTTTCTTTTGGAAAGTTTATGGTTTTTGAAGATTTTTCTCAATCAATTCTCTTTATGGGGAGATGTTATCCAAGATTTTGAGATAAAAGATGAGCTAAGGATTAGGATTGCAATTTTTCCATCTGAGCAAGGAATAAACAAAAATCCAGGTTAGAGAAGTTAATGTTCAAAAATATATAAATTGATATTAAGAAATTAATGTTATATATATATAATTAGTATGTTTTGTATATTATTATTGTATTGAGTGTAATGTGTGAAAAACCTTGTTTTTGTATTGTTTATGATGTTTAAGTTGATATTTGGATGTTTGTTGACAATCAGTGGAATGGAAAATTTGTTTGAGGGGTAGAAACAAAAAATTCTTTCCCTAGAGGGTTTTGGTCTCGATCCTATTCTTGTTTATAAATTTAGATTATTATCTCTAAATAAAATTGAGAAAAATTGATTGGTTTTGTATGACCTATGATGTTTTTGTGTGAGACCGAGTAGAGCCAGGGGTTGGTGCCCATAATCTACTGATACATGTTGATGAGATGTCTGGTACCTGGGGAGGTACAAATTTATGTGAGGCCGAGTAGAGCCTAGGGTTGGTGCTCATAATCTACTGATGTGTGTTGATGAGATGTTTGGTACCCGGGGAGGTACAACTTTATGTGAGGTCGAGTAGAGCCTAGGGTTGATGCCCATAATCTACTGATGTGTGTTGATGAGATGTTTGGTACTCGGGGAGGCACAACTTGCATTTTAGGTGGTGAGCTATGCTATAGCGGATTCAATGAGATCCCAAGTTCCACTGGTAGTCTCGGTCACGTAGACTAAGATGTCAAGTGGTGAGGAGCCGATGGGGGGATGCTGAAGACATACTCTGAGGCTACATTGAGGTAGGCCAGGGCCAGAGTAGGGTTGACAGTAGTCCTACCCTGTGGGTAGGGTGGTCAGAGTGTTATTATGTCGGTACAGTAGCCGATCACAATGTGACCTACAGGTGTTAGTCTCTGAGTTCGGGTATAGTAGCCGTGTCTTCCGAAAGATGTTTTATTTTCAGGACATTTTGAATGTGCATGAGAATGTTGTGGTTATGTGTATTACATGATAATATTATTTGTGTTGTTACTTTTGAATTGTTAAAGATGCATTAGATTTCAAAGCATTTAAGTATGTTCTATGATAAATGTGCATGAGAATGATGTGATGATGAATATTACATGATACTATTATTTTCTGTTGTTATATTTTTGAATTATTAGCTTACCCTACAATTGTCGATTGTTTGGCCTGCGATGATCGTGTTTTACTACACAGGAGCAGATATTTTAATAGGTGAGAGATATGCTTCTGAGTCCCGGGATTAAATTGGAAGATGAAGTAGCAGTTATATGCATATATTTATATATGTTTTTATATCTAATAATAGAATTTTGTCCTAGTAGAGATTTTCTTTTGTATTGAATACAAATCATATATATATATATATAATATTTTTTTTTATCATCAGTTAATGCAAGTTACATTTGCACATTATTGAATATGACAATAGTAGTGATTTCTTGGGTCGTTACAATAATGGTATTAGAGCAATTCTTTCCCTGTATTAACCTAGGGGGATTGGTTTGCCATGTTAGTTTGTTGTAGATAAAGTAATTGATTGAATGTTTGTCAATCAATTTTGAAATCTCAATTTCATTGGAATGAGATTGTTGTTTTTTTAATAGTATAAACATATTAAGGAAGGAAGGAATCTGGATGAAGTATATTAATTTTTTGAATAATATATTATTTTTTTGATTTTTTTATAATGAAGTAATATTTTGTCCCGCAATTAAATTTGTAGTACAAGTGAATGTTTTCATTTAATATTTACTGGAAAAAAAGTTTTTAACTTCAAACTTATATTGTCTATTAGATCAATATCAATAAAGAAGAATGATTTATATTAGAGTTTTATAATAAAATTAAATAATCAGTGATTCTCGGTCATCAACTTAGATTCAAAGTTGGTATAATTGTAATGCTTTTAATTAAGAATGAAAAGAAATATATCTTTGTAATACTACAATGTTGTAAGTAAATGATTTGGAAAGAAATGTTATTTCTACTATTATCATTACAGGCAAAAAATTAATTAAAAAAATATTTATATCAAGAATGAATTTGTTTTTTCCTGACTCTGGTTTTTCTTTTAAGTTTAAGACAATTCTTAACATTTTTCATGTACAGTATTCACACATAGAAAATTAACGGTAATGTAGTTGTTTCTAAAAGAAAAGCAAAGAATTTTTTTTTGAAAATACTCATTTTGGATGAATATGGAGATGTGACTCCTATAAATAAAATATGATCTAGAAAAAAATGTTTAAAAATTTTTAAAATTAAATACATATAACCTTGGATCACACATGTGATGTGAGATATAAAAATGTTAGTTCTAATTGTAATGTATGTATTTCTTATTTATTTATTTATTTTATTTATCACATTTAACTTTATAATTATTTATTGAATGAAAAATATTTTGAAGTTATCCATAATTATTTTAATTTAAAGTTCTATAATGATAATTTTGTAATTGAAATTTCTATTTGATCAAAGTACATGAGGAGGAGGAGTGTGGAGGTTTTCAACAAAAGATTCATATGTATCTATATGCTCAATTTTATAGTGACATCACTATGTTTAAAGTCTTATATTTTTTAGATTTTCTATTTCAACATTCATGTGTTTGTTCATCTTCTTTTGTATGACAACTTCTATTTCTATTGTGATTTCATTTCCAACACAGCAATGAAAACTAATGTAAGAAGTACATCATGAATATTTTATATCCTTTACTACTTGATATAAGAAGTGATTCATGTAAATTGATATAAAAAAACATGATTGAGATTAAAAATTTAGGTACAAACAAATCATGTTGAGATTAAAAATTTAGGTACAAACAAATCATCACATGATAAGTAGAAACATGATTATTATATTTATGTATGTTTTGTTCAATCTTTTACAACCTTAACCAAACTTCTTTCTCTAAATATTTTGAAGTTCAAACTTATGTCATTCAATTTGTGAGGACAAGAATACCAAATATGAATTGAAGGAATACGTACTTTAGAAATAACAAACCAATGATAATTCATGTTACTTTATCTAAAATATTTTAATATTATTATTATTTCCTACATTGTTATTCAATTTTTTTACTATTCTATATTACTTTTTAAATCACATAAAAAGATACTTTTAATTATTATATATACTCACAACATAAATTAAATTTAACATTAAATTATTTATGAACCCTATTAAATTATTGTAATTCATAATACAATATAAAATATTTTATTGATTTATTATTATTATAATTATAATTATTATTATTAAAAAATAAATATAATAGACAAAGTTATTAATATTTCTTTTATATAAAATATAAACTACTTTTATTAATATAAATATATTCTACATTTAAAAGAGAAAATGCTAGGTTACAATATTGGAAGACTTACTTATGTCTTACCTTGTTTTGGTAAATTGTATTGCATGAGAATTTTATTAACAATTCAGAAAGGATGTATAGACCATGATAGTATCAAGATCATAAATTGTTAGAATTAAAGGGAAATATTAAGAAAGGGGGGATTTAATAGATACAAGTTTTTCTCTAAATTTTGTCAATTATAGAATTTTACAGTTTCTTCCAATATCAGAATAGTTGATAGATTGATTGTAATAGATGATTATTTACATCAACAGAACATTAAAAGATTGTCAAGGAAGAAGAAGAAGAAGACACAAGAATTTATACTGGTTCATTCCTTTTACAGAACTACATCCAGTTTGATCTATCACAAACAGATTTCAAAACACTAAAAAATTATCTTTACAAGAACACTACTTCTAAAGATTATAACAGCATGGTCAACAAAATTCTACACCCTATAGAATCTAATCATTAACATAAGACTCACACTAAGTCTAACGTGATAACACTAATCACAAAAACAACTTCAGTAATACACCAAGATAACCCAAGATGGGTAAAACGAGGAAAGATGAGTATCAAAGATTCACAGAAGCACTTTGTCCCCAAGATTCTGCCAAAGATACTGTTCTTCAATAGAGCTGTTTCTAAATTCCTTTTTTTATTGTCTTACCTTGAGAGCTTCTAACAGGTTTCTTATATAGAAGATGAGAAACTAAAATCCTAACAGCTGACAATAAGAATTTGACATACTAGAAAGATCTGAGAGAAACAGTTAGCTAAACAGCAGAATAATTGACTTTATTCATTAAAACAAATTACCAACCTGTTTCTTATTTTAATGAATATAGTAGACTAATCTTTCAATTTAGTTAACTATACATAAATAATCTGCCATCAACCAGAAACTTCAACAATCATCATCAAATCAGAATTATCAATAAACTCCCCCTATTTGATGATGGCAATAGCATAGACTGGAAGAACCTGTTAGAATTAAAGAAAATAGATGGAAGATTATCTCCCCCCTTGACATTAACTAATAGGAAATATAAAGTAGAAATTCAGAAAATATGTTTCAGACAATATTACAGACATAAAAAAAGTCCATCATAAGGCATCATAAAGAAAGACATAAGAGACTGAAAATCAAACATTTAATCATCAAATTAACTATTTAATCTTCATCCTCATCAACATCATCACCATCATCATCATCTTCATCAACATCCTCATCCATAGCAGTAGCATTGCCAGATGTGCCTTCAAATGCTTCAATAGATATTTGGATTTCTGTAAGTTGTTGCTGAATAAGATCAATATCATAATCAATGTTCGTAAATCTAGCCACCATTGTTTCATGGGTATTGTGCTGCATTGAACAAAGAAGGTTAAAGCGAGATATAAGCATTCTTGCCTACTTGAAATTTCTGAACCCCTTCCTTAGCATTACACATGCAAGACTTAAAAATAGATTCCTTCTTGAATCCAGGGACCGAAGATGTGTTACCTTTTCCTATTTTAACTCCTTCATATTTGAGTCCAGCCAATCTTCTCCACAAAGAGTGATCGATTTTTATTTCCTTCTCTTTTACTTTAGAATACAGTATATTGTTCTCAGCTCTCAAATTTGCATAAAAGATTTTGATAAAATCAATATAGAAGTTACCTTCTAACTAAAAAAATTGACGCAGACCTTGAGACTGTAGAGTTTTCTTCACAAACATAAGATTTTCTTCATCCAACCAGCTGAACTTGAGAACTTTAGGAATCAGAACAAGTTTTCTTTTCATCTTTTGTTCCAGTGATTTAGCAACTTCTTCATCTTCGCTCTCAGATACATTTTCTTCTGATGCTTCAAAAGAGTCAGACAAGTTTCCTTCAACCTTCCCAGGGGATGTTAGAAATAATTTAATTTGAATAAATTGTCAGTTACTAGTGGTCTAATAATTGGTAGGTTACTATAGTGCACAGTAATGCACGATTCTGTTTTAAATAATTTTTATTCTTCTGTTTTAGTCTGCAGACTTAATTCTCAATTATGTGAGAATATCAAGAGTTTGAGTTTGTGTAATGTGCCTATTTAAGAGGCTATTTGATTATGAATAATACACTGAGAGTCATATAATTTTCTATCAGTGGTATCAAGAGCAAGGTTCTTTCTTTCTGGGACTGTGGGACTTCCTTTGCAGTAGCAAATGGAAAGTGAAGGATTTGTTGTACAGGAAACAATTCCTCATTTTGATGGTCAATATGACCATTGGTGTATGTTGATGGAAAATTTCCTAAGATCCAAGGAGTACTGGCAAGTTATTGAAGTCGGTGTGCCTGAGAGTAGTACAGTGCTCACTAATGAACAACGAAAGGAGGTGGCTGCACTAAAGTTAAAAGACTTGAAAACAAAAAACTATTTGTTTCAAGCCATTGATCGATCTATCTTGGAAACCATTCTCAACAAAGAAACTTCCAAGGATATTTGGGATTCAATGAAGAAGAAGTATCAAGGGTCTGCAAGAGCAAAGAGGCAGCAACTTCAAGCTTTTCGTGCTGAGTTCGAAACAATTCGAATGAAGCTGGGAGAATAAATCACATATTATTTTTCCTGTGTGATGACGATTGTCACCAAGATGCACACATATGGTGACAAAACTGAAGAAACAACAGTTGTTGAAAAAATATTGCGGTCTTTAGAACCAAAATTTAATTTTGTTGTATGTGCTATAGAAGAATCTAAAGATATTGACGATCTGTCACTTGATGAACTGCAAAGTTCATTATTGGTACATGAACAAAAATTTAAACAGCCAGAAGTTGAGGAGTAAGCATTGAAAGCTTCTACCAATACTCATTCCAACAACTTCAGAGGACGGGGTAGAGGTAGAGGCAGAGGACGAGGGAGACAAAGCCATAATGATCAATCTTAAGGCAAAGACAAATCTCAAGGCAGAGACAGAGGAAAGGAACATGAAAAATCTAAGGTAGAATGTTTTAGATGTCATAAGTTTGGTCATTATGCTTCTGAATGTTATATCAGGTTGCCTCGAGACAAGGAAAAGGCAGAAAAGTCAAATCTAACAATGAGAGAAGAAAAGGAGACATTGCTAATGGTTGTTGAAGATGAAGAAAATGGTGAATCGGATTTATGGTACGTAGATACAGGTTGTACTAACCATATGAGTGGAAATAGATCTTCATTTTCATTTCTAAATGAAGATTTCAAATCAACTGTGAGTTTTGGGGATTGCTCTATGGTGAAAGTAATGGGAAAAGGTGATATTAAAATCAGAACCAAGAATAGTTTTATTGAAACAATTTCTAATGTACTGTATGTTCCTGATTTGAAAAGTAATTTGTTAAGTGCTGGACAGTTACAGGAAAAAGGTTACACAATCACCATTAGCAAAGGTGTTTGTGAAATTTATGATCCTGTTAGAGGGGCAATTGCTGTTATAAAAATGAGTTCAAACAGATTGTTCCCTTTAAAGATTTAAAGCATTCAATCTAGTTTAATAGCTAAAGGAAAAGATCCTTTCTAGCTTTGGCATTATCGTTATGAGCATTTGCATTCTGGAGGATTAAGGACTCTCAAACAGAAAGGAATGGTGACGGGTCTTCCAGAAATTGTTGTACCTTCTCAAGTGTGAGAAGAATGTGTTGTTAGCAAACAACATCGATCTCATTTTCCTAGTGGAAAATCATGGAGAGCAAAACATGTTTTGGAACTTGTGCATTCAGACATATGTGGCCCAATAAAGCCTTTATCCAATGGAGGTAATAAGTATTTAATTACTTTCATTGACGATTATTCTAGAAAAGTGTGGGTCTATTTTTGACAGGAAAAGTCAGAAGCCTTTGATGTTTTTAAAAGAAAGAGTAGAAAAGGAATCAGGAAAGCTATTAAAACTCTTCAAACAGATCACGGTGGAGAATACTGTTCAAATGAATTTGATGTTTTTGTGCAGAACATGGCATTAGAAAAGAGTTAACAACTGCTTATACACCACAACAAAATGGTGTATCAGAGAGGAAAAGTAGAACAATTCTCAACATGGTGAGAAGTTTGCTAACGAAAGGGCGAGTTCCAAAGACATTTTGGCCAGAAGCTGTATGTTGGAGTGTTCATGTTTTAAACAGAAGCCCAACCTTTGCTGTTCAAAACATGACACCTGAGGAGGCTTGGAGTGGAAGAAAACCAGCAGTACATTATTTCAGAATTTTTAGGTGTGTTGGTTATGCCCATATTCCAGATCAAAAGAGAAAAAAACTTGATGAAGAAGGAGAAAAATGCATTTTTCTTGGTGTTAGTGAGCAATCAAAAGCTTACAAATTGTATAATCCCATCACCAATAAAATTGTTATTAGTCGTGATGTGGTGTTTGATGAAGATCAATTTTGGAGTTGGGATGCAGAAAAAGTTGAACAACATCTGCAAGCAGATGTTGATGATGATGTTGATAGTGATAATGATTTTAGTGGTGGTGACAAGGAAGAAGGTAGGCAACAACCAACAGCTCAAGTGCATAGTGAGCAACAAACAGAACCTACAAATGAACGCCCTCAACGAAACAGAAGGAGACCAACATGGATGGAAAATTTTGTTGTAGATGAAATTAATAATGAGGAAATTACTCATTTTCCTTTGTTTGCAGATTGTGATCCTACAAGTTTTGAAGCAACAGTCAAAGAAGAAAAATGGAGAAAAGCAATGGATGAAGAAATTAATTCCATTGAAAAGAATGACACTTGGGAGCTATGTGATCTACCTAAGGATCATAAAACCATTGGAGTAAAATGGGTTTTCAAAACGAAGTTAAACAAAGATGGTGGAGTAGGCAAGTATAAAGCACATCTGGTGGCAAAAGGATACAACCAACGGTATGGCGTTGATTATACAGAAGTATTTTCTCCCTTTGCAAGACATGACTCAATCCATTTGGTGGTTGCATTAGCAACACAAAATTCCTGGCAAATCTTCCAGTTAGATGTCAAATCGGCATTCCTGCATGGATATTTGGAAGAACAGGTATTTATTGATCAACCTCCTGGGTATGTTAAATTTGGACATGAAAATAAGGTTTATAGATTGAAGAAAGCTCTATATGGGTTAAAGCAAGCCCCAAGAGCTTGGTATAATCACATTGAGACTTATTTTCTAAAATTTGGATTTGTGAAATGTCCTTATGAGCATACCTTGTTTGTTAAAGTGGGAGATAAAGGAAAAATGCTTATAGTGTGTTTGTATGTTGATGATCTTATATTAACTGGAAATTGTGATGTCATGTTTAGTGAATTCAAGAAGTCTATGATGAATGAATTTGAAATGTCTGATATGGGTTTGATTCATTATTTTCTGGGCATAGAAGTAATACAATCAGAACATGGGATTTTTCTATCTCAGAAGAAATATGTTGGAGAAATCTTGAACAGGTTTCAAATGAAGGATTGCAATCCTATATGTACTCCAGTTGGATGTGGTGAAAAGCTACACAAAGATCATGATGGGAAGAAGGTTGATAGCACACTATTCAAACAAATTGTTGGAAGTTTAATGTATCTTACTGCAACTAGGCCAGATATCATGTATTCTGTGAGTTTGATTAGCAGGTACATGGAGAATCCCACTGAGTTACATATGCTTGCTGCCAAAAGAATTCTTCGTTATTTACATGGAACTCGTGACTTGGGGATTATATTATAAGAAAGGTGAAAGGAGTGATTTGATTGGATTCACAGACAGTGACTATGCAAGTGATCTAGATGATAGAAAGAGCACATCTGGTTTTGTCTTCCTGCTTGGAACAGGTGCTATTTCATGGTCTTCAAAAAAGCAACGCATTGTTACTTTATCCAGATCCAGTACTGAAGCTGAGTTCGTTGCAACTACAACTTGTGCTTGTCAAGCCATATGGTTGAGAAAAATTCTTGAAGAATTACAATTCAAGCAAACAAATGCAACTACAATTTTTTGTGACAATAATTCAACAATCAAATTGTCAAAAAATCCAGTTTTTCATGGAAGAAGCAAGCATATTGATGTGAAATTTTATTTCTTGAGAGATCTTTGCAAAGAAGAAACTGTTGATCTAGTCCACTGCAGGAGTGAAGATCAAGTAGCTGACATATTTACCAAGGCTTTAAAAAGGCTCTCATTTTTGAAGTTGAGAGAGTTGCTTGGTGTCTCAACTATTAATTCTGTGAAGACTTTAAATTGATATAAGTATATATCAGTTTAAGGGAGGGAATGTTAGAAATAATTTAATTTGAATAAATTGTCAGTTACTAGTGGGTCTAATAATTGGTAGGTTACTATAGTGCACAGTAATTGCAGGATTCTATTTTAAATAAATAATTTTTATTCTTCTGTTTTAGTCTGCAAACTTAATTCTCAATTATGTGAGAATATCAAGAGTTTGTGTAATGTGCCTATTTAAGAGGCTATGTGATTATGAATAATACACTGAGAGTCCTATAATTTTCTATCAAGGGAAGGAATTCTTACCCTTATTTTTATTCTTTTTGAAGATTGACCCACTGCTGGATTTGGTTGCACAGTAGTAGAACCAGTGCTCCTCTTCTCTTGAGTAGTAGAAGTAGAGGTTGATGTTCTATTACGAGTTTGCATCCTGTAAGAAGGGGATTTGGAAGTACGAGTTTTCACTCTAGTTTTTTATGACTTTCTTAATCTCTCAACAACGTTCACTAGTGAGGTATCTGAATCATCACTCTCAATACCAAAGAAGTCTTTGGAAGCCATTTCAGTGGAGAAGAGATAGATTTTGATGAGAGGATTTGTATGATGAAGAGGAACTATATTTGTAGAGAAGAATGAATAGACTTGAGAGGAAAGCATAATCAATACAATAAATGTAAGAAGATTTGAGCAGATATGCACTTAATTAAGTTGGTTGTAGTCAACTATTCTTATGTTAGAAGTTCAGAAAAGAATACATTGAAAGAATGGAATTCAATTTTGGAAATGAAAGAAAGCTTTCTCACATATATCCATAAATATCACAATGAGAATCTTCACTTAATAGTAATCTTCGTGGAATTTGATATATGTGTTGTGATATTTCAAGACTTATTTAAATTGATTTGACATATATCTTGTGTGACATTTCAAGACTTAGTTAAATTATTTTCACATATATCTTGTGGCATTTCTAGATTTAGTAAACTAAATTGATATTATTTTGTGATATGTCTAAACTTTAGTAAAGTGATTTGACATATATCTTATGATATTTCTGGATCTAGTAAACTAATTTGACATTATTTTGTTAGGAACATCTTATTAGTAAAAAATGTGTAGTGATTTATAATACATTTAGATAAATATTCTATCAAATTGAATTGTTTCAAGAAGTTATGAATTTAATCACTTTTAAAATAAAGTTAGATTAATAATTTATACATTGTTAAATTAGAAGTTATTTTAAAATAACTACTTGTTATCTTCTACAATTAGACTATCTATTTTTTAATATGAAAAAATTATAAAATTATTTTAAATAATTTTTTATGATTTTAAATCTTTAATAATTATTAAAGGATAACAAAATATGATATATTTTATGATAATTTTTAATTATAAAAAACTATAAAAAATCATAAAATAAGATAAAGTTTACGGTGGTTTTTAATTATAAAAAAATGATAAAAATTGATAAAATAAGATAAATTTTGTGATGATTTCCAATTTTTAATAAAAACATTTCTCTTTTTTAGTGAAAAATACCAACGTTTAAAATATTTTCACAAACTATTTTTTATATACGTAATTCTAACCGTTATTTTAATTGTAAAAAGTTTAAGATAGTTTTTAATTGTTAAAATTTACAATTTTAACCTTTTTAAATATTCTATTTTTTTAATATATTACAATTTTAAATTTGTACTTATTTTAAGTTATTTTGAAATTATTTTAAATTATGATTTTTTAAATTATTTTTGTAAATTGGCAAAATTTGTGGTAAAGTCCAAATTTTACATAAGTCTAGAAAATATGTAAAGCACAACAACTCTCAAATTTGTAGTTAAGCCTAATATCTGTTTAGCATATATTTTTATCAATTTCATTTATATTTATTATTTACTATTTATTATTATTTTTACAAAATAAAAAATTGTATAAATTTAATTGCCTTTAATTGAAAATTGTTATTATTCTCTATATTTAAAAAGTATATTCTATATTCTCTTTCTAAATTATTATAAAAAGTTAATTTTAAATGGATTATAAATATAATGTTTATAATATTTTTTAACTACTACTAAAATTAATATATTATTTATTAGTTAGTTTGAATATATGAAACAATAATATTTTTTATTAAAATAAAATATATAGAAAAATTATCTAATAGTACAGAATTTTTTTATTTAATTTATTAAAACTATTAAATTGTTATGTCCAAAATCATCTTTTATAATAATTTTAATTTATATTTTTATGACTTTTCTTATAATACAACGTAAAATTTATAATTATATTTTTTAAAGAATTTAGAGATTAAAATATATCTAGTTTAATATAGAAATGTGATATTCATTTATTAAAATTAATTATATTATTAAAATTTTATTAATTTATATATAAAATAAAATATATGAATAAATAATAAATAATATAAAAAATTATTTAATAAAATAATTAATTGATTAAAAATTTAATTTTCATCTAATTTATATATTTTTTATATTTTTATATTTTTATTTATTATCTCATAAAAGATACTGAATACAAGTTTAGAAATGAATAAATAAATTTTGTAAAATTATGGAGTGAAAATTAAATCCAACTTATAAAAAAAGTGTTACTTACCACATAAATATGGAAAAATAATAAAATCAAATAAAAATATTTATATTTAATGTAAATAATAAATATTTTACAGAATAATTTTGTGAGAGAAACATACTTATAAATTATTATTTTTATAATGCAGAAATTTTTTTACTTAATTTATCAAAAATATTAAGTAATTTGTTGATGTAACAATCCAATATTTTAGAATATAAAAATATTAGATTATAAAAGTATTAGATAATAAAGATATTCAGTTATAAAAATATTATATTATAAAGATATTTAGTTATAAAGATATTAGATTATGTTATAAAAATATTCAGCTATAAAGATATTAGATTATAAAGATATTGAATTATAGAGATATTTGATTATACAAATATTATATTATAAAGATATTATATATTATATTATAAAGATATCATATTATAAAGGTAATACAATATATAACAACAAAAGACTTGTTGGGTAGTTTGTTTTCACATACCTCTATTCTCTCCATTCTCTCTACACTCTCTCTAGGGGTTAGATACTAAAACCCTAACGGTCTCTAGATCCAGAAGAAGCAATAGGAGGCTAATAGTGTAAGGAGGAGTTCTACCCAATCAGTTTTTTGAACGGGTAAGTCTAGGTCCGTTTATTCTTAAGAATTTTCTTTTGGAAAGTTTATGGGTTTTTGAAGATTTTTCTCATTGAATTCTCTTTATGGGGAGATGTTATCCAGGATTTTGAGATAAAATGTAAGGTAAGGATTAAGATTGCAATTTTTCCATTTGAGCAAGGAACAAACAAAAATCCAAGTTTGGGAAATTAATGTTCAAAAATATAGAAATCGATATTAAGAAAATTAAAGTTATATACATATATATATAATTAGTATGTTTTGTATATTATTGTTGTATCGAGTGTAATGTGTGAAAAACCTTGTTTTTGGTATTGTTTATGTGTTTAAGTTGATAATTGGATGTTTGTTGACAATCAGTGGAATGGAAAAATTGTTTGAGGGGTAGAAACGAAAGTTTCTTACCCTAAAGGTTTTTGGTCTCGATCCTATGTTACCAAAGAGGAGAAACTCAACACTCTTTGAAGACAAAAGTATAAGTTTTGATGAATTCTCAAGCAAGCCAAATCAAGATCATTGAATGAAGAATTGGAGCTCAAGCTAAAGAATTTAGAGTGTCAAATCATTCTGGAATATGAGAAATCAAAAGAGGAAAACACAGATCAAGCACTCCTTCACTAGTGAACCATTTAAAAAGAATAAAATTGAATTTTTACACACATAATCTATTATGCTCATAACATAATCTATTATGTTCATGACATAATCGATTATGTCATAACATAATCGATTATGACACTTATTGTTTTAAAAAATCGTTCTGTTATAATCGATTATGTCGTGCTTTTTAAATATATCATTTTTAACACTCATATAATCGATTATGGACATAATGTAATCAATTATGATGTCTATAGAATAAGGTTTACAGGGAAGGTGCATCAATCAACAGGCCACCACTCTTTGAAGGTGACAATTATCCCTTTTAGAAGGCAAGAATGGAGATGTTCCTACAAACCCTTGATTTTGGAGTATGGGACGCTGTACTAAATGGTCCCTACACACCAATGGTGATGCTTGCTAAAGGACCCACACCAAAGACGTTTCATCAATGGACACTAGATGAAAACAAATGAGCACAATAGATGTAAGAGCTCGTAACGCTATTGTTTCTACTGTAACTCGTGATGAATTTTATAGGATATCAAGATGCAAAATGGCGAAAGAAATGTGGGAGACATTGGAGGTGACACATGAAGGAACGGACAAAGTGAAAAGAGCAAGGAAAAACACACTCGTCCAAGAATATGAGTTGCTAGCTATAGGGCAAAATGAAAGCATCAATGATTTTCAAACACGGTTCACTCATATCGTCAATCACCTAGAAGCACTAGGAAAAAGTTTTGTGAATGAGGAGCTGAACACCAAAATTCTCAAGTCACTGGATAGAAATTGGCAACCAAAAGTCATTGCAATATCAGAATCTAAAGATTTGACAAAGATGAATGTAGCAACACTTTTTGGAAAATTGAGAGAACATGAGATGGAGCTTCAAAGACTAAAGAATGAAGAGGAAGAGGCCAACTTGTGTCTAATGGCAAATAGTGAAGATGAAGCCACCTCAAAGGTAAGCTCCACAAACTCTTATAATGAATATGATGAATTACATGTGGAGTATCAAAATCTTTATATGAATTTTAATAATTTGGCTAAAAAGCATTCTGCATTGAAACAAAATTTTCAAGCTTTAGAAAATATACTAAGTCATGTGGAAAAGGAAAATGAGGGTTTGAAAAAGGATTTGGAAAAATTTAAATCAATTTCTAAAAATAAGGAAATTATAAAATCTTGTGAAAATTGTAATCATCTTGAAAATGAAATTTTTAAATTAGAGAAAGTTTTAAATAAATTTTCAGATTCTACACGAAATCTTGATAATATGCTAGGTGTACAAAGAGGGAGCTCTAGCAAAGCTGGACTTGGTTACACTTCCAAGAAAAGTCTAGAACCCCACAAAACCATATTTGTAAAAGAATCAAGAAAAACAAATTTTCAATTTAAACAAAATTTTCAAAGAAACTCTTTTAAATATCCTTCACATAGATTAAGTTGTTTTTATTGCATGAAAATTGGTCATTCATCAAATAAATGTTTTATAAAACATGTTGGCATACCTAGTGGTAGATTTAAATGGGTTCCTAAAAATCACATACATAAAAACTGCTCGCATTAAAACAAATTCGTTCGCATTTAATCGATTATGAAACAGCGTAATAAATTCTGTTTTTTTAAATTACTCATGGACATAATCGATTATGTCAGAACATAATCTATTATGACATTTTGTTATGACATAATCGATTATGGCATAACATAATCGATTATGACAAAACAAATTCGTTTTTCAAAAAACAAAATTATTTGCACGGTGATAATTAATTACGAGATTGTATAATCGATTAAATGACATTAAATTTCATATTTATTATCCATAAAGGTGAGAAAGCTTGTTTCTACTAACTTCTAAGGATCCAAAACTATAAAGGGCTAAATTATTATGTTTGTGATGCAGTTAATCTACAAGCACAAGAAATCAATTTGGTTTCTTGATAGTGGATGTTCAAGACACATGACCGGTGATAAAGAAAATTTTCAAAGCCTCATCAAGAAAAGTCAAGGCCATGTTACATATGGTGACAACAACAGAGGAAAAATTCTTGGCTCAGGAACAATCAGAATTAGTGATGACTTCATAATTCAAGAAGTATTGATTGTAGAAGGATTAAACCACAATCTTTTAAGTATAAGCCAACTATGTGACAAGGGACTTAAGATAATTTTTAAATCAAAGACATGCAACATAGTCAAGAAGGAATCAAATGAGATTGTCCTAACAGGTACTAGACTTAATAATATTTATATTACTGATCTTGGCATTGCATCCTCTAGGACCATCTCCTGTCTTGTAACTAAGGAAGAGGATCCTTGGTTATGGCATAGAAGAGCTGCACACATTCATATGCATCATTTAAGTAGATTAATATCAAAAGATTTAGTGATTGGTCTTCCAAAATTAAATTTTGAAAAAGATAGAATTTGTGCAGCATGCCAAAAGGGAAAACAAACCAAAAATTCCTTTAAAAGTAAGAAAATCCTTTCTACCTCAAAACCATTAGAGCTTTTACATATGGATTTATTTGGACCTTCTAGAACAAGAAGCTTAGGTGGTAATTACTATGCTTTAGTAATAGTAGATGATTATTCTAGATTAACTTGGACTTTCTTTTTAGTAACTAAAAATAATGCCTTCAACTCTTTTAAAAAATTTGTCAAGGCTATTCAAAATGAAAAATACCTAAAAATAAAGTTTTTACGAAGTGATCATGGTGGGGAATTTCAAAATGAATTATTTGAAACCTTTTGTGAAGAACTAGGAATTTCACATATTTTTTCTTGTCCAAGAACCCCTCAACAAAATGGACTAGTAGAAAGAAAGAACAGGTCATTGGAAGAATTAGCTAGAACAATGTTAAATGAAAATAATCTTCCAAAATACTTTTGTGTTGATGCAGTTTCTACTGCATGTTATCTATTAAACAGAACATTAATAAGACCTATTTTAAAACTAACTCCTTATGAACTTTTTAAAGGTAGAAAACCAAACATTTCTCATCTCAAAGTTTTTGGTTACAAGTGTTTTGTGTTAAATAATGGAAAGAATAACCTTGGCAAATTCGATTCAAAAGTAGATGAAGCAATATTTTTAGGATATTCTTTAACTAGTAAAGCATATAGAATATACAATAAGAGAACATTACATGTAGAAGAATCAGTTCATATAACTTTTGATGAACTTTTGGACCTTGAGGAAAACCCTCTTGAGTCAAGAAAGAAATCTATAGATATAGAAGATGAACAGGGTGCAATTGAAAAAGATCAACCACAACATGAAAGTGTTGAGAAATTTAGAAAAAGTCTAGAAGATTTGAACATCAGTGAACCTACAAATGTTCAAGATCTTCCCAAAGAGTGGAGAACACCCAGAGGACTATCATTGGAGAATGTTATTGGAAATGTTGATCAAAGAGTTACCACAAGAAGTAAAATGAACAACTTCTGTATGAATGTAGCTTTTGTCTCACAAGTAGAACCCAAAAGCATAGAAGAAGCCTTACAAGATGAATATTGGATTCAATCCATGCAAGAGGAATTAAATCAATTCAAAAGGAATGAAGTGTGGGATCTTGTACCAAGAAAAAATTCTTTGCTAGTAATTGGAGCAAAATGGGTATTCAAGAACAAGTTAGATGAAAGCGGAAATATAACCAAGAATAAGGCAAGACTGGTAGCAAAAGGATATAGTCAAGAAGAAGGTATTGACTATGATGAAACCTATGCCCCAGTTGCAAGACTGGAGGCAATAAGAATTCTACTAGCTTACGCAGCAATTATGAAGTTCAAGTTATATCAAATGGATGTGAAAAGTGCTTTTCTAAATGGATATATCAAAGAGGAAGTCTATGTCTGTCAACCTCCTGGTTTTGAAGACTATCAACATCCAAATCATGTCTACAAGTTAAAGAAGACACTCTATGGACTCAAACAAGCACCCAGATCTTGGTATGAAATACTGAGCAACTTCCTGGTAAGCCATAATTATAGAAGAGGTAAAGTAGATCCAACCCTGTTCATAAAAGAATCAAAGAAAAATATTATCATAGTTCAAATTTATGTTTATGATATTATATTTGGATCAACTAACAATGATCTTTGCAAAAATTTTGCTAAGATTATGCAGGGTGAGTTCGAGATGTCAATGATGGGTGAGCTGACATTTTTTCTTGGACTACAAATAAAACAAAACACCGAAGGCATCTTTATCTCACAAACAAAATACTGCTCAGAACTCTTAAAGAAATTTGAATTGGAAAATGCAAAGGAAGCAGCTACTCCAATGGCAACATCTTGCTATTTAGATCAAGATGGAAAAGGTAAGATGGTGGACCAAACCAAATACAAAAGTATGATCGGTTCCTTACTTTATCTTACAGCAAGTAGACCAGATATTATGCATAGTGTGTGTGTTTGTGCTAGATTTCAATCTAATCCTAAGGAATCACACTTAATTGCTATAAAAAGAATAATTAAATACCTAAAAGGAACAAAATCATTTGGTCTTTGGTACCCCTCAGGAGTTTCACCTAGCCTTATAGGATATTCAGATTCAGATTATGGAGGTTGTAAACTGGACAGGAAAAGTACGAGTGGTACATGTCATCTACTTGACTATTCACTTGTTTCTTGGCACTCCAAGAAACAGGCCTGTGTTGCTCTATCCACAACTGAAACTGAATATATAACTGCCGGAAATTGTTGTGCACAGATTTTATGGATGAAACATCAGCTAGAAGATTATAACATATTCTTAGATCACATCCCTCTTAAGTGTGATAGTACTAGTGCAATTAATTTAACTAGAAATCCCATTATGCACTCTAGAACTAAACACATAGAAATTAGGCATCATTTTATTACAGATCATATATTAAAAGGAGATTGCCTAATTGAATATATCGATACACAACATCAATTGGCTGATATTTTTACCAAACCTTTGCCTACAGATAGATTCTATGAATTACGCATAGCCTTAGGAATATTGGATGGAAATTCAATTTAAAATTTAAGATGTTGTTTTTATTTGAATTGTTATGCATTTTTCTTTGTGTATGTTTTTATGATGATTATCAATAAAAAGGGGGAGTATGATTATGATTAAGTGTTAGCGTTATTTATGATTATGTTTCTTTTAAGGGGAGAAATTAATTGATTAAGGGGGAGAAATTAATTGATTAAGGGGGAGTACGGAATTAAGTACCTAAAATAGGCGGAGTGTAAAAAGATGAATTGTTTATTGATCTTGTGATTTGACTCACATAATTTATTATGTTTTACACTAACTCATGTACTAATCTTGAGCTGACTACAAAGTCAAGCAATTTCTTTCATTATATCATAATAGGTGTTTTCTTGATCATCATCAAAAAGGGGGAGAATGTTACCAAAGAGGAGAAAGTCAACACTCTTCGAAGACAAAAGTATAAGTTTTTATGAATTCTCAAGCAAGCCAAATCAAGATCATTGAATGAAGAATTGGAGCTCAAGCTGAAGAATTTAGAGTGTCAAATCATTCTGGAATACGAGAAATCAAAAGAGGAAAACACAGATCAAGCACTCCTTCACTAGTGAACCATTTAAAAAGAATAAAATTGAGTTTTTACACACATAATCTATTATGCTCATAACATAATCTATTATGTTCATGACATAATCGATTATGTCATAACATAATCGATTATGTCATGACATAATCGATTATGACACTTATTTTTTTAAAAAATTGTTCTGTTATAATCGATTTTGTTGGAAACATAATCGATTATGTCGTGCTTTTTAAAAATATCAGTTTTAACACTCACATAATCGATTATGGACATAACGTAATCGATTATGTGCAACAGATTTTCAAAAATAAATATTTTTTTAAAATATAAACTGATTTTTAAAAAATGTGAACATTTTCAAATATTTTCTCAGATATTTTCCTTCAATTATTCAGAGGATTAAAACTGATTTTCAAATTTATTTATTTTATTTTTTGAATTATTTTTTAAATTTAATTCAAAATAATTCCTTTATAATTAACCTAAACAAGAAGGAAAAGATACAACTGCACAGAACTGACCTTGAGCACGAAAATATTGAGATTTCCAATCTTTGTTCTACAATTTTTTTTCTAAGTCACTTGTGAAAGGAGCTGACGGTTTGTGCCATCATTTTGAATTCTCTCTTTCCAGGTGATATTGTTCCTGTGTTGTTTGATTATTTGTAAACACCATAGTTGGTGTAGTTTTTCATCCCTTGTGATTTTTCAAGGGAGGTGTTTCATCTCTTGTGGGATTCAAGAGAGGTGTTCAGTCTTTAGATTTTTTCTCTTGCATGTTTCAATTGTAGTATTGGTTGTAATTGAATTTTCTAAAGATAGTGATTGGGGAGTCTTTCTCAAATTGAGGTGACTGGGAACTAGATGTAGGGTTGGCTATACACGAACCAGTATAAATCTTTGTGTACTTCTCTTCCCTTATCTCTTTACTTTATTTACTGTTTCTGCTTCGGTAAAGATAAACAAGAAAAATTTAAAAGGGTAAATTTTTATTTGTGACATCTTAAAAAGCATCAATTCACCCCCCTCTTGATGCCATTTGTCTAACATCCTATTTTTGTTTATAAATTTAGATTATTATCTCTAAATAAAATTGAGAAAAACTGATTGGTTATGTATGACCTATGATGTTTTTGTGTGAGGCCAAGTAGAGCCAAGGGTTGGCGTCCACAATCTACTGATATGTGTTGATGAGATTATTGGTACCCGGGGAGGTACAACTTTATGTGAGGTCGAGTAGAGCCTGTTCGTATATTTCAAGACAGAGTGTTAACGAAGTCTTCCAGAGTTTTAATGAAGTCTTAAAGTTTTGATGATGAAGATTTAAAGTGATTCAATCAACATTAAAGACTTGTGTCATCTCACAAAGGAAGGTTGCTTGATAGAAAAGGAAAGGCATAAAGAGCGTTTAAAGCTTTCAAGAGAGAAGATTGATGAAGATTTTCTCAAGAGCTGAAGTTTCATGTGTAGAAGGTTCTGTTTTGGGTGTTGGATGAAAAGAGTAAGTCATAAATCCCATTCAAGACCTTCCCAAACAAGAGAGCAAGTTGTTTTCTCGCAAAAACGTTTTTCTACGCTTTTACTCGATTATGATACGTAGATAATCGATTATTTAACTTAAAATTTGAATTAAAAGTGTTTAACGAACTAAATAATCGATTAAGTGTTTTTGATAATCGATTATATTGATTCTGGGTTAATATAATCGATTATGGTCTTAATCTAATCGATTATATCAGGCTAAATGAGTTTTCCAGTTTTCAAATATGATATAATCGATTAAGCTTTTTATATAATCGATTAAATGAGTCGTTTTTATGAAATCAATGCTAAATCAACCTAAGAATGGAAACTTTGGAGCATTTTCGAATTATAAAATGAAAGAGAATGTGTTAGGTTCACAAATTATCTGAAAACAACACATATTCAAAGTGTTCTTGCGCCTTAGCTTTTCAAAACCGCTTTCTTGCTCTCTCAAGTTTGATCAAGTCTTTGGAAGTGGTGATCTTTGTGCTTAAGCTTTCTATTCAGCACTATTATCAGGTGTATTCTTTTTACTGTTTTTATAAACGGGAAAATTCATCCCTTGGATCTGTTCTAAGGGATGTGTGTTCATCTCTTGTGTGTCAAGAGAGGTGGGTTTCATCCTCAGTGTGTCTGGGGAGGTGTTTCTTCCTTAGTGTGTCTAAGGAGGTGTTTCCTTTATCTTTATTTGTTATTGCATGAATTTGTGTTTGTAATTTCAATTAAAGATAGTGGGGTGATCATCACGCATTTGTGGTGGTTGGGAACTGGACGTAGGATTGGCTTAATCCGAACCAGTATAAATCCTGTGTTCTTTCTCTTTCCCTATCTCGTTTTATTGTGGATCATTTTAACAATTGCAACTCAAACTGCGTTAATCAAAGATTAAGGAAAATCCGCATCCTAGTTTTTGAAAGTAAATTCAAAAATCTGGAAATTTGTTTTAAAGGGAAAAAGTTTATTAAAAATCCAATTCACCCCCCCTCTTGGTTTTTACAATGTCGTCTTTATTTAACAATTGGTATCAGAGCTGGTTTTTTGAAAATTACTCAAAACCAAGATCCTTATGGCAGGCGAAAATCAATCTTTTGCTGAAGGTGCATCTATTCATAGACCACCACTCTTTACAGGTGAAAACTATCCTTTTTGGAAAAAGAGGATGGAGATTTTCTTAGGTCTAATGATCAAGGCATTTGGATGCAATTATAAATGGTCCATATATTCCTATGACTGTTGTTAATGATGTGCAGGTACCCAAAGTGAGAGCAAGTTGGACCAAGGATGAGTACAACGAATATCAGTGTGACATAAGGGCGTGTAATATGATATCATCTGCCTTAACTGTTGATGAGTTTTACAGGTTGTCTAATTGCACTACAACAAAGGAGATGTGGGATACTTTAGAAGTCACACATGAAGGAACGGAGGATGTCAAGAGATCAAGGAAGAATACCTTGATCCAAGAATACGAGATGTTCCGGATGAGCAAAGGGGAAACCATCTACGATGTTCAAAAGAGATTTACTCACATTGTAAATCACCTCAAGGCATTAGGTAAGAAATTTGACACTGAGGAATTAAATGTGAAAATTTTAAAATCTTTGGACAGGACATGGTAACCCAAGGTGACGGCTATCACGGAATCAAAGAATCTCACAAGCATGAACATGACAACTCTCTTTGGAAAGCTTAAAGAACACGAAATTGAGCTAGGTCGCTTCGACGGTGAAGAAGAAAACGTTAAAAGGAGAAGTATTGCGTTAAAGGCTCAATCCATTAAAGAAGAGAGCAGTGATACTAACGATTCAGAAGACGATGATCTAAATGAATTTGTAAAGAAATACAAGAAGTTCATCAAGAAGAAAGGCAGTCATAAGAAAGATAAGAAATTTGAAAATTCAAATTCTAACGATAATTATAAATGTTATGGTTGTGGCAAAAAGGGACACATGAGAGAAGATTGTCCAAATTCCAAGAAATCTGAAGAAAAGAAAAAGAAAGGAAAGAAATTCTTCAAAAAGAATAAGAAAGCATATATTGCTTGGGACGACAATGAAGTGAGTTCTTCTGAAAGTTCAAGTGAATCAGAGGAGGAAGCTAATATTTGTCTCATAGCAGATGATGCTGAATCCACGTGCAGTGAGGTAGGTGATTCTGATCTCCCTAATAATTATGATGAATTGCTTGAAGAATTTCTTAGTCTTTGTGAAAAATCTGAAAAGCTTTCTTCGGTTCATAATAAATTAAAAAATGATTATAAGAATCTTGAAAAGAAAATTATTGATTTGGAAGAAGACAAAAAGGTTTTGAAAGAAGATTTGGAAAAGGCGAAAATTCCTTGTAAATGCAAATAAAAAATTCCTGTTTGTGAAGAATGCAAAGTTTTTGCTAATAAAGTATCTTATCTTGAAACATCTATTTCGAAAATTACAATGGGAAATAATAATTTGAATAATGTTTTGAATGTGCAAAAAGGTTTATATGAAAAATCAGGACTTGGATATAATTTCAAATATAATCATAAACCTACCAAAACTGTTTTTGTAAAAGGAGAATCATCAAATTCAAATAAGGTTTTTGAAAATAAAAACTTCTTTAATAAACCAAATGTTCCCATAAAGAAGGTTTATAAAAATGCATATAATTCAAGAAAAACAAATGTTCCTACATGTTTTTATTGTATGCATAAAGGTCATTCTGTTAATAGGTGCAATATTAAACGTTTTAGTGTTCCTAATGGGAAATACAAATGGGTTCCCAAAGGAAAAATTGTTTCTAACCCATGAGGACTCTAAAAAGTATTTTTAGGGTACCAGGATTTTTCTTGTTTGTGTTGTAGGCTGGTTCCAACAAAATCCTTTTTGGTGTTGAGATAGCAAGTGATCAAGTTTGAAAAAAGGCAAAAACATCAACAAGTTAGCATATTTACAAATCTCTTATCTGAAGTAAGACTTTCTGAGCTTAGAAAGGTTCCAGGTAATTGTTGATGATAAATCTGTTGATTGATTGATGTTTATTGTTGCTTTTGATGTTAATTATGTGTTTTACGAAAAATTCCGTATATAATCGATTAGTTTTCATGTAGTAATCGATTGAAAGCCCTGTTTTTAAAAATGTTTTTAAAACATAATCGATTAAATCGCTGGGGAGAGATTTAATCGATTAAGGAATGCATATAATCAATTAAATTTCTGGATTTTCGTTTTTTGAAAATTTTGAAGGCAAATAATCGATTACGTTCTTCACATAATCGATTAAATGCAACGTTCTGCATTTTTTTGCACACTGTCTTTTTGAACGTTGGGCTTAATTTCACGTGATTTTCTGTTCAAACGGCTATATTCGAATTCTAACGGCTATATTTACATTAAATCAATGATTTGTGATCAGATTCTTTGCTTATAAATAGCTAGATTGAGAATTAAAGTGCCACTTTCACTCTCTCTCACTCTTGCTGTTTTTCTGCTGTTAATCCCTCTGTTGTGCGAATTTCTGGTTTTGTGTTATTCTGTTTTTGTACTATTTCGTTTGTGTATCTTTCCTTTGTCCATTCCCCATCCACATGGCTGATCAAAGGAGGAGAAAGATGCCCTCAAGGAGGAGAGGCAAGGAGCCCATGACATCCCAACAGCAAGAAAGGAGACCACCCACTCTTGCTGGATGGACTTCAAATGAAGATATGCAGATTGGCTTTGTGAATAAATGGAAAGACAGGAAGATTCTAACTCCAAAATATTTATCTTGCCATTTTTTCAGAACTCATGGTTTTACTTTTCAGGATTGTTTAGTTGCAAGTGGATTGCAAAATTTTGTAGAAATGGAAGGAGCCTATTATCCAGACTTAGTTAGAGTTTTCTACATGAATCTAACTTCAAGGGCAGCTAGTCCCAGTACCAAGGTGAAAGGAGTTCAAATTCACCTTGACGAAGAAGTGTGGAATAATGTTGCTGGCTTATCCACACAAGGAGGCATAAACATCACTTATGGCTTTGAGGACTTCAACAAGCTGGTGGAGTTCCGGAAATTCTGCAAGGATCCAAACTTACAAGTAGAAAACTTGTACAAAGTCGGTAATGTTAAGTTAAATGAGTGCATGTTACATTATGTCATTGTATGGATTCTTGTTGCTAGAGGCACCAATCATGCCCAACTTACTAAGGAAGACATTCTCTTGATGTATGGCTTTCTTAATAATGTTAGTATTGATTGGCCTTCTATTATTTTAGATAATATGTTTAAAGCCACTAGGCTATCATCCTTTGCTTTACCCTATGCTGTGTTCATATAAAAGATTTTAGAATATAAAGGTGTAGATCTTGAAGGAGAAAACAACCAAATTTTGCTTAGCAACAGCAAGATAAGGAAGAATGTCCTAAGGCATATGGGCCTTATTGAACAAGGCAATAGGTTCTGGCAAAGAGATGAGGAAGATGCAATGGATGAAGATGAAGAACCACCACCTCAACCTCAACCTGGATCAATGGAGGCACATATTCTCTCAAGGATGGACACCATGATGAGTCTCCAAACAACTCATTATGATGACCTTTGCTCCAGGCTCTCAAGGCTTAATAGGAAAGTTTATAGAGTTGAAAGGAAGCTGGAGATTGAAGATGTCTCTCCAGAAGAAGATTATACTGGATCTTCAAGAGGCAAACAACCAGTAGTGGATGATGAGGAAGATGAAGAAGATGTAGGGGATAGTGTTGATGATTTGAGATTTGATGATGTTTAAAAAGCTTTGATGATGTTTAAAAAGCTTTGATGATTGTTTTTAGAATATGTTGGGTTTGTGATTAATGGTTCTTATTTGATTTAGCATTTCTAGATATGTTAGATTATCTGTATATGATTAGCTAATTGAAATATGATAATTTGTTGATTTTATTATTCACCAATTAGTCTGCTAATCCTATTGCTTTAGTCAACTATTTTCATTAATGTACCAGGAATACAAGTTTAATGAAAATAGCTAACTGGTTTGCTGTTTCAGTCGACTATTCTGTTCCAGACCCCTCCTATGCAGAAAACAACAGAACGTGGATTTGTATCTCTCAAAAGAGCACGACCCATAACTTTGATCTTTGCCTATAAATACAACTCTCAAGGACGAGTCAAGGTGCGAAAGAATTCAAGAGAATACACTCAAGAGTTGCAAACATTCAGAGCAAAGGAATCTGCAGAATTTTGTTTACTGTATTTGCTTTTCAAGAAGAATATTTTCTTTCACTGTATCTTGTATTCTTTGATCTCGGGATAGAGATTTGTAGGTGGGTTTTAGAACCCTGTTAACTGTGATTGGGGTGATCACAGTGACTCAGTGTGAGTCAGGTTGTTTAGAACTGTTCTATAGTGTTTAGAATAGGTTCTTTGAGTTTCTTGTAGTGTTCAAGAAAGATTTGTTGTAAAGAATACATTTCTGATAGTGATTAGGATCTGTGGAGTTGCAGATCACCAACTGGATGTAGTTCTTGCACAAAGAACAAACCAGTATAATTCTTGGTGTTATCTTTTCTTATCCTTCATCATCTGTTATATTCTGCATTAAGAACTAACCTACTATTTTGCAATAATCAGTCGGCTAATTCTCAATAAACTGCACCAATAAATTTTCTGATACGAAATTTTTTTCAATAAAGCATTATATAAATTCAACCCCCCCTTCTTGATATAATTCTGCATCTAACAGATAGTGAAGAAACTAAATAGGCTACAAGTTCACTAATTCCCTTAGCTTAATTTTAATTTTTCCAGCTGCTGTATTTTATTTTCCCTCTATATTTTCTGTGTATTTAATTGCTTCTGCTGTATTATTCTCTGAATATGTAATCTTTTTGAAAATGATAAAAATAAAGGGGGAGAAAAATATTTGCTTTGAAAAATATTTGCTTTGATTGATAATATGTCTAGATTTCTAGTGTTTTAAGAAAATTAATTTAAGGGGGAGCATTAGGAAATATTTCAAATAATTACCTAATATATCTTAAACATTTAAGAGAAAAGTTTAAGGGGGAGTTTTTAGAAATTATTTCTAGTCATTAATTTCCTTGAAATCTCTTTTTCAAAATCCAAATTGAAAATTAAATGCTATATGACTGCCAACTTTATTTCCTTTGTGGACTAATTTTTATGATGGAGATATCCATACATTATTTTCAAGATTTTCAGGATATCAATCACAAGTCTCTATGTTTCCTTTTATCATCATCAAAAAGGGGGAGATTGTTAGCATATTTCAAGACAGAGTGTTAATGAAGTCTTCCAAAGTTTTAATGGAGTCTTAAAGTTTTGATGATGAAGATTTAAAGTGATTCAATCAACATTAAAGACTTGTGTCATCTCACAAAGGAAGGTTGCTTGATAGAAAAAGAAAGGCATAAAGAGCGTTTAAAGCTTTCAAGAGAGAAGATTGATGAAGATTTTCTCAAGAGTTGAAGTTTCATGTTTAGAAGGTTCTATTTTGCGTGTTGGATGAAAAGAGTAAGTCATAAATCCCATTCAAGACCTTCCCAAACAAGAGAGCAAGTTGTTTTCTCGCAAAAACATTTTTCTACGCTTTTAATCGATTATGATACGTAGATAATCGATTATTTAACTTAAAATTTGAATTAAAAGTGTTTAACAAACTAAATAATCGATTAAGTGTTTTTGATAATCGATTATATTGATTCTGGGTTAATATAATCGATTATGGCCTTTATCTAATCGATTATATCAGGCTAAATGAGTTTTCCAGTTTTCAAATATGATATAATCGATTAAGCTTTTTATATAATCGATTAAATGAGTCATTTTTATGAAATCAATGCTAAATCAACCTAAGAATGGAAACTTTGGAGCATTTTCGAATTATAAAATGAAAGAGAATGTCTTAGGTTCACAAATTATCTGAAAACAACACATATTCAAAATGTTCTTGCGCCTTAGCTTTTCAAAACCGCTTTCTTGCTCTCTCAAGTTTGATCAAGTCTTTGGAAGTGGTGATCTTTGTGCTTAAGCTTTCTATTCAGCACTATTATCAGGTGTATTCTTTTCACTGTTTTTATAAACGGGAAAATTCATCCCTTGGATCTGTTCTAAGGGAGGTGTGTTCATCTCTTGTGTGTCAAGAGAGGTGGGTTTCATCCTCAGTGTGTCTGGGGAGGTGTTTCATCCTTAGTGTGTCTAAGGAGGTGTTTCCTTTATCTTTATTTGTATTGCATGAATTGGTGTTTGTAATTTCAATTAAAGATAGTGGGGTGATCATCACACATTTGTGGTGGTTGGGAACTGGACGTAGGATTGGCTTAATCCGAACCAGTATAAATTCTGTGTTCTTTCTCTTTCCCTATCTCGTTTTATTGTGGATCATTTTAATAATTGCAACTCAAACTGCGTTAATCAAAGGTTAAGGAAAATCCGCATCCTAGTTTTTGAAAGTAAATTCAAAAATCTGGAAATTTATTTTAAAGGGAAAAAGTTTATTAAAAATCCAATTCACCCCCCCTCTTGGTTTTTACACTACCGTCTTTATTTAACAGAGCCTGGGGTTGGTGCCCATAATCTACTGATGTGTGTTGGTGAGATGTTTGGTACCCGGGGAGGTACAACTTTATGTGAGGCCGAGTAGAGCCTGGGGTTGGTGCCCATAATCTACTGATGTGTGTTGATGAGATGTTTAGTACCCAGGGAGGTTCAACTGGAGCGGATTCAATGAGATCCTAGGTTCCACTGGTAGTCCCGGTCACGTAGACTAAGATGCCAGGTGGTGAGGAGCCGATGGGGGGATGCTAAAGACCTGCTCTGAGGCTACATTGAGGTAGGTCAGGGCCAGAGTAGGATTGACAATAGTTCTACCCTATGGGTAGGGTGGTCAGAGTGTTATTGTGCCGATACTGTAGTCGACCACAATATGACCCACAGGTGTTAGTCTCTGAGTTCGGGCATAGTAGTCGTGTCTTCCGGAAGATTTTTTCTTTTTAGGACATTTTGAATGTGCATGAGAATGTTGTGGTTATGTATATTACATGATAATATTATTTGTGTTGTTCCTTTTGAATTATTAAAAATGCATTGGATTTCAGAGCATTTAATTATGTTTTATGATAAATGTGCATGAGAATGATGTGATGATGGATATTACATGATACTATTATTTTGTGTTGTTATATTTTTGAATTATTAGCTTACCCTACAATTGCCGATTGTTTGGCCTGCAATGATTGTGTTTCATTACACGGGAGCAGATATTTTTAATAGGTGAGAGGGATGCTTCTGAGTCCCAGGACTAATTTGGAAGATAAAGTAACAGTTATATGCACATATTTATATATGTTTTTATATCTCATAATAGAATTTTGTCCTAGTAGAGATTTTCATTTGTATTGAATACAAATCATATATATATAATATTTTTTTCATCAATTAATGCAAGTTACATTTGCACATTGAATATGATAATAGTAGCGGTTTCTTGGGTCATTACAATAATGGTATCAGAGTAGTTCTTTCCAGGATTAACCTGGGGGGATTGGTTTGTCATGCTAGTTTGTTGTAAGTAAAGTAATTGATTGGATGTTTGCGAGTCAATTTTGAAATCTCAATCTCATTGAAATGAGATTGTTGTTTTAATAGATATAAACTTTTTAAGGAAGGAAGGAATTTGGATGAAGGAATGAGGGTGCACACTCATAACTAAATCAAGATGAATTTCTGTCTTAATTGTGAGGATATCACATAAATAATTATATGATGTATGATTATGGAGAGACACACTCTCTTGTGTCATGTGCTTGTGTGAAGTAGTTGTAGCTACCATTGAAGTTGTAATGTGATTTATTGGTGTTACACCAACATTTGGTATAATAGTGATGTCCTCTATTTGTGTTAGATGTGTGATAGTGATGGAAAACCATTTAGCCACATCTTTTCCTAGAGCACTAGACATGAGCATGCATGAAGATTGGGCATTAATTATGCTTAGTGGGTCCAATGTTAACCTTGAAGGGGCCATTCACTATTTTGTAAATATTATATAGAGTAAGATAAGAATAATAAGGTGTCTATTTGGGCCTAGTGGTTTGGGATATTTTAACTGAAGGCTGAGACGCCTCAAACAAACAACATCCATCCAGTGGCCTGGCCTTCACCCATCCCACAATGTCAGAGAAGATAAAAGCATTAGTCACAAGGTTTAACCACCAAACTGCTAATAGGAACCAAATGTCCAGATGCAAAGCTACACATATATAGATTGTTGATAACTACTGCAATGATAAACACGGTTACTATGATGCTAAGGCAAAGTTTGATCTGAAACATCTCCTTAATCCGGTCTTTGACTAAAGCTGGTCTATCATTTTCTCTTTAACAGCTCAATCTCTCCCATATTAAGAGGCAGACCTCTAACTAAACTAACTGAACATTGAAGCAGACTTTGCTCTGTCTTCTCTAACACCCACATACATGTCTGAATCTTTCTCTCCAGCAGGTCTCTTGAGAATAAAGAGTCGGCACCTCTCTCCCTAGTTTCAGATATACGCGCCCAAACTTTTCACGAGTCGCTTGACAGTCTTCCGTTAGATTCAGTTTCGTCACCATATCCATATAAGGTTGCTCAGCGCTGAAAACTCAACAGTTCTACGATCTGATGGATTCAAGATGGATTGCTAATTGCCATCATGGAGGTAGAGCAGGGATATGCTGTTATGTTAAAAGCTTCCAGCCCTGATGATAATCCGCAAGTCATTGTACAAAGATACAATACGGACGTGCTAAACGCGCGACTACTTGAGATGCGCATAATGCGCCTATTTCAAACGCCCAGTACAGAATACTTTGAGCAGCGCCCTGAAGCAAGATATCCGCGCCGTCGCCGCTCAGCACATATTCGTGATCAACAACCGCACTTATTAAAACACTGCCCGATTCAAAATAGTTCTGATACATTGTTTGATATTCAGTCATTTCAAAGTCCAGACACTGATTTACTAGAGATCCATTCTGTAGGTGCCCATCTTCAAACGTCCACGCTCTTATCCCTCCAGGATCACGCAAAAACAGTTAAGGTCTTGATCACAACTATTCTTTCAAATCCAGAACTTACTATAAAGAATAAGTATTCATTATCTATAATTGATGATTTGTTATATTAGTTGTATGGAGTAGTTGTATTCTCTAAGATTGATCTTATATCAAGCTCTCATCATACCAGAGTGAAGGTTCAATATGTGCATAAGACAATTTTTAGGACGAAGTATGGTCACTATGAGTATGTAGTTATGCACAATAGTGTTCATGGAGTACATGAACAAGATTTTCAGGTCATACCTAGATTAGTTTGTAGTGAAAGCTTTTCAGTTGTTGAAGAGAATTAAGAAGGTCTCAGTTTCAAGCTCCGTATATTAACTTCAGAACAACAGATAACTGATAAGAAAGAAAGTAAGATAAATGTTTATAACTTATTATATGCATCTTCAACAGGTCGATCTTGCTAGCACTAGATCTTGAGCTTATTAATGTAAGTACTGGCAAAGTAGAAAACTAAGAGCATACAAGAATAGAAACCTAGTACTGAGCTGTAGCCACTACTCTAAAGACTTTCAGACAAGATCTAGCTGAGAATCCAGCAGACTCACCAAAGGATAAACATTTGGCAATGATACTGAAGAACAAAGCCAGATAAACAAGAGCTAGCAAAATACAATTATCCTCAAGCCAGCACATCTCAGAGCCAGCAAACCCTGAATAATATTTCCGCCAACAAGAACATGAATGCACACGACTATAGCAACAACAGTCACGCTATATCTCGTTGACACTAGTATATTAGCAAGATGAATGTCCCATCCGACCAGACTAGCGTGAACTGATGCCTGAATATCCCAAATAGCTAGAACATATTGATGAGTTAAAGCAGCTGAGTTTGATCAAATAAAACATCATAGAATAAAGACTATCCCTAACATTTATCCAGCTCAATTACTACAAAATAGCACCAAGAAAATATTTTGAATGAAAGTATATGTACAATACTATCTAATATTTATATGATGAACAGTTATAGAAGGAATCAAAAAACATCAACCCTATGATGATAAACAGATCCTGGTTCACCTGCTAAAAAGCCAAATATACTTATTGTGACGAACAAGTTCATGAAATAGATTGGAGAACAACATAGGATAGATCTTGAGTTAAAAAGTTGTTTTTTATCACATTGGAATAGATCAGGTTAAGAATGGATGGAGAGTTGAGGTCCTGAGACAAAGTTTGCATTCTAGTTGATCTGACACTAAAGAAAATGGTATTGGATGAAGGGTACAAGACTCGTCTCAGTTTACATCCTGAGATGACTAAGATATACTAGGATCTAAAGAAGTTCTTATAGAGGTTGGTCATGAAGAATGATGTTGCTCAATATGTTATTGCTCGTTTAACCTAATAAAAGGCCAAGGTGGAGCATTAAAGACCATGTGAGATGTTACAATAGATGGAGATTCTTGAGTGAAATTAGGATAACATTGTTATGGGTTTTGTTATCCATCTGTCATGGACAATCATAGGGCATAATTTGATTTGGGTGATTGTAGATAAACTGATGAAGAGTGCTCACTTTTAGCCAGTTAACTTAAGGATTTCCATGGTTATGTTGGCCTCGTTGTACATTAAAGAGATAGTATGATTACATGGAGTGTTATCTAGTATTATTTCTAATAGAGACCTGATAACTCGATTTCTATGCTCATACCTTATGGTTTATTGCACCTCCTTGACATTTTTAATTTCACTTTCTTGGAACTTTAAGTTGAATTTTACAGTTTTCACGAATGAAGGTAAATAAGTAAAATAGGGTGTTATATTTTCATTTTATAGCTGAAAAGTAAAATTTAAATGATTTAGCATTAACTTGTTTTTCCAATTCTAATTTTCTTAGATGTTTACATTGAACTGACTCCCTTTTGTGGTAGGATTGATCCTGGAGTGGGATGGAGAGATGCACAAGCTGTGAATTGAATTGAATTCAGCCCAATTGAAGCAAGAAAGAGGAATTACCAACTCAGCCCAATTGCTAGCCTCATACAGCAGTGGTGAACAGTAAAAAGAGAAGAAAAAATACAACAGCACGGTAATTCACCCAAGACAGCTCCATACAGCATTGGCCATTGGGTGATGTGCGGGGCCCAATCAAGGCATTAGGGCAGCCTTTGCAAACATAAAAAGCTACGTGAGCAGTGCAGAGGGGGCACACAGAATTTCATTACAGCAAAAGCAGAATTTTACAGAGGCACATAATTCCATAACAGCAGCTCAGGAGATGTCGTGACACAGGAGGGGCTGTTGCGTTTCTTCTATTTCTTTTTAGTTTTCATTAGAACAGTGCAGGAGTGATTGTATTTTCATGAATGTAGGATTTGTTAAGAATATATCAGTTGATGAGACTAAGGAAGTGTGTGACTAACGTTTATTGTTTTAAGAATGGTGAATGAACTATTTAAATCTCCTTTTTAATTGCGTGCAAGTTTTTAACAGCAATTCGATTTCTACCGTTCTATTTCCTTTTGATATTTACTGTTTCATTACATTTCGATTTTCCATTGCATTTAGATGTTCCTTTACATTTCGCTACTCTATTACAGTTCGACAGTCACTGTTTCAACAACATTTCGATATTCATTGCATTTCATAGCATATCGATTTTCACTTTTTCTATTGTAGTTCGATATTCACTGCTTAACAACATTTCGATTTTCACTACATTCCATAGCATTTCGATTTTCATTTTCTTTATTGTAGTTCGATTTTCATTGTTTTCCACTGCATTTCGATTTTCTCTGCATTTCGACTTTCTCTGCATTTCTTTGTCTCTCGATTTTCATTGTTTCACTGCATTTCGATTTTCTCTGCATTTCGACTTTCTCTGCATTTCTTTGTCTCTCAAATTTCATTGTTTCACTGCAACTCAATTTTCTCTGCAATTCGATTTTCACTGCATTTCATTGCCTTTCGACTTTCATTGTTTCAACAGCATTTCGATTTTCACTGTTTACTGGAAATTACACATTCACTGTTCTGCACTCTGCATTTCACATTTACTGATAGTGATGTTCGATATTCATAGCTTCCGATTGTTCATTGCATTTCGATTTTCATTGTTTTATATAGCATTTCCTGCTTTAGTAATCTCGTTCATGTCCGAATAAGGAGCAGCGCATAACACTAGTTAAGCTGCTTCTGCAGTTGTTTTCTTTGATCGAACAAACCCCCCCCTTTTTATTTTATTTTACTTTTTTTAACATGAACCTCTTCGATTTATATTTTGGTATAACACTCCTTGGATTGACTCGAGTTGATTCCTATACTACATTAGTAATGGTTAATCAGTTCAAAATTCTTTGAAAAGTTTGTGCGACACAGGCTTTGTCAAGACCCTAGGTTCATCTCTAGATTTTAGTAAGCACTATAAGAGATGCTAGATACCAAGTTAAGATTGAGCTCAACCTACCATCCTTAGATAGACAGACAATTCGAGAGAAAAATATAATCACAAGAAAATTGTTGAAATATTGTGCAATGGATCATCTAGGGAGCTGAAATGAAATCCTTTCTCTAATGGAGTTGACTTATAACAACAACTATCATGTCAACATTGGATGACACCACATGAAACATTATATAGATAGAAATATAGGATACCTTTATCTTGGTACCATAATGGTGAACAAGTGTTAGTAAGACCCGAGTTATTACAACTGACTACAGAGAAGAATTAAGAGATTCAGGAGAAGATGGTGACTGTTATGAGTAGGAAGAAATCATATAGAAATCAAAGATGAATGCCTCTGGAGTTTGATATGGGAGAATATGTTTCCTGAGAGTAAAGCCTATAGGATTTGGTCGAGCTATAAAATCTAGGAAGTTGAGTCTGAAGTTCATTGGACCATATCAAATTTTCTGGAAGATCGGTACAATGACATATAAGTTGGCTTTGCCACCTCATTTGCAAATTTCCATGTGTTTCACGTATCTCAGTTAAGGAATTATGTGCATGATACGAGCCATATTTTGGAATCAGACGATGTGCAAATTAGAGAAGATTTGTCTGTGGAAGTCAAGTCAGTAACGATGACTAAATTTTAGATGAAGCAACTCTGAGATAGAACGATCAACATGGTTAAAGTGGTGTAGAATGACAAGATGGGTAAATTCAGTTAGGAAGTGGAGAACCAAATGAGAGAATCCTATCCATTTATGTTTATTGGTAAGTCAATTTTCGAGGACGAAAATTTTTAATGGTGGGAAGATTGTAACAATCCAATATTTAGATTATAAAAATATTAGATTATAAAGATATTTGGTTATAAAAATATTAGATCATAAAGATATTATATTATAAAGATATTCAGTTATAAAAATATTAGATTATAAAGATATTTAGTTATAAAGATATTAGATCATAAAAATATTATGTTATAAAAATATTCAGTTATAAAGATATGAGATCATAAAGATATTATGTTATAAAAATATTCAGTTATAAAGATATTAGATCATAAAGATATTTTGTTATAAAAATATTCAGTTATAAAGATATTAGATTATAAAGATATTGGACTATAGAGATATTTGATTATACAGATATTAGATTATAAAGATATTATATATTATATTATAAAGATATCAGATTATAAAGATAATACAATATATAAAAACAGAAGACTTGTTGGGTAGTTTGTTTTCACATACCTCTATTTTCTCTACCTCCATTCTCTCTATTCTCTCCATTCTCTCTACACTCTCTCTAAGGTTCAGATACTGAAACCCTAATGGTCTCTAGATCCAGAAGAAGCAATAGGAGGCTAATAGTGTAAGGAGGAATTCTACCCAATCAGTTTTTTGAACGGGTAAGTCTAGGTCCGTTTATTCTTAAGAATTCTCTTTTGGAAAGTTTATGGCTTTTGAAGATTTTTCTCAATGAATTCTCTTTATGGGGATATGTTGTCCAAGATTTTTAGATAAAAGATGAGCTAAGGATTAAGATTGCAATTTTTCCATCTGAGCAAGGAACAAACAAAAATCCAGGTTAGGGAAGTTAATGTTAAAAAATATATAAATCGATATTAAGAAAATTAATGTTATATATATAAATATGTAATTAGTATGTTTTGTACATTATTGTTGTATTGAGTATAATGTGTGAAAATCCTTGTTTTTGGTATTGTTTATGATGTTTAAGTTGATATTTGGATGTTTGTTCACAATCAGTGGAATGGAAAATTTGTTTGATGGGTAGAAATGAAAGTTTCTTTCCCTAGAGGGTTTTGGTCTCGATCTTATTCTTATTTATAAATTTAGATTATTATCTCTAAATAAAATTGAGAAAAATTGATTGGTTATGTATGACCTATGATGTTTTTGTGTGAGGCCGAGTAGAGCCGAGGGTTGGTGCCTATAATCTACTGATATGTGTTGATAAGATGTTGGGTACCCAAGGAGGTACAACTTTATGTGAGGCCGAGTAGAGCCTGGGGTTGGTGCTCACAATCTATTGATGTGTGTTGATGAGATGTTTGGTACCTGGGGAGGTACAACTTTATGTGAGGCCAAGTAGAGCCTAGGGTTGGTGCCCATAATCTACTGATGTGTGTTGATGAGATGTTTGGTACCCGGGAAGGAGGTACAACTTGCATTTTAGGTGGTGAACTATACTAGAACGGATTCAATGATATCCTAGGTTCCACTGGTAGTCCTGGTCATGTAGACTAAGATGTCAGGTGGTAAGGAGCCGATGGGGGAATGTTGAAGACCTACTTTGAGGCTACATTGAGGTAGGCCAGGGCCAGAGTAGGGTTGACAGTAGTCCTACCCTGTGGGTAGGGTGGTCAGAGTGTTATTGTGCTGGTACAGTAGCCGACCACAATGTGACCCACAGGTGTTAGTCTCTGAGTTTGAGCATAGTAGTCGTGTCTTCCGGAATATGTTTTCCTTTTAGGACATTTTGAATGTGCATGAGAATGTTGTGGTTATGTGTATTACATGATAATATTATTTGTGTTGTTACTTTTGAATTATTAAGGATGCATTAGATTTCAAAGCATTTAAGTATGTTCTATGATAAATGTGCATGAGAATGATGTGATGATGAATATTACATGATACTATTATTTTGTGTTGTTATATTTTTGAATTATTAGCTTACCCTACAATTGCTGATTGTTTGGCCTGCGATGATCGTGTTTTACTACACGGGAGCAGATATTTTAATAGGTGAGAGGGATGCTTCTGAGTTCCAGGACTAGATTGAAAGATGAAGTAGCAGTTATATACATATATTTTTATATTATTTTATGTCTCATAACAGAATTTGGTCCTTATAGAGATTTTCTTTTGTATTGAATACAAATATTATATATATAATATGTGTTTTATTATCACTTAATACAAGTTACGTTTACACACTTAGTATGGTAATAATAGTGATTTCTTGGATCGTTACAATGGTGGTTTTTAATTATAAAAAAATCATAAAATAAGATAAATTTTGTGATGATTTCCAATTCTTAATAAAACATTTCTCTTTTAGTAAAAAATACCAACGTTTAAAATATTTTCACAAACTATTTTTTCTATACGTAATTCTAATTGTTATTTTAATTGTCAAAAATTTAAGATAGTTTTTAATTGTTAAAATTGACAATTTTAACCTTTCTAAATATTATATTTTTTTAATATATTACAATTTTAAATTTGTACTTATTTTAAGTGATATTGAAATTATTTTAAATTATGATTTTTTAAATTATTTTTGTAAATTGGTCAAATTTGTGGTAAAGTCCAAATTTTACCTAAGTCTAGAAAATATGTAAAGTACAACAACTCTCAAATTTGTAGTTAAGCCTAATATATGTATAGCATATATTTTTATCAATTTCATTTATATTTATTATTTAGTATTTATTATTTAGTATTTATTATTATTTTTACAAAATCAAAACAAAATTTTATAAATTTAATTGCCTTTAATTGAAAATTGTTATTATTCTCTAT
This sequence comes from Lablab purpureus, assembly GCA_030347555.1. Classification (NCBI taxonomy): domain Eukaryota; kingdom Viridiplantae; phylum Streptophyta; class Magnoliopsida; order Fabales; family Fabaceae; genus Lablab; species Lablab purpureus. The sequence continues at coordinate 15,942,665 of CM059258.1, read as the reverse complement.
ATTTGAAAAGTGTATTCTATATTCTCTTTTTAAATTATTAAAAAAATTTAGTTTTAAATGGATTATAAATATAATGTTTATAATATTTTTCAACTACTACTAAAATTAATATATTATTTATTAGTTAGTTTGAATATATGAAACAATAATATTTTTTATTTAAAATAAAATATATAGAAAAATTATCTAATAGTACAGAATTTTTTTATTTAATTTATTAAAACTATTAAATTGTTATGTTCAAAATAGTCTTTTATAATAATTTTAATTTATATTTTTATGACTTTTCTTATAATACAACGTAAAATTTATAATTATATTTTTTTAAAGAATTTAGAGATTAAAATATATCTAGTTTAATATAGAAATGTGATATTCATTTATTAAAATTAATTATATTATTAAAATTTAATTAATTTATATATAAAATAAAATATATGAATAAATAATAAATAGTATAAAAAAATTATTTAATAAAATAGTTAATTGATTAAAAATTTAATTTTCATCTAATTTGTATATTTTTTATATTTTTATATTTTTATTTATTATCTCATAAAAGATACTGAATACTCTTTTAGAAATAAATAAATAAATTTTGTAAAATTATGGAGTGAAAATTAAATCCAACTTATAAAAAAAAGTGTTACTTACCAAATATAAATATAGAAAAATAATCAAATAAAAATATTTATATTTAATGTAAATAACAAATATTTTACAGAATAATTTTGTGAGAAAAACATACATATAAATTATTTTTTTTATAATGGAGAAATTTTTTTACTTAATTTATCAAAAATATTAAGTAATTTGTTGAAAGTATTTTCTTCAGTTTTCATTCATATTCTTCCTATATAATACTGTACAATTATGAAATTTATAATTTCTGAAAAGAATTAAAAATTAAAATATTTTAATTTAATATATGAATATAATATTATTTATTAAAATTATTATGTAATTAATTTTTTATTAAATGATATTTAGTAAAAAATATAAATAAATAATATGTATAAAATTTTTGTTGATATGAATAAATAATATGTAAAAGTTACTATTTGTTTGATAAAATAATTAATTGATTGAAACTATAATTAAAATACAATTTATTTTTTATTGTTTTATGCAATTTATTTTAATTATTATTTCAAGACTGAATAAATAAATTTTACATTATAAAGTGAAATTTAAATTTAATAAATAAATAAATACTATAATAACAAAATTATTTTTATAAAATACAATCAAAATATTGATAAAATTATAAAAGAATTTTTAAGAAAAATAAAAAAATTAGGTAATAATATATTTTTAATAATGAATTATTTTTATTATTTTAATCTTATATAATTTAAATATATTTTTATTTAAAATAAAATATATGAAAAAAATATAAAATTTTCATTTAACTTATCTAAAATCATTAAATTATTATATTTAAATATTTCTTATTATAATTATAATTTATATTTGTCTGATTTTTCTGATCATAATATAAATAAGAACTATATATTATATTAAAAGAATTTAAAAATGAAAGTATAACTAATTTAATACAAGTATGACATTGATTTATTAAAATTTGTTATATAACTAATTCTTTTATTAAATTATGTATGAAGTATAAAATGTATGAATAAGTAATATATACAACAAAATTATTATTTATTTATTAGATTGATTAATTGATTGAAAATATCATTTTTAGTTAATTTATATGCTTTTCATTATAGTATTTTTTTAATTTTTGTCTTATAAATTTTGTAATGGTATTTTAGGAATAGATAGATAAATTTTATACAATTATAAAGTGAAATTTAAATTTAATTTATAAAATACACCATTAAAGAACAATATTGTTTTCATAAAAATAAAATAAAATCATTTACATTGAACTTACTAAACATTTAAAAGTTAATATTTATAAAAAAGGTTAATAATCAATTTTATAACAATCATCTTCTAAAATTAGTGTTTAAAAATATATGTATATATTAAAATAATATTACATAATAATCGTATTATAGTTTTTTAACAAATTTAAAAAATTCTATAATTTTTTTTAATTACATTAATATTTAAATTAATATAAAAAATATAGTAATATTTTGATAAAAAATATACAAAATATTTATATTTAATTTATTAAAAAATAAATATTCCAAAGAACAAGTGGAGAAAGATATATTGTTTTATTAAAAATTGTATTTATTAAAAACACAAGAGATGAACACACCTCTCTTAGAACAAATCCAAGGGATGAAGTACACCAATCAGTAAAAACAATAAAGAAAACACCTGATAAGTGTTGGATATGAAAGCTTAAGCACAATGATCACCACTTCTAAGAACTTAGATCAACCTTGAGAGAACAAGAAAGCGGTTTTGAAAAGCTTTTGCGCAAGAACACTTTGAATATTGTGTTTTATCAGATGTTGTGAACCTAAGACGTTGCCTTTCATTTTATAATTTGAAAACAGCCTAAAGTTTCCATTCTTAGGTTGATTCAGCATTGAATTCGCAAAAACATCGTATTTAATCGATTATCTTAAAGATGTAATCGATTATATTAGAGTAAAAACTAGAAAACATATTTTTCCTGATATAATCAATTAGATTAAGGCCATAATCGATTATATGAACCCAAAAGCAATATAATCGATTATCAAAAACACTTAATTGATTATTTTGTTCATTAAACACTTTTGATTCAAATTTTAAGTGAAATAATCGATTAGAGTAATAATTGTAAATAAATAATTAATGAAAACTAAAATTAAAAACACATAGTAAATAAAATTATAAATAAAATAATTAAGGGAAACTAAAATTAAAAACAAAGATGGAAATTAAATTATTTAAATACGAAAAACTAATGCATGCAGAATTAAATTACGATGCTAAGAATTTAATAATGAAAACGTTTATAAATGCTTATATGATTAAAATAAATAAATTAAAAGACAAATTTAAAGGCAAAGCAATAATTGGAATGAAATTATTATGCTAACAAAAATAAATAAACAATTAACAGTTAAATCATATATTTTAAGACAGAGCAATAATTAGAATGATATGATATATTGATGTTAATTCAAATTATAATAAAAATAAATAAATAATTAACAATTAAATGAAAAAAATATATTCAATTAACTATTAAAATTTAAAATGAATAAGTAAAATACTGAATTTAAAATGTAGGCTGGAATTATAAAATACTGAATTTAAATTAAAAGTAAAATGCTAATAAAATTACTGGAGTCTGAAGAATAAATAGATATGTGTGAGGGTGTGAATGTGAATGTGAATGTGAGAAAGTAGAGCGTACAAAATTTAAATTATTGACCAGAATTAAATAAAATGAAGACTAAAATACGAAAGAATGAAATTAAATAAATTAATATGAAAGAAAACAAAACCAGGAAATTGTAGCAAGAGCTCCTAAAACTTTCTGCAGCTTCACCCCCAAACTAACAACAAAACTATCAGGAGAAAAAGAGAGAGAGAAAGAAGAGAGACTATTGCTCTAGTGAAGTGTCTTGCCTTGCATCTAAATCTTCTATTTATAGGAGATAGCCAAGGTCTTATTACAAATAAAAATCTAAAAATTAATTACAATTCAAGTTAAATATTTTTTTTCTCGGATTTGATTTTGCTGATTACGAGATCCTCTACCAAGAATAGAAATAATTGCTCCTTCATAATAAATTTAATGCTCTGATTTGATTGCGGATTTGAATTTGCAGGAAGGGAATTCTGAAAATGGGGAGTTGATTATGCACGAATTTTAAATTTTCAAATGAAGCTGGCCCACGCATTGAATTAGGCCACATTGAATGCACCTAAGTTGCACCTCCTCTTGGTTTCATGATAAATGGGCCGCGAGGAATTTAATTTGGAAGATTGAAAAAGTTTTCACCACCAAAGCACCTTGGGCTCATCTCAAAATAAGTTCAAGTTCTTTTTCTCCTACAAGAAAAGTCTCAACCGTGTTAAATAAAGACGGCAGTGTAAAAACCAAGAGGGGGGGTGAATTGGGTTTTTAAAGAAATTTTCTCTTTTAAATAAATTTTCAGGTTTGAAAAACTTTCAAAAACTTGGATGTGAATTTTTCCAATCCTTTGATTAACGCTATTGGGATTAGCAATTGTAATAATGATCCACAATTAAGAGATAAAGAGAAAGAGAAAGAACACAGAGATTTATACTGGTTCGGATCAAACCAATCCTACATCCAGTTCCCAACCACCACAAATCCGTGATGATTTTCCCCACTATCTTTAAATGAAATTACAAACACCAATTCATGCAATAACAAATAAAGATAAACGGAAACACCTCCTCAGACACACTAAGGATGAAACACCTCCCGCAGACACATCGAGGATGAAACCCACCTCTCTTGACACACAAGAGATGAAACACCTCCCGGACACACCGAGGATGAAACCCACCTCTCTTGACACACAAGAGATGAAACACCTCCCTGCACACACCGAGGATGAAACCTACCTCTCTTGACACACAAGAGATGAAACACCTCCCTTAGAACAGATCCAAGGGATGAATTTTCCCTTTACGTAAAACAAGAAAAGAATACACCTGAAATGTGTCTGGATAGAAAGCTTAAGCACACCGATCACCACTTCCAAAGACTTGATCAAACCGAAGAGAGCAGAAAGCGGCTTTGAAAAAGCTAAGGCGCGAAACACTTTGAATATTTTGTGTTTGTTCAGATGTGTTAAACCTAAGACATTCTCTTTCATTTTATAATTCGAAAATGCTCCAAAGTTTCCATTCTTAGGTTGATTTAAAATTGATTTCGCAAAAACGACTCATTTAATCGATTATATTAAAAGCTTAATCGATTATATCATGTTTAAAAACTGGAAAACAAACATCGTCTGATTTAATCGATTAGATTAAGGCCATAATCGATTATATTAACCCAGAATCAATATAATCGATTATCAAAGACACTTAATCGATTATTTTGCTCGTTAAACATTTTTTATTCAAATATTAAGTTAAATAATCGATTATCTACGTATGGTAATCGATTAAAAGCGTAGAAAAACGTTTTTGCGAGAAAACACCTTGCTCTCTTGTTTGGGAAGGTCTTGAATGGGATTTATGACTTACTCTTTTTATCCTACACCCAAAACAGAACCTTCTACCTTTGATCCTTCAGCTCTTGAGAAAATCTTCATCAATCTTCTCTCTTGAATGCTTTGAATGCTCTTTATGCCTTTCCTTTCTTATCAAACAACCTTCCTTTGTGAGATGGCACAAGTCTTTAATGTTGATTGAAACTTCCTAAAAACTTCATCATCAAAACTTTATGTCTCCATAAAACTCTGGACTTGAAATATGCCAACAATCTCCCCTTTTGATGATGATAAAAAGAAACCTAGAGACTTGTGATAATATCCTCGAAAATCTTGAAAATAATGTATGGATATCTCCATCATAAATATTAGTCCACAAAGGAAATAAAATAGGCAGTCATATAGCATTTAAGTTTCAATTTGAATTTTGAAAAAGAGATTTCAAGGAATTAATGAGTGGAAATTATTTCTAAAAGCTCCCCCTTAAACTATGCTCTTAATTGTTTAAGCTATATTAGGCACTTATTTGAATTATTTCCTAAAGTTCCCTTGAAATTAATTTTCTTAAAAAGCTATATTAACTAGACAGATTTTCAATCAAGACAAAATATTTTCTCCCCTTTATTTTTATCATTTTCAAAAGATTACATTTTCGTGAGATAATTACAGCGAAGCAAATTAATACACATAAAATTATAGAGAGAAAAAAAATCTGGAAAATAATGAAGAACAAGCTAAGGAAAAGTGAACTTGTAGCTTATTCAGTTTCTTCACTATCTTCTTCATCTTCCTCAACATTTGTTCGGCTGTTTGCCTCTTGAGGATGTTGTATTATCTTCTTCAGGAGATAGTTCTTCAATGTTCATCTTTCTTTCAACTCTATACATCCTTCTATTAAGCCTTGAGAGTTGATGAGAAAGGCCTTGAAATTCCTTGGAGTGAAGATTCATCATAGAATCCATTCTTGATATGAGAAGCTCTTCCACTGATCCTGGTTGAGGTTGAAATTGAGGTAGAGGTTGAGATTGGTCTTCATCATCTTCTTCCATGGCAGCAGCTCCTTCTTCTCTTTGGGTAAACCTGTTGCCTTGTTCTATGAGGCCCATATGCCTTAGAACATTTTTGCCAATTTTTCTATTGCTTAGCAAAATCTGTTTATTCTCCCCTTCAAGATCAACACCTTTGTATTCTAGAATCTTAGAAACAAACACAGCATAGGGTAATGCAAAAGAAGAAAGCCTAATGGCTTTAAACATATTATCAAGGATAATTGAGGGCCAATCTATGCTCACATTATTAAGGAATCCATACATTAGAAGAATGTCTTCCTTAGTAAGTTGGGCATGATTAGTGCCTCTTGCTACTAAAATCCAAACAATAACATAATGCAGCATTCTTTCATTTAACTTTACATTACCAACTTTATACAAGTTCTCAACTTGTAGGTTAGGATCCTTGCAGAATTTTCTGAATTCTACCAACTTGTTGAAGTCCTCAAAGCCATATGTGATGTTTATGCCTTGAGTTGAGAGACCAGCTACATTGTTCCACAAATCTTCATCAAAGAAGATCCTTACACCTTTTACTTTGGTGCTTGGGCTTGCAGTTCTTGATGTCAAGTTCATGTAGAACACTCTAACCAAATCTGGGTAGAATGCCCCTTCCATCTCCACAAATTGTTGTAGTCCACTTCCTACTAAAAATTCCTGAAATTGAAAACCATGAGATCTAAAAAATTCACAAGACAAAAATTTAGGGGTAAGAATTTTTCTATCCTTCCACTTGTTAACAAAGGCAATTTGCAGATCTTCATCTGAAATCCAACCAGCTAGAGTTGGAGGTCTCCTTTCTTGAGAAGTCATTGGCTCCTTGCCCTTTCTCCTTGATGGCATCTTCCTTCTTCTTTGATCAGCCATTTCGGTGATATAAAAGACAAGAGAAATTGCACAACAAGATAATGGAATAACAGATACAGCACAGAGAATTAAAAAAAATCGCACAAGACAGCAAAGAACAGCAGAAACAGCAAGAGTGAGAGAGAGAGTGAGTGAGTCACTTTGATTCTCAAACCAGCTATTTATAGACAGAAATCCGGGTCATAAAATGTTGATTTAATGAAAATATATCCGTTGGGAATGAATATAGCCGTTTAGAAAAGACAAAACACGTGAAAACATGGCCAACGTTCGAAAAAACAGTTTTGCAGAAAAACACAGAACGGTGCATTTAATCGATTATATGCTCATTTAATCGATTATTTGCCTTCAAAAATTTTCCAGAAAACGAAAAACCAGAAATTTAATCGATTATGTGCATTCCTTAATCGATTAAATTGCTCCTCAGCGATTTAATCGATTATGTTTTAAAACATTTTCACAAACACCGCGTTTAATCGATTAATACACGAAACCTAATCGATTAAATACGTAAATTTTCGTAAAACGCTGAAATAACATCAAAATCAATAACAACACTTACCTGGAACCTTTCTAAGCTCATAAAATCTTACTTGAGATAAAAGATGTGGTAAATAAGCCAACTCGTTGATGTTTTTGCTTCCTTTCATAAACTTGATCACTTGTTGTTTCAACACGGAAGAGGCCTTTTTGAAATTGGAACCAGCCTGCAATATAAACAAGAAAAATCCTGGTCCCCTAAAATTACTTATCAGGGTCCTCACGGGTTAGAAACAGATTTTCCTTTGGGAACCCATTTATATTTCCCATTAGGAACACTAAAACGTTTAATATTGCATCTATTAACCGAATGACCTTTATGCATACAGTAAAAACATGTAGGAACATTTGTTTTCCTTGAAACATATGCATTTTTATAAAACTTCTTTGTAGGCACATTTTGTTTAAAGGAATTAGGATTTTCAAAAACCTGACTTGAATTAGACGATTCTCCTTTCACAAAAACAGTTTTGGTAGGTTTATGATTATACCTAAAATTGTAACCAAGACCTGCTTTTTCATATAAACCTTTTTGCACTTTCAAAACATTATTTAAATTTTTATTTCCCACTGAAATGTTTGAAAGCGACGTTTCAAGATAAGAAACCTTGTTTGCAAGAACACTACAATTTTCACAAATAGGAATTTTGGTTTTGCATTTGCAAGGAATTTTCGTTGTTTCCAAATCATCTTTCAAAACGATTTTCTCTTGTTCCAAATCTGAAATTTTCTTTTCAAGACTCTTGTAGTCATTTTTTAATTTATTATAAACCGAAGAAAGCTTTTCAGATTTTTACAAAGATTTAGAAATTCTTCAAGCAATTCATCATAATCATTTGGAAGATCGGAATCACTTACCTCGCTGCACGTGGATTCCACATCATCATCCGCCATGAGACAAATGTTTGCTTCTTCTTCCGATTCACTTGAACCTTCGGAAGAACTCACTTCATTGTCGTCCCAAGCAATATATGCTCTCTTCTTCTTTTGAAGAACTTCTTACTTTTCTTTTCCCTTTCTTCAGGTTTCTTGGAATTCGGACAATCTGCTCTCATGTGCCCCTTTTTGCCACAACCATAACATTTATAATTATCGTTAGAATTTGAATTTTCAAATTTCTTACCTTTCTTATGGTTGCCTTTCTTCTTGATGAACTTTTTGTATTTCTTTACAAATTCATTTAGATCATCGTCTTCCGAATCATCGATGATCGCTGCTCTCCTCTTTAATGGATTGAACCTTTAAGGCAATACCTTTTTTTTAACGTCCTCTTCTTCACCGTTGAAGCGACCTAGCTCCATTTCATGTTCTCTAAGCTTTCCGAAGAGAGTTGTCATGTTCATGTTTGACAGATTCTTTGATTCCGTGATGGCCGTCACTTTAGGTTGCCAAATCCTGTCCAAAGATTTCAAAATTTTGACATTTAATTCTTCAGTATCGAATTTCTTACCTAATGCCTTGAGATGATTTACGATGTGAGTAAATCTCTTTTGTACGTCGCATATGGTTTCTCCTTTGCTCATACGGAACATTTCATATTCCTGAATCAAGGTGTTCTTCCTTGATCGTTTCACTTCTTCCGTTCCTTCATGTGTGACTTCTAGAGTGTCCCACATCTCCTTTGCAGTTAGTGCAATCCGATAACCTGTAAAACTCATCAATGGTTAAGGCAGATGCTATCATGTTACATGCCCTTATGTCGCATTGATTCTGGTTGTATTCATCCTTGCTCCAATTTGCTTTCTTCTTAGGTACCTGCGCTTCTTCAACAACAACCATAGGAATAAAAGGACCATTTACAACAGCATCCCAAACGCCTTGATCATTAGACCTTAGAAAAATTTCCATCCTCTTTTTCCAAAAAGGATAGTTTTCACCTGTAAAAAGTGGTGGTCTATGAATAGATGCACCTTTAGCAAAAGTTTGATTTTTGTCTGCCATAAGGATCTTGTTTTTGAATAACTTTCAAAAAACCAGCTCTGAGGCCAATTGTTAAATAAAGACGGCAGTGTAAAAACCAAGAGGGGGGGGTGAATTGGGTTTTTAAAGAAATTTTCTCTTTTAAATAAATTTTCAGGTTTGAAAAACTTTCAAAAACTTGGATGTGAATTTTTCCAATCCTTTGATTAACGCTATTGGGATTAGCAATTGTAATAATGATCCACAATTAAGAGACAAAGAGAAAGAGAAAGAACACAGAGATTTATACTGGTTCGGATCAAACCAATCCTACATCCAGTTCCCAACCACCACAAATTCGTGATGATTTTCCCCACTATCTTTAATTAAAATTACAAACACCAATTCATGCAATAACAAATAAAGATAAAGGAAACACCTCCTTAGATACACTAAGGATGAAACACCTCCTCAAACACACTGAGGATGACTCCCACCTCTCTTGACACACAAGAGATGAACTCACCTCCCTTAGAACAGATCCAAGGGATGAATTTTACCTGTTCAGAAAACAGTAAAAGAAAACACTTGATTGAGTGCTGAATGAAAGCTTAAAGCACAATGATCACCACTTTCAAAGACTTTGATCAACCTTGAGAGAGAGAGAAAGTGGTTTTGAAAAACTATAGCGCAAGAACACTTTGAATATTGTGTTTTAATCAGATGTGTTGAACCTAAGACATTCTCTTTCATTTTATAATTTGAAAATACATCAAAGTTTCCATTCTTAGGTTGATTCAGCATTGAATTCACAAAAATGACTTATTTAATCGATTATCTAAAAAGCTTAATCGATTATCTCAGAGTTAAAACTAGAAAACTCATTTTGCCTGATATAATCGATTAGATTAAGGCCATAATCGATTATATTAACCCAGAATCAATATAATCGATTATCAAAAACACTTAATCGATTATTTTGTTCGTTAAACTATTTTGATTCAAATTTTAAGTAAAATAATCGATTAGACTTCGTATCATAATCGATTAAAAGCGTAGAAAAACGTTTTTGCGAGAAAACTACTTGCTCTCAAGTTTGAAATGGTCTTGAATGGGATTTATGACTTACTATTTTCATCCATTACCCAAAACAGAAACTTCTAAACTTGAAACTCGAGCACTTGAGAAAAACTTCATCAATCTTCTCTCTTGAAAGCTTTAAACATCCTTTATGTCTTGCCTTTTTCATCAAGCAACCTTCCTTTGTGAGATGACACAAGTCTTTAATGTTGTTTAGAGAACTTTAAATCTTCATCATCAAAACTTTAAATCTTCATGAAATATTGAGAGGACTTCATCAACACTTGTTCTTGAAATATGCCAACATAATCGATTATCAAAAACACTTAATCGATTATTTTTTTTGTTAAACACTTTTAATCCAAATTCTAAGTGATATAATCGATTCTATTTCGATTCCTAATCGATTAAAAGCGTAGAAAAAGGTTTTTGCGAAAATATGACTTGCTCTCAAGTTTGAAATAGTCTTGAATGGGATTTATGACTTACTATTTTTATCCATCACCCAAAACTGAAACTTCTAAACTTGTATCTTCAGCACTTGAGAGAATCTTCAACAATCTTCTTCCTTGAAAGCATTTATTCTCCTTTATATCTTGCCTTAATTTCCATGAAGCAACCTTCCTTTATGAGATAAAATCAAGTCTTTAATGTTGCAATAAAACTTTATATCTTCATCATCAAAACTCCAATCTTGATGACTTATTGAGATAAAAACTTCATCAACACTATCTGAGTAACTTTTTACTTATACTTGAAATATGTCAACAATCTCCCCCTTTTTGATGATGATAAAAAGAAACTTAAAGACTTGTGATTGATATCCTGAAACAAAAACCTAGAAAATGTTGTATGGATATCTCCATCATAAATGTTAGTCCACAAAGGAAATAATATACATTTAATTTGCAATTTAAATTTGAATTTCAAAGAATTAAATTTCAAGGAATTTAATACATAGACAAGAATTTAATGCATGGAAATATTTCTTTAAACTCCCCCTTAAACTTTGCTCTTAAAGTTTAAGATATTCTTAGATATTCTAATCAATTATTTTGAAATACTTCCTTATTCTCCCCCTTATACTTTTATTCTCCTCCTTAAATTCTACTCTTAATGCTTGAGATATTTTGGATATTTTCTAGACAATCATCAATCAAAATATATTTTTCTCCCCCTTTATTTTTAACATGATCAAAAAGATTATACAGAAAATGAGATTGACACAGCAGAAGAATTGAATAAACAAAAAACATGGAGAGAAAATAAAAAAACAGCAGCTGAAAAAAAATCGGAGGTAAGGGACAAGTGAATTTTCATCTTATTCGGTGTCTTCACTATCCCCTTCTTCTTCTTCTTCGACATCTTCAGTTGGTTGTTTTCCTCTAGAAGAATCAATGTTATCTTCTTAAGGAGATATATCTTCAATTTGCAGTTTCCTTTCCACACGATGTACTCTTCTATTCAACCTTGAAAGTCTTGAGCAAAGATCATCATAGTGTGAGATTTGGAGGTTTAGAATGTTGTCCATCCTTGAGTATATGTTAGCCTCCATGGAACCTGGTTGGTGTTGTTGGGCATTATCTTCATCTTCTTCCATTGGTGCCTCTTCTCCTCTTTGTCTTAAAACATTACCTTGTTCAATGAGGCCAATATGGCGCAGAACACTTTTTCCTATTTTGTTGTTGCTTAGCGAAATTTGTTTTGTTTCCCCTGTGAGATCTACTCCTTTGTATTCTAAAATCTTAGAAATAAACACTAAGTAGGGTAAAGCAAAAGTAGATAATCTTGTGGCTTTAAACATATTATCAAGAATAATGGTTGGCCAATCTATGCTAACACCAATGAAAAGGCCACACATTAATAAAATATCTTCTTTGGTTAGTTGAGCATGATTTGTGCCCCTAGCAGCAAGAATCCAAACAATAACATAATGAAGCATTCTTTCATTTAATTTAATATTACCAACTTTGTATAGACTCTCTACTTGGAGGTCGGGATCTTTGTAGAAAATTCTGAATTCAGCAAGTTTGTTAAAACCTTCAAAACCATAAGTGATGTTGATGCCTCCTTCTATTTATAAACCAGCTACCATTTTCCATACGTCTTCATCAAGATGAATTCATACTCCTTTTACCTTGGTGCTTGGACTACCTGTACGAGAAGTTAAATTAAGGTAGAAAACTCTTACCAAGTCTGGATAATAAGGACCTTCCATCTCTACAAAAGTCTTTAGGCCGCTGGAAACTAACATTTCCTGAAATGTAAAACCGTGAGATCTGAAGAAATCACAAGATAGAAATTTAGGTGTGAGAATTTTCCTATCTTTCCAGTGATTTATGTAAGCCCTTTGAAGATTTTCATCAGAAATCCATCCAACAAGATTGGGTTGCCTTTCTTCATGCTCTTGTTGTTGGGAGGACATGGGTGCCTTGCCTCTTCTTCTTAAGGGCATCTTTCTCCTTCTTTGATCATCCATTAGATGAAAGAAAGAATGTAGAAGCACAAACCAGTCTTGGTATTTATAGACATGAAATCTAACTTCAATCCACTAAATTAACGCCAATAGAGTCGTTGGGGAAGGAATATAGTCGTTGTAGGACGAAAATCACATCATTCAAAGCTCCAAAGTTCAAAAAACATTGTGCAGAAAAACACAGAACGTCGCATTTAATCGATTATGGGATAAACGTAATCGATTATTTGCATGCAAAATTTTCCAGACAATGAAAACCCAGAAAAATAATCGATTATCTGTTTTACATAATCGATTAAATCACTCCTCAACGCTTTTAATCGATTATGAAACGAGCTAATCGATTATGAATGAAAATATTTTCACAAACAACACTTTTAATCGATTACAATACGAAATCTAATCGATTATCTACATGATTAAAATAGATTTTCATAAAAACACATGATTAACATCAAAACTTATCAATAAACACAAATCAATCAAGAGATTTATCATCAACAATACCTAGATATCTTCTAAGCTCATAAAATCTATCTCTAGGCAAGGGTTTTGTAAAGATATCCGCTAGTCAATGTTTTGTGTCTATATATTCTATTATGAAATCTCTTCTAGCCATATGATCTCTAATAAAATGATGTCTAATTTCTATATGCTTGGTCTTAGAATGCATGATAGGATTTCTAGTCAAATTAATGGCACTAGTGTTATCACACTTAAGAGGGATATGATCTAGAAAGATATCAAAGTCTTCTAATTGTTGATTCATCCATAGGATTTGAGCACAACAACTGCCTGCTGCTATATACTCAGCCTTTGTGGTTGAAAGAGCAACACTAGCTTGTTTCTTAGAATGCCATGAAACTAAAGAACATCCTAAAAGATGACATGTTCCACTAGTGCTTTTCCAATCAACTCTACATCCACCATAATCTGAGTCAGAAAAACCTATAATGCTAGAGAGGCTCCTGAAGGGTACCATAAACCAAAGGTTTTTGTTCCTCTAAGGTACTTAAGGATTCTTTTGACTGCCTTTAGGTGAGATTCTCTAGGGTTGGCTTGAAACCTAGCACAAACACACACACTTTGCATAATATCAGGTCTCCTAGCAGTAAGATAAATCAAGGATCCGATCATACCTCTATACTTTGTTTGATGCCTTACCATTTAAATCTTTATCCAGATAACAAGATGTAGCCATGGGAGTTGCAACTTCCTTGGAATTTTCCATATCAAATTTCTTTAAGATCTCATTGTAATATTTTGTTTGACATATAAATATGCCTTTCCTCATTTGTTTGATTTGCAAACCAAGAAAGAAATTTAATTCTCCCATCATGGACATTTCAAATTCTCCCTGCATATTACTTGCAAACTCTTGGCAAAGATCATCATTAGTTGATCCGAATATGATATCATCAACATAAACTTGAACAATTAGAATATGTTTCTTTGATTTCTTAATAAAAAGAGTAGAATCAACTTTACCTCTTCTAAAACTATTTTCAAGTAAGAAATTACTTAACCTTTCATACCAAGATCTTGGAGCTTGTTTGAGTCCATACAAGGCTTTCTTCAACTTGTAGACATGGTTTGGATTTTTGAAATCTTCAAAGCCTGGAGGTTGTTCTACATAGACTTCTTCCTTGATGTATCCATTTAGGAAAGCACTTTTCACATCCATTTGAAACAATTTGAATCCCATAATGGAGGCATATGCTAGCAACAAACGAATAGCTTCAAGTCTTGCTACTGGAGCGTAGGTTTAATCATAGTCTATGCCTTCTTCTTGCCTATCCTTCAATTTTTCCAAATCAAATAGGTTCTAAGATAGTTATATTGCATTTTTAATAAATCTTAGATAAAAATCACCTCTATTAGGAATGTCATCTATATCATCATTAAGGAACTCTATGATTTGCAGCGGATACTTCTTTATATTATATTTCAACTTCATTATTGATTTTTCATGAATTTGAGATCTTTAGTCACAATAATTTTTTTATTTTGTGGTTGGAAATTAGGTAAGCTTTGAAAGTGATGTTATAACCAATGAAAACTTCGGATTCAGCCTTCTTGTCAAGTTTGTCTTTTTTAACATGTGTCACATAAGAGAAACAATCACAACTAAAAATTCTCAACATGTATTGTGAAAAACAGGAAAAAACATAAGAAGAGAAGGTTGAATTGTGTTTTATTTTATTTTCTTTTTCAGTTTTCCGAATATCTTTTGAAGACGTAGGGTTCGCCAAACGATAGATTGGATCAATAGAGGAACAAAGTTGCTCAAAAACTATTTTCTCAAACAAAGAATTTTCTTAAATATTTTCCTTGCTAAAGTTAGACAAAAACAATAATATGCAATTGATGGAGATAAAGGGAAAGAGATAATACTCAAATTTTTATACTAGTTCGCTTGAAATCATAGACTACACCTAGTTCTCAATCAACTTGATGGAGTTCCACTAACAGATTAATGTTGCAAACCATAAGTATTCTTTTGGCTCGTAGTCACTTTTGGCTAACCCATACAAGTATTCTTTCTTACAAAACCACTTCTGACTCAACTAAGTATTCTTTCTATGATCTCTACTAAAATGATGTTTAATTTCTATATGCTTGGTCTTAGAATGCATGATAGCATTCCTAGTCAAATTAATGGCACTAGTGTTATCACACTTAAGAGGGATATGATCTAGAAAGATATCAAAGTCTTCTAATTGTTGTTTCATCCATAGGATTTGAGCACAACAACTGTCTGCTGCTATATACTCAACCTCTATGGTTGAAAGAATAACACTAGCTTGTTTCTTAGAATGCCATGAAACTAAAGACCATCCTAAAAGGTGACATGTTCAACTAGTACTTTTCCTATCAACTCTACATCCACCATAATCTAAGTCAGAAAAACCTATAATACTAGGAGAGGCTCCTAAAAGGTACCATAAACCAAAGATTTTTGTTCCTCTAAGGTACTTAAGGATTCTTTTGACAGCCTTTAGGTGAGATTCTCTAGGGTTGACTTGGAACCTAGCACAAACACACACACTTTGCATAATATCAGGTCTACTAGCAGTAAGATAAAGCAAGGATCCGATCATACCTCTATACTTTGTTTGATCTACTGCCTTACAATTTAAATCTTGATCCAGAAAACAAGATGTAGACATGGGAGTTGCAGCTTCCTTGGAATTTTTCATCTCAAATTTCTTTAAGTTCTCATTGCAATATTTTGTTTGACATATAAATATGCCTTTCCTCATTTGTTTGATTTGCAAACCAAGAAAGAAATTTAATTCTCCCATCATGGACATTTCAAATTCTCCCAGCATATTAGTTGCAAACTCTTGGCAAAGATCATCATTAGTTGATCCGAATATGATATCATCAACACAAACTTGAACAATTAAAATATGTTTCTTTGACTTCTTAATGAAAAAAGTAGAATCAACTTTACCTCTTCTAAAACTATTATCAAGTAAGAAATTACTTAACCTTTCATACCAAGATCTTGGAGCTTGTTTTAGTCCATATAAGGCTTTCTTCAACTTGTAGACATGATTTTCATTTTTGAAATATTCAAAACCTGCAGGTTGTTCAACATAGACTTCTTCCTTGATGTATCCATTTAGGAAAGCACTTTTTACATCCATTTGAAACAATTTGAATCCCATAATTGAAGCATATGCTAGCAACAAACAAATAGCCTCTAGTCTTGCTACGGGTGCATAAGTTTCATCATAGTCTATTCCTTCTTCTTGTCTATAACCTTTTGCAACCAGCCTTGCTTTGTTCTTGGTGATATTTCCATCTTCATCAAGGTTATTTCTAAAAACCCATCTGGTGCCAATAACCTGCATATTGTTAGTTTTAGGAAACAAATCCCATACCTGATTTCTTTCAAATTGATTCAGCTCTTCTTGCATTGCTATACACCAATGCTCATCTGCTAAAGCTTCTTCCACGGTCTTTGGTTCAATTTGTGAAACAAAAGCAACATTCATGCATAAATTATTCATGTTCCTCCTTGTTCTTACACCTTTTGAGATATCTCCAATGACATTGTCCAAAGATACTTCTTTAGGTGGTCTCCATTCTTTTGGTACACTTTCATCTTGAGGAGGATTATCATCCAAGTTGATTTCTTCAACAGCTTCTTCCAAAGGAGTTCCTTGTTGTTGTTCTCCTTCATCATCTACAAAGATTCTTTTTTACTCAAGAGGGGTTTCCTCAAGGTCTAGACATTCATCAAAGACAACATGTATAGATTCTTCAACATTTAAAGTCCTTTTGTTAAAAATTCTATATGCTTTACTATTCAAGGAATAACCTAAAAAAGTAGCTTCATCGGATTTACAATCAAATTTCCCAAGGCTATCTTTTCCATTATTCAAAACAAAACATGTGCATCCAAAAACTCTAAAATGCGAAATATTTGGTTTTCTTCCTTTGAAAAGCTCATATGGAGTTAATTTTAAAATAGGTCTTATTAAAATTATATTTAAAATATCACACGCGGTGCTTACGGCATCAACCCAAAAATATTTAGGTAGATTACTTTCATGCAACATAGTTCTTGCAAGTTCTTCTAAAGATCTATTTTTCCTTTCAACTACACCATTTTGTTGTGGTGTTCTTGGTGCTAAAAAATTATGAGAAATACCTTGTTCTTCACAAAAATTTTCAAAAGATGTATTTTGAAATTCACCTCCATGATCACTTCTTGAAAACTTAATTTTCAAATCTTTTTCATTTTGAATAACCTTGGCAAAATTTCTAAATTCTTTGAAAGCATCACTTCTAGATGAAAGAAAAAGCGTCCATGTAAATCTGGAGTAATTATCAACAATCACAAGAGCATAATAATTGCCACCAAAACTTTTTGTTCTAGAAGGACCAAATAAATCCATGTGCAATAATTCTAAAGGTTTAGAAGTGGAAACAACACTTTTAGATTTAAACGAATTTTTAACTTGCTTCCCTTTTTGACAAGCTGCACATATTTTATTATTTTGAAAAATTAGTTTTTGCAAACCAATTACTAACTCTTTTGATATGAGTTTACTTAGATGTGGCATATGAATGTGAGTAGCTCTTCTATGCCATAACCATGGATCTTCTTCTTTAGCTACTAAACAAGATATATTTATGGATGAAGATGCATTATCAATACCAATGAGATAAATATTGTTATGTCTCTTACCAATGAGGGTTATTTGATTAGAGTCCTTGTGATGAATTTTGCAAAGATCACTATCAAATGTTACCTTTAAGCCTTTATCACAAAGTTGACTAATGCTTAGCAAATTGTGCTTCAAACCATCAACAAGAAGAACATCATGAATCTTTAAAGACTCTCCAATATCTCCACCACCAATGATCTTTCGCTTGTTGTTGTCTCCACAGGTTACAAAACCTTGTTCTTTCTTTTTGAAGCTTTTAAATTTGCTTTTATCACCTTTCATATATGTCTTGAACATCCACTATCAAGATACCACAAGGATTTTCTAGACTTGGGACCAACCTACAATATAAACAAAAATATTTAAGTCCTCTAAAATTACTTATTAGGGTCCTCATGGGTTAGAAACAATTTTTTGTTTGGGAACCCATTTGTATTTCCCATTAGGAACACTAAAACGTCTAATATTGCATTTATTTACGGAATGACCTTTATGAATGCAATAGGAAACATGTTGGAACATTTGGTTTTCTTGAAAAAAATTTCTTTTCAAAAACTTTCTTTGTATTAGATGTTTCACCTTTTACAAAAACAGTTTTGGTAGGTTTTTTATTACTTTTGGAATGATAACCAAGTCCTGCTTTTGATATAAACCTTTTTACACATTTAAAACATTATTTAAATTTTGATTTCCCATGGTGAGTTTTGAAAGAGACATTTCAAGATAAGATACTTTATAAGCAAAAACCTTGCAATCTTGACAAATAGGAATTTTTGATTTGCACTTACATGGAATTTTTGCCTTTTTCAAATCTTCTTTCAAAACCTTTTTCTCTACTTCTAAATCAATGATTTTCTTTTCAAGACTCTTTTAATAATTTTTTAATTTATTATGAAGAGAAGTAAGCTTTTCAGATTTTTCACATAAATCAAGAAATTCATCATAATTATTTGGAAGACCAAAATCACTTACCTTGCTACATGAGGATTCAACATCATCCACCATGAGACAAATATTTGCTTCTTCTTCCGAGTCACTTGAACTTTGAGAAGAACTCACTTCATTATCTTCCCAAGAAATGTATGCCTTCTTTTTCTTTTTATCGAAAGGCTTCTTATTTTTCTTTCCTTTCTCTTCTTCTTTCTTGATGTTGGGGCATTCCGACTTCAAGTGTCCCCCTTTTCCCACAACCATAACATTTGTAACTGTCAATAGAATTTAAATTTTCAGATTTCTTACCCTTCTTGAAATTACCTTTGCTTTTGCTCTTGATGAACTTTTTGTATTTCTTGACAAACATGTTAATGTCACTGCATTCAAGATCATCATCTATATCACTACTCTCATCCTTATCGGATTCGGCTTTAAGAGCAACACCTTTCCTCTTGACATCTTCTTCTTCTCCTTTGAAGCGTCCAAGTTCAATTTCGTGTTCTCTAAGCTTTCCAAAGAGAGTGGTCATATTCATATTTGTGAGATTCTTTGATTCCGTGATTGCCGTCACTTTGGGTTGCCATGTCCTGCCCAAAGATTTCAAAATTTTCACATTTAATTCCTCAGTGTCAAATTTCTTACCTAATGCCTTGAGGTGATTTACAATGTGGGTAAATCTTTTTTGGACATCATAGATGGTTTCTCCCTTGCTCATACGGAACATCTCATACTCTTGAATCAAGGTATTTTTCCTTGATCTCTTAACATCCTCTCTTCCTTCATGTGTGACTTCAAGAGTGTCCCACATCTCCTTTGTTGTAGTGCAATCAGATAACCTGTAAAACTCATCAACAGTTAAGGCAGATGATATAATATTGCAAGCCTTATGTCACATTGATGCTCGTTGTATTCTTCTTTTGTTAATCTTGCTCTTTCTTTGGGTACCTGCACTTCATTAACAGTGGTCATAGGAATATATGGACCTTTAACAACTGCATCCCAAACGCCTTGATCATTAGACCAAAGGAAAATCTCCATCCTCTTTTTCCAAAAAGGATAATTTTCACCAGTAAAGAGTGGTGGTCTGTGAATAGATGCCCCTTCAATAAAAGATTGATTTTTTTCCTGCCATAAGTATTTTTGATTTTGAATAACTTTCAAAAACCAGGTCTGAGGTGGGGTGAATTGGATTTTTAAAACAAATTTTTCCCTTTTAAAATAATTTTCCAGATTTTAAAAAACACTTCTAAAATCAAGATTCGGATTTTCCTTAACCTTTGATCAAAGCAGTTTGAGTAAAATAAAGAGGTAGGGAAAGAGAGATAGAACAAAGAGATTTATACTGGTTTGGATTTAGCCAATCCTACGTTCAGTTCCCAATCACCACAAACACGTGATGATCACCCCACTATCTTTAAATGCAATTACAAACACCAATCCAGTGACAACATGTAAAAACAAATAAAGATAAACAACAACACCTCCTTAGATACACTAAGGATGATCCCCACCTCTCTTGACACACAAGAGATGAACACACCTCCCTTTACAACAGATCCAAGAGATGAATTTAGCAATCAATAAACAGTAAAGAAAACACTTGATGAGTGCTGGATATGAAAGCTTAAGCACAATCCAATCATCACTTCCAAGAACTTAGATCAACCTTTGAGAGAGCAAGAAAGCGGTTTTGAAAACTTTAGCACAAGAACACTTTTAATTTCGTGTTTGATAAGATGTGTTTAACCTAAGATGTGTTTAACCTAAGATGTTGCCTTTCATTTTATAATTTGAAATCAGCTCAAAGTTTCCATTCTTAGGTGGATTCAGCATTGAATTCGCAAAAACGTCGTATTTAATCGATTATATAAAAGGTGTAATCGATTATATCATAGTAAAACTGGAAAACATATTTTTCCTGATATAATCAATTAGATTAAGGCCATAATCGATTATATGAAACCCAAAAGAAATATAATCGATTATCAAAAACACTTAATCGATTATTTTGTTCGTTAAACACTTTTAATTCAAATTTTAAGTCAAATAATCGATTCTATTTCGATACGTAATCGATTAAAAGCGTAGAAAAAAGTTTTTGTGAAAAAACGACTTGCTCTCAAGTTTGAAATAGCCTTGAATGGGATTTATGACTTACTTTTTTTTATCCATCACCCAAAACTGAAACTTCTAAACTTGAAACTTCAACACTTGAGAAAATCTTCAACAATCTTCTTCCTTGAAAGCATTCATTCTTCTTTATATCTTGCCTTTATTTCCATGAAGCAACATTCCTTTATGAGATAAAATCAAGTCTTTAATGTTGCAATAAAACTTTATATCTTCATCATCCAAACTCCAATCTTCACGACTTATTGAGATAAAAACTTCATCAACACTTTCTAAGTAACTTTTTACTCATACTTGAAATATGTCAACACTTTGAGAAGAACTAACTTCATTATCTTCCCAAGCAATGTACGCCTTTTTTTTCTTTTTATCAAAAGGCTTCTTAGTTTTCTTTCCTTTTTCTTCTTCTTTTTTGATGTTGGGGCGTTCCGACTTCAAGTGTCCCCTTTTCCCACAACCATAACATTTATAATTGTCAATAGAATTTAAATTTTCATATTTCTTACCTTTCTTGATTTTTCCTTTGTTTTTTCTCTTGATGAACTTTTTGTATTTCTTAACAAACATGTTGATGTCACTGCATTCAAGATCATCATCTGTATCACTGCTCTCATCTTTATAGGATTCGAATTTAAGAGCAACACCTTTCCTCTTGACATCTTCTTCTTCTCCTTTGAAGCGTCCAAGTTCAATTTCGTGTTCTCTAAGCTTTCCAAAGAGAGTGGTCATGTTCATATTTGTGAGATTCTTTGATTCTGTGATAGCCGTCACTTTGGGTTGTCATGTCCTGTCCAAAGATTTCAAAATTTTCACATTTAATTCCTCAGTATCAAATTTCTTACCTAACGCCTTGAGGTGATTTACAATGTGAGTAAATCTTTTCTGGACATCACAGATGGTTTCTCCCTTGCTCATATGGAACATCTCATACTCTTGAATCAAGGTATTTTTCCTTGATCTCTTAACATTCTTTGTGCCTTCATGTGTGACTTCAAGAGTGTCCCACATCTCCTTTGCTGTCGTGCAATCAGATAACCTATAAAACTCAACAACAGTTAAAGCAGATGATATCATATTGCAAGCCCTTATGTCACGTTGATGCTCGTTGTATTCGTCTTTTGTCCATCTTGCTCTTTCTTTTGGTACCTGCACTTCATTAACAGTGGTCATAGGAATATATGGACCTTTAACAATTGCATCCCAAATGCCTTGATCATTAGACATAAGGAAAATCTCCATCCTCTTTTTCCAAAAAGGATAATTTTCACCAATAAAGAGTGGTGGTCTATGAATAGATGCACCTACAATAAAAGATTGATTTTTTCCTGCCATAAGGATCTTTGATTTTGAATAACTTTCAAAAACTAGCTCTGATACCAATTGTTAGAAATAACGACAGTGTAAAAATCAAGAGGGGTGTGAATTGGATTTTTAAAACAACTTTTTCCCTTTTAAAATAATTTTCCAGATTTTAAATAATACTTCTAAAATCAAGATTCGAATTTTCCTTAACCTTTGATAAGAGGAGTTTGAATAACAATTGTTAATATGATCTTCAATAAAATAAAGAGATATGGAAAAAGAGATTGAATACAAAGATTTATACTGGTTCGGATTTAGCCAATCCTATGTCCAGTTCCGAATCACCACAAACACGTGATGATCACTGATAAGCAGATTTTTGGTCGCACAAAGTTCAGATCAATGAAAACAAGTTAACTAATGTAATATAGCTAACCCGTGTCGAATCTCACAAGGACACAATTGTAGGAGTGTAACCATTGTTAAACATCATTCTCCAAAGAAAAGTTAAAATAAACAATAATAATAATAATAAAGATGGTTTTGTCGAATTGATAAAATTAACAATGCAGAGTAATAATTATAAATAAATAATTAATGAAAACTAAAATTAAAAACACATAGTAAAAAAAAGTTATAAATAAAATAATTAAGGAAAACTAAAATTAAAAACAAATATGGAAATTAAATTATTTAAATACGGAAAACTAATGTATGCAGAAATAAATTGCAATGCTAAGAATTTAATAATGAGATCAATGTTTATAAATGCTTATATGATTAAAATAAATAAATTAAAACTCAAATTTAAAGGCAAAGCAATAATTGGAATGAAATTCTTATGCTAACTCAAATTTAAATAAAAATAAATAAACAATTAACACTTAAATCATAGATTTTAAGGCAAAGCAATAATTAGAATGAAATATAGATGCAAATTCAAATTATTATTAAAATAAATAAATAATTAACAATTAAATGAAAAATGTATTCAATTAACAAATAAAATTTAAAATGAATAAGCACTTGATATACTAGCCTCCATGATTAAATTAGAATTTAAAACCAATTAAATTGAAAATGAAACTAGATGAATGTAGGCTGGAATTATAAAATACTGAATTTAAAATAAAAGTAAAATGCTAATAAAATTACTGGAGTGTAAAGAATAAATGGATAAGTGTGAGGGTGTGAGTGTGAATGTGAGAACGTATAGCGTACAAAATTTAAATTATTGATAAGAATTAAATAAAATGAAGGCTAAAATACGAAATAATGACATTAAATAAATTAAAATGAAAGAAAACAAAGCCAGGAAATTGTAGCAGGAGTTCCTAAAACTTTCTCCAACAAAACTATAATGGAGAAAAAGAGAGAGAAGAAGAAGAGAGACTATTGCTCTGGTGAATTGTTTTTTGCCTTGCATCTAAATCTCCTATTTATAGGAAATTACCCAAGGTCTTATTACAAAGAAAAATTTGAAAATTAATTACAATTCAAGTCAAATATTTCTTTCCCAGATTTGATTTTGCTGATTAGGAGATCCTCTGTCAAGAATAGAAATAATTACTCCTTTAGAATAAATATTTCTTCCCCAGATTTGATTTTGCTGATCCTCTGCCAAGAATAGAAATAATTGCTCCTTTGTAATAAATTTAATGCTTCAATTTGATTGCGGATTTGGATTTCTAGGAAGGGAATTCTGAAAATGGGGAGTTGATTATGCATGAATTTCAAATTTTCAAATGAAGCTGGCACACGCATTGAATTAGGCCACATTGAATGCACCTAAGTTGCACCTCCTGTTGTTTTCATGATAAATGGGTCATGAAGAATTTAATTTGGAAGATTGAAAAAGTTTTCCCCACCGAAGCACATTGCGCTCATCTCAAAATAACTTTAAGTTCTTTTTCTCCTACAAGAAAAGTCTCAACCGAAAAAAAAAGAAATATATGCAATATGAATGTATGAATGTATGTTTTGATGTTAAAAATATGTAAAATGAAATAAATTTACTAAACTTATATTATGTCATTGTTTTTATGAAAACATGCAAAATGCATGGCTTAAGAATAGAACAAATGGCTTAGAAAGTGTTTTTAGAAAAAGAAATAAAGAGTAAATTGACATACATCAATCACCCCATTATCTTTAAATGCAATTACAAACACCAATCAGTGACACAATGTAAAAACAATTAAAGATACACAACAACACCTCCTTAGAAACACTAAGGATGATCCCCACCTCTCTTGACACACAAGAGATGAACACAACTCCCTTTAGAATAGATCCAAGGGATGAATTACAGCTATCAATAAACAGTAAAGAAAACACCTGATGAGTGCTGGATATGAAAGCTTAAGCACAATGTAATCACCACTTCCAAGAGCTTAGATCAACCTTGAGAGAGCAAGAAAGCAACTTTGAAAATCTTTAGCGCAAGAACACTGTATTTTTATGTTTGATCAGATAATGTTTAACCTAAGACGTTTCCTTTCATTTTATAATTTGAAATCAGCTCAAATTTTCTATTCTTAGGTTAATTCAGCATTGAATTCGCAAAAACGTCATATTTAATCAATTATATAAAAGGTGTAATCGATTATATCAGAGTAAAACTGGAAAACATATTTTTCCTGATATAATCGATTAGATTAAGGCCATAATCGATTATATGAAACCCTGAAGCAACATAATCGATTATCAAAAACACTTAATCGATTATTTTGTTCGTTAAACACTTTTAATTCAAATTCGAAGTGATATAATCGATTCCTAATCGATTAAAAGCATAGAAAAAGATTTTTCGAAAATATGACTTGCTCTCAAGTTTGAAATGGTCTTGAATGGGATTTATGACTTACTCTTTTTATCCATCACCCAAAGCTGAAACTTTTAAACTTGTATCTTCAACACTTGAGAGAATCTTCAACAATCTTCTTCCTTGAAAGCATTTATTCTCCTTTATATCTTGCCTTAATTTCCATGAGGCAACCTTCCTTTATGAGATAAAATCAAGTCTCTAATGTTGCAATAAAACTTTATATCTTCATCATCAAAACTCCAATCTTCATGACTTATTGGGATAAAAACTTCATCAACACTTACTGAGTAACTTTTTACTTATACTTGAAATATGTCAACAGAAATCATTAGAACTTTTGATGATTCATAATTTTCTTTAACCAAAGTTATTTCACCAAACCCAAATGATATAGGGTTTTAAATAGTTTGAATTATAATGAAGGTTTGCAGTTCACTACAGTAAGAAAATAAAGTACAACTGAGCAAAATAGGAACTAAAATATTGAGAGAATTTTGTTCAAAATGCACACAATATGCATTGAGCATAAAAAAAAAAAAATCAGCAGCTGTAAACGTTATATATCAATCTTTGAAAATCTGTAGAGCTGCTATCTTTGGAATCTCATGCTTGTTCTTAAGCCCGTTAGCCCAAGATCTTTCCAGCATCAATGGTTTAGCCTAAATTCCTTTTCCACCTTACCCTCACCTCAGCCACATTACAAGCCAATAAAAGTCGTTATGATCTAGAGTTGAAATCAATTCAAGGAATGGAATGTAGAGATCTTTCAAATTCAAGGTAATGCATGCTTCCATGAGGTACTGAGTGAAATTTTGAGCCAACAAACTGGAGAGTGTGTGTAAACAGTGCCATGAGAGGTTTGTCACTTTGATTCTAATTCTGAACCGGTTGAAATCACTGCTGATTTGTTACATGTCACATGTTATTTTAGGTGCAAGTTCTGAGGAGCTGTGATGGATGGGAATTTTCCCCTTGCTCATAGAGTTGTTGACAATTTTTCTTCATAGCATTTTCAGTACTTATGTTTTGCTCAGGAGTGCAAAAGTCTAAGTGTGGGCGTATTTGATAACTTGATTTCTATACTCATACCTTGTGGTTTATTGCACCTCCTTAAGGTTTTCAATTTCACTTTCTTGGAACTTTAAGCTGAATTTTACAGTTTTGATGAATGAAGGTAAATAAGTAAGATAGGGTGTTATATTTTCATTTTATAGCTGAAAAATAAAATTTGAATGATTTAGCTTTAACTTGCTTTTCTATTTCCAATTTTCTTAGATGTTTACATTGAGCTGAACCTTTTTTTTTATGGTAGGATTGATCCTTGAATGGAGTGGAATAAGATGAAGAAATGCACAAGCTGTGAATTGCATGAATTTCGGCCCAATTGAAGCAAGAAAGAGGAATTACAAAAGCAGCCCAATTGCTAACCTCATACAGCAGTGGTGAACAAAAAAAAGAAAAAAAAATTTCTGCAACAGCATTGCAGATTCAAGCAGTACAGCCTTGTACAGCTGGACATTGAGTGATGATGTGGGGCCCAACCAAGGCATTAGGGCAGCCTTGGCAGATATGAAAAGGAGGTGTGCGGCACAAAAGAAAACGAGGAGAGAGAGAGCAGCAGTATGAATGTATGACAGCACGCACAGAATTTCAGAAGGCACACCTGAAATCCATATAGCTGCACCAGATTTCCATAACAGAGGGAGAATTTCAATACAACAACAACAAAAACCCATACATGAGTACGAGAAAAAGAGAGTAATAGTAGAAACCCAGAGCACACAACAGCAACCCAGGGAATGTGTGACAGTGGGCTGCTGTATTTCTTCTATTTTCTTTTCAATCTTCATTAGAAAGGAACTAAAACAGAGCTACATGAACAGTGCAGGAGTGATTATATTTTCATGAATGTAGGATTCATTTTGGATACACATCAGTGGATGAGACTAAGAATTTGTTTACTTCACGTTTTACTGTTTTAAGAATGGTGAATGAACTATTTAAATTTCATTCTTAAATTTCATTGCAGTTTAATGTTCCCTGTTCCATTGCAGTTTTCTGTTTACTGTTTCATTGCAGTTTGTTGTTTACTGCTTACTGGAAACCATACGTTCACGGTTCTGCATTCTGAGTTTCACGTACTGCTATTGAGATTTTATATTCATAGCTTCTGTTGGTTCACTAATTATTTCTATCCCCTTCTGTTTAGTTTAAGATTGATATTAATTTCGTTCATGTCCTATTTTATTACTTTTGTTTATGTCCGAATAAGGAGCAGCACATAACAGTGGTTAAGCTGCTCCTGCATTTTGTTTCTTTGCTTGGAATTACCCCCCTTTTTTTATTTTACCAACATGAACCTCTTCAATTTATACTTTGGTGTAACACTCCTTGGATTGACTCGAGTTGATCCCTATACTACACTAGTAGTGGTTAGTCAGTTCTGTTGGACTTGAAGACTTGGTTTCAAGTGGATTTGATGTCTCCAACCACCTTTAATGATGAAGATGTTGGTGCTTGAAGAATGAAGATTTTGTCTTAGGATTAGAGAGTCTTAGGTTGTGTGGTAAGATGCATTTCAATCTATCTTGGTCTTAGTCTTGGAGTTTAAAATGTTTTAAAAAGGTTTTAAAATGATTTCAAAGGTTTAACTGTTTTTAAGCTGGTTAAAAATCTGATTTCAACTAGTTAATACGTTCTTCGTTTTCAAAGCTTTGTATTTGGGAAATTTCAGTGATCTGTTTTGAAATTTAAACCAGTTAAAATCCTGGTAGGTTTGTTTCGAGAATTCCGGTTTTCGGAATAGCTAGTTAAAGCGAGATTTCAAGCGGCGATTTCAAGTTCCAGTAAAAAGGTGCTCCATTGGAAAATGGGTTTTAATGAAAACAACCAGGCTAAAACGCGATTTCAACCGACTATTTCCTGAGAATCGGTTTTAACAGTTTTCTATATATATCTTCAAACTCAAAGATCTAAGTGACGAAACATTTTCTAAAGAACCCATTGGGCAAGAACGTTCCTATTACACTCTAAAACATTTTGCTAATCACTCCAAGGCGATCAAGATTCAATTGAGTGCGAATCAAATCAAGAAGTGCATGCTCTGTTTTTCGTTCTTCGTTGATGCTCTGTTTTTCGTTTACGCATTGAAGAACTCCGAGGTTTATTCAATCTTTTTGTGTGTGTTGGTTAGGCTGCGTGTTCGTATCTTAATCGGGGTGATTAAGAGATCTTGTAATAGGGTTTTACAGGTGTTTAGAAGTCTTGTAGGGTTCAAGACTTGGTGCAGCTTTACGGTTTCGGTTTTGCATGTAGTGTTCATGTAAAAGCTGGTTTTAGTGAATTGATTGAATTTGTTTGTTTAGGAAGCTGGATGTAGCCTTTGTTGAAAGGTGAACCAGTATAAATCTGCTTGTGTTGTTCTTCTTCCCTTTAACTCTTTCCATTCGGTAATTGAAGTTTGAATTGAAATTGAATTTGGTATATGATCAATTGATTAAGAGCATTTCAAGAACCTATAAAAACTTGTTTAAATCTTCAATTCGAATCTGGTTTTCATAATTGGGCATTGGGTTTCGAAAATCTTTGAAAGTTTAATTCACCCCCTCTTAAACTCAGCCATTTATTCCAACAATTGGTATCAAGAGCTGGTTCTTGAAAAATATTCAAGTTTTACGAAAAATTTCAAACATTGTTGAAGGAAAATTGCCTTTTGCGGAGGGTGCTTCTATAAACAGGCCACCTATGTTTTACGGGGTAAACTATCCATTTTGGAAAGTGAGAATGAAGATTTTCATTGAATCAATTGATATAGGGATTTGGAATGCTATAGTCAATGGACCGTATATCCCTAAAGATGAGAAACCATGGGAAAGTTTAAATGCTGATGAACAAAAGAAAGTGCAATATGATTGTAAAGCAAAGAACATCATTACATCTGCACTTAATCTTGATGAATTCTTTCGTGTTTCACGGTGTTCCAATGCTAAAGAGATGTGGGAAGTGTTGGAGGTTACTCATGAAGGAACAGTGATGTTAAGAGAGCAAGAAAGCATACTTTAATCCAAGAGTATGAGATGTTCGGAATGCTTCCGGAGAAGCTGTTTCGAGATGTGCAAAGAGGTTTACACACATTATAAACCATCGATCGGCCTTGGAAAAGTGTTTGAGAAAGAGGAGCTGAACATCAAAGTGCTTGAAATGTTTGGATCGAAGTTGGCAACCCAAAGTTACAGACAATTTCTAAATCCAAGGACTTGTCAACAATGAGTGTTGCTGCACTTTTTGGAAAGCTAAGGGAACATGAGCTTGAGTTGAATAGACTTGCTTGAACAAGAAGACAATGACAAGAAAAAGAAAGGGCTTGCCTTGAAGACTTTGGTTCACAAAGAGGAGAATAGTGAGGATGAAGGACATGGAGGAAGTGATGCAGAAAATCTGAACCTCTTAGTTAGAAAGTTCAACAAGTTCTTGAAATACAAGAACAAAGACTACAAGAACAAGAGGTATAATAAAAATCTGATTTAGCTTCTTCTAACTTTACTTGTTTTGGTTGTGGAAAACGAGGGACATATTAAGAGTTGAATGTCCATACTCACAAAACAAAGAGAGAAATGGAGAAAAGAAGCATGAAAGATCATTCAAAACCAAGAAGGCTTACATAGCATGGGATGAGAATGATATCTCCTCTAGTGATTCTTCAAGTGATGATGAAAGAGCCAATCTTTGTCTTATGGCTAATTGTGATACAGCAAGTAGTGTAAGTTCCTCCACTACTCAAAATGGTCTTCCTTATGATCAGCTGCTGCAAAATTTTCTGGAATTGCATGAAGAGGCTAATAAGGTTGCTTGTTCTAACAATAGGCTTAAAGGTATGAACAATTGGCTAGAGAACAAGGTGAAAGAGCTAGAGAAAGAGCTGGAAAATTCAAAAACTGATTTTGAAAATCTGGAAATGATTTACAAGGTTTCAAGTTGCAATGATGAACATGCTGGAAAAATCTGCACAAACTGCAGAACTTTAGAAAATCAAATTGAGTATTTGAACAAATCTCTAGCTAAATTCACCATGGGAAGAGCCAACTTGGATACACTTTTAGAATTTAAAAATTGTGTAACGAATAAAGCTTGGACTTGGATTTAAAAATGGTTTTCAAAAGAAACAAAAGGCTTATAGAAATTTCTTTTCACATAGAAAACCATCCAGCACTTCATCCATTACTTGCTTCTATTGTATGAACAAGGGACATACTTCAAAATCATGCAAAATCAGAAAATTTGGTGTTCCTAGTGGTCAATTTATTTGGAAGCCAAAATGTGGTAGAAAGGTTATTAACTTTGTTGGACCCAAATTGATGTGGGTACCAAATTCTCTCCATTGATTGTGTTTTGCAGGTGTTCTTGAAGGCCAAGGAATCATTGTGGTATCTAGACAGTGGCTATTCAAGGCACATGTGTGGTGACAAAGGAAGTTTGTCAAACTCACCTTGAAAAATGGAGGTTTTGTCACTTATGGAGATAATAATAAAGGGAAAATCCTTGGAAGTGGTGATGTTGGTAACATTTCTTCAATCCTCATTGAAAACGTGTTATATGTTGAAGGTTTGAAGCATAATCTTCTTAGTATTAGCCAGCTATGTGATAAAGGTTTTAGAATCACTTTTGAATCAAATCATTGCAAGATCCTTGAGAAAAATTCGATAAAATCTGCATGTTAGGCAAGAGAATTGAAAACATTTATATGCTTGATCTTGATCATATGTGTGCAACTAATTTTACATGTCTCATGTCTAAGGAAGATAGTTCATGGCTTTGGCATAGGAGAGCTGCACATATTAACATGAACCATTTGGAAAAACTGTTTTCAAAAGAACTTGTTTTAGGGTTACCTAAACTGAAATTTGAGAAAGATAAAATCTGTCATGCATGCCAAAAGGGTAAACAAACCAAAGTTTCTTTTAATCTGAAAAATTATGTGTCAACAACAAAACCTTTGGAGCTGCTGCATTTGGATTTGTTTGGTCCATCTAGAACAATGAGTATTGGTGGAAACTATTATGCTTTAGTTATTGTTGATGACTATTCTAGGTTTACTTGGACTTTGTTTTTGAAAAATAAAAGTGATGCATTTCATGCTTTTAAGAAACTTGCCAAGGTTTTACAAAATGAAAACAGCTGCAGCATAAGTGCTCTTAGAAGTGATCATGGAGGGGAATTTGAAAATGAAAAGTTCAATCATTTTTGTGAAAAATATGGGATTAAGCATAACTTTTCAGCACCTAGGACTCCTCAACAAAATGGTGTTGTTGAGAGGAAAAATAGATCACTTGAGGAACTAGCTAGGACAATGCTTAATGAATCAAACATCCCTAAATATTTTTGGGCGGATGCAGTAAATACTGCATGTTACATAATAAATAGGGTTTTGATAAGACCTATTTTGAAGAAAACCCCTTATGAATTGTACAAAGGGAGAAAACCCAACATAGCACATCTTAGAGTGTTTGGCTGCAAGTGTTTTGTTTTAAATAATGGCAAAGAAAAACTTGGCACATTTGATGCTAAAGCTGATGATGCATTGTTTTTAGGCTATTCTTTACATAGCAAAGCATATAGGATCTTCAACAAGAGATTAGCTATCATTGAGGAATCAATACATGTTGTTTTTATGAGACTAATGTGCAAAATGAAGGTGCGAGTGAGTGGTGCAGGTGCAGGTGAAGAGAACTTAATTGAAGGTGTATCAAGCTGGACATGTAGAAGCTGAAAAAGGCTGCTGCGGGTGGTATTTTAGGTGGTGAAAATCAAAAAGAACTGGCGAAATCCTGGCACGAGATTAAATTCTGCAGAAAATGATCTACCTAAAGAATGGAGGGTGCCTCGCAATCTGTCCATTGGAAATGTGATAGGAGATGTTCAAAGAGGTGTTTCTACAAGAAGGTCTATGCATGATACATGTTTAAGCTGCTGCATTTGTTTCCCAAGTTGAACCTAAATGTGTTGATGATGCTTTATTGGATGAAAACTGGATTTTGGCAATGCAAGATGAGCTGAACCAATTTAAAAGGAATGAGGTTTGGGAACTAGTCCCTTGCACACCTAACATGAATATAATTGGCACAAAGTGGGTGTTTAAAAATAAAATGAATGATCAAGGAGTAATAACTAGAAACAAGGCTAGGCTTGTAGCTAAAGGGTATAACCAAGAGGAAGGAATAGACTATGAGGAAACATATGCTCCTGTTGCTAGGTTAGAAGCTGTTAGGCTATTACTTGCTTTCTCATGCATGATTGGATTCAAACTTCATCAAATGGATGTGAAAAGTGCATTTTGAATGGATATATAAATGAAGAAATTTATGTTTCACAACCATCCGGATTTGTTGATCACAAATTGCCTAACCATGTATATAAGCTCAAAAAGGCTCTTTATGGACTCAAGCAAGCTCCAAGACAATGGTATGAAAGGTTAAGTAACTTTCTTATCTCTCAAAACTTTGAAAGGGGCCAAGTTGATAAAACTTTGTTCATTAGAAAGTCTTTGGACAGCATTATCTTGGTGCGAGGTTTATGTGGATGATATAATCTTTGGATCCACTAATGAGAAGCTTTGTGAAGAATTTGTTGCAGCTATGCAGGGGGAGTTTGAAATGTCAATGATGGGTGATCTAAACTTCTTCTTAGGCTTACAAGTCAAGCAATTAGATCATGGAACATTCCTCAATCAGTCAAAATATTGCAAAGAGCTGTTAAATAAATATGAGATGGACAGCTGCAAAGAATCAAGCACACCCATGGCTACCAGCAGCTATCTTGATGCTGATGAAAGTGGTAAACCTTTTGATTCCACTAAGTATAGATGTTTGATTGGTTCACTATTATATCTAGCTGCTAGTAGGCCGATATAATGTTTAGTGTATGCATGTGTGCTAGGTTTCAATCTAATCCCAAAGAATCACATTTCGCAATTGCCAAAGAATTTTGAAATATCTAAAAGGAACTATTAATGTTGGTTTGTGGTATCCTAAAGGTGCTTCTTTTAATCTAGTGGGCTATTCGGATGCGAGACTTTGCTTGGATGTAAACTTGATAGAAAAAGCACTAGTGGAACTTGTCATCTACTAGGAAGTAGTCTAGTATCATGGCATAGCAAAAAGCAAGCTAGTGTGGCTTTGTCTTCTGCTGAAGCTGAGTATGTTGCAGCTGGGAGCTGTTGTGCTCAAACTCTTTGGTTAAAACAGCAGCTTTTTGATTATGGTTTGAAACTAGATCACATTCCTATTAGGTGTGACAATACAAGTGCTATCAACTTAACAAAAAATCCTATTTTGCACTCTAGAACGAAACATATAGAAATAAGGCACCATTTCATTAGGGATCATGTTCAAAAGGTGATTGCATAATTGAATTTGTTGACTCTAATAACCAACTTGCGATATATTTACCAAACCACTCCCCGAAAGATAGGTTTTCCAATTAAGAAATGAGTTGGGTGTCCTTGATGTTTCAAATGTGATGTAATTCATGTATGTGATTCATTTACTGCTGTTAATCATCTTTGTGTTTGTGTGTTTGAATGCTTAATTCGCATAATTTTTATTGATTACTGATTAGATTTGCATATTGTATGTTATAAGTGAAATCTGCAATGTTATTCGGGATTTTAGTTAGTTGTTTCGGGCTTTTAATCGAGTTGTTTCGCATAATTTGGGGCTGCAGTGGATGTGCGGTAATATACATCTCTGTTTTAGTCGATTAATCTGTCGATTTAGTCGATTAAAATCATTTATCTGCATTAAATCGAGTATCGAGATTCTGTTTTAATCGGCTGTTTTTCATAAATCAATGGCTGAAATTGCTGTCACCATGCAAAGTTTAAAATTTGAGCAATTTCTTGTTAAGCTGCATTGATTCACATTTAATTGGTGCATTTAAGTTGATTAATTGAGAATTGTGCATTTAAACATGATAGATAAAGGCGATTCAAAGAATCTTGACTGCTTTGTTTTGTCTTGTAGTGCCTTTGCTTTACTTTTTAGCTGGTTTCTCTCTCCAAATACGAATTTCATTCAACCAAGCTGAATTCTTTGGTCAAGACTATGCACTGCTACATATCTACTGTCCCATATATTCCAAGCTGAATGCAATTGATTCCCTCTTTGATTGAATAAAACATTAATTTGTTAAAAATTTGAAAATTTGAAATGTTAAATACATGTCTTGTGCATTGCTTCATTGTTATTCACCTTGCTCGTGTAAAATCTGCATAATCCATTCTCTATACTCTATTTCTCTGCACTTTATCTTTTCTGCAAAGCAACCCAAGGAAGAGATCAAAAAAGGCTGGGTCATCCAAAAATAAGGAACCAGAAATTCCAGCAACTCATACTTATAGACATGGGTCTATAGAAGCTTGGTTCGAAGGTGATGAAGAGAGGATTGAGAAGTTTCAATTCCATATCGGTAGGAAGGCTGTAAACTCACCCAAAGTGCTCGGTTTTCGGTGGCTGGAAGATGAAGGATGGCCCGACATTATAGCCATGATTCAACATCGGGATCTGCAGAAATTTACGGAATTAAATGGGTTCATATACCCGGATTTGGTGAAAGTATTTTACACAAATCTCAAACATGATGGATCTGTTTTAACTTCCAAAGTGAAAGGAACAGAAATGATTATAAACAATTACTGTTTGGAAAAGAGTAGGGGGCTTCAAAATTGGCGGCATTGTGGTTAGCGAGGGGTTTGTGTGGTTCCTTGGAAGACTTTAACAAGGTGCGAGACGTACAAAGAGTGTTTGAGGAATCCTCAAGGATACGTTCGTGGATTTCGAGGTTGGTGGACTTACCTTGACGACAAGGGTGCTTACATTTATCATCACATGGATAATCACTCAAGGGAAGCAATCATGCTACATTGAATGAAGGTGATCTTCTTCTAATTTTTTGTTTGATGAAATCTGTGAGAATTAGCTGGATTCATATTATCAAAGATCACATGATGAAGTCCAAAAGTTTGCTGATTATCGTCTTCCATATCTTTGTGATAATTTCCAAATTCCTTGAGTATTTTGGTGTGGACATTAGAGGTGAGCAGAGAAAATCAGCATAGAGGCGAACCCATCAGTTTGGACAATGGCTTTCTCTTTAAGTTTGGCTTTACCAAAAGCAATGGAGCTTGATGCTGCTGCACGAGGAAGCTGTCAATACGAGGGCCAAATCTTTCTTTGGAACTTCTGCTTAGTCTTTGGAGCTGCAGCGATGGCCCGGAAGTTCGAACACTAGTGCGAGACGGATACTCCATGATGGGAGACATCGTACCTTATGTTCCTCCGGTTGGCCAGTGGTCCTCCACTTTCATTGTTTGAACAAGCGAGTGTTACAAAGATTTGATTCGATCCAATCTCATCAACAATATCATCACAACTCTTGCATGAATAGGTTTGGGCGCATTGATCAAAGCATTGAAGATTTACATGCCCAACTTGCACAAATAAATATGGGTTCTTATGCTACTCCTGGTGATGATAGTGGAGAAGATAATGGCGATCTCTGCTTCTTGAAGTTTACGCTATGCGGTCATTGCTCTTGTTGGTCATATGGTCTTATCTTGCATATTATGCGTCTTGTTCTTTGCTTGTTGGAGCTCAAGCTGCTGCTTGCTTGCCTTTTCTTTTAAATTTTGTTTTGTTCATGTCTTTGTTAGTTAGTTGTTGTTCTGCTGTTTCTAATTGGGTTATAATGCCCATGTATGTTGGACAATCTTATTTTCTTGCATATGCTATGTTATTTTTACGGTGCTATTTGATGATTCCAAAGGGGAGAAATTGTTGAATGCATTTGAAGGCACATGAAGAGCAAGTGCAAGTGAAAGGGGAGAATCCGAATCTGCTATTGCTTCGCTGTTACATTTACTAGCTGCTATTTTTACTGCTATATTGTTTTTACCACCTTTGTTACGCTATTGCTTCGCTGTATTTTTCGAATTTTTGTTTTTGCGGGACTCCTACATTCTTCAAAGACAATGAATGCATCAAGTGGTTGTCATCATCAAATAGGGGGAGTTTGTTGGACTTGAAGACTTGGTTTCAAGTGGATTTGATGTCTCCAACCACCTTTAATGATGAAGATGTTGGTGCTTGAAGAATGAAGATTTTGTCTTAGGATTAGAGAGTCTTAGGTTGTGTGGTAAGATGCATTTCAATCTATCTTGGTCTTAGTTTTGGAGTTTAAAATGTTTTAAAAAGGTTTTAAAATGATTTCAAAGGTTTAAGCTGTTTTTAGCTGGTTAAAAATCTGATTTCAACTAGTTAATCTGTTCTTCGTTTTCAAAGCTTTGTATTTGGGAAATTTCAGGTATTGTTTTCGAAATTTAAACCGGTTAAAATCCTGGTAGGTTTGTTTCGAGAATTCAGTTTTCTAGAATAGCTAGTTAAAGCGAGATTTCAAGCGGCGATTTCAAGTTCCGAGTAAAAAGGTGCTCCTTTGGAAAATGGGTTTTAATGAAAACAACCAGGCTAAGCAGCGATTTCAGCAGACTATTTCTGCGAGAATCGGTTTTAACAGTTTTCTATATATATCTTGAAACTCAAAGATCTAAGTGACGAAACATTTTCTAAAAGAACCCATTGGGCAAGAACGTTCCTATTACACTCTAAAACATTTTGCTAATCACTCCAAGACGATCAAGATTCAATTGAGTGCGAATCAAATCAAGAAGTGCATGCTCTGTTTTTTGTTCTTGCTTGATGCTCTGTTTTTCGTTTACGCATTGAAGAACTCCGAGGTTTATTCAATCTTTTTGTGTGTGTTGGTTAGGCTGCGTGTTCGTATCTTAATCGGGGTGATTAAGAGATCTTGTAATAGGGTTTTACAGGTGTTTAGAAGTCTTGTAGGGTTCAAGACTTGGTGCGGCTTTACGGTTTCGGTTTTGCATGTAGTGTTCATGTAAAAACTGGTTTTTAGTGAATTGATTGAATTTGTTTGTTTAGGAAACTGGATGTAGCCTTTGTTGAAAGGTGAACCAGTATAAATCTGCTGTGTTGTTCTTCTTCCCTTTAACTCTTTCCATTCGGTAATTGAAGTTTGAATTGAAATTGAATTTGGTATATGATCAATTGATTAAGAGCATTTCAAGAACCTATAAAAACTTGTTTAAATCTTCAATTCGAATCTGGTTTTTCATAATTGGGCATTGGGTTTCGAAAATCTTTGAAAGTTTAATTCACCCCCCCTCTTAAACTCAGCCATTTATTCCAACAAGTTCAAAATTCTTTGAAAAGTTTGCACGACACAGGCTTTTTCAGGTAGGTGGGAGTGGAGCCTCTTTGCAGTAAACATATAATTAGAGATAATTTCTGGCCAGTTAAGAGGGATACCAGATGTCAGTCCATAGAGCAGTAGCACATCCCCTGCAGTGAGTTGTGCATGATTTGTCCCTCTTGGACAGATGATCCAGCCTAAGATGTAGGCTAAAAGCCTTTCATTCACCTTCATGGGGCCAGTCTTGTAGAGATTAATGTTGCCAGTAAAATCTTCTTTCAGAAAGCTCCTGTAAACTTGGATCTTGTTAAACCCTTCAAATCCCGGTGTGATGTCTAAACCAACATTTACTGGGACCTTAGCCACATTGATCCAAATGTCATCATCCAACACAATTTCTACACCCTTCACCTTGGTGGAATCTACTCCATCTTGTCTCTTTAAATTGCAGAAGAAGAATTTGACCAAATCTGGATAGTAGAGTCTATCATTAACACTACCCTTTCCCAACTCAAGGAAATGCTTGAGACCTTGATTGATGAGCAATTCTTGGAATGAGAACCCTTCTGTGCGGAAGTAGTTGATGCTTAATCTTTTCGGAGGAACTAATTTCCAATCTTTGAAATCAATTTGGAATTTTTCATGGACAGCTTCATCAGAGATCCATCCAGAAAGATCATTGGCCCTTAGTTGAGAGGATTGGGCAGGTTCTTTCCCATGCCTTCTTGCGTGGTTGGGAAGAGGAAGCCATGGAAACAAATGAAGGATTGTGTGAGAGTGAAAAACGAAGAAGCACGACACGCACAGAGAAGAATCGAAAACAGCAAGACAACTAGGGTTTGAAGGGGCAAAGAGAGTGAGAAAAGGGGTATTTATAAAAAAGATCCCAATTCGAGTTAATGTGTGGATTAACGAGCTTATAGTCGTTGGGAAAAAGTTCGGAAGCACAGGACTGCGTTCAGTGACCGTTGGAATGAATCAGAACGGTCATATTTTGAAAAAATGAAGGATTTTGCAAAAAAAAGTCGTCGCATAATCGATTATGTTCTTTACATAATCGATTATGTGAGCCCAGAAAGAGGGATTTTTCTTTTTAAAACGACATAATCGATTATGTTAGTGACATAATCGATTATCACAGACTGCAAAAAAGAATAATCGATTAAGAATATTTTATAATCGATTATGGACGAAAAAAATAATACAAAAACAGATTAAAGGCACCATAATCGATTATGTTATTTACATAATCGATTATCACACACAAAAAACAACATCATAAATTTTAAATTGAATTTCCATCCAATATTCCTAAGGCTATGTGTAATTCATAGAATCTATCTCTAGGCAAAGGTTTGGTAAAAATATCAGCCAATTGATGTTGTGTATCGATATATTCAATTAGGCAATCTCCTTTTAATATATGATCTCTAATAAAATGATGCCTAATTTCTATGTGTTTAGTTCTAGAGTACATAATGGGATTTCTAGTTAAATTAATTGCACTAGTACTATCACACTTAAGAGGGATGTGATCTAAGAATATGTTATAATCTTCTAGCTGATGTTTCATCCATAAAATCTGTACACAACAATTTCCGGTAGCTATATATTCAGCTTCAGTTGTGGATAGAGCAACACAAGCCTGTTTCTTGGAGTGCCAAGAAACAAGTGAACAGCCAAGTAGATGACATGTACCACTTGTACTTTTCCTATCCAGTTTACAACCTCCATAATCTGAATCTGAATATCCTATAAGGCTAGGTGAAACTCCTGAGGGGTACCAAAGGCCAAATGATTTTGTTCCTTTTAGGTATTTAATTATTCTTTTTACAGCAATTAGGTGTGATTCCTTAGGATTAGATTGAAATCTAGCACAAACACACACACTATGCATAATATCTGGTCTACTTGTTGTAAGATAAAGTAAGGAACCGATCATACCTCTGTATTTGGTTTGGTCCACCATCTTACCTTTTTCATCTTGATCTAAATAGCAAGATGTTGCCATTGGAGTAGCTGCTTCCTTTGCATTTTCCAATTCAAATTTCTTTAAGAGTTCTGAGCAGTATTTTGTGTGTGAGATAAAGATACCTTCAGTGTTTTGTTTTATTTGTAGTCCAAGAAAAAATGTCAGCTCACCCATCATTGACATCTCGAACTCACCCTGCATAATCTTAGCAAACTCTTGGCAAAGATCATTGTTAGTTGATCCAAATATAATATCATCAACATAAATTTGAACTATGATAATATTTTTCTTTGATTCTTTTATAAACAGGGTTGGATCTACTTTACCTCTTCTATAATTATGGCTTACCAGGAAGTTGCTCAGTCTTTCATACCAAGATCTGGGTGCTTGTTTGAGTCCATAGAGTGCCTTCTTTAACTTGTAGACATGATTTAGATGTTGATAGTCTTCAAAACTAGGAGGTTGACAGACATAGACTTCCTCTTTGATATATCCATTTAGAAAAGCACTTTTCACATCCATTTGATATAACTTGAACTTCATAATTGCTGCGTAAGCTAGTAGAATTCTTATTGCCTCTTGTCTTGCAACTGAGGCATAGGTTTCATCATAGTCAATACCTTCTTCTTGACTATATCCTTTTGCTACCAGTCTTGCCTTATTCTTGGTTATATTTCTGCTTTCATCTAACTTGTTTCTGAATACCCATTTTTCTCCAATTACTTGCATAGAATTTTTTCTTGGTACAAGATCTCACACTTCATTCCTTTTAAATTGATTTAATTCCTCTTGCATGGATTGAATCCAATATTCATCTTGTAAGGCTTCTTCTATGCTTTTGGGTTCTACTTGTGAGATAAAAGCTACATTCATGCAGAAGTTATTCATTTTACTTCTTGTGGTAACTCTTTGATCAACATTTCCAATAACATTCTCCAATGATAGTCCTCTGGGTGTTCTCCACTCCTTAGGAAGATCTTGAACATTTGTAGGTTCACTGATGTTCAAATCTTCTAGACTTTTTCTAAGTTTCTCAACACTTTCATCTTGTGGTTGATCTTTTTCAATTGCACCCTGTTCTTCTTCTATATCTATAGATTTCTTTCTTGACTTAAGAGGGTTTTCCTCAAGGTCCAAAAATTCATCAAAAGTTATATGAACAGATTCTTCTACATGTAATTTTCTCTTATTGTATATTCTATATGCTTTACTAGTTAAAGAATATCCTAAAAATATTGCTTCATCTACTTTTGAATCGAATTTGCCAAGGTTATTCTTTCCATTATTTAACACAAAACATTTGCAACCAAAAAATTTGAGATGAGAAATGTTTGGTTTTCTACCTTTAAAAAGTTCATAAGGAGTTAGTTTTAAAATAGGTCTTATTAATGTTACTGTTTAATACATAACATGCGGTAGAAGCTGCATCGACCCAAAAGTATTTTGGAAGATTATTTTCATTTAACATTGTTCTAGCTAATTCTTCCAATGACCTGTTCTTTCTTTCTACTACTCCATTTTGTTGAGGGGTTCTTGGACAAGAAAAATTATGTGAAATTCCTAGTTCTTCACAAAAGGTTTCAAATAATTCATTTTGAAATTTCCCACCATGATCACTTCGTAAAAACTTTATTTTTAGGTCTTTTTCATTTTGAATAGCCTTGACAAATTTTTTAAAAGAGTTGAAGGCATTATTTTTAGTTACTAAAAAGAAAGTCCAAGTAAATCTAGATAATCATCTACTATTACTAAAGAATAGTAATTACCACCTAAGCTTCTTGTTCAAGAAGGTCGAAATAAATCCATATCTAAAAGCTCTAATGGTTTTGAGGTAGAAAGGATTTTCTTACTTTTAAAGGAATTTTTGGTTTGCTTTCCTTTTTGGCATGCTGCACAAATTCTATCTTTTTCAAAATTTAATTTTGGAAGACCAATTACTAAATCTTTTGATATTAATCTACTTAAATGATGCATATGAATGTGTGCAGCTCTCCTATGCCATAACCAAGGATCCTCTTCCTTAGTTACAAGACAGAAGATGGTCCTAGAGGATGCAATGCCAAGATCAGTAATATAAATATTATTAAGTCTAGTACCTATTAGGACAGTTGTTGGAATAAATGGCTGAGTTTAAGAGAGGGGGTGAATTAAACTTTCAAAGATTTTCGAAACCCAATGCCCAAATGTGAAAAACCAGATTCGGATTGAAGATTAAAACCAGTTTTAATAGGTTCTTGAAATGCTTTTAATCAATAGATCATATATCCAATTCAATTACAATTTAAAATTCAATTGCAGAATGTAAAAGATCAAGGGAAGAAGAACAACACAGCAGATTTATACTGGTTCACCTTTCAACAAAGGCTACATCCAGTTTCCTAAACACACAAATTCAATCAATTCACTAAAAACCAGTTTTTACATGAACACTACATGAAAAACAAAAACCAAAAAGCTGCACCTAGTCTTGAACCCTACAAGACCTCTAATCACCTGTAAAACCCTATTACAAGAACTCTTAATCACCCTGATTAAGAGACGAACACGCAACTAACAAACACACAAAGAATTGGATTGAATTCACCTGGAAATTCAGAGCAGAAACAAAAACAGAGCAAGAACTAGGAACAAAAAACAGAGCATGCAAATCTTGATTCAATTCGCAATCAATTGGATCTTGGACTTCTTGGAGTGATTCGCAACTTGATTTAGAGTGTAAGAGAAACGTTCTTGCTCAGTGGGTTCTTCTAAAAATGATTCGTCACTTAGTTCTTTGAATTTCAAGTTATATATAGAAAGCTGTTAAAGCCGATTCGACGAGAATAGTCGGTTGAAATCGCATTTTAACAGGTTGTTTTCATTAAAACCAATTTTCCAGTGAGCACCCTTTTTCTGAAACTTGAAATCAGTCAGTTGAAAACCCGTTTTAACTAGCTATTCCAGAAATCTGGAATTCCTGAACAAAGCTACCAGGATTTTAACTGGTTTAAATTTCGAAAATAGTCAGTTAAAATTTTCCAAATACAAAGCTTTGAAAAAACGAAGAACAGTTTAACTAGTTGAAATCAGATTTTTAACCAGTTAAAAATTAGTTAAACCTTTGAAATCATTTTAAAACCTTTTCAAAACATTTCAAATCATTCTAAACCCCAAGATTAAGTCCAAGATTAATTGAAATGCAACTTACCACACAACCTAAGACTCTCTAATCCTAAGACACAATCTTCATTCTTTAAGCACCATCATCTTCATCATCAAAGGTGGTTGGAGACATCAAATCCACTTGAAACCAAGTCTTCAAGTCCAACAAACTCCCCCTATTTGATGATGACAACCACTTGATGCATTCATTGTCTTTGAAGAATGTAAGAGTCTACGCACAAAACAAAATACAGCGGCAGAAATAGCGAGACGAGTGTGGTAAAACAATATAGCATTAAAAATAGCAGCGAGTATAGCGAAGCGCTTTCACAGCAACAGCGTTGCAGATTCAGATTCTCCCCCTTTCACCAGATTCTCCCCCTTTCACTTGCGCTTGCGCTTCATGTGCCTTCAAATGCATTCAACAATTTCTCCCCCTTTGGAATCATCAAATAGCACCAGAAAAATAACATAGCATATGCAGTAAAATAAGATTGTTCAACATACATGGGCATTATACCCAATAAAAAAAAACAGCAACAAATAAGCACATACAGCACACAACCAAACAGCAATGAAATGCAAAAACATGAATGCAAACAGCAACAGCAGCAGAATGAGTGCAGCAGCAACAGCAGAATCTGTGTAGCAGCAGCCAAATTAACGTATCAGCAACAGAATCAATGCACCAGCAACAGCACTTCAGAAACAGCAAATGCTTCAATTATGCAGCAACAGCAACAGTTTTACTCCAAAACAACAGCAAATACAGCAGCAGTATTAACAGCATTTTTAATAACAGCAAGTGCACCAGCATCAGCAACAGCAATCCGAAAAACCAGGACCACGACTTTTCGATAGCGGTCCAGCCAAAAACCAGATAGCTGCATCTCGAGTAACAGCAGCAGCAAACAATAAACCAGCAAGCAGAGATTTTCCACCAGAATCAGTAGGCACAGCAGCAGAAAAGAAATAAAGAACAACAACAGCAATTTCTCTATAGATCCAACTTAATCATCATCCTCTAGCCACTGAAAGCTCAAAATTTTTGGTGGATTTACAGTCTTCCTACTGATATGGGATTGAAACTTCTCAATCCTTTCTTCATCACCATCGAACCATGCTTCAATAGACCCATGTCTATAAGAATGAGTTGCTGGAATTTCAGGTTCCTTATCTTTAGATTTCCCAGTAGTTTTGGATTTCTTCCTTGGGTTGCTTGAAGAAGCCATTGCAGAAAAGATAAAGTGCAGAGAAATAGAGTATAGAGAATGTATTATGCAGATTTTACACGGGCAGGGTGAATAATAGTGAAGCAATGCACAACACATGTATTTAACATTTCAGATTTTCAGTTTTTAACAAATTAATGCTTTATTCAGTCAAAGAAGGAATCAAATGCATTCGGTTGGAATATATGAGACGAGAGATATGCAGTGATGCACTGGATTTGACCAAAGAATTCGATTGGTTGAATGCAATACGTATTTGGAGAGAGAAACCAGCTAAAAGGTAAAGAAAAGGCACTACAAGACAAAATAGAAGTCAAGATTCTTTTAACCAGCTTTATCTATCATGTTCAAATGCACAATTCTCAATTAATCAACTTAAATGCACCAATAAAATGTGAATCAATGTAGTTTAACAGTTTATTCGTTCAAATTTTAAACTTTACATGGTGTCAGGCAATTTCAGTCAGTTGATTTGTGAGAAACAGCTGATTAAAACAGAAATCCTGATACTGATCTAATGCATTTAACTGACTAATTCGACAGTTTAACTAGCTAAAATAGAAACATATATCACTGCACATCCACTGCAGCCCCAAATTAGGAAAAACAACTGATTAAAAGCACGAAACAACTAACTAAAATTTGGAATATCACTGCAGATTTCACTAATAACATACAATATGCAAATCTAACTGTAATTAATCAAAAAATATGCAGATTTAAACATTCAAACACATAAAACAGCATGAATAACAGCAGAAATGAATCACATACATGAATTACATCACATTTGAAACATCAAGAACACCCAATTCATTTCTCAATTGGAAAAACCTATCTTTTGGGAGTGGTTTGGTAAATATATCAGCAAGTTGGTTATTAGAATCAACAAATTCAATCATGCAATCACCTTTTTGAACATGATCCCTAATGAAATGGTGCCTTATTTCTATATGCTTTGTTCTAGAGTGCAATATAGGATTTT
Source organism: Lablab purpureus (assembly GCA_030347555.1). Taxonomy (NCBI): domain Eukaryota; kingdom Viridiplantae; phylum Streptophyta; class Magnoliopsida; order Fabales; family Fabaceae; genus Lablab; species Lablab purpureus. The sequence goes on along the minus strand of CM059258.1, from coordinate 15,897,674 downwards.
TTGTTAAGTTGATAGCACTTGTATTGTCACACCTAATAGGAATGTGATCTAGTTTCAAACCATAATCAAAAAGCTGCTGTTTTAACCAAAGAGTTTGAGCACAACGGCTCCAGTACTGCAACATACTCGGCTTAGCGATGAGACAAAGCCACACTAGCTTGCTTTTGCTATGCCATGATACTAGACTACTTCCTAGTAGATGACAAGTTCCACTAGTGCTTTTTCTATCAAGTTTACATCCAGCAAAGTACTGCATCAGAATAGCCCACTAGATTAAAGAAGCACCTTTAGGATACCACAAACCAACATTAATAGTTCCTTTTAGATATTTCAAGATTCTTTTGGCAATTGCAAAATGTGATTCTTTGGGATTAGATTGAAACCTAGCACACATGCATACACTAAACATTATATCTGGCCTACTAGCAGTTAGGTATAAAAGTGAGCCAATCAAACCTGTATACTTAGTTGAATCAAAAGGTTTACCACTTTCATCCGCATCAAGATAGCTGCTTGGTAGCCATGGGTGTGCTTGATTCTTTGCAGCTATCCATCTCATATTTCTTTAACTGACTCTTTGCAATATTTTGGCTGATTGAGGAATGTTCCATGATCTAATTGCTTGACTTGTAAGCCTAAGAAGAAGTTTAGATCACCCATCATTGACATCTCAAACTCCCCCTGCATAGCTGCAACAAATTCTTCACAAAGCTTCTCATTAGTGGATCCAAAGATTATATCATCCACATAAACACTGCACAAGTATTATGCTTTGTCCAAAGACTTTCTAATGAACAAAGTTTTATCAACTTGGCCCCTTTCAAAGTTTTGAGAGATAAGAAAGTTACTTAACCTTTCATACCATTGTCTTGGAGCTTGCTTGAGTCCATAAAGAGCCTTCTTGAGCTTATATACATGGTTAGGAAATTTGTGATCAACAAATCCGGATGGTTGTGAAACATAAATTTCTTCATTTATATATCCATTCAAAAATGCACTTTTCACATCCATTTGATGAAGTTTGAATCCAATCATGCATGAGAAAGCAAGTAATAACCTAACGACTTCTAACCTAGCAACGAGGAGCATATGTTTCCTCATAATCTATTCCTTCCTCTTGGTTATACCCTTTAGCTACAAGCCTAACCTTGTTTCTAGTTATTACTCCTTGATCATTCATTTTATTTTTAAACACCCACTTTGTGCCAATTATATTCATGTTAGGTGTGCAAGGGACTAGTTCCCAAACCTCATTCCTTTTAAATTGGTTCAGTTCATCTTGCATTGCCAAAATCCAGTTTTCATCTAATAAAGCATCATCAACACATTTAGGCTCAACTTGGGAAACAAATGCAGCAGTTAAACATGTATCATGCATAGACCTTCTTATAGAAACACCTCTCTAAACATCTCCTATCACATTTCCAATGGACAGATTGCGAGGCACCCTCCATTCTTTAGGTAGATCATTTTACGAGAATTAATTACGGTGCCGGGATTTCGATCGAGTTCTTTATGATTTTCACCGGCTAAAATACCACTACTGGCGACTTTATCGGTTTCTACATGTCCAGTTGATACACCTTCAATTAAGTTCTCTTCACTGCACTTTGTACCACTCACTTGCACCTTCATTTTGCACATTAGTCTCATAAAAAACAACATGTATTGATTCCTCAATGATAGCTAATCTCTTGTTGAAGATCCTATATGCTTTGCTATGTAAAGAATAGCCTAAAAACAATGCATCATCAGCTTTAGCATCAAATTTGCCAAGTTTTTCTTTGCCATTATTTAAAACAAAACACTTGCAGCCAAACACTCTAAGATGTGCTATGTTGGGTTTTCTCCCTTTATACAATTCATAAGGGGTTTTCTTCAAAATAGGTCTTATCAAAACCCTATTTATTATGTAACATGCAGTATTTCTTGCATCAGCCCAAAAATATTTAGGAATGTTTGATTCATTAAGCATTGTCCTTGCTAGTTCCTCAAGTGATCTATTTTTCCTCTCAACAACACCATTTTGTTGAGGAGTCCTAGGTGCTGAAAAGTTATGCTTAATCCCATATTTTTCACAAAAATGATTGAACTTTTCATTTTCAAATTCCCCTCCATGATCACTTCTAAGAGCACTTATGCTGCAGCTGTTTTCATTTTGTAAAACCTTGGCAAGTTTCTTAAAAGCATGAAATGCATCATTTTTATTTTTCAGAAACAAAGTCCAAGTAAACCTAGAATAGTCATCAACAATAACCAAAGCATAATAGTTTCCACCAATACTCATTGTTCTAGATGGACCAAACAAATCTAAATGCAGCAATTCCAAAGGTTTTGTTGTAGACATAATTTTTCATATTAAAAGAAACTTTGGTTTGTTTACCCTTTTGGCATGCATGACAGATTTTATCTTTCTCAAATTTCAGTTTAGGTAACCCTAAAACAAGTTCTTTTGAAACCAGTTTTTCCAAATGATTCATGTTAATATGTGCAGCTCTCCTATGCCAAAGCCATGAACTATCTTCCTTAGACATGAGACATGTAAAATTAGTTGCACACATATGATCAAGATCAAGCATATAAATGTTCTCAATTCTCTTGCCTAACATGCAGATTTTATCAGAATTTTTCTCAATGATCTTGCAATGATTTGATTCAAAAGTGATTCTAAAACCTTTATCACATAGCTGGCTAATACTAAGAAGATTATGCTTCAAACCTTCAACATATAACACGTTTTCAATGAGGATTGAAGAAATGTTACCAACATCACCACTTCCAAGGATTTTCCCTTTATTATTATCTCCATATGTGACAAAACCTCCATTTTTCAAGGTGAGTTTGACAAACTTCCTTTTGTCACCACACATGTGCCTTGAACGACCACTTGTCTAGATACCACAATGATTCCTTGGCCTTCAAGAACACCTGCAAAACACAATCAATGAAGAGAATTTGGTACCCACATCAATTTGGGTCCAACAAAGTTAATAACCTTTCTACCACATTTTGGCTTCCAAATATATTGACCACTAGGAACACCAAATTTTCTGATTTTGCATGATTTTGAAGTATGTCCCTTGTTCATACAATAAAAGCATGTAATAGATGAAGTCTTTGGACGGTTTTCTATGTGAAAAGAAATTTCTATAAGGCTTGTTGTTTCTTTTGAAAACCATTTTTAAATCCAAGTCCAACTCTATTCGTTACACAATTTTTAAAATCTAAAAGTGTATCCAAGTTGGCTCTTCCCATGGTGAATTTAGCTAGAGATTTGTTCAAATACTCGATTTGATTTTCTAAAATTCTGCGATTTGTGCAGATTTTTCAGACATGTTCATCATTGCAACTTGAAGCCTTGTAAATCATTTCCAGATTTTCAAAATCAGTTTTTGAATTTTCCAGCTCTTTCTCTAGCTCTTTCACCTTGTTCTCTAGCCAATTGTTCATACCTTTAAGCCTATTGTTTGAACAAGCAACCTTATTAGCCTCTTCATGCAATTCCAGGAAAATTTTGCAGCTGGCTGATCATAAGGAAGACCATTTTGAGTAGTTGAGGAACTTACACTACTTGCTGTATCACAATCAGCCATAAGGCAAAGATTGGCCCTTTCATCATCACTTGAAGAATCACTAGAGGAGATATCATTCTCATCCCATGCTATGTAAGCCTTCTTGGTTTTGAATGATTTTTCATGCTTCTTTTCTCCATTCCTCTCTTTGTTTTGTGAATATGGACATTCAGCCTTAATATGTCCCTGTTTTCCACAACCAAAACAAGTAAAGTTAGAAGAAGCTAAATCAGATTTTCTATTATACCTCTTGTTCTTGTAATCTTTGTTCTTGTATTTCAAGAACTTGTTGAACTTTCTAACTAAGAGGTTCAGATTTTTTGCATCACTTCCTCCATGTCCTTCATCCTCACTATTCTCCTCCTTGTGAACCAAAGTCTTCAAGGCCAGCCACTTTCTTTTTCTTGTCATTGTCTTCTTGTTCAGCAAGTCTATTCAACTCAAGCTCATGTTCCCTTAGCTTTCCAAAAAGTGCACCAACACTCATTGTTGACAAGTCCTTGGATTCGAAATTGCTTGTTACTTTGGGTTGCCAACTTCGATCCAAACATTTCAGCACTTTGATGTTCGGCTCCTCTTTCTCAAACACTTTTCCAAGGCCTATCGGATGGTTTTATAATGTGTGTAAACCTCTTTTGCACATCTGAAACAATTTCTCCTGGAAGCATTCTGAACATCTCATACTCTTGGATTAAAGTATGCTTTCTAGCTCTTTTAATATCAGCTGTTCCTTCATGAGTAACCTCCAACACTTCCCACATTTCTTTAGCATTGGAACACTGTGAAACACGAAAGAATTCATCAAGATCAAGTGTAGATGTAATGATGTTCTTTGCTTTACAATCATATTGCACTTTCTTTTGTTCATCACCATTTAAACTTTCCCATGGTTTCTCTTCTTTAGGGATATACGGTCCATTGACTATAGCATTCCAAATCCCTATATCAATTGATTCAATGAAAATCTTCATTCTAACTTTCCAAAATGGATAGTTTACCCCAGAAAACATTGGTGGCCTGTTTATAGAAGCACCCTCTGCAAAAGGTAATTTTCCTTCACCCATGTTTGAAATTTTTCAGAAAACTTGAATATTTTTCAAGAACCAGCTCTTGATACCAATTGTTGGAATAAATGGCTGAGTTTAAGAGGGGGGTGAATTAAACTTTCAAAGATTTTCGAAACCCAATGCCCAAATGTGAAAAACCATATTCGGACTGAAGATTAAAACCAGTTTTAATAGGTTCTTGAAATGCTTTTAATCAATAGATCATATATCCAATTCAATTACAATTTAAAATTCAATTGTAGAATGCAAAAGATCAAGGGAGGAAGAACAACACAGCAGATTTATACTGCTTCACCTTTCAACAAAGGCTACATCCAGTTTCCTAAACACACAAATTCAATCAATTCACTAAAAACCAGTTTTTACATGAACACTACATGAAAAACGAAAACCAGAAAGCTGCACCTAGTCTTGAACCCTACAAGACCTCTAATCACCTGTAAAACCCTATTACAAGAACTCTTAATCACCCTGATTAAGAGACGAACACGCAGCTAACAAACATACAAAGAATTGGACTGAATTCACCTGGAAATTCAGAGCAGAAACAAAAACAGAGCAAGAACTATGAACAAAAAACAGAGCATGCAAATCTTGATTCAATTCGCAATCAATTGGATCTTGGACTTCTTGGAGTGATTTGCAACTTGATTTAGAGTGTAAGAGAAACGTTCTTGCTCAGTGGGTTCTTCTAAAAATGATTCGTCACTTAGTTCTTTGAATTTCAAGTTATATATAGAAAGCTGTTAAAACTGATTCTGACGAGAATAGTCGGTTGAAATCGCATTTTAACCGGTTGTTTTCATTAAAACCAATTTTCCAGTGAGCACCATTTTTCTGAAAATTGAAATCAGTCAGTTGAAAACCCGTTTTAACTAGCTATTCCAGAAATCTGGAATTCCTGAACAAAGCTACCAAGATTTTAACTGGTTTAAATTTCGAAAATAGTCAGTTAAAATTTTCCAAATACAAAGCTTTGAAAAAACGAAGAACAATTTAACTAGTTGAAATCAGATTTTTAACCAGTTAAAAATTAGTTAAACCTTTGAAATCATTTTAAAACCTTTTCAAAACATTTCAAATCATTTTAAACCCCAAGATTAAGTCCAAGATTAATTGAAATGCAACTTACCACACAACCTAAGACTCTCTAATCCTAAGACACAATCTTCATTCTTTAAGCACCATCATCTTCATCATCAAAGGTGGTTGGAGACATCAAATCCACTTGAAACCAAGTCTTCAAGTCCAACAACAGTCTCATTTGATTCTTTCTTGACTATGTTGCATGTCTTTGATTCAAAAATTATCTTAAGTCTCTTGTCACATAGTTGACTTATACTTAAAAGATTGTGTTTTAATCCTTCTACAAGCAATACTTCTTGAATCATGAAGTCATCACTAATTCTGATTGTTCCTGAGCCAAGAATTTTTCCTCTGTTGTTGTCCCCATATGTAACATGGCCTTGACTTTTCTTGATGAGGCTTTGAAATTTTTCTTTATCACCAGTCATGTGTCTTGAACATCCACTATCAAGAAACCAAATTGATTTCTTGTGCTTGTAGATTAACTGCATCACAAACATAATAATTTAGGTACCCTTTATAGTTTTGGGTCCTTAGAAGTTAGTAGAAACAAGCTTTCTCACCTTTATGGATAATAAATATGAAATTTAATGTCATTTAATTGATTATACAATCTTGTAACTAATTATCACTGCGCAAATAATTTGTTTTTTGAAAAACGAATTTGTTCTGTCATAATTGATTATGTTATGCCATAATCGATTATGTCATAACAAAATGTCATAATCGATTATGTTCTGACATAATCGATTATGTCCACGTGTAATTTAAAAATCAGAATTTATTACGTTGTTTCATAATCGATTAAATGCGAACGAATTTGTTTTAATACGAGCAGTTTTTATGTATGTGATTTTTAGGAACCCATTTAAATCTACCACTAGGTATGCCAACATGTTTTATAAAACATTTATTTGATGTATGACCATTTTTCATGCAATAAAAACAACTTAATCTATGTGAAGGATATTTAAAAGATTTTCTTTGAAAATTTTGTTTAACTTGAAAATTTGTTTTTCTTGATTCTTTTACAAATATGGTTTTGTGGGGTTCTAGACTTTTCTTGGGAGTGTAACCAAGTCCAGCTTTGCTAGAGCTCCCTCTTTGTACACTTAGCATATTATCAAGATTTTGAGTAGAATCTGAAAATTTATTTAAAATTTTTTCTAATTTAAAAATTTCATTTTCAAGATGATTACAATTTTCATAAGGTTTTATAACTTCCTTATTTTTAGAAATTGATTTAAATTTTTCCAAATCCTTTTTCAAACCCTCATTTTCCTTTTCCACATGACTTAGTATATTTTCTAAAGCTTGAAAATTTTGTTTCAATGCAGAATGCTTTTTAGCCAAATTATTAAAATTCATATAAAGATTTTGATACTCCACATGTAATTCATCATATTCATCATAAGAGTTTGTGGAGCTTACCTTTGAGGTGGCTTCATCTTCATTATTTTCCATTGGACACAAGTTGGCCTCTTCCTCTTCATCACTGTCTACTGTTGAGCTTCCAGAGGTTGTTGAGTCATTGTCCTCCCATGCAATATATGCCTTCTTTTTATTTGACTTGAAGGGCTTCTTTGCTTTCTTTTTCTCCTTTTCTTTATCTTCCTTTTTGGCAAAGGGATATTCCAACTTTATATGACCGAACCGGTTGCATCTATAGCATTTGTAGTTTGTTGCTGGGTCTTTTTCTTTCCTTGTTGTTCGGCCCTTTTTCCTATTCTTCATAAACCTGGAAAATCGTTTTACCAATAAAGAAATATCATTTTCAGAAAACTCACCTTCATTGTCTTCCTTTTCTGTTGATTTTTTAGCCTTGAATGCAATGCTTTTGACTTTAACTGTTTCTTCTCCATTCTTTAGTCTTTGAAGCTCCATCTCGTGTTCTCTCAATTTTCCAAAAAGTGTTGCTACATTCATCTTTGTCAAATCTTTAGATTCTGATATTGCGGTGACTTTTGGTTGCCAATTTCTATCCAGTGACTTGAGAATTTTGGTGTTCAGCTCCTCATTCACAAAACTTTTTCCTAGTGCTTCTAGGTGATTAACAATATGAGTGAACTGTGTTTGAAAATCAGTGATGCTTTTATTTTGCCCTATAGCCAGCAACTCATATTCTTGGACGAGTGTGTTTTTCCTTGCTCTTTTCACTTCGTCCGTTCCTTCATATGTCACCTCCAATGTCTCCCACATTTCTTTTTCTGTTTTGCATCTTGATATCCTGTAAAATTCATCGCGAGTTACAGTAGAAAGAATAGCGTTACAAGCTCTTACATCATATTGTGCTCGTTTGTTTTCATCTAGTGTCCATTGATGAAACGTCTTTGGTGTGGGTCCTTCAGCAAGCATCACCATTGGTGTGTAGGGACCATTTAGTACAGCGTCCCATACTCCAAAATCAAGGGTTTGTAGGAATATTTCCATTCTTGCCTTCCAAAAGGGGTAATTGTCACCTTCAAAGAGTGGTGGCCGGTTGATTGATGCACCTTCCCTGTAAACCTGATTCTGCATAGACATCTTAAGGATCTTTTAGAAATAACTTATCAAACTAAGCTCTGATACCACTTGTTAGAAAAATGGCATCAAGAGGGGGGGTGAATTGATGCTTTTTAAGATGGCACAAATAAAATTTACCCTTTTTTATTTTTCTTGTTTATCTTTACCGAGGCGGAAGCAGTAAATAAAGAAAGGAGATAAGGGAAGAGAAGTACACAAAGATTTATACTGGTTCGAGTATAGCCAACCTTACATCCAGTTCCCAGTCACCTCAATTTGAGAATGACTCCCCAATCACTATCTTTAGAAAATTCAATTACAACCAATATTACAATTGAAACATGCAAAAGAGTAAATCTAAAGACTGAACACCTCTCTTGAATCCCACAAGAGATGAAACACCTCCCTTGAAAAATCACAAGGGATGAAAAACTACACCAACTATGGTGTTTACAAATAATCAAACAACACAGGAACAAAGATTGGAAATCTCAATATTTTCATGCTCAAGGTCAGTTCTGTGCAATAGTGTATTTTCCTCCTTGTTTAAGTTAATTATAAAGGAATTATTTTGAATTAAATTTAAAAAATAATTTTAAAAAAATAAAATTAATAAATTTGAAAATCAGTTTTAATCTTATGAACAACTGAAGGAAAATATCTGAGAAAATATTTGAAAACGTTCACCTTTTTTAAAAATCAGTTTATATTTTAAAAAAATATTTATTTTTGAAAATCTGTTGCACATAATCGATTACGTTATGTCCATAATCGATTATGTGAGTGTCAAAAATGATATTTTAAAAAACACGACATAATCGATTATGTTTCCAACATAATCGATAATAACAGAGCGATTTTTAAAAAATTAAGTATCATAATCGATTATGTTCTGGGCATAATCGATTATGTAGGCAAAAATCAGTTTTATCCATTTTTTAAAAGATCACTAGTGAAGGTGTGCTTGATCTATATTTTCCTCTTTTGATTTCTCTTATTCCAGAATGATTTGACACACTAACATCTTCAGCTTGAGCTCCAATTCTTCAATTTCTCATCTTATGATCTTGATTTGGCTTACTTGAGAATTCATCAAAACTTAATATTTTATCTTCAAAGAGTGATGACTTGAGCCTCTTTGGTAACAAATTGTATATTCATTAGCTTAGAGGTTGTGAATGAACTCAAATTCTTAGTGGATTTGAATTGTTTATTCTTGAGGTATCTAGGTAGTATCTTAGGAATGAGTTGACTATTTGTCAATTTAATTCTCATAGTAGTAAGTGGATGATAAGTTAGTAGAATTTTCTTCCTGATCTTTGACTCTTTTGTTCGTAAAGGAATGGCACCTAGACCACTTAGACCTCCTGCCTCATCTCCTCCACCGATGAATGTGGATATCCTCGCTAGAGCTATGGAGATGATGGTAGCAGCAATACAACAACAGGGTGTTGTGATGGAACAATAACAACACGTTAGGCCTTTTATGGCAACTTCCTCCATTGGCCCTATTAAGCCTGAACAGATGGGACTAACTGAGTTTATGAGGCATAATCCCCCTAAATTTAGTGGCAGCGCAGGACCGGACGTAGCTAAGCAATGGTTGCGAGAGGTAGAGAAAATCTTTAGGGCTACACTGTGTTCAAAAGATAGGAAGGTTGCCTTTGCAACCTTTTTGCTTTGTGAGGAAGCGAGTTACGGTGGATGGGAACTCAACAAATGATGGCTGCCGAGGAGAAGTTAATGGCTGGGAGAACTTTAGGAGGAAATTTCTGGAGAAATATTTTTCGGATAGTGCCCAATTTGAGAAGGAGACAGAGTTTTTGAGACTGGGGCAGGGTGACATGTCTATACACAAGTATGCCACCAAATTTGAGCACTTGGCCAGATTTTACACTCCTGCGACTTCTGAGGAATGTAGATGCAGAAAGTTCGATGAATGTTTGAGGTCTGAGCTCAAACTTCTGATAGTGCCTCTTTCCATAAGGAGTTTTCCAGTTTTGGTTGAGAAGGCTAGGACAGTGGAGAGACTACAGGATGATAGCATTAGAGTGATTAGATCCCATCCTAGTGGGTCTTCAAGTGGAAAAGGCAAGGTTGACCAAAAGAAGCCCTATTATCGACCCCCACACCAAGGACTGGAAGTGGCAGTAGTAGTAACCCGTAGTCACGAAGACAATAGATAGGAATAACATGTTTTTAATGTGGAGGACCACATTACAAATCTTTTTGTCCTCAGTTGACAGGGCAAATAGGCTCTCAGGCAACATTTTCTGGCTCTTGTTACCTTTGTCAGAAGATTGGTCGTAAGGTCAAAGGCGTCCTCGAGAAGCGAGTTTCGCTCCTTCTAGGGTGGTTCCTTTGAGACCAGGAGGGACGAGAGACAAAGCCTAGAGGCTCTTTGGAAGAGTGTTTGTGATGAGTGGAGCGAAGCGGTGAAATCGAGATGACTTAGTACAAGGTGACTGTTCTATCCATGGTTCTAACTTAAGAGTATTGTATGATTCAGGTGCTACACATTCTTTCATAGCTGAGGAATGTGTGGCGAGAATGAATTTTTTTGTACATGATCTACCTTTTGAATTGATTGTAACAACCCCAACTGCTAGTGTGGTGAAGTCGTCCTCTGTCTACACTCAGTGTCTTGTCATAATAGACGGACACAAGTTTAAGGTTAACTTGATAAGTTTACCTCTAAAAGACCTAGATGTGATCTTAGGAATGGATTGGCTATCAACCAATAACATCCTAATTGATTGCGGTAAGAAGCAACTTGTGTTCTCTGATCAAGGGGGAGTAAAGATCTCCTCAGTGAAACAAATTTCAAATGAGTTGAAGGAGGGGGTCCAATGTTTTATGATTTTTGCTAACCTAAAATTGACAAAGGATGAACCTGTGGAGAATATTCCAGTGGTACATGATTTCCTGGATGTCTTTCCAGATGAAGTGTATGAGTTACCTCCTAAGAGAGAGGTGGAGTTTGGAATTGAACTTGTCCGGAAGCAAGACCAATCTCCATAGCTCCATCTGAGAATGGCCCCAGTAGAATTAGCTGAGTTGAAGAAGCAAGTAGAAGAATTACTAGAGAAGAAATTCATTAGGCCTAGTGTGTCATCAGTGGGGTGCACCAGTGTTACTAGTTAAGAAGAAAGATGGAAGTTCTAGGCTGTGTGTGGATTATCGTCGGTTGAATAAGGCGACCATAAAAAATAAGTATCCTCTACCTCGAATAGATGATTTACTAGATCAGTTGCATGGAGCTACGGTATTTTCTAAGATTGACTTAAGATCGGGGTATCATCAGATACTGGTGAAAGATGAAGATGTTTCAAAGACCGCCTTTAGATCACGATATGGCCATTACGAATATGTGGTCATGCCTTTCGGAGTGACGAATGCTCCAGCAGTATTCATGGATTACATGAATAGAATCTTTCGACCTTACTTAGATAAATTTGTTGTTGTGTTCATAGATGACATTCTTATTTATTCTAAGACTACGGAAGAGCACCAAGAACATCTAAGAATTGTATTAGAGGTACTGAGAGAGAAAAAGTTGTATGCAAAAATGTCAAAGTGCGAGTTTTGGATGGATAGAATACAATTTTTGGGGCACGTAATTTCTGTAGAGGGAATTTTAGTAGATCCTGCTAAAGTCGAAGTGGTGTTGAAGTGGGAGAGCCCTAAAACAGTGACTGAAGTGAGAAGTTTTGTAGGTTTGGTTGGATACTATAGGAGGTTCATAAAAGGATTCTCCAAAATGGTAGCCCCGTTAACTCAATTGACTTGCAAGAACCAGCCGTTTGCCTGGACAGACCAGTATGAACAGAGCTTCCAGAGTTTGAAGCAGAAATTGACTAGTTCCCCGGTATTGGTGATTCCAGATACAAATAAACCTTTTGAAGTTTATTGTGATGCCTCTTAAAAGGGGTTAGGATGTGTTTTGATGCAAGAAAAAAGGGGTAGTTGCTGATGCGTCTAGGCAGTTAAAGTTGCATGAGAAGAATTATCCCACACATGATCTGGAACTAGCTGCTATTGTTTTTGCTTTGAAGATATGGAGACATTATCTGTATGGTTCCAAGTTCGAAGTGTACAGTGATCATAAGAGTTTAAATACTTATTTGATCGGAAGGAGTTGAATATGAGGCAACGAAGGTGGATGGAATTTCTAAAGGATTATGATTTTCAATGAAAATATCATCCAGGAAAAGCAAACATTGTAGCAGATGTTGTAAGTAGAAAAACAGTGTAGATGTCAGCACTAATGATTGAAGAACTAAAATTGTTAGAAGAATTCCGAAATTTGAATCTGGATATAGTGGTGGCTTCAGATCGTATTAGTTGTAGTATGCTTACAATAACTAATGACTTTCTAAAACTAATTTATGAGAGACAACAGGTTGATCCAGAGTTAAAGGCTATTGTAGAACGCTTGGGGACTAATAAGGCGAAAGACTTTAGTTTGGGATCAGATGGAATTTTGAGGTTTAGAAATAGAGTTTGTGTGCCAACTGATCCAGAGATTAAGAAGATGGTGTTGGATGAGGGACATAAAAGTCATCTCAGTTTACATCCTGGGATGACCAAGATGTATCAAGACTTGAAGAAATCGTTCTGGTGGTCAGGAATGAAGAATGATGTAGCCCAATATGTCATTTCCTGCTTAACTTGCCAAAAAGCTAAGGTGGAACATCAGAAGCCTGGAGGCATGTTACAATAGATGGAAATTCCAGAGTGGAAGTGGGATAGCATAGCCATGGACTTTGTTACTCACCTACCGCGTACAATTAAGGGGCACGATTCGATATGGGTGATTGTTGATAGATTGACAAAGAGTTCCCATTTTCTTCCAGCAAACTTGAGGATTTCTATGACCAAGTTGGCCCAATTGTATATCAAGGAAATAGTGAGGTTACATGGGATACCTTCCAGTATCATCTCTGATCGAGATCCTAGGTTTACATCTAGATTGTTAAATAAAGACGGCAGTGTAAAAACCAAGAGGGGGGGGTGAATTGGATTTTTAATAAACTTTTCTCTTTTAAAAAACTTTTCAGATTTTGAAATTCTTTCAAAACTAGGATGTGGATTTTTCTTATCCTTTGATTAAAGCGGATTGAATTAGCAATTGTTATAATGATCCACAATTAAAAGATATAGAGAAAGAGAAAGAACACAGAGATTTTTATTGGTTCGGATTAAGCCAATCCTACGTCCAGATCCCAACCACCACAAATGCGTGATGATTAACCCCACTATCTTTAAATGAAATTACAAACCCCAATTCATGCAATAACAAATAAAGATAAAGGAACACCTCCTCAGACACACTAAGGATGAAAACACCTCCCCAGACACACTAAGGATGAAAACACCTCCCCAGACACACTAAGGATGAAACCCACTTCTCTTGACACACAAGAGATGAACACACCTCCCTTAGAACCGATCCAAGGAATGAATTTTCCCGTTTATGAAAAACAGTAAAAGAATACACCTGATACGTGCTGGATAGAAAGCTTAAGCACAATGATCACCACTTCCAAAGACTTGATCAAACTAAAGAGAGCAGGAAAGCGGCTTTGAAAAAGCTAAGGCGCAGAAACACTTTGAATATTTCATGTTTTATCATATGTGTTTAACCTAAGACATTCTCTTTCATTTTATAATTCGAAAATGCACCAAAGTTTCCATTCTTAGGTTGATTTAGAATTGATTTCGCAAAAACGACTCATTTAATCGATTATATTAAAAGCTTAATCGGTTATATCATGTTTAAAAACTGGAAAACAAATTTCGTCTGATATAATCGATTAGATTAAGGCCATAATCGATTATCAAAAACACTTAATCGATTATTTTGCTCGTTAAACATTTTTTATTCAAATTTTAAGTTAAATAATCGATTATCTACGTATGGTAATCGATTAAAAGCGTAGAAAAACGATTTTGCGAGAAAACACCTTGCTCTCTTGTTTGGGAAGGTCTTGAATGGGATTTATGACTTACTCTTTTTATCCAACACCCAAAACAGAACCTTCTACTCTTGATCCTTCAGCTCTTGAGAAAAATCTTCATCAAGCTTCTCTCTTGAAAGCTTTGAATGCTCTTTATGCCTTTCCTTTTCTATCAAGCATCCTTCCTTTGTGAGATGGCACAAGTCTTTAATGTTGATTGAAACTTTCTAAAAACTTCATCATCAAAACTTTAGGTCTTCATAAAACTCTGGTCTTGAAATATGCCAACAATCTCCCCCTTTTTGATGATGATAAAAAAAACATAGAGACTTGTGATTGATATCCTGAAAATCTTGAAAATAATGTATGGATATCTCCATCATAAATATTAGTCCACAAAGGAAATAAAATAGGCAGTCACATAGCATTTAAGTTTCAATTTGAATTTTGAAAAAGAGATTTCAAGGAAATTAATGTCTGGAAATTATTTCTAAAAGCTCCCCCTTAAACTTTGCTCTTTAAGGTTTAATCTATATTAGGCACTTATTTGAAATACTTCCTAAAGCTCCCCCTGAAATTAATTTTCATAAAAGCTATATTAACTAGACAGATTTTCAATATCAAAACAAATATTTTTCTCCCCCTTTATTTTTATCATTTTCAAAAAAGATTACATTTTCAGAGATAATTACAGCAGAAGCAAATTAATTACATAGAAATTATAGAGAGAGAAAAAAAATAAATACAACAGCTGAAAATAATTAAGAAACAAGCTAAGGAAAAAAAATGAACTTGTAGCCTATTATGTTTCTTCACTATCTTCTTCATCTTCCTCATCATTTGTTGGCTGTTTGCCTCTTGAGGATGTTGTATTATCTTCTTCAGGAGATATTTCTTCAATATCCATCTTTCTTTCAACTCTATACACTCTTCTATTGAGTCTTGAAAGTCTGTGACAAAGATCTTCATATTGAGTTGTGTGAAGATTCATCATTGTATCCATTCTTGAAAGAATATGATCCTCCATTGACCCTGGTTGAGGTTGAGGTTGAGGTTGAGGTGGTGGTTCTTCATCATCCTCCTCCATTGCAGTAGCTTCATCTTCTCTTTGCCTAAACCTGTTGCCTTGTTCTATGAGGCCCATATGCCTTAGAACATTCTTCCCAATTTTGCTATTGCTTAGAAAATCTGCTTGTTCTCCCCTTCAAGATCTATACCCTTGTATTCTAAAATCTTGGACATAAACACAGCATAGGGTAATGCAAAAGAGGAAAGCCTAGTGGCTTTAAACATATTATCAAGAATAATTGAGGGCCAATCTATGCTAACATTATTAAGGAATCCATACATTAAGAGAATGTCTTCCTTAGTAAGTTGGGCATGATTAGTGCCTCTAGCAACTAAAACCCAAACAATAACATAGTGCAACATACGCTCATTGAGTTTAACATTACCAACTTTGTACAAGTTCTCCACTTGTAAATTCGGATCTTTGCAGAATTTTCTGAATTCTACCAACTTGTTGAAGTCCTCAAAGCTATATGTGATGTTGATGCCTTGAGTTGTGAGACCACCTACATTATTCCACAAATCTTCATCAAAGTAGATCCTTACACCCTTCACTTTAGTGCTTGGACTAGCTGTCCTTGAGGTTAAATTCATGTAAAACACTCTAACCAAGTCTGGATAGAATGCCCCTTCAATCTCCACAAATTGCTTTGCAACCCACTTGCTACTAAAAATTCCTGAAAAGTAAACCAGTGAGATCTGAAAAATTCACAAGATAGATATTTTGGGGTAAGAATTTTCTGTCCTTCCACTTGTTAACAAACCCAATTTGCATATCTTCATCAGAGATCCAACCAGCAAGAGTTGGAGGTCTCCTTTCTTGATGTTGAGAAGACATTGGCTCCTTGCCTCTTCTCCTAGATGGCATCTTCCTTCTTCTTTGATCACCATTGTGATGATATAAAAGACAAGAGAAAGTGCACAACGAAATAATATAGTAATAGAGAAAGCACAGAGAATTAATTTGCACAAGAACAGAAAGATATCAGCAGAAAACAGCAAGAGTGAGAGAGAGTGAGTAAGGCACTTTGATTCTCAAACCAGCTATTTATAGGAAGGAAAACTTGTCATAAAACGTTGATTTAATGAAAATATATCCGTTAGAATCGAAAATAGTCGTTGGAATAAAACAAAACTCGTGAAATCAAGGCCAACGTTCGAAAATCAGAGTTGCAGAAAAACACAGAACAGTGCATTTAATCGATTATGTTCTCCATTTAATCGATTATTTGCCTTCGAAATTTTCCAGAAAACGAAAACCCAAAAATTTAATCGATTATGTGCATTCCTTAATCGATTAAATTGCTTCCCAGCAGTTTAATCGATTATGTCATAAACTTAATCGATTATGTTATAAAACATTTTCACAAGCAGTAGCGTTTAATCGATTAACACCGAAACCTAATCGATTAAATACGTAGAATTTTAAGTAAAGCGCTGAATTAACATAAAAAACAACAACAAACATTATTCAATTCACAGATTTATCACAAACAATTCCTAGATCTCTTCTAAGCTCATAAAATCTATCTCTAGGCAAGGTTTGGTGAAGATATCGACTAGTTGATGTTTGGTATCTATATATTCTATGATGCAATCACCTTTAGCTATATGATCTCTAATGAAATGATGTCTAATTTCTATATGCTTTGTCTTAGAATGCATGATAGGGTTCCTGGTCAGGTTAATGACACTAGTGTTATCACACTTAAGAGGGATATGATCTAAAAAGATATCAAAGTCTTCTAATTCTTGCTTCATCCACGGTATTTGAGCACAACAACTCCCTCTTTGCTATATACTCGACCTTCGTGGTTGAAAGAGCAACACTAGCCTGTTTCTTATAATGCCATGAAACTAAAGAACATCCTAAAAGATGACATGTACCACTAGTACTCTTCCTATCAACTCTACGACCACCATAATCGAGTCGGAAAAACCTATAATACTAGGTGAGGCTCACTGAAGGGTACCATAAACCAAAGGATTTTGTTCCTCTAAGGTACTTAAGGATTCTCTTACGGCCTTTAGGTGTGACTCTCTAGGGTTGGATTGAAACCTAGCACAAACACACACACTTTGCATTATATCAGGTCTACTAGCAGTAAGATAAAGTAATGATCCGATCATACCTCTATACCGTGTTTGATCTACCGCCTTACCGTTTAAATCTTGGTCTAGATAGCAAGATGTGGCCATGGGAGTTGCGGCTTCCTTGGAACTTTCCATCTCAAATTTCTTCAAGAGTTCGTTGAAGTACTTTGTTTGACATATAAATATGCCTTTCTTCAATTGTTTGATTTGCAAACCAAGAAAGAAATTTAATTCTCCCATCATGGACATTTCAAACTCTCCCTGCATATTTCTAGCAAACTCTTGGCAAAGATCATCATTAGTTGATCCAAAAATGATATCATCAACATAAACATGAACAATAAGAATATGTTTCTTTGCTTTCTTAATAAAAAGAGTATAATCAACTTTACCTCTTCTAAAACTATTTTCAAGTAAGAAATTACTTAACCTTTCATACCAAGATCTTGGGGCTTGTTTGAATCCATACAAGGCTTTCTTCAACTTGTAGACATGATTAGGATTTTTGAAATCTTCAAAGCCTGGAGGTTGTTCTACATAGACTTCTTCCTTGATGTATCCGTTTAGAAAAGCACTTTTACATCCATTTGAAATAATTTGAATCCCATAATGGAGGCATATGCTAGCAACAAGCGGATAGCTTCAAGTCTTGCTCTTGGAGCATAGGTTTCATCATAATCTATGCCTTCTTCTTGTCTATATCCTTTTGCAACCAGCCTTGCTTTGTTCTTGGAGATATTTCCATCTTCATCAAGCTTATTCCTAAAAACCCATCTTGTACCTATAACCTGCATATTGTTAGTCCTAGGAATTAAATCCCATACCTGATTTCTTTCAAACTGATTTAGCTCTTCTTGCATTGCTATACACCAATGTTCATCCGTCAATGCTTCTTCTACATTCTTTGGTTTAACCTTGTGAAACAAAAGCAACATTCATGCAGAAATTATTCATGTTCCTCCTTGTTCTTACACCTGTTGAGATGTCTCCAATGACATTGTCCAAAGACACGTTTCTAGGTGGTCTCCATTCTTTTGGTAGACTTTCATCATGAGGAGGATTCTCATCCAAACTGATTTCTTCAACAGTTTCTTCTAGAGGAGTTTCTTCTTGATGTACTCCTTCATCATCTACAAAGAATCTTTTTGACTCAAGAGGGGTTTCCTCAAGGTCTAGATATTCATCAAAGACAACATGTATAGATTCTTCAATAGTTAAAGTCCTTTTATTAAAAACTCTATATGCTTTACTATGCAAAGAATAACCTAAAAATGTAGCTTCATCGGTTTAGCATCAAATTTCCCAAGGCTATCTTTTCAGTTATTCAAAACAAAACATTTGCATCCAAAAATTCTGAAATGAGAAATATTTGGTTTTCTTCCTTTGAAAAGCTCATAAGGAGTTAATTTCAAAATAGGTCTTATTAAAACTCTATTTAAAACATAACAAGTGGTGCTTACAGCATCAACCCAAAAACTATTTAGGTAAATTATTTTCATTCAACATAGTTCTTGCAAGTTCTTCCAAAGATCTATTTTTCCTTTCAACCACACCATTTTGTTGAGGTGTTCTTGGTGCTGAAAAATTATGAGAAATTCCATTTTCTTCACAAAAATTTTCAAAAGAAACATTTTGAAATTCACCGCCATGATCACTTCGTAAAAACTTGATTTTCAAATCTTTTTCATTTTGAATAACCTTGGCAAATTTTCTAAATTCTTTGAAAGCATCACTTTTAGATGAAAGAAAGAGAGTCCAAGTAAATCTAGAGTAATCATCAACAATCACAAGAGCATAATAATTGCCACAAAAAATTTTTGTTCTAGAGGGGCCAAATAAATCCATGTGCAGTAATTCTAAAGGTTTTGAAGTGGAAACAACATTTTTAGATTTAAAAGAATTTTTCGTTTACTTCCCTTTTTGACAAGCTACACATAGTTTGTTCTTTTCAAAACCAGTTTTGGCAAACCAATTACTAACTCTTTAGATATGAGTTTACTTAGATGAGGCATATGAATGTGAGCAGCTCTTCTATGCCATAACCATGGATCCTCTTTTTTCGCAACTAAACAAGACAAATTATTAGATGTAGATGCACAATCAATGTCAATCAAATAGATGTTATTGTGTCTCTTACCAATGAGGGCGATTTCATTTGAGTCCTTGTGATGAATTTTGCAAAGATCACTATCAAACGTTACCTTTAAACCTTTATCACAAAGTTGACTAATGCTTAGCAAATTGTGCTTCAACCCATCAACAAGAAGAACATCATGAATCTTTAGGGATTCTCCAATCATTCCACTACCAATGATTTTTCCCTTATTATTGTCACTATAGGTTACAAAACCTTGTTCTTTCTTTTTGAAGCTTTTGAATTTGCTTTTATCACCCGTCATGTGCCTTGAACAACCACTATCAAGATACCATGGTGACTTTTTGGACTTGGGACCAACCTGCATCATAAACAAAAATATTTAGGTCCCCTAAAGTCACTTATTAGGGTCCTTATGGGTTAGAAACAGATTTTCCTTTGGGAACCCATTTGTATTTCCCATTAGGAACACTAAAACGTTTAATATTGCATCTATTAACGAGAATGACCTTTATGCATACAATAAAAACATGTAGGAACATTTGTTTTTCTTGGTATATATGCATTTTTATAAAACTTCTTTTTAGGCTCATTTGTTTTATTTTTGAAATGAGGAACTTCAAAAATCTTTTTCGTATTTGATGATTCTCCTTGAACAAAAACGATTTTGTTTGATTTATTATTATTTTTGAAATTGTAACCAAGTCCTGCTTTTCCGTATAAACCTTTGTTGTCTTTTAAAACATTATTTAAATTATTATTACCCATCGTAATGTTTGAAAGAGATGTTTCAAGATAAGAAACCTTGTTTGCAAGAACACTACAATTTTCACAAATAGGAATTTTGGTTTTGCATTTGCAAGGAATTTTCGCTTTTTCCAAATCCTCTTTTAAAACGATTTTCTCTTCTTCCAAATCAGAAATTTTCTTTTCAAGACTTTTGTAGTCATTTTTAATTTATTATGAAAGAAGGTTAATTTTTCGATTTTTCACATAAATCCAAAAACTCTTCAAGCAACTCATCATAATTATCGGGAAGGCCAGAATCATTTACCTTGCTACATGTGGATTCGGCATCATCATCATCATCCGCCATAAGACAGATATTGGCTTCTTCTTCTGACTCACTTGCACTAGAAGAACTCACGTCATTATCTTCCCAAGCGATGTATGCCTTCTTTTTCTTCTTATCAAAAGGCTTCTTGTATTTCTTTGCCTTTTCTTCATCCTTCTTGATGTTGGGGCAATCCGACTTCAAGTGTCCCCTTTTTCCACAACCATAGCATTTAAAGTTATCAAGAGAATTTAGGTTTTCAGTTTTCTTACCTTTCTTGAAATTTCCTTTGTTCTTGTTCTTGATAAACTTTTTGTACTTTTGACGAACAAGTTGATGTCACTTGCATTCAAGATCATCATACGTGTCACTTACTCTCATCTTTGTGGGATTCAGCTTTAAGAGCAACACCTTTTCTTTTGACGTCTTCTTCTTCTCCTTTGAAACGTCCAAGCTCCATTTCATGTTCTCTGAGCATCCCGAAGAGAGTTGTCATGTTCATATTTGCAAGGTTCTTTGATTCCGTGATGGCTGTCACTTTAGGTTGCCAAGTCCTGTCCAAAGATTTCAAAATTTTCACATTTAACTCTTCAGTATCAAATTTCTTACCTAACGCCTTGAGGTGATTTACAATGTGAGTAAATCTCTTTTGGACATCGTATATGGTTTCTCCTTTGCTCATCCAGAACATTTCGTACTCTTGAATCAAGGTATTTTTCCTTGATCTTTTCACGTCTTCCGTTCCTTCATGTGTGACTTCTAAAGTGTCCCACATCTCCTTTGCTGTAGTGCAATCCGACAACCTGTAAAACTCATCAATGGTTAAGCGGATGCTATCATGTTACACGCCACTTATGTCGCATTGATTACGGTTGTATTCATCTTTGCTCCAATTTGCTCTCTTTTTGGGTACCTACGCTTCTTCAACAACAACCATAGGAATAAATGGACCATTTACAATTGCATCCCTAATGCCTTGATCATTAGACCTTAGAAAAATTTCCATCCTCTTTTTCCAAAAGGATAATTTTCACACTGTAAGCAGTGGTGGTCTATGAATAGATGCACCTTCAGCAAAAGTTTGATTTTTGTCTGCCATAAGGATCTTGTTTTTGAATAACTTTCAAAAAACCAGCTCTGAGGCCAATTGTCAAATAAAGACGGCAGTGTAAAAACCAAGAGGGGGGGTGAATTGGATTTTTAATAAACTTTTCTCTTTTAAAAAACTTTTCAGATTTTGAAATTCTTTCAAAACTAGGATGTGGATTTTTCTTATCCTTTGATTAAAGCGGATTGAATTAGCAATTGTTATAATGATCCACAATTAAAAGATATAGAGAAAGAGAAAGAACACAGAGATTTTTATTGATTCGGATTAAGCCAATCCTACGTCCAGATCCCAACCACCACAAATGCGTGATGATTAACCCCACTATCTTTAAATGAAATTACAAACACCAATTCATGCAATAACAAATAAAGATAAAGGAACACCTCCTCAGACACACTAAGGATGAAAACACCTCCCCAGACACACTAAGGATGAAAACACCTCCCCAGACACACTGAGGATGAAACCCACTTCTCTTGACACCTGAGAGATGAACACACCTCCCTTAGACCGATCCAAGGAATGAATTTTCCGTTTATGAAAAGCAGTAAAAGAATACACCGATACGTGCTTGGATAGAAAGCTTAAGCACAATGATCACCACTTCCAAAGACTTGATCAAGCGAAGAGAAGCGGGAAGCGGCTTTGAAAAAGCTAAGGCGCAAAAACACTTTGAATATTTCATGTTTTATCAGATGTGTTTAACCTAAGACATTCTCTTTCATTTTATAATTCGAAAATGCACCAAAGTTTCCATTCTTAGGTTGATTTAGAATTGATTTCGCAAAAACGACTCATTTAATCGATTATATTAAAAGCTTAATTGATTATATCATGTTTAAAAACTGGAAAACAAATTTCGATCGATATAATCGATTAGATTAAGGCCATAATCGATTATATTAACCCGAAATCAATATAATCGATTATCAAAAACACTTAATCGATTATTTTGCTCGTTAAACATTTTTTATTCAAATTTTAAGTTAAATAATCGATTATCTACGTATGGTAATCGATTAAAAGCGTAGAAAAACGATTTTGCGAGAAAACACCTTGCTCTCTTGTTTGGGAAGGTCTTGAATGGGATTTATGACTTACTCTTTTTATCCAACACCCAAAACAAAACCTTCTACTCTTGATCCTTCAGCTCTTGAGAAAAATCTTCATCAATCTTCTCTCTTGAAAGCTTTGAATGCTCTTTATGCCTTTCCTTTTCTATCAAGCATCCTTCCTTTGTGAGATGGCACAAGTCTTTAATGTTGATTGAAAATTTCTAAAAACTTCATCATCAAAACTTTAGGTCTTCATAAAACTCTGGTCTTGAAATATGCCAACATAGATTCTGGCAAACATTACAGGATGCGTTGGGCACACAGTTGAGGCTTAGTTCTGCACACCACCGATAGAAAGATGGACAATCAGAGAGGACGATCCAATCACTAGAAGATTTGTTGAGATGTTGTGTATTTGATCATCTAGGGAGTTGGGATGAAATCCTTCCTTTAGTAGAGTTCACTTATAACAACATCTATCATGCCAGCATTGGGATGGCACCATATGAAGCACTATACGGACAAAAATGTAGAACACCTCTATGTTGGTACTATGATGGTGAACAAGTGTTAGTAGGACCCGAGCTATTACAACAGACTACAAAGAAGATCCAAGAAATCAGAGAGCACATGAGAATTGCTATGAGTAGACAAAAATCATACGCAGATCAAAGACGAAGGCCTTTGGAGTTTGTTATAGGAGAACATGTTTTCTTAAGAGTAAAGCCTACTACAGGAGTGAGTCGCACTATAAAATCTAGAAAGTTGACTTCGAAGTTCATCGGACCATATCAAATTCTTCGAAAGATTGGTTCAGTGGCTTATGAATTGGCTTTGCCACCCCATTTAACAAATTTGCACAACATGTTTCATGTATCTCAATTGAGAAAATATGTACATAATCCCAGTCACATTTTGGAGTCAGATGATGTGCAAATTAGAGAGGACCTGTCTATGGAAGTCAAGCCAGTAAGGGTAACTGATTTTTAGATAAAACAACTCCGAGACAAAATGATCAACATGGTTAAGGTGATTTGGAATGAAAGAACGGGTGATTCCACTTAGGAATTAGAAGACCAAATGAGAGAATCCTATCCTTATCTATTTGTTGGTAAGTCAATTTTCAAGGACGAAAATTTTTATGGTGGGAAGATTGTAACAATCCAATATTTTAGATTATAAAAATACTATATTATAAAGATATTCAGTTATAAAAATATTATATTATAAAGACATTCAGTTATTGTCAACACTCCATTTCGTCCGAAAAATGATAAAGATATAAAATTAATGAAATAGACTTAACTTCAAAAAATATAAGAAAAAATTAAAATATTAAATAAAATAAAGGTGAGTAAACAAATAATAATAAAATAGAAATATTTTTATAATAAGAAAATATGTTTTTATAATAAAAATATTTTCTTTTTATTTAACATATATGTATATATAGTAAAATAATATGATAATTTAAAATAAAAAAAAGGAGAGATTTTGTAATTTAAATATATCATAAATTCTTTTTTTTTAAATTTTTTTCTTTTTTTTTCCTCCTTTTTAGGTGATTTTTATTCTCCCACAACTTCCACTTTCTCACAACCTCCACTCTTTCTAGAAGACTCATTCTCCTTATATTTCTCCACTATCTATATCCCACTAACTTTCAAATATTCAGTTTTTTATTTTTTTATTTATTTTATTTTATTTCTCTCTCTTCACCCAACTCATATAAATAGGGGTACAAGAGTAGAGAGAAAGGGATTTTTTTTATTCTTTTAAGAAAGGGGATTGGGATTTCTTTTGAGAAAGAAGGAAAAAATCTAGAGTAGAGAGAAGGAGATTTTGATTGTTTTGAGAAAGGAGAGAAAACCTAGAGTAGAGAGGGGGATTTTGATTTTTTTTGGGAGACTAGAATTGAGAGAGAGATAAAAGTTTTCTTAAAGGAGAGAACTTGAAAGGAAGAGAGAACACAATTTCTTTTCTTCTTTCTAAGGAGAACATAAGACTCAAAGAAAGGAGATAGGAGAATACTGAAACATTAAGAGAAGCCTTGTTGAAGATTTGTCAAAGGAAGTCCTTATAGATATTTTTCTCATTTCATGTATTTAACATATTATATATACATATATCTAATTGTTATTGTCGGTGCAAACAGTTACTTGTTTTTATAATGATTATATTTTCATTAATGAGTAGATTGCATAAAAAAAGAGTTATCTTCCTAGCTTTTAGTATATTAATTGTTGGTTTAGATGCAAAATTCTTGATGGTTAGTACTATATAGGATGATAACTCTAGTTCTTTGCTTCTTAATTTTGCATTTATGAATTAAGAATTCTTCTCTTGATGAAAAATATATAATGTATTGAGTTTTCTTTATCTTATTAATTATGTAAAATTTTCTATTAATATTTAATTAATTCTTGGTAGTAGATTTGACATATAGGTGTATTTTATTTCATTTTGATATATGAAACTATCAATTAAATATATTATCGTGTGTATTTTTTTATTTTTTTTTTTATTTTTTATGTAATTGTATACCTTATAATATATATATATGACTATGCACATAATCTTATATCTAGTGTCTATTAATTAAATATATATTTGTGCTTTAACATGATAAAAATAGAGTTTTCCTTTATTAATTTTAGTTATTATTATTATTTCTACACTACTCATAAATTAAATAAATCATTTAGATATATGTATGATCATACGCATCATCTTATATCTTATGTTTTTTTATATATAAATAAAATTTAAAAAATAATTATTTAAAATTTAAAAATAATTTAAATATAATAAATTAAAGTAATCATTTAGATATATGTATGATCATATGCATCATCTTATATCTTGTATTTTATATATAAATAAACTTAAAAAAAATCATTATTTAAAATTTAGAAATAATCTAAACATAATAAATTAAGGCAAATCATTTAGATATATGTATGATCATACACATCATCTTATATCTTATATTTTTATATATAAAAATAAACTTTCAAAACATCATTATTTAAAATTTAGAAATAAGTTAAATATATTAAATTAAAATAATCATTTAGATATATGTATAATCATACACATCATCTTATATCTTGTATTTTTATATATAAAAATAAACTTTCAAAACATCATTATTTAAAATTTAGAAATAAGTTAAATATATTAAATTAAAATAATCATTTAGATATATGTATAATCATACACATCATCTTATATATTGTATTTTTTTTATATAAACAAGCTTTTAAAAAAAATTATTTAAAGTTTAGAAATAATTCAAACATAATAAATTAAAATTAATAATTTAAAATATATGTATGACCATATACGTCATCTTATATAGAATAGATAATGTTGTTTCAAAAATATATACTTAAATAAATCTTAAATATAAGTATGACCATCCGCGACATCTTATATTCTACTATTAAAAAAAATCACTTTTATAAATAAATTAAATATCTTAAGATATATGTATGATCGTGTGCATTATCTTATATCCCATATTTTTTAATATAATTTAAATATAATAAGTCTTACAAAAGTTAAATCTTTTCTCCAAAGAAAATTCATGCAATAATCAATATGGATGTATAGTTTATACTATCTTCACTTATTGTATGATTAGTGAGTGTATCTAGTTTGGTCATCCATCCTATCTTACACTTTAAATCGCGTGAATTAAACATAAATCTTATCAAAATACCAAAAAATCTATTAAAATTTTAAAACTAAAACATATTCAACACTCATATTCTTTTTACAAAAGAACTACGTAACCACTGATTTTCCATAACAAATGGAAATACGTAGGAGCAAGGTCAATCCTTGTCGGGCCCAAAATAAATAATTTCATAAATATTTTCTTACTTTAAAAATAATAAATAATTAAATTTTTACACATGTCTTTGTTTGATTTTTGGGGAAAAATAAATATTTTAAGAATTACATTACTTTTGTACATTTAATTAAAGGTAGCAGTCTTAGGACGGACGTCGTAGGAGTCTTGACACCTTCCCTACACGTAGCCGACTCCGAACAAATTTGGTTCCAAAGACCAAAAATTTTTAAAAGGGTTTTCTGTAGTTTTCCTAAATAAACTATGGTGGCGACTCCTCTGTTTGTCAAACATGATTTTTCGCTGTCCCGTTGTAATCCCAGTTGCGACAGATGGCGACTCCACTGGGGACATTTTTTTAGAGAGTCAAACCTATTTAGTTAAATATGCAAATGTATGTTTTTCTTTTTTATATTTGATTTTTCCCCTTTTCTAGAATTTTCATATGTGTTTGTTTTGATATCATCTTTATGTATTTTAATTCATCGTGTTATTGAATCACTGGACCTTAGGGTAGAGAAAAAATATTATATCTGCCTGGGACTTTTTCTGGTTGTTTCGCAGGTGAGGGTTTGGGTATGTATAATATGCTCCCTTCACACACACACATTATTGCATATCTTGCATTGAGTGGGACCCTATACCCGGGTCTGAGTAAACTTAGAAGTAGAGGGGTTGTGTAGCAATGTCACTTGGGATGTACTTCCTGTTTGGCTATTGTGAGAATCCCAACTGGAGCGTGTTCTCTTCATTTGTTTTCCCACACCTAGTTCACTTCTAACTGTTATGGGAAATACTGTGAAGTGAGCCATAGTTCCAGTAACCTTATATCTTTAAGCATAGGAGCCACCCTTTGTGAGTATGCATAAGTGGCCTTAGACCCTTGAATATTACTCTTATAAACCTTAATCTAGGCACAAAGGGAGAATATTGAATCACGTTACTCCTCACTATTGTTTCCTACTAAAGATATACATTGCATCGGCCTCGATGATCATGTGCATAAAAAGATAATTCACAAATATATGCACAAGGATTGTTTGTTGATTACATCTCATGCATAACATGGTCAGTTTATTTTGCATCACACTTCTAGTAGCATCATAGCATCATAAGAGTAGAATAAATGAATAAACATTACTCAATCTGACTCTTTTTTAAAAACAAAACATGACATGCATATTTTTCCCTTTTTTCTTTTTCTTAGTATCTAATGCATGTTAATAAAACAATAGGAGAAATTATGCATAAATATAATAACAAAACCACCACGACACCCTTATAGGACTCGTGCCAATAAGAAATTCATGGAAGAGTGGGAAGAAGTACAAGAGGCAATGAAAGCTGACATCTCCCAGCTGAAAGACCAAATGAGCGGATTCGAAAGCGTTAAAAACCTTGAAGACCACTGGAGAAACTCTTCTTGTTGGAACCAAAGAAGGAACCTCTTCCTACCCTTTGGGATTCCACTCGAGGATGGACCCTAATGCATACACATCTCATCAAGACGCTCAAGCACAACCCTTTCCCCTATATGGTTTGCCTCCAGGATATACTCCACCAACCGAAGAATACCCTGAGGGGGATCAAGTTATACTCACTGCAAATCACGCGAGCAACAACAAGCCTAAAGCAAGTACTCACGATCATACTTTGATCCCAATTCAAACTCACGCATCCACCAACCATGTGTCTTCAACCCATGTGCAAGGAGGAAATATGAATGAAAAACTCGTCAAGTTATTATGCAAGAAAAGGCTTTGCATTTGACGAAAGGAAAAGAATCCCAAAAGATAACTGCTGAAGATCTCAAGACAAGAGGTATGTTGGAAATTCTAAAGGAAAGGCTGAGGACCATAGAGGGAACAAGAAGTTATGGATTTGGTGATACTGCGGGGTTATGATTAGTTTCAGATGTGACGATATCACCAAAGTTCAAGGTTCCAAAGTTTGAAAAGTATAAAGGAACCACTTGTCCAAAGAGCCATTTAACTATGTATTGTAGGAAGATGGCTGAACATGCCTATGACGATAGATGTTGATCCATTTCTTTCAAGATAGCTTGGCAGACATGGCTCTTAATTGGTACATGCATCTTGAATCTATCCAGATTCGATCTTGGAAAGACTTAGTAGATGCATTCTTGAAGCAATATAAGTACAATGTTGATATGGCTCCGGATAGGTTGCAGTTGCAAAGTATGACAAAGAAGGAGTCTGAGACCTTCAAAGAGTATGCTCAACGTTAGAGAGAAGTAGTTGCGCAGGTGGAACCTCCTCTACATGATAAAGAGATGGTAGCTATATTCATAGACACCTTACAATCTCCATTTTATGGTCATATGCTGGGTAGTGTTTCTTCAAATTTTGTAGATGTTGTTGTAATTGGGGAAAGAGTAGAAATTGGAATGAAGAGTGGGAAAATAGCACATGGCCCATCTGCGAAAGAAATCAGGATTTAATTTTGGAAAGAAGAGGGAAGTTGAAGCTCATGCAACATCTTCTGCATCAACATGGGCAAGATATACTCCAGTTCCTTATGGACATCCAGATCCGACAACTCAATTTCCATTGTTGCAAATGTCATGCTTGTTTATCACTCTCCACCTCACCAAACTGCAACATTTTTCCAATTCCAAGCTAACCACCAAACACAATCTAGCCATAATTTGACACCACATCCATTTTTATCTCTTCCCTCCATTTATTTTAGCCTATTCATTCATAATGCAGATCAAATAGTGAATCCTGTGAAAATAACAATGTCAATATTCAATATCATGATTTCGTACATCCTATTGATCATATGGAAGATGATTATAAAGAAAGTTGGGATCCTTCTCCTGAGTTATTAAGACTAGTGGAACATGAAACAAGGGAAATAAAACCACATCAAGGGGCAATAGAGATAATTAATTTGGGAAACAAAAATGAGCAAAAAGAAGTTAAGATAGACACTAATGTAACAAAGGAAAGACGAAATAGGTTTATTCATTTGTTGCAAGAGTTTAAGGATATTTTTGCTTGGTCCTACCAAGATATGCCAGGCTAGATCCGCTATAGTGCAACACAAACTTCAGTTAAAACACTGAATGTCCCCGATCAGACAAAAATTGAGAAGAATGAAACACGAGATGTCTCTAAAGATCAAAGAGGAAGTGAAAAAACAATTTGATGCTGGTTTCTTAGCAGTATCAAAATATCCTGAATGGGTGGCTAATGTAGTCCCAGTCCCAAAGAAGGATGGAAAAGTCTGAATGTGTGTGGATTACCAAGACTTGAATTGGGCTAGCCCCAAAGATAATTTCCATTTACCACATATTGACACTTTGGTTGACAACACTGCACAATTTTCACTTTTCTCCTTTATGGATGGCTTCTCTAGCTATAATCAAATTAAAATGGCATCCGAAGAAATGAAGAAAACCACATTTGTCACATTATGGGGAACATTTTGTTATCAGGTGATGTCATTCGAACTAAAGAATGCAGGAGCAACTTATCAAAGAGCCATGGTGACTTTGTTTCATGATATGATGCACAAGGAGATTGAAGTTTATGTGGATGATATGATTGCCAAATCCGGAGACGGAGGATGAACATATTGTTAATCTACGGAGGTTGTTTGAGAGGTTAAGGAAGTTTTAAGCTTAGACTAAATCCAGCTAAATGCACTTTTGGCGTGAAATCTGGAAAATTATTGGGGTTTGTAGTCGGCCAAAAGGAATAGAAGTTGATCCCAGACAAGGTGCGAGCAATTCTAGAAGTGCCAGCACCTCACACAAAAAAGGAAATTCATGGTTTCTTGGGTAGATTAAACTACATTGCTAGATTTATCTCCCAACTAACTGCCACATGTGAGCCAATATTCAAACTGTTGCGCAAGAATCACGTCATGGAATGGAATGAAGATTGTCAAATAGCATTTGAGAAGATCAAACAGTATTTACGAGAGCCTCTAAACTACTCCCACCAATATAAGGGAAACCCCTTATACTATATTTGACAGTATTGGATGAATCAATGGGTTGTGTTTTGGGTCAACATGATGAAACAGGTAAAAAAGAGCATGCTATTTATTACTGGAGTAAGAAATTCACAAGTTTTGAACAAAGATATTCTTTTTTAGAGAGAACTTGTTGTGCATTAACATGGGCGTCCCACTGGCTAAAACAATATATGTTGAGTCACACCACTTGGTTGGTATCTAAAATGGACCCAATCAAGTATATTTTTGAGAAACCAGCCACTGCTTGGTAGAATAGCTCGATGGCATATGTTATTGTCGAGAATATGACATCTTATATGTCACCCAAAAGTTATCAAAGGTTGTGCTTTAGCGAGAATACTTGGCTCATCAACCTATCGATGATTATCAACCCATGCAACCTGAGTTTCCTGATGAAGATATTTTAGCTCTCTTTGATGAAAGCGAAATTGGTTCAGATAAGAACAAATGGACGTTATTCTTTTATGGGGCCTCAAATGCATTAGGACATGGAATTGGGGCAGTATTCATATCTCCATAAAACCAATATATTCCAATGACAGCAAGGTTGTGTTTTAGTTGTACTAACAATGTTGCAGAATATAAAGCTTGTGCTATGGGCGTTCAAGCGACAATTGAATCAAAAGCGAAAAATTTAGAAGTATATGGTGATTCATGCACCAATTAAGGAGAATGGAACGAGGATCAAACTGATCCTTATAGACCCTACATCAAAGGATTGATGGAGTATTTTGATACAATTATATTTCACCATATTCCTAGAGAGGATAATAAGTTGACTGATGCTTTAGTCACCTTGTCATTGATGTTTGAACTAAATCAAGAGGAAAAGTTGCCATTGATAAGAATGGAGAGTCATGAACAACATGCCTATTGCTTTTTAATTGAAGAGGAGTCAGATAGGAAACCTTGGTATTTTGACATCAAACACTACCTCAAAGATCGAGAATATCCCGAAACAGCCTTTGAAAATGATAAGAGGACATTAAGAAGACTAGCCTCAAGTTTCCTACGAAATAGAGATGTTCTTTATAAGAGAAATCACAATATGGTACTCCTCAGATGCGTTGATGCAAAAGAGGCAGAACAAATATTAAGGGAAGTTCACGAGGGGTCTTTTGGAACTCATATGAATGGGTATGCCATGGCAAGAAAGATTTCGAGGGCTGGTTACTTCTGGTTAACAATGGAAAATGATTGTTGCATCCATGTGCGAAGATGTCACAAATGTCAGGCATATGTTGATAACATCAATATGCCACCTACACAATTGAATGTTTTGACGACACCATGGCCTTTCTCAATGTGGGGAATAGACGTTATTGGGGCTATAGAGCCAAAAGCCTCAAATGGACACGCTTCATCTTAGTCGCAATTGATTATTTTACCAAGTGGGTTGAGGTCGCTTCATACGCCAACGTGACAAGGAGTGTGGTGATAAAATTCATAAAAAGGAGCTTATTTGTAGGTATGGACTACCTAGTAAGATTATTACAGATAATGCCACAAATTTGAATAATAAAATGATGAGTGAGTTGTGCGAAAACTTCAAGATCCAACATCATAATTCTTCCTCTTATCGTCCAAAGATGAATGGGGCAGTTGAGGCCGCTAATAAAAACATCAAGAAAATCATACAGAAGATGGTGGTGACATATAAGGACTGGCATGAAATGCTACCTTTTGCTCTGCATGGATACCGCACTTCAGTTCGAACATCAACGAGGGCAACCCCATTTTCATTAGTATATGGAATGGAGCGAGTGCTTCCTTCGAAGTGGAAATTCCTTCCTTAAGAGTTTTGATGGAAACCAAACTAGAAGAAGCGAGAATGGGTTCAAGCCCGATTTGATCAGCTCAATCTTATTGATGGGAAGAGGCTAAATGCAATATGTCAGGGCCAACTATATCAAAGAAGGATGAAAAAAGCATTTGAGAAAAAAGTTCGTACTCGAGAATTCCACAAGGGCGATTTGGTGTTGAAGAAAATTTTGCCTATACAAAAGGATCATAGAGGGAAATGGACTCCAAACTATGAAGGGCCATATGTGGTGAAGAAATCTTTTTCCGGGGGAGCCCTAATCCTCACAAAAATGGATGGCGAAGACTTACCTCTTCCAGTCAATTCGGATGTAGTGAAGAAGTATTATGCTTGAGGCGATCTCATAGCAACCAACCTTTTTGTGAAAGGATATTGACATTGTTTATTTTACAGGAATACTAGAATTTGCTTTATTTTGATGGGTTGTTGCACTTCCTTTTATCAAACCATTGTATATTCTCATAAATTAAACCTAAGTTTTCCAGTACCTTTTTGTTTACATTCTATGTGATACTAATACTTGAAATGTATGTTCATCAATTAAGACCATGGGGTTAGTTCGTGGAATAAGTAAGTTCCATAAAATCTTGGTTGAGCCAGAGTTCTAAAGGGTGTCGCAAAATAAATAAATAAATAAATACAAAAAAATTGTCTATTGAGTTGATTGTTCTTCTTAACAAATCATCAAGTTCATGATGTTCAAAACATAATAAAAAGAGGAAATAAAATAGAAAATAATGCCTTGGAATGTCATCTCTCTTCTTGGTCTAATGTTTTAATAGAGGTCCATAAAGTAATATCTTCTTTGAAGCATTCTTATGCATATCACTCAGAATCTTCTACCCTCTTCCCTTCTTGAAAAGCAAAAGAATTTGTCTTAGCAAGTATTATCGTATCCTGAAGTGAAAAAAAAAAACCTCATACTAGTGCCTGTTTATCCCGTCTGAGTATTGATCTGTGATTCCCTAAAAATATTTGAGGCCTGTAACAATACATTTTGAAAATAAAGAAAGTCCGCTAGACTAAAAACCTATAAGGGTTGTCTAGGCAAAATTAGGACAAGAAAGTGGTATGCACCAAAGCCATCAAATTTTGTCTTAGAATTAATCTTTATGAAAAAAGGAAATCATGATTTGAGATGATGTGTGGCCATGTTTCTTTATCCAATAAGATATATATCCGTTGTTACCCCTTTGAGCCAAAAAAAATAATACTTTTTCTTTCAAGTTACCCTCAAAGCAAGGATTATCTTTACGTCAAAAGTTAACACATGGTTAACTTTAAGTGCATCTGTCAAAGAAAAAGGAAACAAAGAAAAGAAAGAGAAAATACATCATAAGAAAATCACAAAGTGATGACAAATCGAGATAATATAAGAAAAAAAAAAGAAAATAAATGTTGATGAAAAGAAAGTGTTGGGTGCACTACTTGATAATCCTGTTGCAAATAACCCATAAACACTTATTTGAGCTTTCATAACCTTTCTTTCATAACCTTTTTAACCCCCAGCCACGTTACAAGCCTAATAAAGTCCACATTGATTGAAAAATGGTTGTTCTAATTTTTCATAAATCTTAATTATAAGATAAAATTACTTGGCTACTAGTACATTCCTAAAACTCAAATGAATGAAAAATGTTTAGAATGCCTCAAATGGTGGGGAACACCATCATAACAATAAGTCAAATAAACAAAAATCATACTGGGGCAATCCTTTCGACAATCCTGGTTTTTGTCTACTCACACCTTAACCTTAAACTTCACCCATAAGAGTCAAAACTGGGGCAAATTTGTTGGTATCATCCCTAGGGCCTACTTTGCATCCAACCTGTTAGGTTGTATTAAAGACCACCTCTCTACACATTGTAAGCCATACAAACTTCTCTCAAACCATTCCACTCATATTCTTGTGTTCATAATAGTTTGATTCAATTTTGAATTTACTCCACATTGAGCTTGAGTTTGTCCAGCTACTATTGTTTCCAAACAAGTTTATTTGAGCATGCATTAAGAAATGCTTTCGAAGAAAGTGTTGCGTGTATGACACCTCAGTTATTGCATTAGACCATAAGAATCATGGCATTTCTTGATTTTATTCTCTAGAAGAATCAAATGCCATAAATGATGATTCATCAAGAATGAAAAAAAGCAAATGGAGAACTTATATGAATTTGATGATCAGAAGGAGAACAACTGATTCAAAATACATGTCTTTGTGTATAAAAAGCATAAGCCAAAGAAATATATACAACAAAAATTTGTCTTTTTGTTCTATCTCTTGCACCCATGAATCTTCATGTCTCATTGACATTTACATTTGCATATCAAGCCCGACTTATGGCTGGCACTGCATATCAAGCCCGACTTACAAGCGGCACTGCATATCAAGCCCGACTTACGGCAGCACAGGCATATCAAGCCCGACTTACGGCTAGCGCAGGCATATCAAGCCCGACTTACGGCAGCGCAGGCATATCAAGCCCGACTTATGGCAGCGCAGGCATATCAAGTCCGACTTACGGTCGGCACTTGCATATCAAGTCCGACTTACGGCTAGCGCAGGCATATCAAGCCCGACTTACGGCTAGCGCAGGCATATCAAGCCCGACTTACGGAATAGCACGAGGCATATCAAGCCCGACTTATGGCAGCACGCGCATATCAAGTCCAGCTTACGACTGGCACCACATATTAAGCTCAGCTTATGACTGACACCTGCATACTGAGCCCAACTTACGACTGGCACTATCCTGTATTTTTTTGCATATGAAGCCTAGCTTCCGACTGGAACTATCATACTAAGCCCAACTTGTGAATGACACTCACATGATCCGAATATCAAGCCCAGTTTATGATTGGCGCTTGCATCCCGAAGCAGGCTTTCATCGACATTTACATATAAATCCGAATGAAATCAGTGTTTCTATCTTTACTTAATATTTACTATAACAATATGAAACCACTTATTTTCATATTATCAAGTAAAGTTAAGTAAAGAGGGGCTACTGTCAACACTCCATTTCGTCCGGAAAATGATAAAGATATAAAATTAATGAAATAGACTTAACTTAAAAAATATAAGAAAAAATTAAAATATTAAATAAAATAAAGGTGAGTAAACAAATAATAATAAAATAGAAATATTTTTATAATAAGAAAATATGATTTTATAATAAAAATATTTTCTTTTTATTTAACATATATGTATATATAGTAAAATAATATGATAATTTAAAATAAAAAAAGGAGAGATTTTGTAATTTAAATATATCATAAATTCTTTTTTTTTTCTTTTTTTCCTCCTTTTTAGGTGATTTTTATTCTCCCACAACTTCCACTTTCTCACAACCTCCACTCTTTCTAGAAGACTCATTCTCCTTATATTTCTCCACTACCTATATCCCACTAACTTTCAAATATTCAGTTTTTTTATTTTTTTATTTTATTTTATTTTATTTCTCTCTCTTCACCCAACTCATATAAATAGAGTACAAGAGTAGAGAAAGGGATTTTTATTCTTGAGAAAGAAGACTCGTTCTCTTTATATCTACACCTAACAAATCTAAGTATAGATTATTTAGATTTTATTCTCTTTGACCAATGAGAAATAACAAGAGTAGAGAGAAGGGATTTTTATTCTTTTGAGAAAGGGGATTGGGATTTTTTTGAGAAAGAAGGAAAAAATCTAGAGTAGAGAGAAGGAGATTTTGATTCTTTTGAGAAAGGAGAAAAAACCTAGAGTAGAGAGGGGGATTTTGATTCTTTTTTTGGGAGACTAGAATTGAGAGAGAGATAAAAGTTTTCTTAAAGGAGAGAACTTGAAAGGAAGAGAGAACACAATTTCTTTTCTTCTTTCTAAGGAGAACATAAGACTCAAAGAAAGGAGATAGGAGAATATTGAAACATTAAGAGAAGCCTTGTTGAAGATTTGTCAAAGGAAGTCCTTATAGGTATTTTTCTCATTTCATGTATTTAACATATTATATATACATATATCTAATTGTTATTGTCGGTGCAAACAGTTACTTGTTTTTATAATGATTATATTTTCATTAATGAGTAGATTGCATTAAATAAGAGTTATCTTCCTAGCTTTTAGTATATTAATTGTTGGTTTAGATGCAAAATTCTTGATGGTTAGTACTATATAGATGATAACTCTAGTTCTTTGCTTCTTAATTTTGCATTTATGAATTAAGAATTCTTCTCTTGATGAAAAATATATAATGTATTGAGTTTTCTTTATCTTATTAATTATGTAAAATTCTCTATTAATATTTAATTAATTCTTGGTAGTAGATTTGACATATAGGTGTATTTTACTTCATTTTGATATATGAAACTATCAATTAAATATATTATCGTGTGTATTTTTATTTTTTTATTTTTATGTAATTGTATACCTATATATATATATATATATATATATGACTATGCACATAATCTTATATCTAGTGTCTATTAATTAAATATATATTTGTGCTTTAACATGATAAAAATAGAGTTTTCCTTTATTAATTTTTATTATTATTATTATTTCTACACTACTCATAAATTAAATAAATCATTTAGATATATGTATGATCATACGCATCATCTTATATCTTATGTTTTTTATATATAAATAAAATTTAAAAAATAATTATTTAAAATTTAAAAATAATTTAAATATAATAAATTAAAGTAATCATTTAGATATATGTATGATCATATGCATCATCTTATATCTTGTATTTTATATATAAATAAACTTAAAAAATCATTATTTAAAATTTAGAAATAATCTAAACATAATAAATTAAGGCAAATCATTTAGATATATGTATGATCATACACATCATCTTATATCTTATATTTTTATATATAAAAATAAACTTTCAAAACATCATTATTTAAAATTTAGAAATAAGTTAAATATATTAAATTAAAATAATCATTTAGATATATGTATAATCATACACATCATCTTATATCTTGTATTTTTATATATAAAAATAAACTTTCAAAACATCATTATTTAAAATTTAGAAATAAGTTAAATATATTAAATTAAAATAATCATTTAGATATATGTATAATCATACACATCATCTTATATATTGTATTTTTTTATATAAACAAGCTTTTAAAAAAATCATTTAAAGTTTAGAAATAATTTAAACATAATAAATTAAAATGAATAATTTAAAATATATGTATGACCATATACGTCATCTTATATATAATAGATAATGTTGTTTCAAAAATATATACTTAAATAAATCTTAAATATAAGTATGACCATCCGCGACATCTTATATTCTACTATTAAAAAAAATCACTTTTATAAATAAATTAAATATCTTAAGATATATGTATGATCGTGTGCATCATCTTATATCCCATATCTTTTAATATAATTTAAATATAATAAGTCTTACAAAAGTTAAATCTTTTCTCCAAAGAAAATTCATGCAATAATCTACAATATGGATGTATAGTTTATACTATCTTCACTTATTGTATGATTAGTGAGTGTATCTAGTTTGGTCATCCACACTATCTTACACTTTAAATCGCGTGAATTAAACATAAATCTTATCAAAATACCAAAAAATCTATTAAAATTTTAAAACTAAAACATATTCAACACTCATATTCTTTTTACAAAAAGAACTACGTAACCCTGATTTTCCATAACAAATGGAAATACGTAGGAGCAAGGTCAATCCTTGTCGGGCCCAAAATAAATAATTTCATAAATATTTTCTTACTTTAAAAATAATAAATAATTAAATTTTTACACATGTCTTTGTTTGATTTTTGGGGAAAAATAAATATTTTAAGAATTACATTACTTTTGTACATTTAATTAAAGGTAACCCGTCTTAGGACGGACGTCGTAGGGTGCTGAAACCTTCCCTACACGTAACCGACTCCCGAACCCGAATTTGGTTCCAAAGACCAAAAATTTTTAAAAGGGTTTTCTGTAGTTTTCCTAAATAAACTATGGTGGTGACTCCTCTGTTTGTCAAACATGATTTTTCGCTGTCCCGTCGTAATCCTAGTTGCGACAGTTATAAAAATATTATATTAAAAAGATAGTTAGTTATAAAGATATTATGTTATAAAAATATTCAGTTAT
Organism: Lablab purpureus; assembly: GCA_030347555.1. Lineage (NCBI taxonomy): Eukaryota > Viridiplantae > Streptophyta > Magnoliopsida > Fabales > Fabaceae > Lablab > Lablab purpureus. The sequence continues at coordinate 15,859,200 of CM059258.1, read as the reverse complement.
AAAAATATTAGATTAAAAAGATATTATATATTATATTATAAAGATATCAAATTATAAAGATAATACAATATAAAAACAAAAAAATGGCTAGTTGGGTAGTTTGTTTTCATATACCTCTATTCTCTTTATTCTCTCTATTTTTCTCTACACTCTTCCTAAGGTTTAAATACTGAAACCCTAACAGTTTCTAGATCCATAAGAAGCAATAGGAGGCTAACAGTGTAAGGAGGAGTTCTACCCGATCAGTTTTGAGAATGGGTAAGTCTAGGTCCATTTATTCTTAAGAATTTTCTTTTGGAAAGTTTATGGTCTTTGAAGATTTTTCTCAATGAATTCTCTTTATGGGGAGATGTTATCCAGGATTGTGAGATAAAAGAGATGCTAAGGTTTGGGATTTGCTGTTTGTTTTAATCTGATCGAGGAACAAAGAAAATCTAGGTTCGGGAAGTTAATGTTCAAAAATATATAAATCGATATTAAAAAAATGAATGTTATATATATATAATTAGTATGTTTTGTATATTATTGTTGTATTGAGTGTAATGTGTGAAAAACCTTGTTTTAGGTATTGTTTATGATGTTTAAGTTGATAATTGGATGTTTGTTGACAATCAATGGAATGGAAAATTTGTTTGAGGGGTAAAAACAAAAGTTTCTTTCCCTAGAGGGTTTTGGTCTCGATCCTATTCTTGTTTATAAATTTAGATTATTATCTCTAAATAAAATTGAGAAAAATTGATTGGTTATGTATGACCTATGATGTTTTTGTGTGAGGCCGAGTAGAGTCAAGGGTTGGTGCCCATAATCTACTGATATGTGTTGATGAGATGTTTGGTACCCGGGGAGGTACAACTTTATGTGAGGCCGAGTAGAGCCTGGGGTTGGTGCTCATAATCTACTGATGTGTGTTGATGAGATGTTTGGTACCTGGAGAGGTACAACTTGCATTTTAGGTGGTGAGCTATGCTAGAGTGGATTCAATGAGATCCCAGGTTCCACTGGTAGTCCTGGTCACGTACAATAAGATGCCAGGTGATGAGGAGCCGATGGGGGGATGCTGAAGACCTGCTCTAAGGCTACATTGAGGTAGGCCAGGCCAGAGTAAGGTTGACAGTAGTCCTACCCTGTGGGTAGGGTGGTCAGAGTGTTATTGTGTTGGTACAATAGTCGACCACAATGTGACCCACAAGTGTTAGTCTCTGAGTTCAGGCATAGTAGCCATGTCTTCCAGAAGATGTTTTCTTTTTAGGACATGTTGAATGTGCATGAGAATGTTGTGAGTATGTGTATTACATGATAATATTATTTGTATTGTTACTTTTGAATTATTAAAGATTTATTGGATTTTAGAACATTTAAGTATGTTATATGATGAATGTGCATGAGAATGATGTGATGATGAATACTACATGATGTTATTATTTTGTGTTGTTATATTTTTGAATGATTAGCTTACCCTACAATTGTCGATTGTTTCGCCTACGATAACCGTGTTTTGCTACACGGGAGCATATATCTTAATAGGTGACAGGATGCTTCGGAGTCCCAGGATTATATTGGAAGATGAAGTAGTAGTTATATGCATATATTTATATACATTTTTATTTCTTATAATAGAATTTTGTACTAGTAGAGATTCCCTTTTGTATTGAATACAAATACAAATTTTATATATAATGTGTTTTATTATCAGTTAATACAAGTTACGTTTGCATACTAAGTATGATAATAGTAGCGATTTCTTGGGTCGTTACAAAAAACATGATTGAGACTAAAAATTTAGGTACAAACAATCATCACATGATAAGTAGAAACATGACTATTATATTTATGTATGTTTTGTTCAATCTTTTACAACCTTAACCAAACATCTTTCTCTAAATATTTTGAAGTTCAAACTTATGTCACTCAATTTGTGAGGACAAGAATACCAAATATGAATTGAAGGAATACGTACTTTAGAAATAACAAACCAATGATAATTCATGTTACTTTATCTAAAATATTTTAATATTATTATTATTTTCTACATTATTTGTTATTCAAATTTTTTTACTATTCTATATTACTTTTTAAATCACATAAAAGATACTTTTAATTGTTATATATACTCACAACATAAATTAAATTATTTATGAACCCTATTATACAGTAATTGTATTACAAAGTTAATATTTGGTTAATATTTTATTAAATTATTGTAATTCATAATTCAATACTAAATATTTTATTGATTTATTATTATTATAATTATAATTATTATTATTAAAAAATAAATATAGTAGACAAAGTTATTAATATTTCTTTTATATAAAATATAAACTACTTTTATCAATAATAAATATATTCTACATTTAAAAGAGAAAATGCTAGGTTACAACATTGGAAGACTTGCTTATGTCTCACTTTGTTCTAGTAAATTGTATTGCATGAAAATTTTATTAACAATTCAGAAAGGATGTATAGACCATGATAGTATCAAGATCATAAATTGTTAGAATTAAAGAGAAGTATCAAGAAAGGGGGGGATTGAATTGATACAAGATTTTTGCTAAATTCTATCAATTATAGAACTTTAGAGTTTCTTCCAGTATCAGAATAGTTGACAGATTGATTATAATAGTTGATTATTTACATCAGCAAAACATTAAAAGATTGTCAAGGGAGAAAAAGAAGAAGACACAAGAATTTATACTGGTTCACTTCTTTTACAGAGCTACATCCAGTTTGATCTGTCATACAAACAGATTTCAAAACACTAAAAGAAATATCTTTACAAGAACACTACTTCTAAAGATTATAACAACATGATCAACAAAATTCTACACCCTATAGAATCTAATCATCAACATAAGACTCACACTAAGTCTAATGTGATAACACTAATCACAAAAACAACTTCAGTAATACACCAAGATAACCCAAGATGGGTAAAACCAGGAAAGGTGAGTATCAAAGATTCACAGAAGCACTTTCTCTCCAAGATTCTTCCAAAGATATTGTTCTTCAATAGAACTGTTTCGAAATTCCTTTTTTTATTGTCTTACCTTGAGAGCTTCCAACAGGTTTGCTTATATAGAAGATGAGAAACTAAAATCCTAACAGCTGACAATCAGAATCTGAGATACTAGAAAGATCTGAGAGAAACAGTTGGCCAAAAAGCAGAATAATTGAATTTATTCATTAAAACAGATTACCAACCTGTTTCTTATTTTAATGAATATAGTAGACTAATCTTTCAATTTAGTTAACTATACAGAAATAATCTGCCATCAACCAGAAACTTCAACAATCATCATCAAATTAGAATTATCAAAAACTCCCCCTATTTGATGATGGCAATAGCATAGACTGGAAGAACCTGTTAGAATTAAAGAAAATAGATGGAAGATTATCTCCTCCATTGACATTAGCAAATAGGAAATATAAAGTAGAAATTAAGAAAATATGTTTCAGACAATATTACAGACATAAAAAAAAGTCCATCATAAGGCATCATAAAGAAAGACATAAGAGACTGAAAATCAAACATTTAATCATCAAATTAACTATTTAATCTTCATCCTCATCATCATCATCACCATCATCATCATCACTATCATATCATCATCTTTATCAACATCCTCATCCATAACAGTAGCATTGCCAGATGTGCCTTCAAATGCTTCAACAGAGACTTGGATTTCTGCAAGCTGTTGCTGAATAAGATCAATTTCATAATCAATGTTCGTAAATCTAGCCACCATTGTTTCATGGGTATTGTGCTGCATTGAACAAAGAAGGTTAAGGAGAGATATAAGCATTCTTTCAAACTCTGATAATGGAATCCCTTGGTATGATGGAGGAGTAGTGTATGGAATCATTTGATAACTAGAGTAATCCTAAGGAGGGTTCCTTGACGAGATATCTTCTTGAGCAGATGAACGAGGTGCAGTAGAGGATGAACTAATGTCAAATTTCCATTCATAATCAACCTTTGTCAGACCCATCTTTCTAAGATAGTAGTTATCAAATGTGTGTTTCCTTTTGATAATTTTAGTTGTAACCCCTGCAGTTGATACTTGAAAATGGTCCAAAACTTTTGAGATGAATATGGCATATGGTAGTTTGTGGTTATTCAGGTGTTTTACTTTGAACATATGTCCCTTAATGACATAAATCCAATTTACTTTTATGTCATTTTTCATACAATGGATCAAAGCCAAGTCTTCTTCCATTAGCTGGGCGTGGTTGCTCCCCCTGGGAGTAAGCTGTCAGGAAATTATAAATGCTAGAAGAAGGTCATCTCTTTTAATCTTGCCTACTTTAAATTTCTGAACCCCTTCCTCAGCATTACGCATGCAAAACTTTAAAAACAGTTTCCTTTTTGAATTCAGGGATCGAAGATGTGTTACCTTTGCTTATTTTCACTCCTTCATATTTTAAACCCTTTGATTCCACTAAATATAGAGGTTTGATAGGTTCTCTTTTATACCTAACTGCTAGTAGGCTAGATATAATGTTTAGTGTATGCATGTCTGCTAGATTTCAGTCCAATCCTAAAGAATCACACCTTGCAATTGCTAAAAGAATCCTAAAATATCTAAAAGATACTATTAATGTTGGTTTGTGGTATCCAAAAGGTGCATAATTTAATCTAGTACGTTATTCATATGCTAATTTTGCTAATTGTAAATTGGATAGGAAAAGCACAAGTGGAACTTGTCATCTATTAGGAAGTAGTCTAGTATCATGGCATAGTAAAAAGCAAGCTAGTGTGGCTTTGTCTACTGTTGATGCTGAATATGTTGCAGCTGGGAGCTGTTGTGCTCAAACTTTATGGTTAAAACAACAGCTTTTTTATTATGGTTTGAAACTAGATCACATTCCTATTAGGTGTGACAACACAAGTGCTATCAATTTAACCAACAATCCTATTTTGCATTCTAGAACAAAGCACATAGAAATAAGGCACCATTTCATTAGAGATCATGTTCAAAAAGGTGACTGCATAATTGAATTTGTTGATTCACATAACCAACTTGCTGATATTTTTACCAAACCACTATCTAAAGATAGATTTTTTCAATTGAAAAATGAATTAGGTGTTCTTGATATCTCCAATGTGATTTAATTCATGTGTGTGACTCATTCTTGTTATTGTACATGTTGTTTTGTGTGTTTGATTGTTTAATTTTGCATGTTTGTTAATTGATTGCAGTTATACTTGCAGTTTATATTATATAGAATGAAATCTGCAAGTATAACTGCAATCAGTCAGTTTTAAAATGTTTTGAAATGTTTTAAAAGTTTTAACTGTTTTTCAGCTCATTAAAAACGTGTTTTCAGTCAGTTAAAATGTTCTTAGTTTGATGGCCAAGTCAATCTTAAACATTTTAACTAGCTGGTATGATTTTCAGTTAATTAAGTTTCTGAACTGGTATTTTAAAGTTTTACTCTGGCTGATTTCAGCTAGCTATTTTTCTGAATTTAAATCAGCAAAATTCTGGAGATGGTCTTAAGAAATCCAAGCTCTTTGGAAAATCTGGTTGATTCACATTTAAATAGGCTAAAATCACTTAAGGATTTCCCTTTAATGATTTCCACCAGTTTAATCGCGTTTTCAACTGACTGTTTTTAGTTTTCAGATTTTGGGTGCTCTCTGGAAAATTTATTTTAATGAAAACAACTAGCTAAATCATGTTTCAACTAACTGATTTTATCAGTAACAACTTTAAATCACTGAACCAGTTCTGTTTTAAATACTTTGAGTTTTAAAGAATTGGGCAACGAATCAATTACAGAGAAACCCATTGTTCAGAAAGGCTTTTCAAGTGTTCTAAATCAATTTGTGAAATCAATCAAGGAGTCCAAGATCAAATTGAATTGAGAATCTTTCCATAGAAAGTCATCACCTATTTTTGTCCTGTTTCTTGTTCTGAAAATGTAAATCAGGTGAATTCGTTCCATAATCTTGTGTAATCTTGTTCTGGGTTTGTTTCTTCTTAATCAGGGTGATTAGGGTATACAGATCTTGTAGGGTTCAAGATCGAGTGTATTGTTCTGGTTTTTAGTTTTTCATGTAGGGTTCATGTAAAAACTGAAATTTAGTGAATTGCTTTGATTTGGGTGTTTAGGAAACTGGATGTAGCCTTCATTGGGAAGTGAACCAGTATAAATCTCTTGTGTTGATCTTCTTTCCCTGCTTCTTTAAATTCTGTAATTGATAATTGAATTGCTAATTGAATTGGATATATGATACATTGGTATAAGCATTTCAAGAATCTTTAAAGAATTGATTTTCAGCTGCAATTACAATCTGTTTTTCTAAAATTGGCCTAGGATTTCGAAAATATTTTAAGAGTTTAATTCACCCCCCCTTTTAAACTCAGCCATTTATTCTAACAATCAATACATGTCAATACATGTTTTCCAATACTTTCTCTAAAACTCTACCCTTAAAATATTTTCTGTTTCCATGTAAAATTAACACGATTATTGTAGTTTACAGAAATAATTCAAAAAAGGGGTAATATAAAATTTCTACCATTTATAAACCATTTAATATAAAATAAATCACAATTCTTAACACACATATATATATCATCACATCAAATAATATTCTCATAACACCTCAAGCCAAGTATCTAATGATTCTCTTACAAGATCCAATTCAAACATGCAAACTTAACCCTCAAGAATAGAGGAATAGAAAAAGAGGGAACACAGAGAGAGACAAAACTTACATGAAACTGAAGTTTATCGGGTAGAAATACTTCTCTCCCTCTCTAGATCTCAAATGTGGACTTTGATTTTGAAAGAGATGATTGGAGATTGCAATTTTGGAAAAGAGAAGTAAAAGTTTCTCTATAGTTAGGGTTGAAAAGGAGAAGTCACATAGAGAGAAAAGAAGAAGATAGAAACCAGTTTGTAAGATAATAGAGATAAAAAAGGTTCTGCAACTTTTTTAGCTATTAGTATTAACTAACAAATCTCTTTTTTATATAAAAAAAATTATGATTTATTGAAAAAATTTATTAACTCATTAAATATCATTTTTAGTACCAATAAAAACTAACAAACATTCATAATATTTTAATTAAATTTTATTCTCAAACATAATTTTATAATTAATTTAATAAAGATATATTAGTACTAAAAAAAATTTAGGGTCTTTTTTTCTTAGTCTAAAGCGAGTGCTTTACTTGCTTGAGCTTTAAGTCGACTCCGAAAATAATGATTCAATCTAAAACCAAAACCGATTAAAAACTATATACAAAATTTTAAAATATAGGTAAAGTTAAGTTGTCAGATTTTTTTTATTTTGGTTCTTAGGGTCTGACCTGATTAGGCTAGGCCGTTCATTTTGATAGTTCTAGTTGGATTTATGTGTTATTATTTTTAACATTTTAAATATTTTTTTTATTTTTTTTTTCAAAATATAATTAATATATTATTATTATTATTATAGTATTATTATTACTATTATTAAATTAATGCATCTAAGGAGAATTTTACCATTGACCGAACTAGTTAAGTTAATAAACAAAGCAATTCTTATAACGTGTAACAAGCATTTGCGTGACTATATTCGCTTTATCGAAGAATCAAAAGGTACGAAGAAGGAAAACTAAATTGAATTAATAAACAAAACTCCCTCGAGAGTGAAATGTTTTGACTTTATTAAAAGCATGGTACAATAAATAGAGAATAAAAAACATGTGCTAATAAATTCGAAATTGCCAGTAGGCACACTACATATCATTCATAGTAAAATACAAATGCAGTTTGCATCAACTCCAAAGCAAACTTACTCACAATTCACAAACAATGCCACAGTCTCCATCACCACACAACACACATCTGTAAAATATTTCTTTTTTCTTCACAAATTAAACTTCTCTGAATTGCTCTTTCAATTTATCTTTTTTCTTGTTTATTCTATCACTATGCATAGAGAAACACGAATTTACCAGCTAAAACCTTGTATTTAATACAAAGTAGCAATAACCAAGAAAGTATTATACAAAAAGCTAGCCTAGGAACATAGATGGTATTAAGAAAATCATATTTGAGTGAAGAGATTCAATAAGATGGTCGGAAATATTTAGTCATTACCAAAAATAATAAATACTTAATACCAATTACGTATAACATAATTAAAAAGAAAAGTTTCTGGTTATGAACATGAACATCCATGTTTCATGCGATCTTTTCAATATGGACTTCATGTCATTTTACATTGACCGTATACTTCACTGCTCTTTCTCCCACAATTTATCACATAGTATCATAATTCCCTTTAAATTTTGTATGATGCATCAAGGAAACATGCATTGTTAAACTAACTTTAATTTAGACAATTTTAAATAGTTAGTTATTTATGCGACATATTTTTATTATCTCAGTTATAGAAATTAAGATGCACCTTAATTTCTCTGCTGCCACAATTAAGGATTCTGGTATCACAAATGACTGCCGGCAAATATACTTTGTTAATTTCAGATAGATTGGGCAAAAAAAAAGCTTATATTTATATTTTTTTAAAACTTAATCATGGACTAGAATGTGGTTGAAGTTAGTGAGTAATTGAGATTGATCGTGCTAAGGAAAAATTGCAGGAAAAAAAACTATAATGTGCAGTCTAACAAGTTTCTGAAGTCTAATTCACATAATTATGTAGAAACTGACCAAAGCTAATTAATGGACTACTTTTTAAAATTAACGAAGTCAAGTTTTGCAAGGAATATTCACATTATCCAAGTAAAAGATGCTGCATTGAAATGGTGGAATGTGTGAATATAATTCACATGAATTTGCCTTCCAAACTAAACTTATGGAACACACATAAAAAATGGTGACTATTAATACAAAATTATTCTGGTTAATTCAAACAGTATTGGTTTGTTTCTAGGTTTAGTTTGATATAGAATTTTTTTAATCAACGTATAGTTGTGATGAGTCATGGGTTGACATTGTCTATTCAAACAGTCAAAGGAAGAAGCACCCTGGAGTTTGCTTCATCTCAATTATTCTATGTGAGAGGGCGAGGCATCAACACAAATATATGGTTGACTAATCAAGAAGCCATTGCAGAAAATGGACAAGTTGGTCAATTCCAGAAAGCAAATAAATTGAAAAAAATTCCTGGCGCAGCCAAGACGAAATTACTTTGAACATGTGCAGAAAATTAGGGGACAAAGCACACAGTGGTTTGCTTGTCTTTTTCATTTGTTTCATGCAGTTCCAATCCATAGTCCAACCCATTATACGGAGAAACTACTTGTTCTATCGTTCAAAAGATTAATTCGTGTCTCATATGGATCTCATGTTCCATGTTCACATATGAGTGAAGCGCAAAACATAAGAGACCACAACGTGTTTGAAGGGGTATACTCCTCCCAGTATAGAACCTAGAGGAGGGAGTCCAATTTACTGCTGCTTCCTTCTGTCAAAATCTGCTTAGCCCTTAAGAAACTTTTCAATCTCAACAATTTTAGTTTACAAAATCTTAACATGTTGACAGATAAAATTACATTTCATCTCAATAATATCGATACAAAGATAAAATAATTTGGTAGTAGACAATTTTTTTCCATACTTAAAAATCGTAACTATGAAATTGTAATAGAACTTTGATTTTTACCGGAAGAAGTTATCTTTTCACCTTCTAGGATGAAAACCATTTTTCTGCAAGTATGGTAAAAAAAACTACAGCTGATTTTTATCCTTTAACTTTTACCATGCTTTTCAAAGTGAAATGTTAAAACTAGATTGAATATCCTTCCCACTCACGCAAAGAACTTTAAAACAAAAGACCAAAATCGATGGATGAAAGAGAAATGTATATTATTAAAAAATTCGGTACAGACCCCTATAAAAGGAAACCCCCATCAATTCATTAGATACCCATATCATTATCATCATAAAAGCAATAGCGTTAGAAAACCCCACAAAAGAAATAGAATCAGCAACAACAGCTGAATCATCAAGCTACGCAAACAAACAGCGCCACTTTCTTTCACTTACACAAATCCATTCCTAGTTATATATATTTCCTTAAACATGCAACGTAACGTGGCAATGAACTTCTTCCAACGCACCAGGTTTCTGAGCCAGCAAAAGCGAGCCCAAGAGGTGGCGAGGCGAGTGGTGGAGCCCTGTGACGTGTTCCTGAACCACCGGTGCATGGACACGAAGAAGACGGTGGCGACGTTGATGTATGACCATCTGAAGAGTTACGGGTTCAACCCTTTCTTGGACAACAAGAACATGAAGCCAGGGGACAAACTGTTTGATAAAATCAACAGGGCTGTTATGGAGTGCAAGATCGGAGTGGCTGTTCTGTCTCCACGCTACACTGAGTCCTACTTTTGCCTCCACGAGCTTGCGCTTCTTCTTGGGTGCAACAAGAAGGTCATTCCCATCTTCTGCGACGTTAAGCCTTCGCAGTTGCGCCTTGTCAACAACCCTAAGTGGTCCCAAGATGAACTTCGCCGCTTCAGGTGGGCTCTTGAGGAGGTTAAGTACACCGTGGGACTCACGTTCAACTCCTCTAAAGGGTAAATTCTTTTCTAAACCTTTTTATACATAAGACAAAATAATTAAGGTTTATGTGTTCATCATTCCAAGTTGTGATATTATAACATAACATATACACTGTTTTCTTTTATAAAAATAACACGTACAGCATTACAAATAACAATATAGAAACTCTTCAAGTGAGTCATGTGTACTCATTTAACTATATATCTAATTGTCTTTGCACCATTATTATATGTAGGCTAACATTGCTTTTGTACAAGGGCAATGTGATGTATTACATATATATATATATATATATATATATATATATATATATATATAATTAAGGACAAGCTAAATTTCACAATTCAGAGGCATTTTTAAAGGTTTTATATGTTTGCTTCTGAATTCAAAAATAACTAGTTTGTGGTTAAATGCATGCAGGAACTTGTCAGAAATTGTGAATAGTGCTTCTGACATCATCATTGGTAGCATGATCGAGCTGGAGAAGGAAGAGCATATGCAGCCTAAAAAGTTGCCAATTCCTCTTTAGAACTGAAGAATTCAAAATGTTGAACAATTCTAACCATACACAGCTGATCTGGAAATAATCCTTACTTGTCATGATAATATGTTTTACATCCTTCCATTGCTCTGTTAATAAGGTCATTTATACCTAATAATTATTTGTTTCTTCATTTATTTAATTCTTATTTCAACAAGGCCATAAGAAATAACACCAAATTCTTTTATTTTGTATCATGTATTTGATATAGCCAAAGCAATCTAAAGTGCTTCAGTTCCCGCAATTGCTGCAATAAAAATGCTGCTACTGTTTTATTCTTTTTATCTCAGGTTAATGTAACCGAAGTAGGTCTGCCCGATATAAAATCGAGGTTTAATAGGTATTTTGATTCCAATATTTTGTGAGAATATGTAATATTTTCTCACGTTTAATTTTTTTTTTCAATTAAGTCCTAAATTTTATTAAAATCTTCAATATGATTTCTTCTATTAGATTAATATTAACAACGTTAACTAGATGAGACATAACACATTCAAGTTAAATGGTGACACGTGAATAATGATAAAAGGGTACAAATATAAACATTAATATGAACATTACAGTCTGTGAATTTTTTACAAAAAGAATCATATTAATAGATTTAATAAAATTTGGAACTGAATTGAGAAAAAAAATGAAATTTGGGACTCAATTAAAAAAAAAAAAATTCGAGACTTAATTGAGAAAAAAAATAAACATGAAAATATTGCAAATTCTCAAAATATTGTGACCAAAATATCTATTAAACATAAAATCAATAATAAATAAATAAGGTAAAATTAATTCAGATTTCTTTATATCTATAATTAATATTTAATATTTAAAGTCGGAAAGTGTAACAGGTAAGCGTTAACCATGGGAGTATTGGTAGCTGTCATGATCCACCAAGATCATTTTACTCCTAACAGGTATTTTAAACGTATTACATAGAATAAATATTTATCTTATGAAAAAATTTATTTAAAATTTAAGATAAATAATTTATACCACAATGCAGTGTTATTTTTAATTCTAAAATTCTAAAGAGATGAGATTTGTAATGAAATAGTCTATTTATAAGCTTTTCTAATTATTATCCATTAAAACTTATATCTCCTAAAAATTCATGTCTTATATTCTCTTCAAAAAAGTAAAAGTTTATATCCTTGAAAATTCATTTATTAGGGAATAGAGAAAAGACTTTTTTATCTTGTCTTCTAAGTCCAAAGTAGAATCACCTGATTTGATATCCCACAACATCTTTGCCATATTGATATCTCTACCTCACAATTATCTTATGTGAAGATCTCCAACTATCATTGGTCTAACATCTTAAGATAAATCTTTTTTTTATTTACACTTCATCAGATTCCAAAACATGATAAGAATATGTACATATTTCTTGCTTAAGATATATGAAAGACATTATGTAGATTGATGAGAGGAGGAGGTAATCTTATAAGTTTTAAGAATTTGATATGACCCAATAAACTTAGGAGTCAACCCTCAAAAACACATGATCATGCCTAATGTAAATTCTAAGGATTTTCTTTTCTGATGTGCATAAGATTTCTCCTTAACAAGACCTAATTTAATCTTGTATCTATCGTATCTTCTCATCGGTTACCTATAATAAATCTAGTCCCATGTATATGTGTGGGTATGTGTGTGTGAGCATGTGTTGTACATGTATGTGTGTGTAGGTGCACCATGTATGTGATTTTTATGTGTTTACTCGCATGTCTGAGTATGAGCTTATGTGTAAAAAAATATAGAAGTGAAATTTAATAAAAGTACTAAAAAATTATTATTTCCTTCCATAACATAATTAGTTATCATTAGATTCATTTAAATACTTTAACTGGAATTTTAGAATATTACAATTATCTAATGACATTTAGAAAGTTATAATTATTTAATCATATAATTATAACATCGTACTAAATTTATAATGTTATGATAGAAATTTTTTTCTTAAAATTTTTCTCTAATTTTTTCTTTTAGTTCCCAGGTAGTGTGTATTGTGACTTTATTACAAATGATTTTTACTAGTAAAATATGTCTCCTTCTCAAATGTTTTACCCTCTTGTCTACAATCTATGTAGACATTATTTCAAATGTAAGGTTATTCTTTAATTGTATTGTACCAAATGTTATTTATTACATGAGAAAGATCATAAATATATTTTCTTAACTAAGACACATAAAAGACATTATTAAGATTGGAAAGAAAATGAGGTACACATTTGTCTTTCTAATATTAAAAGAAAAATTCAAAGATGTTCATGTTACTTCTCACGGGACCTAGAATAAGTAAGAATGACATGTATAAAACAACTACGAAACAGTTTAAACATGGAAGAAAAATCTTATTCGTATATCCATGAATGGTACAGGAGCATTGATCACACCAAAAGACATTATTTAGTATTAATAATTGTCATACTTTGTGCTAAATGTAATTTTTTGTATATGTTCTACTATTACTCTAATTTGATTATATCCTAGCCTTAAATCTATCTTAGAAAATATCGAGTTCCTCTCCACTAGTCCATTAAGTAACTTATCCTAGGAAGAGGTTTTTCTTTATAGTGAACTTATTTAACTGACAACAATCTACACACAACCTAAAATTTTCATCTTTCTTCTTTACTAACAAAGCAAAAGCACCCCAATTATTTTTCAAGTATCTCTTATAAATTTTTCTTTAGTTCTTTCAGAAGGATAACATCTTATAAGATGCCATTAAAATTGTTGTAGTTACTGTTAAAATAGGAAGCTCTAGAAGGGGGAATGAATAGAGCCATAGATTCTTTCGCGAGAATACACCAGACCGTCTACCAGATGATATGATAGACTAGACCGTCTAACAGTAAAAGAGCCAACACAAGATCTTTATATTGGTTCACCCAAAACTCATAGGCTACGTCTAGTTCCCCCTTAATTCTTCTTAAGGGGTTCCACTAATCAAACAAATTATTACAATGAGTACACAAACCACTCCTGGTTATACCAATCTTAACCTCCCCTGAGATTAAGACCTTAGTAGAAAATAAAAGGAATCTCTCTTATAACAGATGAGAGTACAATTTAGCTCACTCACTGGGTATCGCTTTACAAGAGCTTTTGTTCACACCCACTTATAACTACTAGACGTTTTGCTAATATACTATGGGAGCTTGAATGCTTTGATCATTTTTTGCTCTTGTTGTGTTCAGCTTTCAATCTTCAAGTCTTCTTATAGCTTTTGCAATTTTGAATGTTGCTTGAAGCTTTAATTCGCGTTTTAATTTGTCCTTAATCTTCCCTTTGTAATATCCTAAACGATATCTGATATATTCTTTATGCGTAGCGGAATCTGCGTTCTTAGAGCCGTTGGATGCTTGATTAGGAAAAGGCTTTATGATTTTGAAATTTGTTAACCAATTGCTGAAAGGAAACAATTTAAACAAATACAAATAATATCACATATTGAGTTCGCACAGTATCATTTGTTTTCTTGTTCGTTATTTGATTTGAATGTTGAGCATTAATTCCAAATACTTTTTTAATTTGTAATTATTTTAAACTTGATTTTGTTCTAATTAACTCGTTATCGATTTTGAATAGAAAATCCTAGTGTGATTCAGGTTGCCTATTTTAGATTAAGTGAGGTTCACACCGGTAGACTGTCTGATAGGTTTAACCGAGACCTTCTAAGGGTCTTTATACCTATTATAGTTGGTCAACTGCACAAAGAAACTTTGTTAGATGATAAAGCATAGATAATACATTGTTTTTGTTATCATCAAAATATCTCTTATCAAAGATCCTGAGATGCTAGAACGTCCAGCACGTCACAACATCATTAGACCATCTAGTGGTGCTAGACCGTCTAGGGGTACTATATCATCTAGTGCTCCAACAATCTCTCCCTTTTTTATGATGACAAAAATTAATGTTGAAAGACATGTAAGCTCATTAGGGAAAGAACATTGACATATATAATTATACTTCATTAATCATAACATCATGACATCAAGTACATAGACGATGCAATACATAGATGATGCAGTACATATACGAAGATGAATACATCAATGTTAGAATTAAAGAGAAGTATCAAGAAAGGGGGGATTGAATTGATATAAGATTTTTGCCAAATTCTGTCAAATATAGAATTTTACAGTTTCTTTCAATACCAGATTAGTTGACAGATCGATTAAAATAGTTGGTTATTTACATCAGCAGAACATTAAAGATTGTTAAGGAAGAAGAAGAAGACACAAGAATTTATACTGGTTCACTCCTTTTACAGAGCTACATCCAGTTTGATCTGTCACACAAACAGATTTCAAAACACTAAAAGAAAAGTCCTTACAAGAACTCTACTTCTAAAGACTATCACATCATGATTAACAAAATTCTACACCCTATAGAATCTAATCATCAACACAAGACTCACTCTAAGTCTAATGTGATAACATTAATCACAAAAACAAATTCAGAAATACACCAAGATAACCCAAGATGGGTAAAACCAGTAAAGATGTGTATCAAAGATTTCACAGATGCACTTTCTCCTCAAGATTCTTCCAAAGACTCTATTCTTCAATAGAGTTGTATCTGAAATCCTTTTCATTTTTTCTTACCTTGAGAGCTTCCAATAGGTTTGCTTATATAGAAGATGAGAAACTAAAATCCCAATAGCTGATATTCAGAATCTGAGATACTAGAAGAATCTGAGAGAAACAGTTAGCTGAAAAGCAAAATAGTTGACTTTATTCATTAAAACAGATTTCCAACCTATTTCTTATTTTAATGAAAATAGTAGACTAATATTTCAATTTAGTTAACTATACAAAGATAATATGCCATCAACTAAAAATTGCAGCAATCAGCCATCAACTAAAAACTTCAGCAATCATCATCAAATCAAAATTATCAACAAACTCTCCCTATTTGATGATGGCAATAGCATAGACTGGAAGAACCTGTTAGAATCAAAGAAAATAGATGGAAGATTATCCCCCCCTTTGAGATTAGCAAATAGGCAATATTAAGTAGAAATTCAGAAAATATGTTTCAGAGAATATTACAGACCATTAAATGTAACAAAGGTTTATCAAAAAGACATCATAAAGACATAATAAACTGAAAATCAAAACATTTAATCAGCAAATGAACTATTTAATCTTCATCCTCATCATCATCATTACCATCATTTTCATCATCATCATCCTCCTCATCATCATCTTCATCAACATCCTCATCCATAGCAGTAGCAGTGCCAAATGTGCCTTCAAATGCTTCAACAGAGACTTGAATTTCTGCAAGTTGTTACTGAATAAGATCAATTTCATAATCAATGTTTGTAAATCTAGCCACCATTGTTTCATGGGTATTGCGCTGCATAGAACAAAGAAGGTTAAGACGAGATATAAGCATTCTTTCAAACTCAGATAATGGAATCCCTTGGTATGACGGAGGAGCTGTGTATGGAACCATTTGATAACCAGAGTAGTCCTAAGGAGGGTCCCTTGACGGGATATCTTCTTGAGCAGATGAACGAGGTGCAGTAGAGGATGAACCAACTTCAAATTTCCATTCATTATCAACCTTTGCCAGACCTATTTTTCTGAGATAGTAGTTATCAAATGTGTGTTTCCAGTTGATAATTTTAGTTGTAACTCCTTCAGTTGATACTTGAAAGTGATCCAGAACTTTGGAGATGAATATGGCATATGGCAGTTTGTGGTCATTCAGGCGTTTTTGCTTTGAACATATGTCCCTTAATGACATAAATCCAATTTACCTTTATGTCATTTTTCATACAATGAATCAGAGCCAAGTCTTCTTCCATTAGCTGGGTGTGTGATTGCTCCCCCTGGGTGTAAGCTGTCAAGCTATTATAAATGCCAGAAGAGGGTCATCTTTCTTAATCTTGCCTACTTGAAATTTCTGAACCTCTTCCTCAGCATTACGCATACAAGACTTAAAAACTGATTCCTTTTTGAAACCAAGGACTGAAGATGTGTTACCTTTGCTTATTTTCACTCCTTCATATTTGAGTCCAACCAATCTTCTCCATAAAGAGTGATCAATTTTTATTTCCTTCTTGTTTACTTTAGAATACAATATATTGTTATCAGCTTTCAAATTTGCACAAAAGATTTTGATCAAATCAATACACAAGTTACCTTCTAACTCCAGAAACTGACGCAGACCTTGAAACTGTAGAACATTTTTCACAAACATAAGATTTTCTTCATCTAACCAGCTGAACATGAGAACTTTAGGAATCAAAACAAGTTTTCTTTTCATCTTTTGTTCCAGTGATTCAGCAGCTTCTTCTTCTTCGTTTTCAGAGACATTTTCTTCCAATGCTTCAAAAGAGTCAGATGAGTTACCTTCAACGTGCACAGGAGAAGAAATTCTTATCCTTATTTTTATTCTTTTTGAAGATTGACCCACAGTTGAATTTGGTTGCACAATAGCAGAACTAGAGTTCCTGTTCGCTTGAGCAGTAGAAGCAGAGGTTGATGCTTTATTACGAGTTTGCATCCTGTGAGATGGAGATTTGGAAGCACGAGTTTTCACTCTAGTTTTTTATGATTTTCTTAATCTCTCAACAACATTCACCAATGGGTGACAAACAGATTTTTGGTCGTACAAAATTTTGATAAAAGAAAACAAGTTAACTAATGTAATATAGCTAACCCGTGTCGAATCTCACAAGGACACAATTGTAGGAGTGTAACCATTGTTAAACATCGTTCTCCAAAGAAAAGTTAAAATAAACAATAATAATAATAATAATAATAATAATAAAGGGGGTTTTGTCGAATTGATAAAATTAACAATGCAGATTAATAATTGTAAATAAATAATTAATGAAAACTAAAATTAAAAACACATAGTAAAGAAAATTATAAATAAAATAATTAAGGGAAACTAAAATTAAAAACAAAGATGGAAATTAAATTATTTAAATACGAAAAACTAATACATGCATAATTAAATTACGATGCTAAAAATTTAATATTAAGAACGTTTATTAAATGCTTATATGATTAAAATAAATAAATTAAAAGACAAATTTAAAGGCAAAACAATAATTGGAATGAAATTATTATGCTAATAAAAATAAATAAACAATTAACAGTTAAATCATAGATTTTAAGGCAGAGCAATAATTAGAATGATATATTGATGCTAATTCAAATTATAATAAAAATAAATAAATAATTAACAATTAAATGAAAAAATATATTCAATTAACTATTAAAATTTAAAATGAATAAGTAAAATACTGAATTTAAATTAAAAGTAAAATGCTAATAAAATTACTGGAGTCTGAAGAATAAATAGATATGTGTGAGAGTGTGAATGTGAATGTGAGAAAGTAGAGCGTACAAAATTTAAATTATTGACCAGAATTAAATAAAATGAAGACTAAAATACAAAATAATAAAATAAAATAAATTAACATGAAAGAAAACAAAACCAGGAAATTGTAGCAAGAGCGCCTAAAACTTTCTGCAGCTTTACCCCCAAACTAACAATAAAACTATAATAAAAAAAAGAGAGAGGAAGAAGAGAGACTATTACTATGGTGAAGTGTACATTACCTTGCATCTAAATCTCCTATTTATAGGAGATTAGCCAAGGTCTTATTGCAAATAAAAATCTGAAAATTAATTACAATTCAAGTCAAATTATTTTTTTTTCGGATTTGATTTTGCTGATTAGGAGATACTCTGTCAAGAATAGAAATAATTGCTCCTTCAGAATAAATATTTCTTTCCTGGATTTGGTTTTGCTGATTAGGAGATCCTCTGCCAAGAATAGAAATAATTGCTCCTTCAAAATAAATTTGATGCTTCGATTTGATTGTGGATTTGAAAGGAAAATCTGAAAATGGGGAGTTGATTATGCACAAATTTCAAATTTTCAAATGAAGTTGGCCCACGCATTGAATTAGGCCACATTGAATGCACCTAAGTTGCACCTCCTGTTGGTTTCATGATAAATGGGTCGCGAGGAATTTAATTTGGAAGATTGAAAAAAAAGTTTTCCCCATCGAAGCACCTTGGGCTCATCTCAAAATAACTTCAAGTTCTTTTTCTCCTACAAGAAAAGTCTCAACCAGAAAAAAAAAATATATATATATATATATGCAATATGAATGTATGAACTATGTTTTGATGTTAAAAATATGTAAAATGCAATAAATTTACTAAACTTAAATTATGTCATTGTTTTTATAAAAATGTGCAAAATGCATGGTTTAAGAATAGAACAAATGGCTTAGAAAGTGTTCTTAGATCAAAAAATAAAGAGTAAAATGACATACCTGAATCGTCACTCTCAATAATAAAGAAATCATTTGAAGCCATTTTAGTGGAGAAGAGACAGATGCAGAGGAGTTGTATTTGTATGATTCAGAGGAATTGTATTAGTAGAGAAGAATGAATAGACTTGAGAGGAAAGCGTAATCAGTACAATAAATGTGAGAAGATTTTGAACAGATATGCACTCAATGAAGATGGTTGTAGTCAATTGTTCTAATGTCATAAATTCATAAAAGAATACATTGAAAGAATGGAAATTTAGTTTTGGAAATGAAAGAAAGCTTTCTCACATATATCCACAAATAGAGTATTATATTTAATTAGTGGGACCCAGTGAGATTTTTAGACAAGAAGATTTTATCCAAACATAATTCGAAGATTCATAGTATTTTAATCAGTTAATTTGAATAACCAATTAAAAACAGAAGTAAAAGAAAAAATCAGTCAACTAGTCAAAGAAACTAATAGGCTAGACTGACAACTATTATAGAGGTACGTTAATTAAATGAAATCAGTCAGCTATTTCAGAAGAATTAACATACTATTTCATACAGCAGTAGAGTTTTTAAGACAAATTCTTAATATTCAAGATTCCTAGTTCATTTCTTAATTTGGAAAATTTGTTACGACTTAATCGTTTAGTGAAAATATCAGCTAGCTGGTCATTTATTGAAACAAATTCAATTCTACAATCCTTCTTCTCAATATGATCTCTTATGAAGTGGTGCCTTATTTCAATATGTTTTTTTCTAGAGTGTTGAATGGGATTTTTTGTTAGGTTTATAGCACTTGTGTTATCACAGAGAATAGGAACATTAGATAAATGTAAATCAAAATCAGATAGTTATTGTTTTAACCAAAGAATTTGTGTAGTGCAACTTCCAGCTGCAATGTATTCTGCTTCTGCAGTTGACAATGCAACACAGGCCTGCTTTTTGCTAGTCCAAGATATCAAGCAATTTCCAAAGAGGTGACATGTTCTACTTTTGCTCTTTCTATCTAATTTGCAACCTGCAAAATCAGAATCTGTATAGCCAATTAAATTCAATTGATTACCACCGGAGTACCATAGGCCAACATTCACTGTTCCTTTGAGATATTTGAGAATTTGTTTTGCAGCAGTGAAATGTGATTCCTTTGGATTGGCTTGAAACCTTGCACACAAGCATACGACAAACATGATATCTGGTCTACTGGCAGTTATATATAGTAAAGAACTAATTAGTCCTTTGTACATGGTAGCATCAACAAATTTTCCTTTTTCATCCTTGTCAAGATAACAATTAGAAGACATAGGAGTGGTGGCTTCTTTGCAGTTTTCCATATTAAATTTCTTCAACAGTTCATTGCAGTACTTTGTTTGGTTGATGAATGTACCATTTGACATTTGTTTAACATGTAATCCTAAGAAAAAATTTAACTCTCCCATCATGGACATTTCAAGTTCACCTTTCATAGTATATGCAAACTTTTGGCATAGAGATTCTTTAGATGAACCAAAAATTATGTCATCAACATAAATCTGTATTAATATAAGTTCATTATTAACTTTCTTAGTAAAAAGAGTTTTGTCAATAACTCCTCTTTCAAATCCTTGTGATATGAGAAATGTTGTAAGTCTTTCATACCATCGTCTGGGAGCCTTTTTGAGACCATACAAAGCCTTTTTCAGTTTGTATACATGATTTGGAGATTTAAAATCAATAAATCTAGGAGGTTGTTCAACATATACATCTTCATTAATAAAGCCATTTAAGAAAGCACTCTTGACATCCATTTGAAAAAGTTTGAAACCTTTAAGACAAGCAAAAGCAAGTAATAGTCTGATAGCTTCTAATCTAGCTACAGGAGCATAGGTTTCATCAAAATCAATACCTTCTTTTTTATTATAACCTTTAGCAACTAATCTAGCTTTATTCCTAGTGATTAGCCCATTCTCATCAAGCTTATTTCTAAACACCCATTTAGTACCAATAACATTCATATTGCTATTTCTAAGTACAAGATACCATACATCATTTCTGGTAAACTGATTTAATTCATCATGCATATCAGTAATCCAGTTATCATCAAGCAAGACATCTTTGATATTTTTAGGTTCAATCTGTGAACCAAAAGCCATATGATTGCAGAGATCATTTAAAGAGTTTCGAGTTTTAACTCCCTTTTCAATATCACCTATGATGTTATCCAGTGATAGTCATTTTTGAGTTCTCCAGGATTTAGACAGTACACTATTTGTTGCAGAATTATAATCAACTATTCTAGAGTTATAGTTGACTCTTTCAATTTATCTATCAACAGTAATAGATTCTTCTGTACAGTCAGTACTATTTTCTTCTGAGATATTTGGTATATCATCATTTGTACCTGTAGGAAGAATACCTTCTCTCTCTTTTTGACATAAGAACTCATCAAATAAAACATGAATTGATTCTTCAGTAGTTAAGTTCTTTTTGTTGAAAACACAATAAGCTTTACTATGCAGTGAGTAACCTAAAAAGATTCCATCATCAGCTTTTTCATCAAACTTTCCTAAGGATATTTTCTCATTGTTTAATATAAAACACTTGCAACCAAAAACTTTAAAATGTGCAATACAAGGAGTTCTACCATTCAATAGTTCATAAGGAGTCTTCTTATGAATTGGTTTAATTAATACTCTGTTAAGCACATAGCAGGTTGTAGAAACCGCATCTGCCCAAAAATGCTTAGGTAGTTTAGATTCACTTAACATAGTTCTAGCACATTCTTGAAGTTTTCTATTCTTTCTTTCAACAACTCCACTTTGTTATGGAGTTCTTGGAGCAGAAAAATTGTGAGATATACCATGTTTTGAGCAAAAATTTTCAAATAGACTATTTTGAAATTTTGTCCCATGATCACTTCTTAGAGAAACAATATTAAGATCTTTTTCATTTGTAATAATCTTGGAAAATTTCTTAAATGCATAGAAGGTTTCAACCTTAGAAGATAGAAATAATGTCCAAGTAAATCTTGAAAAATCATCAACAATAACAAGAACATATGAATTGTTACTAAGACTTATTGTTCTTGAAGGACCAAAAAGATCAAGATGTAGTAGTTCAAGTGGTCTGCTTGTTGAGATGATGTTCTTTTGAGTCAAAAGAATTCTTTGATTGTTTTCCTTTTTGACAGTATGCACAGATTTTGTCTTTCACAAATTTAACTCGTGAAAGTCCTCTAACAAGGTTCCTGTAGCAGATTTTGTTTAGTAAGTACATATTGATGTGTCCACATGTTCTATGCCAAAGCCAACCTTCATTATCTTTGGTTATCAAGCAGATATTTTTGAGATTCGAAGATTCAATATCTAGCATATACAAATTGTTAGATCTTCTTCCAATGTGAACAACTTCTGCAGATTTACAGTTATATATAACACAAAATTTTGCATCAAAAGTTACTTTCATATCTTTGTCACATAGTTGACTAATACTCAACAAATTGTGTTTCAATCCTTCAACTAATAGAACATCTTTAATTTGTGAAAATTGAGAACTTCCAATATCTCCAAAACCCATAATTTTTCCTTCGTTGTCATCTCCAAATGTAATAGAACCTGCTTCATGTTCTTTAAAATTGATGAACTTAGATTTATCACCTGTCATATGTTTAGAGCATCCACTATCTAAATGCCATAATGCTTTCTTTTCTCTTTGACATATCTGCAAAATAAGTTTAGTTTAGTCTTCTTGGTCCCCAAAGCAAGTTGGGTCCTTTTGAGTTAGAAATAGTTGACTGTCTTGGTTTCCAAATATATTCACCTCTTGAAATACCAAATTTTTTAATGAAACAGTATTTAGATATATGCCCAGATTTCATACAATAAAAGCATTTTCTTGATTTGCTATTTGAGAAAATTTTAGATTTTATAGCAGAAAATTGTTTGACAAATTCATTATAACCAATTTCAGCTCTATTTAGAAAACCTTTTTGAGAGCTTAACAATTTATCAAGATTATTTTGACCAATTTGAAATTTTCCTAGAGTCTTTATTAAGTAAGTTATTTTATCTTGAAGGTTTTTGCAATTTTCACAATCAACAGAACTATTCTGGTTAATCATTTCAAGTTTTTCAGACTCTGTTTTTATTTCAATCTGATTTTCCAGTTCAAGAACTCTGTTTTCTAGCCAACTGTTTAAACCTTTCAGTTTGTTAATCTGATGATCTTGTTTTCTAGCTTTATCATGCAGTTCTTTAAAAGTATCTAGTAAGGTATCATAGTTTTCACTAAGATCAGTATCATTATTACTCACCTGACTTGAGGTATCTGCATTACCTACAAGACATAGATTAGCTTTATTTTCATATTCAAAATCTGACATAGAAGATCTGGATGATTCACTATCATCCCATGCCATGTAAGCTTTCCTTCCTTTCTTTAGGTGATTGTTTCGTTTTTCAGAAGCTTTATCTTTTCTTTCAGGACTTCTTTCCTTTCTTTGAGTAATAAAGGGACAATCCATTTTCACATGTCCTAGTTGTCCACAATTGAAACAAGAAAAATTAGAAGTATTAAAATCAGATTTTCTTGTGTACCTTTTCTTATTCAAATGATCTTGAAACCCATCTTTGGCATTGTTTCTTTTCTTTAGAAATTTTCCAAATTTCTTGACAAGCATAGCAAATTCCTCACTGTCTTTTTCTTCATTCTCTTCATTACAGCTTAAACATTCTTTAGCCTTCAAAGCAAGACTCTTATTCTTCTTGTCAGAATTTTCCAGCTGTTCAAGTCTGTTTAATTCCAGTTCATGCTCTTGTGTTCATGATTGAAAGATCTTTGGTTTCAAGAATTGTTGTAACCTTAGGCTGCCAGCTTCTGTTCAGACATTTCAAGACTTTGATATTCAATTCTTCATCTTCAAACGTTTTTCCCAATCCTCTCAAATGATTCACAATATGGGTGAATGATGAATGCCTAGGAGGCATTGTATGTGTTGTAGGATCTCTCAAACATGTGTAGAAGCATAGAAAATGAAAATAACATGAAGATTATCATAGAAGAACATGAAAACCGAAATTCCCCCAAATGTTAGGGTTCCAATCAGTGCAAAATCTTTAAAACTTGAAAAGAAATCAATTCAACCGATTAAAATCAAGAACACATGCATAGGAAGGCATAGAATGAATCAAAACTTGAATTTAATCGGTGCAAATGGCTAGAATTGATCCATATAGGTGCAGCACATGAAGAACAAAACAAGAACATGAAAAGCAAAACATGGAAGAGAGAAAGAGATGAAGAACACACCACTTTTCAAGAGAAAAGATAAGTGCAAAAGACAATCACCACTTGAATTTAGGAAAACTCAAGATAAGATTCAAAGAAAATGAGGAATACCTCTTGAACTTCAAAGAGAATTGCTCTTGCAATGTATTCAAGCTTCAAAGTTCTGTTACGAATGAGACTTACACCCTTATATAGAGGGGAAAAAGAAAATGTATGCACATGGGTGGAAGGTGAATGGTTTAGGCCATGTTTGGAGATGCTCCCAAGCTTCCCAAACAAGGCCCTTCCCACTAATTGCTATCCTTATGTCCAAACACCCCTCCTCTTGTGTTTATTTGTGACAAAGTCATAAAAGAGACTAAACTATTTTTAGTTTCAAGGAATTTACAAGAATTATTTATATTTATAATGTCTTCTTCCAATTTCTTGTATATTCCTCTAGTTTTTCTTCCTTCCTTTTCTTCAAATCTTTTTGTAAGTTTTTCTCTTTCTTATTTTTATTTTCTTATTTTCTTGTGGTGACTCCTCCTTGCATGGGTTGAGATTCTTCATGAAATGAGATCACATCATTCTCCCCCTCTTGAAAAGAAATCATCCTCGAATTTTGGGGTACCTACATCACACAAAGGTAAGTCACTCACATTAAAACTATTGCTATTATTTACTATACCTACCAAAGAAAAGATTACAAGTATTATTTTGCAAGAAGAAAAACTACTAATAGTATTTACATACTTGTTTACCTTTTTGTATTCCTAGATCAAATACAAACCAATGCATTCTCAAAGTTATGAGATATTTTCAAAATCCTTTGATTTTCCTAATCTTCTATTATTTTTACTTAAAATTTTTTCATTTGAATTATGAAGGATGAAGTTTCTATGCAAACAATATTTACAAGAATAAAAGCATGAAATTTGTCCATAAAGATTAGCACACATGGTAGAATGTCCATTCAAGTCCTTAGATTCATATACAAAAAAATTAGAAACATTTCTATAGTCATTTTCTTCCGTGTTTGTGCTTTTGTCTTCTATTATCTCCTCTTCCTCTCCCCATTGTTTTTGCCATTATGCAAATCATCACTAGGCAACAAAACAAAAGGAGACAAGTTAGTAAATTTTTTTAAAGAAGAATTAGAATCAAGAATTGAAGGAGAAAAAGAGCTCAAAGTTGTGCAATCCCCCTTTACGGATTCATTCTCAATCATGTTTGAAGGGGGTGTTATAAGAGACTCTTCCTCTTCTCTAATTTTTTCTAGCCTTTCCTTTTCTTCTTTTTCTTCTCTTTCTTTCTCCTCTTTTTCTTTTCTTTCTTTCTCCTCTTTTTCTTTTCTTTCTTTCTCCTCTTGTTCTTTTCTTTCTTTCTCCTCTTTTTCTTTTCTTTCTTTCTCCTCTTTTTCTTTTCTTTCTTTCTCTTCTTTGATTTTCTTCTCATGTGCAGATTTGCTTTCTTTTTGCTCACGGTTTTCAACTCTTGAAACAATAAGCTCACGACTTGCACCTTTATTTTCTTGTTCACTTAATTCTTTATCCCCTTTCAAGACCATGTTTCTTTTGGTAGGACATTCGGAAGCAATGTGTCCATGCTCCAAACATTTGTAACATTTAATGGAACTTGATCTTGAAGAAGATGAAGAATTGGAAGGAGTAGATTTAACATTTGAATTGGAGTTGGAATAGGAAGACTTACCTTGGCCCTCGGATTGTTTCCTATTATCATCCCACATTGTTTTACCTTTGTCTTTCCAAGAGCCTTGTGCATTGTTGGAATATAGCTTCCTTTGATTCTTTCTCCTTTGAATTTGTTTCTCCACTTTAATGGCTTGATGCATTAGTTGTTCCAACGTGTTATACTCTTGTAATTCTATCACATCTTGAATTTCTTTATGGAGACCATTGAGAAATCTAGCCATTGTAGCCTCCAAGCTTTCTTCAATTTCGGCCTTAGCCATGGTAGACTCCAAATCCTTGAAGTAGTCTTTAACACTTCTTGTTCCTTGTACAAGCCTTTGAAGCTTAAGATACAATTCTTTCTTATAATAAGAAGGAACAAATTTATCTCTCATGCACATTTGAAGATTATGCCATGAAGTAATGGCTAACCTCCTACCACTAAGAACTTCTTTTTTTATTTGATTCCACCACACTAAAGCATATTGTTCAAATTCAAGAGTAATGAGTTTAACTTGCATAAGATTTTCAAAAGTATAAACACTTAAAATTTGTTCTACTTTAGATTCCCATTCAAAATACAATTCCGGATTGCTATCACCAACAAATTTGGGAAATCTAACATTACTTTTGGCAACTCTCTCTTGATATACATCTCTTCCTCCTCTTCCATCACTTTTAACTTGAGGAGTTCTTCTTTTTCTTTCATATGCTTGCAAGTTGAGTTGAGTTTGGGCTACTTGTCTTGTAAGTTCCTCAACTCTTGCATATAATTGGGCATGTCTTGGAGACAAAGAAGGAATTTCTTCTCGGGTAGACATTCCTACACAAAAAACAATTCACAAAATACAAAAACTAACAAAGAAAATTTGGTTAGCAACAAAGAATCTCAACTTGAAACCCTCGGTTTTGGCTCTCAAAATCACTCAAAAATTGCTCTCTCACTTGCAGCAATTCACTTCAAAAGATCTCAAGATAATGCTTCAATTCAAAAATCCACTTAGTTATCTATTCAAGTGAAAGAGGAAATGATTGGCCAAAGCACTTAGAATTCCAAGAGACAAGAAAACTTCAAGACAAAACTTATAGGAATTTTAAAGACTAAAAACTAGAAAGGGTAAAAGCAAGAAAGGGACACAAAAGAGTAACTATCATGTGACAATTTGGAACAAATATAAAACAAGAAAAGCACCAAAGAAATTGGAAAGATTACTCAACAAATTTAGAACAAATTCTAGTCAAGATTTCAAGTGAAAAGAAGTTCACTAACATCCACAAATGATAGGCCTAATTTGCCAAACCAATGACCAAAGAATCAATCAATGTGTATAGGCAAGGAAACTTGATTTTCTTTTTGATTTTTGATGCACAAGTATTTAACCAAGGCTTGTTTGAATTTGGCCTTAGATTTCCTTTTTGTTTTAAATTGTGCTTTTATGTTCAATGCCTAAACACATCCACCAAGAGTTAGTCTCACAAAGTTTGAACACTTAGCCCCTAATGTTTGGAGTCCAAATGATCAATTCTAATCACAACAAGTCCTAAAGAGAAATTGAAACTAAACAAATCAAGTAATACAAAAATTAGATGGTAAAGAAAACTTGACAAACATATGACTCAAAAACAACAAAAGGGAGACACATCTAATGGTAATCAAGTGATTAATGAATGTTCTTTTCTCAAACACCTAATAGGTTTCATAGAACATCACTTCATTAACCAAGATTTGCCAAGAATTTATGACTATTCAACCAAACAAAAACAGATTTACAAAACTGTTTTTTTTTTTTGCTACAGTTTTTTTTTTCAAAAAAAATTCAGATCCATGTTCTTGATGTTCTAGACTAAAATACATCATGTTTGAAGCCTTAGAGCTTTGATACCAAATGATGAATGCCTAGGAGGCATTGTATGTGTTGTAGGATCTCTCAAACATGTGTAGAAGCATAGGAAATCAAAATAACATGAAGATTATCATAGAAGAACATGAAAACCGAAATTCCCCCAAATGTTAGGGTTCCAATCGGTGCAAAATCTTTAAAACTTGAAAAAAAATCAATTCAACCGATTAAAATCAAGAACACATGCATAGGAAGGCATAGAATGAATTAAACTTGAATTTAATCGGTGCAAATGGCTAGAATTGATCCATATAGGTGCAGCACATGAAGAACAAAACAAGAACGTGAAAAGGAAAACATGGAAGAGAGAAAGAGATTAAGAACACGCCACTTGTCAAGAGAAAAGATAAGTGCAAAAGAAAATCACCACTTGAATTTAGGAAAACTCAAGATAAGATTCAAAGAAAATGAGGAATACCTCTTGAACTTCAAAGAGAATTGCTCTTGAAATGTATTCAAGCTTCAAAGTTCTGTTACAAATGAGACTTACACCCTTATATAGAGGGGAAAACGAAAATGTATGCACATGGGTGGAAGGTGAATGGTTTAGGCCATGTTTGGAGATGCTCCCAAGCTTCCCAAACAAGGCCCTTTCCACTAATTGCTATCCTTATGTCCAAACATCCCTCCTCTTGTGTTTATTTGTGACAAAGTCATAAAAGAGACTAAACTATTTTTATTTTCAAGGAATTTACAAGAATTATTTATATTTCTAATGTCTTCTTCCAATTTCTTGTAAATTCCTCTAGTTTTTCTTCCTTCCTTTTCTTCAAATCTTTTTGTAAGTTTTTCTCTTTCTTATTTTCATTTTCTTATTTTCTTGTGGTGACTCCTCCTTGCATGGGTTGAGATTCTTCATGAAATGAGATACTGGAAGGATCTGAGAGAAAAAAGTTAGTTAAAAAGCAAAAATACTTGACTTTATTCATTAAAATAGATTTCCAACCTGTTTCTTATTTTAATGAAAATAGTATACCAATATTTCAATTTAGTTAACTATACAGAGATAATCTGCCATCAACTAAAAACTGCAGCAATCAGCCATCAACTAAAAACTTCAACAATCATCATCAAATCAGAATTATCAACAATCAAGAAACTAGTGCAGAAGATTATTGGACTTGAAGACTTTGCTTCATGTTAATTTGATGTCTCCAACCACCTTGATGATGAAGATGAAGACGTTTGAAGAATAAAGATTATGTCTTAGTGTTAGAGTGTCTTAGGATTTGGGGTAAGATGCATTTCATTTAATCCTAGACTTAATCTTGTTTTTTAAAATGTTTTCAAATGTTTTAAAGGATTTTAAATTGTTTTCAACTCATTAAAAATATGTTTTCAGACAGCCAAAATGTTCTTAGTTTGATGGACATGTCAAACTTAAATAATTTAACCAACTGACATAGATTTTAGTTAACTGATATTCTAGAACTGTTGTTTTTCAAATTTTGCTTCCAACTGAATTCAACTAACTATTTTCGGAATTTGAATTAGCTTAGATTCTGAAGCTTTTTTTGACAAATTCATGCTCTCTGGAAAATCTAGTTGATTCGCAATTTAAACAGGTTGAAATCACTTAAAGTTTCTCTTTAATGATTTACACAGTTTAAGTGTTTTTAGCTAACTATTTTCAGTTTTCAAATTTTAGGTGCTCACTGGAAAATTTATTTTTAAGTGAAATCAACTAATTAAATCGTGTTTTTAATTAACTATTTTTGTTAGTAACAATTTTAAAACACTGATACTAGTTCTGTTTTAAATACTTTGAGTTTTCAAGAACTGGGCAACGAATCAATTACAAAGAAACCCATTGTTCAAAAAGAGTTTTCCAATGTTCTAAATCAATTCTCGAAATTCACCAAAAAGTCCAAGAGTCCAACATCTAATTGACTTGATAATCTTTCCATAGAAGTCATCACCTGGAATTGTGTTTTGTTTAACACATTGTTGTTGTAATAAGGTGAGTTCATTCTATAATCTTCTGTAATTTCGTGTTGGGTGTTATCCTTCTTGATCAAGGTGATTAAGAGGTTCTTGTAATAGGGTTTTACAAGGGTAGACAGATCTTGTAAGGTTCAAGATCAAGGTGTTTGTGAAATTCATTGTATTTTACATGTAGGGTTCTGTAAAAACTTTGAATTAGTGGATTGATTGATCTGCAGGTTAGCAAATTGGATGTACCCTTCTTGTGAAAGTGAACCAGTATAAAAATCATTGGTGTTGATCTTCTTCTCCCTTACTCTTTAATTTCTGCAGTTGTTAATTGAATTGTTAAAAGAGATGAATATATGATGCATTGATCAAAGCATTTCAAGAATCTTTAAAGACCTCGTTTTGATTGCAGCTATGAGCAAAAATCTGATTGTTTTTCTGAAATTGGCCAACATTTTTGAAAATCTTTTGAGAGTTTAATTTACCCTCCGCCCCTCTTAAACTCAACCATTTATTCTAACAATTGGTATCAGAACTGGTTCTTGAAAAATATTCAAGTTTTTTGAAACAAATTTAAAAAAACATGGCTGAGGAAAAATTACCTTTTGCTGAAGGTACTTCAATAAATAAGCCACCAATGTTTTCAGGTGTAAATTATCCTTTTTGGAAAATAAGAATGAAGATTTTCATTGAATCAATTGATAAAGATATCTGGAATGCTATAATCAATGGACCATATATCCCTAAAGACAAGGATAAGGATGAAGAGAAACCATAGGATAGTTTAACCCAAGAAGAATAAAAGAAAGTGCAATATGATTATATAGCAAAAAATATCATAACTTCTGCATTGAACCTTGATGAATTTTTTCATATTTTATAGTGAGCAAAAAGTTACACATGAAGACACGATTGATGTCAAGAGAGCTAGGAAACACACTTTGATCCAAGAATATGAAGTGTTTAGAATGTTATCAGGAGAATCAATTTCAAATGTGCAGAAAAGATTTACTCATATTGTAAATCACCTAATAGGTCTTGGAAAAGTGTTTGAGAAAGAAGAGTTGAATATCAAAGTGCTAAAGTGTTTGAACAGAAATTGACAACCTAATTAAAGTGATAGCACATTTTCTAAAAGCCTGATGAAAATATTTCCTTTCAAGTGATTTTCTGGGAACACATTAATCTAGATTATCATGTTAAATTTGGGTCTAGAAGTCAAAATAAAGCCTATTTTTATAATATATTTTCTATAATTTTACTCACATATCATCTTGCTTCTGTGACCTACATTACCATGTTTGGTTTTGACAACGTATGTTATCTTGTGGGTGCAAATTTGAAATGAAAGCTCATTTATGTTGGATTTGCTAAGGACAAGACCTATGACCAAATTATTAGAGAGTGTCCTTGTTTGTCTTGTCTGATGAAGATCATTTCTCTTGCATAAAGAAAGATTGAAGATTGATGATGATTTGATGAAGTCTGTTCACCTATATTTTCTCTTTTTTGGATGCTATGTAAGCTTTCTTCCATTATCAATTAGGTGATCAACACATAAATTTGGATTTCATAATATAACTATCTTAGAAATTATCTTGATCATCTGCACAGTTTTAATAAATTAAAAGATCGTGTTAATATATTAAAATGCATATGAAGTAACAAGATTGACTTCAGCTGGTATTTTAACTGATTTAAGGATCAGTTTAATGTGTTAAAATTTCACAGGATCTTGAAAAATTTTAACAAATTTTAAGTGTTGAGATTACTTCTCAATAGTTTTATTAATTTGTGTTCATTCTGTGAAACATGTTTGTCATTTGTAGTTCATTAAAAATCTGTACTGATCCATTAATTTTACAGACTAAGTCGAGTTTTCAATGAGTTAAAAACTAATAGTTTTTATGAAAACTTCTGTCTATATAAATAGTTTGAATTACGAAAATTAAATAGACTTTTACATATCTTTTTGAAAAGAGAATTAAGAGAGAGTATTTTCTGAGCAAGAACAGATTGGTGAGCATCCAAGATTCTATTTCTTTGATCATCAAATTGTGAATTGGGGATTGCATTAGGAGATTGCATTTAGTTTTTCAAAAATAATTATGTGTTGTAAACATACCAGGTGATCTCGTTTCTTGATCTGTATTTTGTGTGCGTTTCTAGATTAGTGTTATCCAGAGGAACGACAGCAGGGTTCTGCAATGGTAGGGTACAAGTCTTGTAGGATTCAAGACTTGTGTTCTTGGTGGTTCTTAGGCTTACTAGGGTTGTAAGTGTTTGTAAGAACAAATTTTCTAATTAGTGAAAGTTTAATTATGGTTGGGTATTTGGATGTAGCTCTTGCAAAAAAGTAAACCAGTATAAATCATCTGTGCACTTCTTTATTTTCTGTTCTGCACTTTATTGATTTTTGAGTTTTACAATCTGGATCTTAATTCAATCAATTGAATCTGGAAACGAAAAATCAACAGGTCAAATCGTGTTTCTAACATACTAATTTTTTAAAAGATCTATTCATCCCTCCTCTAGATCTTGTTTCTGCATTTTATCATTGTCAATCTTAGAAACTACCATTTTGTTTTACAGACCCATGACCAACTACAAACATATGAAAACTAGTTTCTTTGAATAAAGCTTTGCAATGCGAACTCAGATTTATGGATAGTCTACTGTTTTACAAATCATAATCTTTATGATTTCTAGTATCCAAAAGGTTTCAATGTAGTATTTAGGTCATTTTTTGAGTTTTCTTTTGTTTGATTCTATGAATTTTTGCTTAAAACTATGATATTAGTAGAAAAATTGAATGATTGTCATTTGTTTCCTCTTATTCAGTAACATAAACAATGGATATTAGTAGAAAACAAATTATATTAAATTTATATATTTAAATAATTATAAAAAAAATTACAGATTTTTTTACAAAAAATATTAGTAAAAAAAATATACTTACAAATTTAATATAAAACATAATTGGGAATGTTTTTACAAAAAATTACTTGTGGATTTAAAATTTGTAAAAAAATGTACTTGTTACTTTTAAAATGGAGTTTTTTTTTAAGAAAATTTGCTGCAAATTTCTTTTACATAAAATTTTACCGTGAATTTATATTTTGTAAAAAAATTTCTTACCAATTTTAAAATTTTATTATAACTAATTATTTACAAATGAATTATTTATCAATTAAAATTTATAAGAAAATAATAAAAAGATATATTTTGTAAATTTTTATAACAAATTTATAGAAAAAATATATAAAATATAAAAAATTTCAGAAGTGAAATTAATTATAAAATATGAATTGATTAGTGTCTATTTAATTGGTACATAAATATTATTATAATGTATGTGTACCCATTTAATATTTGGAGGAGCAATGTGCTCCAAACAATTTATTTACACACTTTTTCATTCATTATCCATTAAATTTTATGTATCTAAACAAATTCAGATCTTACAATAAATAATTAAAATAAAAATATATGATCCAATATTAGTTATTTAAAAAAAAATGTGTATATCACCTTTTCTTAATTCGAAGTGATCAAATCGTTTCTTTTAATAAAATCATTTGACTTAAGTATTCAAACAATTTTTTAACGGTATGATATCACGAAGATTTCTCATTCATTGTGAATATGAAATTGTTTATCTTTTTCAGAATACGGATAGTACCCTTTCTAGTAATTATTTTTCATTTTCAGAAAAGGGTGCCAAACTACACTATTCACATTATAAAATAACTCCAACTAATCAATTCAGTTTTACTTCTACCATTAAAACATCATTTTTATAACATCAACATTAGTTAACACAAGTGATAAGATTATAACTTTTAATGAAGAAAAATAATAGAAATAGTTCTGAAAACATGAAAATGAGTTCCTTTCTATAATTGATAGAAAAATTAACAACTGCTCCCAGACAAAATGACTGCCATAACAATCTACACCAGGACAAAATTGGTCTAATTTTACATGAGGTTCTTGTTATTAGTTAGCATTTTTTTGGCCCAATTGAAAGTAAACTTGATGACTAAAAGTGGGTCATGCACCCCCTTAATTGCTAACTGCATTCCTATAACTTTTTCTCTTTTGAATGTTGGATCCTCCTTCCTTTAGTTTTGTTCTGTGGTAACTGTTTTATCCAATGAAATTTGGTGGTGGTTTAAAGTTGGATAGGTTTTGGAATGTGAATTTTGATTTTTGGATAGAACATCCCATAATAGTGAAAATAATGTGCTCGAACGACTATTTTAGAAACTTTTGAGAACAATCTTTCAAGAGTACAACATTCCATAATATGTAGTCTGGAATAAAGTTAGGTATTTGAATAAAAAATTTACCAGTTACTCGTATTATTTATAATCTATGTAGATGTAAATATATAATCTTTTCGTTTGTATTTGTTATATATAATCTGTACGTTAAATAAATTTTACTTACAGGCTAAATTTTTTTTTATTTGTTATATATAATTTGTACATTAAATAGATTTTACCTATAGGATATTTCTAAATTAAATTTAAACTATAATCAAATATATATTATCAATAAATACAATTCAATCTAAAATTTAATATTTTTTTTTATTGTTCATTACTAACTTTAATTTAACTTAAAATTTATTTATTTTATTTTTATTATTTGTATATTGTTTGAAAAATTAAATAAATTGTTGTTATATAAATAAATATTAAAAATTTTCAATGTATATTTTATATGTTTTATGAGTGTGACTTAATCTTTTTAATTCACAAATGAAATAAATACAATTTATACAAATTAAAAATTATTAAAATACGAATTATATAAATAAATTTTTTTATAATACAAGTTTATAGCACTGCAAACTTACAAACTCTTATATGTACCTAACTTGAATCTAGATCATTTAAAATATGTTTCAAATTGGTGAATTTTTCACAATGATCAATCTATATACAACTGCAACTTATTACACTTCTCCATTTTTTCTTGAATGACCAATTTTTAAGGTTTTAATGAATCCAGAAAGTTAAAAAAAAGTGATACTCATATGTAGTGGCGTGATTTTTTGTCAACAACAGAAACGAAACGTGTAGCGATAGCTACTGACAACAATGGTGTGTTTAACAATGGCAAAAACATGTTTAGCAGTGGAGATGGAGCACATGATGGAAGCAAAAGTGAAGAGAATGGGGAAGAATTAGGATTGGAGGTAAGACATCATTCAAGGACATTTTTTACTTTTTCCATTTGCTACAGGTGCAGGTTGCAATTAAGGGGGTGAAGGAAGCATAATCTGTAAAGGTGAAGAAGATTGGACCCTTTTTTATTTTTTTGGCTATTTCTTCCTACATCTCCATACTTTCTCTCTGCACCCCATAGACCACAAAATAATCAATGAATCCAGAACATGTATTAAAAGTTGTAAAATTTTTATTTCAGAAACTCTTTTCCAAAATATAATTGTAAAATTTGTATTCCAGAATATCCTTTCCAAAATACATATTATAAAGTACCATTTCATACCACTTACTCCAGAAGTTTTTCAAAAAAACTAAAATAGCCAATTCAAAAAACTATTGAGTGCAGGAAAAAGTATGGAGGTGCAGGAAGAAACAGCCTTTTATGTGAAATTGGGCCCAGTTGTACACTGGGTAGAGTTGTTCTTGAGGCAATAATTGTTCACAGTAGATAGCTTTGTCCTCTTTGTCAAACAGCAATGGTTTTAAATATAGGTGAAAATGTGACATTGTCCACCAAAATTTTTCAGCTTTGAGACTCTGATAATAGGACCAATACTCACCCTCCTCTCATAATTGAAGACTGGTAGTTGTGCAGGAAAAAGGAAAGCAACATGCTCCTAAATTCACAAGAACTATCTAGTCCTCCTCAATTACCTAAACCTTGTTGTGAATACTTAAGGTACAACTCATGGTCATAGGTTTCTAAGAAGCAAGACAAAATCAAGAAAAGCCACAAAAACATTGTGTATGATAGTATTAGATATCATCAAGCAAGTATGTGCTTGGTGGCAGAGATTGTGATGGTGGTGATAGGTTTGTGGGGAGTGTTTCTGAGGCCAATGATGTTCCAATATGCTGCAGAGATGGGAGTAGTCATTGGATGTGCCATCTACAGCCTCACAAGAGAAAGGCCTTCATGGATTCTCTCTAACTTTCTTCCATCATAACTATTCTCATGGAAGAACAGTGCAAATTCCCCTCTCAGCACTGAGTTTTATGCATGTATGTATTCATCAGCCATTCACAATTCTTGTTGCCCTATGTGGTTTTTCTTCCTTCAAAATGTCTTGTGATGATCATATTTTTACATTTAAATTCCACTCAATTCAATGTTTCCAACATTTACTTGCTAGTTGTAGCTTGAATTTCTAGGACTTAAACATCTACTTGGATTCTAGTTTGATTAGCATATGTAGAAGTG
Source organism: Lablab purpureus (assembly GCA_030347555.1). Classification (NCBI taxonomy): domain Eukaryota; kingdom Viridiplantae; phylum Streptophyta; class Magnoliopsida; order Fabales; family Fabaceae; genus Lablab; species Lablab purpureus. Next base: position 15,822,621 of record CM059258.1, on the reverse strand, counting down.
TTTTGCCTAGGAGAGAACTAATTTGGCCATTTTTTTTCATCATTTTGTTGAGTTATTCAAGTACTTGGTAAAAAAACATGAAGCTTCATTTTCTTTCACTAAATTAGGTTATCTTTTTTTTTTTTTGTCAAATACAAATCAAAATAGATGAAAATAACACATTACACAATTGTTAAAATAAATCAATTTATATTATTTTGAGTCCATGTTGTAGGCATTTTAAATATGGTGCTATATATTTACAATATTTTAACTTAATTATGGTATCTCACATTAATAATGAAACAAAATTTGACTAATCCAACTTAATTCATTACAAGTAACGTATTGGATTTTCTCAACACTTTTTGTACAAAAATAATAATAGTTTTGACAGTTGATAAAGTAGTCTATTGAATTACTTTGATATTAAAGTTAATTTAGGATATTAATTATTAGTTCGGACTAAATTAATTTATTGACTTATTTTTTAATGAGTCCAAAATTAACTAATCTAAATCCACTCGTAATAGATAATAGATTTATTGAGTTGATTCAACTTATTTAGAAGTGTTAAAATAAAAGACATAATAAAATAATGTCTACTATATGCTTCCCTTGTTTCTTTGTGAGGGACAAAACCATAACAGAAAAAGAGGGAGACAAATGTAAAAATTAAATTATTAGCTATCAAATTTTGGTGTAATTTCTCCTCTCAATATACCAGTTAAACTGAAAACATGTTGGTGGATTGAAGTTCGTGAAAGAAATTTATAACATTAAATTTTATATAAAAACTCATAAATAATTGTTTTCTTAAATGATAAATGATATATTATAAAATAAATAAATAAAAAATAAACAGAGTATCTCATATTAAAATTAAAACGTATAAACATAATACATCAATTTTACATGTTAATAAAAAAAACTTGTGAATTAATAACAAAAGTAATATGTATTAAATTTTATGTTCCTATGCAAAATCAACTAATGGTGTTATAAAATTATATTAAATTAAAATAACTTTTCTTACTGTTTTTTTATAGAAAATAGTAATCAATAATATTTAAAGATTTTTTTTTGTTTTTTTTCTCAAAATTTAAACAATGATATATTTTGAATAATTTTCCTAAGACTAAAATAACATGGAATATTATAAACAATAACAAAATCAAAACAGATTTTAAAACTAGAAATAAAAAAAATATATGAAAAAAATAATGATACAAAAAATATTAATTAATATGTAATCATGCTTAAACTTTTAATTATTATAAACGTAAGAAAATTAATAAAATATATCATTACATAACTTTTAAAATAATAATAATAATAAATTATAAAATAAAATATTAAATAAATAAATAATACTGAAATATTTTTTTTAACAAAAAAATATAATTACTTTCACAATAAAATTATAAAAACTAAATTTTGTCAAAACTATAAAAAGTAATATGAATTAATATATGAAATCTAGAAGTATTTTTTTTATTAGAAAAATATATGAATTGTGAATTCTGAATACAAATTTAATTTTTAGATTACATAATGTGAAATTTAAAATTGATATTTAAAATATTATTTTAGATTGTCTAATTGAGAGATTACATAATTTATAAAGCTTCTAAAGATAAAGTGGGAATTTTTTTGTATTTAGGGGTGCATAAGGACAGTAGAGTGGTGCATAAGACAGTATGATGTGCAAAAAGAAATTCTCATTGGTTTTATTGAGCCCTCCAAAATTCAATTTTTCTTACATGTATTGATTATACATTATTAAGTTGATCGAAAAAATTATTATTATAAAACTAAATATTAACAAATTTAAATATATTTTTTAAATGAGAACTAACTCGTTTAACTTATAAATTTTACAGAATAAATATAAGTTATAATAATTAAAATTTATGTTAATCCATATTCAATTTTACTTTAAATTATATTTTTTTTCCAGTACAGAGTTTATGTTGGTCTATCTTTAAACAACTAAACTTTTATGCATATTCAACTTTACTTTAAATTATAATTTATTTATTATATTAAATACAACTATGCATTAAACTCATAATTACTTATTAGGTATTTTTATTTATATATATATATATATATATATATATTAATTGATAAGCAAAGCCACTCAATCTAATTATAAGTTACATTTTGATTGCATTAATAGATTTAATCGTAGTTATACATAGTTAATAAAGAAAAAACTACCAAGTGATTCATTTTATTTTTATATATAAAAAGTTATAAATAAAAACACTCAATACAATTTCAATCATATTTTCAAGTTGAGAGGAAAGAAAATCATATTAGAATTACTCCACGATATTAATATCAAAATTATGCTATAACAACTCTCTTCTTAACTATCTATAAAACAAGAAGACAAATGTGGACACACAATTATGTGAAAAAATCTAAAATCTTACTATAAATTTCCATGCTCTTAATCATTGTATAACGTTTGAGAAAAATTGTATTGTAAAGTTACACTTAGATAAGAAAGTCATTATTTATTCTTTCAATAATAATTTTTCCTTATATCTAATTGTTTTTCTTTGTAATAAAAAATAACAATAAACAAATACTTGTACTTCTTACTCTTAGAGGAAGATTAGGAAGGAGCTTAGTGTACTCAAATTTATGAAAAGTCACTTAATGTACTCATATTTGTAAAGAATAACTATGTATATTATATTTGTAATTAATACAACCCTTTTAAGGTTATTAAAGTTAGTATGTATTAAATTTTATGTTCCTCTGCAAAATCATACTAATGGTATTATAAAATTCTATTATATTAAAATAATTTTTCTTATGGTTTTATTATAGAAAATAGTAATCAATAATATGTAAAGATTTTTTTTAAAATTTAAACAATGATATATTTTGAATAATTTTCCTAAGACTAAAATAACGTGTAATATTATAAAGACTAACAAAATCAAAATAGATTTTAAAACTAAAAATAAACAAATATATGAAAAAATAATGATAGAAAAAATATTAATTAATATGTAACCATCTTAACTTTCAAGTTTTATAAACGTAAGAAAATTAAAAAAAAATCATTAGATAAATTTTAAAATAATAATAATAATAATAAATTATAAAATAAAAAATATTAAATAAATAAATAATACTAAAATATCTTATTTAACAAAAAAAATAATTACTTTCACAATAAAATTATAAAAACTAAATTTTGTCAAAACTATAAAATATGCAAATAAAATCAATATATATAGAATTTAGAAATATTTTTTTAAGAAAAAAATAATTTATAAATTGTGTAAATACAAATTTAACTTCTGAATTATTCAAATTTGATAATCAAAGTATTGTTCCAGATTAATTAACTTGTATATTACACAATTTATAAAAAAAAATTGTATTTATAGATGCATAAGGATAGTGTGGTAGTGCATAAGGAGAGTATGGGGTGCAAAAATAAATTGTCATATTTTTTATTTTTATTGGTTCCATCAAACCCAATTTAATTAAAAATTTAATTTTTTTTAATTGTGCATCATTGAATTGATTGAATAAGTTATTATAAAACTAAATGTTAAAAAATCTAAATATATTTTTCTAGGTGTAGACTACATTGTTTAAAATATGAATGATATGGGATATTTTTTTTAAGTGTGAGCTTATGTTGGAACATCTTTACACAGGTGAACTTTTGCACATATCCAACTCTACTTTGAATTATAATTTATTTATTATATTAAATACAACTACGCATTAAACTGATAATTAGTTATATATATATATATATATATTATACAGATTATATTTGACAAGCAAAGGTCACTCAGTCTAATCATTATGCATTAAATTTTCATTACATTACTAGATTTAATCAGAGTTATAGATAGTTAATAAAGGAAAAACTACCCAGTGATTTATCTTATTTCTATATTTAAAAAAATTATAAGTAAGAACATTCAATGTAATTTTAGTTATATTTTCCTTTCAAAATGAAAGAAAATCATATTAGAATTACTCCATGATATTAATATCAAAATTATGTGTTACAACAACTCTATTCTTAATCATCTATAAAACAAGAAGACAACTATAGAGAGACACAATTATACTTATATTAAAAAACCTACAAACTTACTATAAATTTCCATGTTCATAGTTCTTGTATAGTGTGAGAAAAACCTCATAAAATATTTTTTACATAGTAAAGTTACACAGAAAGTTATTATTTATCCTTTCAACGATAGTTATTTCTTAAATCTAATTTCTTTTCTTTGTAGTCAGAAATAATAACAAACAAGTATTTTGTCTGGAGTGACTATTTGTATTATATTTGTAATTAGTAAAGCCCTTTTAAAGTTATTAAAGAAGTATGTGACATAATCTAAGATGTGTGAAATACAACCAGTATAAATTTAATGTATTTTTGGCTATAGAATTTATTTATTTATGCAAAAGAAAGTCTCAGGCTCTATTAGTTGCTAATTATGATCACTTTCTTTTCCAAAAATAACAATTCAACGTTAAAAAAATTTATTATTATATATAATACATTTATTAATTTTTATTTAATCATAAATTATTATGATTTTTAAATTATATAATGAAAATAGTAATATAATTTTGATTTAATGATAAATTATTATATATAAAACAATTTAATTTTTTTATACTAATTATTTAAAATGTGTATATGTATATATGATTTATATAATATGTATAATATATAAAGAATATATTATTATTATTATTATTATTATTATTATTATTATTGTAGGTTGTGCGGGTTGGGTTGTGGCCCACTGTCAAAAAGTGGGAGGCGAGCTAGACATTTTAGTCTGAGGTAATTCTTCCTGCACTCCACAATTTTTGTTCTGCATCCCTATAAAAATTAAAATGTTAACATTGTCATTGTCATGTTATATAGCATAGTGAAACATTGAGGTTGGTGGAGGTTGTGCTGGTGTTGTGTTTCGTGTAGCTTGGTGGTCTTAGTTGTTGACAGTGCATCTTGCTAAAGGTTGGGAGAGCTGCATGGTGGTTGGTGGTGGTGGGTGGAGGTTGAACGCAAGGAGAAGAAGAATAAGGTAAACGAGGCTCTTTGTTTTTCAATTTTATTTCTCATTTCGAATAGTACAAATCCAGAAATCTCCTGATGACAAATTTGGTAAACTTCTGGATTGTACAACCCAAAAGTGAGGGAGATGTAAAAACTCAACTACGGATTGTAAAGACCGGAGGTGAAAAAATAGCTTTTGGGTTGTAAAAGCCGAAATGAAAAATTACATGTTAGGTATTGGCTTCCGGATTGCATAAACCAGAAGTCAAAAAATGACTTTCGGGTTCTACAATCTGGAAGTCAATTTTTTACCTCTGGTTTCTTCAATTCGGAAGCCAATCTGCAACACGTAATTTTCATTCTGATTTGTATAGTTCGGAAGCCATTTTTCTACTTCCGATCTCTACAATCCGTAGTTTAGTATTCAATTTGTGATTTTTTTGTTTAGTATTTAAGTTGTGATTTTTTTTATTGAAATGGAATCTTAGATTTGAATCAAAATGTTAGATGAAGTTGATAAGGTGTCTGACTTGTACGAAATGCCTAATATTGTGAAATTGGAGTTAACAGAAGATGAAGTTGATAAGGGGATTGTGGTGAACATTTCACAATTGATGAGGTAAGTAAAAGTAGTGATTATTTTGGTATAAAATAGCACCTAACTGATATGGTTATGATGTAATGTATATGTGTTGCTTTTTGTTACGCAGGATGACTTACTTCAATGGGTTCGTGCAGTAGCATTTAGACTTGGATTTTTAATTGTCATTTTGAGGTCTGATACAAGAAATGGACAATCAGGAAGAAAGACATGTGCTGTTAGGATGTGAACGAGGGGGCAAATATAAAAAAGATTAAATATGTTTGTAGTCATTGAACTATTTGTCAAAATTGTGTTTTACTCCTGGAGCAAACTTTAGACCTATTTCGTCCTTATACTTTATAAATTAGTGTATATGATCTTCAATGATGTATCAAAATTACTTTTATCTCTTTATTTTCCTTCTTCATAGCTTTCTACTTCACTATCTGTTGATTTAATTCAAGAATAAGTGCAGATTTTATTTGAAGAATTAAATTCAAAAAGAATGCTAAAGATTGGTGTTTTGATGATGAAGATACAAAGCATATTGTTGTTGGACTTGAAGACTTGGTTTCAAGTGGATTTGATGCCTCCAACCACCTTTGATGATGAAGATGATGGTGCTTGAAGAATGAAGATTGTGTCTTAGGATTAGAGAGTCTTAGGTTGTGTGGTAAGTTGCATTTCAATTAATCTTGGACTTAATCTTGGGGTTTAAAATGATTTGAAATGTTTTGAAAAGGTTTTAAAATGATTTCAAATGTTTAACTAAGTTTTAACTGGTTAAAAATCTGATTTCAACTAGTTAAACTGTTCTTCGTTTTTCAAAGCTTTGTATTTGGAAAATTTTAACTGACTGTTTTCGAAATTTAAACCAGTTAAAATCCTGGTAGCTTTGTTCAGGAATTCCAGTTCTCTGGAATAGCTAGTTAAAACGGGTTTTCAACTGACTGATTTCAAGTTCCAGTAAAAGGATGCTCACTGGAAAATTAGTTTTAATGAAAACAACTAGTTAAAATGCGATTTCAACCGACTATTATCTTCAGAATCAGTTTTAACAGTTTTCTATATATAACTTGAAATTCAAAGAACTGAGTGACGAATCAATTTTAGAAGAACCCACTGAGCAAGAACGTTTCTCTTACACTCTAAATCAAGTTGCGAATCACTCCAAGAAGTCCAAGATCCAATTGATTGCGAATTGAATCAAGATTTGCATGCTCTGTTTTTTGTTCATAGTTCTTGCTCTGTTTTCGTTTCTGCACTGAATTTCCAGGTGAATTCAATCCAATTCTTTGTGTGTTTGTTAGCTGCGTGTTTGTCTCTTAATCAGGGTGATTAAGGGCTCTTGTAATAGGGTTTTACAGGTGTTTAGAGGTCTTGTAGGGTTCAAGACTAGGTGCAGCTTTCTGGTTTTCGTTTTTCATGTAGTGTTCATGTAAAAACTGGTTTTTAGTGAATTGATTGAATTTGTAAACTGGATGTAGCCTTTGTTGAAAGGTGAACCAGTATAAATCTGCTGTATTGTTCTTCTTCCCTTGATCTTTTACATTTGGCAATTGAATTTTAAATTGTAATTGAATTGAATATATGATCTATTGATTAAAAGCATTTCAAGAACCTATTAAAACTGGTTTTAATCTTCAATCCGAATCTGGTTTTTCACATTTGGGCATTGGGTTTCAGAAAATCTTTGAAAGTTTAATTCACCCCCCCTCTTAAACTCAGCCATTTATTCCAACAATTGCAACATTAAAGACTTGATTTTATCCCAAAAAGGAAGGTTGCACCATGAAGAATAAGGACTAATCAAATATTCAATCATGGAGAATTAAAGTAATCAAGGATGGAAATCTTGAAGATTTGTGAAGAATCATGTTTAGAAGTTTCAGTTTTGGGTGTTGGATAAAAAGAGTAAGTCATACTTTCCCCACAAGACCATTTCAATCTTGAGAGCAAGTCATAATTTCGCAAAAAGTATTTTCTACGCTTTTAATCGATTAGAAATCATAATAAAATTGATTATATCACTTAAAATTTGAATTAAACAAGTTTAAGGAACAAAATAATCTATTAAGTGTTTTGATAATCGATTATATTGTTTCTGGGTTTGCATATAATCGATTATGTCTTTATCTAATCGATTATTTAAGGAAAAATATGTTTTTCCAGATCTACTATGGAATAATTGATTATGTCTTTTATACAATCGATTAAATATGACATTTTGCTAATCAAAAGCTGAATCAACCTAAGAATGGAAACTTTAAGCTGATTTTGAATTATAAAATGAATGGCAAGGTCTTAGGTTAACACACATCTGATTAAACACAAAAATACAGTGTTCTTACGCTCAAATCTTTTCAAAGTCGCTTTCTTGCTCTCTCAAGGTTGATCTTAGTTCTTGGAAGTGGTGATTGTCTTGTGTTTAAGCTTTCATATCCATCACTCATCAGGTGTTCTCTTTCTTGGTTACTGGTTTATATAATTCATCCCTTGGATTAGTTCTAAAGGGAGGTGTTTGTTCATCTCTTGTATGTCAAGAGAGATGGAATCATCCTTAGTGTGTCTAAGGAGGTCTTTCCATTTATCTTTATTTGTTTTTACATGTTGTCACTAGATTGGTGTTTGTAATTGCATTTAAAGATAGTGGGAAAAATCATCACGTGTTTGTGGTGATTAGACATTGGATGTAGGCTTGGCTAAATCCGAACCAGTATAATTTTCTCTCTTTCCCTCTCTCTATATTCTATTGCTTTTGAATTATATTTGCATATTTCTATCTCAATCATTTTTATCATGTCTTAAGGAAAATTTCAATCCTGGTGTTTAAAATAAAATTGAAATTAAAAATAAAGTTGAAAATTATTTTAAACCAGAAAAATTTTTTGAAAACCCAATTCATCGTCCCCCTCTTGGTTTTTGCGTTGTCATTATTTCTAACACTAGCATCTGCCTCTTAAGCTTGTTTCATTTTTTTCTTTCTCCTCCCTTCATTTCCCTCTCCTTAAAAGACATTTCTATTTATCATCGAGGATCATTTACACCAGTTTATAAAGTATAAGAATAAAATAGGTCAAAAGTTTGCCCCAAGGACAAAACACAATTTTGAAAAATATTTCAGAGACTTCAAACATATTTAGCCCATATAGAAAATACAAAAAGGATCTACAGATCACGATAATTGGGACAAGGAAATGTGACTATTCATTTAAATTGCGGGGTAAACCAGTTCGTTATAGAGGAGAGTGAGTTTTAAAGGTAATATATAGTAGACATAATCATGAGTTGGTTGATATATTAGTAGGTCACACATATGTTCGAAGATTAAAATCTAATGAGCATTCAATGTTGGTTGATATGACAAAAAGTTTAGCAAAGGCTGCAAATATTTTATTTACTTTGAAGGAACACAATGAAGACAATGTGACCATAATAAAACAATTGAATGCTTATAAGAGATCACAAAGAGGACCAAAAACCAAAAATGTAGTAGTTGATGATGTTGCTAGAACGTGACATGTATATTCATCGGAGTAGGTGATAAATGATATTTCAACTCAATTGGTTATATGAATTCACCCTCTTTATTTGTATTTTTGTCATGTTCTTTTGTCTTTTTATGTTAATGATTACAATATTTCTATCTTTTTGAAAGAATGTGATTACTATTTACTTTGTTAAATTTTTGTAGAGAAATGAGAGTTTGAAGATTGAGTTATGGAAGTCCACAAGTCTTCTCACCCCGCGAATTTATGATCAGGTAGCTGGACAGTCAGTGCTCGCCCTGCGAGATGTCATCAGTCACTCTTTGCATCAGTAAAATTGTGACCTTTTGGATTCATCAGAGAGATCTTTAAAAAGAGCAAAAACAGATTGGAAAAGGAAGGAGACAGAGGGACAAACGGAAGGCTTGGGAAAGCTTTCTTCTTGGAGATCATCCATTCCTGATCCATTCTGGGTGCTCCAAATGTCTATGAGTAGCTAAACTCCTCTTTCATTGGGGTTGGATGTAATGAACTCAAACTGGTGTATCTCTCATTGATATATATATCTTTTCATACTCTTATGTTCCATCTTCTATGTCTATTGTGCATGGCTTGATCATCTATGCTTTATGTTGTTTCTGATCATTGGAAAATGTATTTTGAAACTGAGAACTAAAGGTGGAGCAACCTTGGGTTATTATATTAGACATAATATGATAACACTTGGTCATTCTAAACACAAGTCCTTCATGCAAGCTTTATTGAGAAAACTAAGGAATTAGATTTTTGATATTAAAGTTTAGAACTTATCTCTAAGAAATTAGGGTAAGTATACATTTTGTGTGAATGTGGAGTTTTGTTTAAGATATATTTATATTCACGAGATTTCATATTAAACAGAGTTCAGGAATTCCAACCCCAGTGAAGTCATCCTTCTTATATACATTAATTGTTTTAGCAGTTTATAAATTTGCAAGTTAAAATTTACATTACCAGCACGATAAATTTTTGTCTTTTACAATATATTCAAAAGTAGTAGTCACACTTAATTGTTAAACAAACTCTAATCCCTTGGGAAAACGATACTTGGACTTTCACTTTATTACTTGAACGATTTGGTACACTTGCCAAAGAGTTAACAGTAGGTTTGATGAGTCCTCAGAAGTTGTTACTGATCTTTTTTTGTCACATCCTGATTCAGTGAAATTGCTAAATGATTTTAGCATTGTATTGTTGATCGATAGCACATACAAAACCAACATATATAGGCTACCTTTACTTGAGATTGTTGGTGTTACGTCTACATGTTTGACTTTTCTCTACAACTTTTGTGTTGTTATCAAGTGAATGAGAAAACAACTTCATATGGGCTATATGGGCTTTAGAATGACTTAGATGATTTTTTATGAGAATGGATGCCTTCCCTAAAGTAATTGTTAGTGATAAAGATCTTCCCTAGTTAATGCAATTAACACTGTGTTTCTTGAAACTTCAAACCTTTTGTGTCGGTTCCACATTAATAAGAACATGAAAGCAAAATGTAAGTGGATTCTACAGAGGCTTGGGAAGTTGATATGGATGCATGGGGAGATGTAATGGATTGTGTTGATTGTGATGCATTCGAGGAGTGTCTTAAATGTTTTCAAATTGGTTGTTCGTCGTGGCCATTATTTTTTGAATTTGTCAACAACACATGAGTCATTCCACATAAGGAAAAATTCATGAACGCATGGGCGGATAAGGTTATGCACTTAGGGAATACCACTAGTAATGGGTATATTTTTGTGAGTTTATTATTTATATTCAAATAAATGTTAAAACTTGTCAAACACATTTTGTTGTATTTGACTTTTCTGGGTTGAATCTGCTCATTAGAACTTGAACAGGGTGCTTCAAAATAGTATGGGAGATTTGTGTAACTGTTGGGATGCGATAAATAATGTCATAACATTGTAGCATAATAAAATAAAAGCTTCATTTGAGCATAGTCTACACGTTGTCATGTGGACTAGACTTAGGATTTTTTTGGCTTCCATATTGTACAATCTGGAAGTCATTTTGAATTCGGAAATGACTTCTGGGTTGTACAAGCCAGAAGCAATTTTTTTTCAACGCAGTCCAAGAAATCTCGAAAAATCCATTTGAACGAAAACGAAATGAGGAATCTTAGTCATGTTGGCATGCAGTCTTTTATGGTTGGCTGTAGTGGGTGGCAGTAACAACATCGGTGAGAGACTTGACAAAGCCTGTGTCGCGCAAACTTTTCAAAGTATTTCGAACCGACTATTACTAATGTAGTATAGAAGTCAACTCGAGTCAATCCAAGGAGTGGAGTGTTATACCAAAATATAAATCGAAGTGGTTCATGTGAGAGAAAGAAAATGAAATAAAAGAAAAAGGGGGTTTGTTTGATCAAGGAAAACAACGTCAGGAGCAGCTCAATCGATGTTATGAGCTGCTCCCTTACTCGATTATAAACGAAATTACTAAAACAGGAAATGTTGTAAAACAGTGAAAATCGAAATGCAATGAATAATCGAAACTATGAATATCAGACATCAGCAAATGTGAAAATTCTAGCAAATAACGAAAATCGAAAAACTATAGAGTGACGAAAATCGAAATGCGTCGAAACAATGGGAATCGAAGGACATTGAAATGCAATGAAAATCGAAATGCAGTGAAACGCGAGTTGCAGTGAAATAGTGAAAATCGAGAGACAATATAATTGCAGAGCAAATCGAAACGCAAAAGAAAATGAAAATCGGAATGCTATGGAATGCAGTGAAAATCGAAATGTTGCTAAGCAGTGAAAATCGAACTACAAAAAGTAGCGAAATGTAAGGGAACGTCTAAATGCGATGGAGAACCGAAATGCAAAGAAACAGTAAATATCAAAAGCAATAAAATAGTAAAATCGAAATGCTATTGAAAGTAGAACGGTAAAATCGAAAAGCTGCTAAAACTAGTATGCAATTAAAAAGACGATTGAAATAGTTCATTCACCATTCTTGAAACGATAAACACTGATCACACTGGTATAGTCTCAACGAGTCCTAAACACAATCACTCTCTTGTGATGTTCTAATGAAAACTAAAGAAAAATAAAAGGAAACGCAGTAGCCCCCTCTGTATCACGACATCCTGAGCTGCTGTATAAAATTCTGTGCCTCTGAAAATTCTGTTTACTACAATGAAATTCTCTGCGTCATTTTTCTGCACTGCTCATGTAGCTTTTATAGCTGCAGAGGCTGCCCTAATGCCTTGATTGGGCCCCGCAAATCATCACCCAATGACCAATTGTACGATTCTGTCATGGGTGAAAAAACTGTACTGCTGAAATTTTCTTCTCTTTTTACTGTTCACCACTTGTGTGTGAGGCCAGCAATTGGGCTGATTTGGCGAGTCCTCTTATGCTTCAATTGGGCTGATTTCAATTCACAGCTTATGCATCTCTCCATTCCGCTCCTGGATCGATCATACCACGAAAGGGAGTTAGCGCAAAATTGGAAAATCAAGTCAAAGCTAAGTCATTTATTTTTCAGCAAAAAAAATGAAAATATAACACCTTATTTTACTTATTTACCCTTATTCACAAAAACTATAAAATTCAGCTTAAAGTTCCAAGAAATTGAAATTAAAAATGTCAAGGAGGTGCAATAAACCATAAGGTGTGAGCATAGAAATCGAGTTATCAAGACTCAACTTGCATATGGAATTGGAATGAAGAAGTGAAACACCAGGAAGAAGAAACGCAGAAGATAAAGAAGAAACACGGAAGAGGAAGAAGAAGCAGAAGAGGAACAAGAAGCTCATGAGTGGGGTGCATACACTGACCAACACAAACTTTATTTAGGTTTAAGGGTAATTTTGTAATTTTAGTGTTTTTTTATGCAGGAACGAAAATTAAAAACACTAAAATTGTGGGGTGCAGGAAGAATAACCCAAGACTCATGTTGCACAACATGCAGCCCACGCAGTTGCCCCACAACTTGTATTATATATTTTTTTCATATGAGAAAATGGAAGGGGATCGTTGAGAGATAAAAATCACATGTCTCAAATTCTTGTCTCCTTCCATGTCCCACCAATAAAATTTTGACACACAATTAAAATAGCTATGAGAACATTTCAAATATAACAACTTTAATATTACTAATACTTTTTTAAAGATTAATTTTTAAAATATTTTCCTGATCTCTCTCATTTTTGTAATCAAAAACAAAATAATTATATAATTTTTATTTAATTAAATTTTTTATCTTATAATAATATATTAATAATGAAATCGTGTTATATCAATAACTGACATGCAAACTTTAATTGTGAGTAATTAATTTTTACTCCCTCCGTTTCAAATTATAAGGCTTGACAAATTCTCATAGACCAAGAAAAGTAATTAATTTATTTAGTTTTTTATAAATCTTTCATCTTTACCCTTATTAATTATTATTAACTAAATTAATTGAAATTGAATCAGAAGCTTTTATAAAATGAATTAATTTTTTAATGAAACTGTACATTAATTGAGATTGGAATTTCAAGAGTTTTGAATTCATTTCAGAATTATTTTTAAACAATTTAAAATCAGAACTACTAATTTTTTTAATTAAATATTTTAATCCAAATTTTTAATTCCCACCAAACTGCAAATGATTATATTAAAATTTTATTTTAAAATTTCAATCAAAATTTTTAATTCCCACCAAATTGTAAATGACTATGCTCAAAATTTATTTTAAAATTCACTCAAAATTTTCAATTCCCACCAAAATGTAAATAGAAATACTGAATTAAAATGATATAGATACTGCAAATTCAATCTGTATTACAACTTGAAAATGCCAATTGATATAGATTTGGTAAAATTTAAATTAATACTCCTGAAAATGATATTAGTAGATGATAATGAAATATGAAGAGTTAGGCTAATAAAAGATAATTAATTCTTAGTTCCTGATTTTAGTTTCTCTTTCTACTATTTAATATTAATAGAGATAATCATGTTATTAATAGGAATATATAAGGAAAAAAAAGAAATTTTTTTATTGAAATTCTAAAACGCCTTGTATTATGAAACAATTTTTCTTTCAAAAGTCCGTCTTATAATTTGAAACGGAGAGAGTAATTCTCATTATAATATATATTAATAATCATAATATATATTAATAATGAAATAATGTTCCATATGAATAATAACTTACATGTAAATTTTAACAAAAATTGATTAATTTTTAATTTCATAACTGATAGTTAATTTTGTGAGTGAATCTTTTTTAATTTTAATTAAAATAATATTACTGAGAGAAAATATTTAAATTTAAGGAGTTAAAGATGTATGGAATACTATAAAAAAATAAATTAAAATATTTTTAAGACTTATTTTTTTTTTTTAAAAATTATTTTTTAATTTATTGATTATTTTAAAGGCTACATAATAATATTTACTATAAAATGATTTTATTAAATTTTATATGAAAGTTAGAGTTATGCTTTTAGTATTTGAGAAATTTACCACAATAAAAAATAATATTAAAAAATGATAAGATTACGGACGAATGAATATGAAATATATTTCTAATTTCAAGTGTTATATTTAAAATATGTAAGATAAAGATTAAAGGTTAGACATATAACATTAAATGCAAGTGGGTAAAATAGAAAAAAAAAATTATGTGAGTGAAATGCTAACATAACTATTTTAATTGTGTGTCAAAATTTTATTGGTGTGACAGGAATGGAGATGTGAGACAAGTAATTTCTATCCATATTGAGATACTCCATTTGGAAAAGGATATTAACCTCACACTCAAGATAGAAGAGAAAGTGAATAATAAGTTGCCATAGGTTAACCTGATAAGATCAAACATGAATTCTTATAACTTATAACTCCATAAAACTTTCATAAAGAGGAAGATTCTCACAAAGAGAGAAAACTTAATTAATTTGTATTCATCTATCTATTGCATTACAAGTTAATCCCTTTTATAAGCTATTTAAGACCCTCTGAATTCCACATTAATTTCCACGTCTTTAATTCTCACTAGAGATATCTTTTATTTTCATTATCTCATTGACTTCCCATTATCCCTAGGGATGGCAAAGCAGACCAGTCTGCCCCACTTTGACTTGCCTCACATTTAGCCCACAAAAAACGGGTCGAGACAGACCAGCCCGTATAAGGGATTAACTTTGACCTGTCCTGGATAAGTGCGAGTTTGTGGGCTTGTGGGCCGACCCACATAAAAAAAATAAATAAAAAATCTCTAAAATGCCTTTATAATTTTTAGTCCCAAATTTGAGTATAATGAAGAACCAAAGATTGAATGCAAGTATAACAATTACAAAATGGAATGTAAAAACTAATTATTTATTATTTATTACAAGTAATTAAGTAAACATTTAAATTAGACCATGAAATAAAATTTAAATTTGTACTTCTAAATATATAGTATTCATCAAATAATGAATGAAAATATTTAGTCATATTAAACACACAATACTATACAATAATTAAAAATAAAATAATAATAATAATAAAAAAAATATTATACGGGCCGCGGGATGGAGCGGGCTAGCCCACTCTTTAACCTGTGCGGGCTACGAGTTATGGGGGGCAGGCTTATGTGAGCAGACGGGGTAAAATGTCCAACCTGCCCTGCACATCTTGGCAACGGGCCACGGACCAGCCCACGCGGCCCACCCCACATTGTCACTCCTAATTATTCCAATATTTATCACTAGTTTTAGAAATTCAAAGCAAAAAAAATTACCTAAACCATCTTAAAAACATCTAAAAAATTTAAATAAAAAGAAATACAAAAATTACGTTAATAATAAAAAAATTCAACTTAATCAATTATTTATGGACTTATTTAACTCTCACGACAAAACACTAATTTATTTTTTAATATGTAAATTATTTTTAATTAGTAGATTAGTGTTAAAATAATTTTTAGATACTTGCTAAAGTTCAAAGTAATTTAAATGTTTTTTACAAAAGCAAATTAATTAAACTAGTCAAATTTAAGCATACACATTTTTTAATGAGGTATCTCCATATTTTTAAATGAACTAGTCATTATTCTTTTTATAAAAAAATTACTCAAGCAAAATAGAGAAATATTTTGTACCAATAACATAATTATCTAGTGTGTGTATATATTGTGTATTTGATTTGTTGCTTTTTATTTTAGAATAAAGAGGATTTTTTAATACAAAGTTAGTATAGTATAAAAATAAAGAAGTTGAACATTGATGATTGTGGTCTGGGTAAGAAATTAGAGTGGAATGAGTAGGTCATTGGTGAGAGTGCTCTGGTTTTGTTTAGACTCACAGAAATTTCAAAAAGGAGTCAAAGCCATAAATGTTTAGTGGTACATGAATGACCATTTTTTGAAAATTATCATGATTTGGTTTTCTGTGCTTCCACGCATTCCTTGCAAATTGCAATTCCACACATTTAAACATTTAATTTGAGTTTCAATTTTCAATGTTTTTATCAGTAATTATCCAGTCAACTGTCTCTAATCAAATTCACTTTCTCTTATCAAGATGTATAACTCTACTATTTCATTAATTCACAAACAACATACATCCACAGCTGTGTTCACAGTCCCACACTAAAACTTTTTAAAAGAAAGATTTTAAGAAAAAAAAATCAAAAATAAAAATTAAGATGTTGTATGAAAAATAAATTTTAATATTTTGTATTATTTTAATTATTTATTTGGTTATAATATTCATGATAAGATAATATACCTAAATTATTTATATTATTTGTATTGATATACCTGATAAAAGTATATTGGTTGCTATAATGAAAAAACAACTTAAAAAATAAAAAAAGATATTTAAAAATATTTCAGAGTCTATTCGGAGAAAGAATACAAAACATAAACAAATACTTTTTAAAAATTTAAACTAAAATTTTATCTTTTAATAAATACTCAATTTATAAAAGCAATTTATTAAGTATTCAAATAAAAAATAGATAATATAATAATTACTTAAATGAATTTTAAGTATATTTTTTAATAATATATGTTTAATAGAAATGTATTGTTTCGTCAAGTTTTGTTAATTGATAAAAAAAAGTTATGTAACATAAGGTAATTTTTTATTTTATATGGTATAAATAATAATTTACACTAATACTGCATACATATAAATTAAATTGATTAGATAAATATTTTTATCAATATTTTTTAAAAGTGTGCTTGAAAATAGGCGTAAAAAAAAGATTAGTTAAGCTAAAAGTATATATAAAAAAGTAGAGTTGAGTTGAATTTAATTCAGAAGTTTAATAAATTGATTTTTAAGGAAAGAATTCAATGTGCTGTAAAACAAAAATTCAATGTTGATTATAAATTTGGATATTTGGTGTTAAATTTTTTAAATTGTGATTCCATTTAACCCAATTCAAGCATATATGATTTAATTTGTACTTAATAAAAAGGTCAACTACTCAAGTTTAACCATCTATTTTCACTATATTATATATAATTTGATCACATTAGAGTAGGTTGTTAAATGATTTTATAATTAATTTTGTTCTTGATATTAAATAATGATAAATAAACATAATAAAAATACATATAAACTGAAAAAGTTATATCATCAAGTAAAAAAGAGATGCCTCTAAATTTATTAAAAAAATTATAATAATTACATGGTTATACTTTTTAAAGGTTTATAATACTTGAATAATTTTTTTTATTTTTAAATATAATTATATTAAGATAAGAATATAAAATGTGTACATCAATAAAAAATTTATTATAAATTTTTTATTTTAAAATATAATTAAAAGTAAAATATAAATATTAAATATAAGAATTTTTATTATATATTATTATTATATTAAAATATAATTATAAATAAAATAAATATAAAATATATATATTAAAAATAAAAATTTCTATTATATATTTTTTAGAATTTTTTATTTTAAAATATAATTAATAACAAAATAAAATATGGAATATGGTTACATACATTGTTATTTAAAGAAAATATACTTGGTGTCTTTATTTATTTTAGATTTTTTTTTAATAATGGTTATATATAAAATAAGTAGTTATATTTTTTGAAATGCTTATAAATATTTTTAAAATTTGAATATTTTTATTTTAAATAATCTAATAATAGTTATTATATGATAAAATAAATAATTATACATTAAAATATTTGTAATTATTTTTAAATTTAAAATAATTTATTTTAAAATATATGAAAGATAAAATAAAAATATAAAAAGAATTTTATATATTACTATAAATCTTTATTTTAAAATATATTATAAATAAAATAAAACATATAAAAAAATCTTCATTACTATAGATTATAAAGTATGGTATATAATAATTTAAAAATAATTATCTTAAAAGACTCATAAAAACTAATTTAGAATATGTTGACATTAAGCTTGTGTGTATGCATTAAGCTTGTACATAAATTATATTATTAAATATTTTGTTATACAATTTGCAAGGTGTATCTTAATATAATATATTATTTGTTCCATTTTTTTGCTGTGCAGAATGATCCAATAGTATATGATATTTTAAATTATTCTTTTAACTTTTTCCTCTTTTTCTTTTCTTTTGTTCATGTCTTTTATATTATATTATTTTAATAAATAATAGTATACATATACTTTCATTTGAAATATATTTATTTAATTTTTATTTTTTTATTCTTTTCTTTTTATTATATTATATTATATATTCTATAAATTTATAATATTTATAATATTCTTTTCTCTTTTTATATTTTAACTTAAAACTGATATATACTCCAGCCTAACTTATTAAAATGGTGAAAATTTAACAAATTTAAACTTTCAAAAATTGAAATTGGTTTAATTTATAAATAATTAGAGATGATAAATAGAATTGATAAATATGGTTTCAACCTATTTTAATATTAACAGAAAATTTTACAATAAATACATATAAACAAATTATTAGAAAATCACTTACTTTTAATTTTAATTTTTTATTTTACTTCAAATAAATTATTATTAATTTTAATTATTTATTTTATTTTGAGTGAATAATTTAGATTAAGTGTATTTAATTTTTTTATGATTTATTCAAACTATTTATAATTTTTTTCTTCCTTCATTAATATATATTTAATATTTATTTTAATATAAAAAATATAAAAATCTTCCTTAATAATAAATGATATTTTAGATAAAAAATTATAATTTTTTTCTTCTTTTTCCAAAAAATTATACATTTTAATTATTTATTTTATAATTAAATATAAAAAATGAATTATTTTGAACTTATTAAAATTATTGACGTTTATAATATTTATTTATATTTTAATTAATGTTTTAATAATGTAAAATTTACTTTTTTATTAATATACATTTTAATTCTTTAAAATATTAATTAATTTTTATAAATAATTATATAATAAATAATAAAATAGATATTTATATAATTAATCTTTTTAAATGCTATACATTCTAAATAATATAATTATATTTAAATATTCATTTAAAAATACACAATTATATTTAAATATATTTTTAATTAAAATATAAATTTGTTTATTATTTCTCTAGAGAATCAAAATGACAATAGAAATATGTTTAATTTTTTATTTATTCTAATTAAAAATATAAGATATTGTCATTTTTATTAATATTTATTAATTAAT
Organism: Lablab purpureus; assembly: GCA_030347555.1. Taxonomy (NCBI): domain Eukaryota; kingdom Viridiplantae; phylum Streptophyta; class Magnoliopsida; order Fabales; family Fabaceae; genus Lablab; species Lablab purpureus. Next base: position 15,802,835 of record CM059258.1, on the reverse strand, counting down.
AAATATAATACTTTTTATTCATAATTTCTATAAATAATTATTATACTTATAAAATAATTAAATAAAAAACTATATAACTATATTTTATTATTTATTATATAAATAATTATAAAAATAATATTTAAAAAAATTAAATTTTGGATTATTAAAAAGTTGATTAAAATCTAAATAAATATTACATACGTAAATATTTTTAATAAATTCATAATATTATATAAATAAATATATTTAAATATGTCTAACTATAATGTTAATATAATTAAATTTTAAAGTTTGTGATTATTTTATTTTTCTCTCTTTATATTTATATATATATATATATAATGCGTTAATTATTTATTAATAAAATTTTATAAAGTAATAAATGTATTTTTAATTTCTTATTATTTTTTTATTAAACTTTCCTAATATTATCTTGTATTTATATATTTTTTATTTATTATATTTTATATTTATTTATCTTTTTCTACAGAATAAATAGTAATAAATTTTGATAAAATAATAGAATAACAACAATTTCATTTATTTAAATATATTTTTATTAAATAATATATTTTATTAAAGTTTTAAATTATTAGTAATATTTTATTTTATTTTACAATGTTTTTTGTGATAATATATTATTTTGTTTTGAAACTACTATTTTATTGAATGACATTTAGTCAGAAAGATATCAAATAATATATTGTTTTATTAGGATATAGGGATAATTGTAAGTTAGCTCTAGTTAGGGGAAAGTTTTACCCGTGACATCACTATATATAAAATTAACAAATTATCCTTGTTAAATCTATCTATTTAAAGAAAATTATAGAAAGATAATTTAATTTAAAATATACAAATTCTCTTACTATATTTTGTCTCATAATAAATGCTTTCATATTCTAATTACAGATAATTTCTTTTACATTTAAATTTTCAAGAAATTAAATTAGTATACAGTACAACAGTTTTAAATTTCCAAGGATGTGATTGCATAATGGATACATGAATTAGGAGATGGTCCAATAATAATAATCAGAGCATTGAATATGATATTGAAATTCTAAAAAGACCTCATAATTGATATTCATATGATAATTCTATTCTTCATTTAGTCAATTTTACCTATCATGAACTTTTGTTAAATTAGATAGATTTCACTCTTTTAAGAAACCTTATTTATGATATTTATCTAGTATGATATATATTGTTTCCTATTATGAAGTATCTTATAATTCTTTTACTATTCTTTATTTAATCAATTTTTTTTTATTAATTTATATTTTCAAATTAGTAAGTAAATATTCCATTGAAAAAATATTTGAATAGGATACAATAGTAATGTAAAAACATAAAAAATATATCTTTATAAAATATTTCTAGACTAATTATAATTTTAATATTTTTTATCAAATAAATATACTTTTATAATTATATCTTTTTATACACATAAAATAGATATATTATCCTTCAGAACATGATACACATATTAGTTAATATATATATATATATATATATATATTTAAATTATTAAAAAGTAGCACTAATTTATTTGGTATAATATTTTAAAGTTTTATATCACAATTTCATCTCTTATTAAGTTTGACAAAAGTTAAGAATAAATACAAAAGTAATTTAACGTATCGTATCATAAATAACAAATTTAATACATCAAATAAATAAATCAATATAAGAAAATATATTAAAAAAATCATCTTAATATTAATGAAATATAAAATATATTTAAAAAAGAATTACAAAAAAATGTTTAATATATTTTATTCCTATTCATCTTCCTAAATTTGAAACAACTAACCCGTTTTTATACTTTAGAAGATTTTATTTACAATTTTTTTATTTACCAGTAGAGCTTTACAACACAAATACTTATGTAAATATTTAAATTATTATATAAAAGTAGTTTATGATTAGTTGATAACTTATTTTATTTTTAAAAAAAATTCTAACTATAACTTAAAAATATAAAAGTAACTTATTTAACTTAAATTCTTCTTCAATTATAACAAATTCTTAATCAATCATAACTTTTCTAGTCTTATATGATAAAACTATATTCTCCATCTAAATCCTTGATCATAAGAAAGAAAACTCTTAGAGGGTGATTATATACATATTGAGCAAGAGTATACCAATGTGTCATGCAGAGATTGATTTTAACCATATTTCTCCTCATTCATTCCTAACAAATACGATTATACGATGAACCTGATCACCAATAACGTGTCATGCATACATAATATATAGTTCGATTATTACATGAATATTTCGTAAGATGTAGATGTTGTTTTTAATAATGTCTGCATATAATCCGCAAGCCTATACATTTGTGCACGTCTTGTCACAGTGCATTGTTAAACCACGTACGATACCTATATAAAGGTGCAAAGAAAAAAGTTTATGTTACTGTTAAAGTTAGCATAAAATGTGGTGATTCAGCCACCTGTATCTATATATGTAACAGAAATTAATTGCTTCCACACTGAACGCGGAAGTTAAACAACAGAACTTAAATCAATCTAGAAGAAAAATCAAACAAATAAAGTGTGTGTTTAATTCATATTTCTTCAAATTAATCCGAAACGCATCTTCCTCTAGATGCTTCCTTCTTTTTATCCTAGTACACATGACAAATATGAACATTATACTCCATTCCTTTTGTCAGCATTAATCAGCATTAAGTGCAAGGCACAAAATATACATTTTTTCTATTATAAGCTGCATATAAATACAAGCATACATCGGTTCACCAGCTTCACGGTATTGTGATATAAAGTATAGAATCGTGGAGGGGGATTTCACAGTTGTAATCACCAACAATACTCCGTGAGATCATTATAAATTCATTGGCTTTTGTCTCCTGAGATTGTTTAGGGACACAGGGAAATCATAGATCAAGAGGGTTTCAAAGCTGTGTCTCTGAAAGTTGAAGGTAGACATGGATCATCATGAGATGGCAGACATAGAGTCTCAAAACGTGGAAACGCACCCTGATGACGTATTCCACAAAGAAAAACGTGGAGTAACTCTTAAGGTTATTTTTTTCCTATAATGCAGTTCTTGTCTGGTTTATGCATTTCAAGTTGCTGTATGTTTTTTACATGTTTCTGTCACAATGAGTTGTCATGTTGAGTTAGTAGTCCCTATATGCATTCACAATCCTTGGATAAATATTCTTTTCATGGCTTCGGATTGTAGATTGCACGGGAAAATTATTTTTTCCATAGTTTAAGCAAAATAATCACGTGCACACACAGCACACGCTTCGCTTCAGCTTTCTCTTTTATTCATGGGGGAAAACTAAGATAAAACAACGGAACAATAAAATGGTTTTGGTCTCTTTCTATTTTCAGCTAATAAAGAATCAATTTTTTGTTAATCTTTGAACAGTTTGATGACGTCGTCTACAAAATTAAGACAAAGAAAGGTGGATTTCTTGGGAAGAACAGAGAGACTGTTGTAAAAGAGATACTGAAGGGAGTGACAGGTGTTGTTGAACCTGGTGAAATGCTGGCCATGTTAGGTCCATCTGGGAGTGGCAAAACAACTCTGCTCACAGCATTGGGAGGCAGGCTTGGAGGGAAGCTTCAAGGAAGCATAACTTACAATGGTGAAGCCTTCTCAAATGCCATGAAGAGAAACACTGGCTTTGTTACCCAAGATGATGTTCTCTACCCCCACTTGACTGTGCTTGAGACCCTGGTGTTCACTGCACTTCTCAGATTGCCCAGCAGTGTCACCAAGGAAAAGAAAATTGAGCATGCAAAAGGTGTGATAGATCAACTTGGTTTAACCAAGTGCAAGGATAGCATAGTTGGAAGCCCTTACTTGAGGGGGGTTTCTGGGGGAGAGAGAAAGAGGGTTAGCATAGGACAAGAACTACTCATAAACCCAAGCTTGTTGTTTCTTGATGAACCAACTTCTGGCCTAGACTCAACCACAGCACAAAGAATTGTCTCAACCTTGTGGGAGCTAGCATGTGGGGGGAGAACTGTTGTGATGACAATACACCAACCTTCAAGTAGACTATATTACATGTTTCATAAGGTGTTATTGCTATCTGAAGGGAACACATTGTATTTTGGAAAGGGATCTGAAGCCATTGAATATTTTTCTAATATTGGATATGCTCCATCATTGGCCATGAACCCCTCAGATTTCCTTTTGGATCTTGCAAACGGTAAGCTTTATTTTCCAATGCATTTTAGCATATTAGATGTTGTGATTTTTATTGAACTTGTGGTGCAAAATTGAACCTTGACTGGTACATTTTCTCCCAATGTATGCTCATTATTTCCATAGATATGTTTAGGCGGGGAAACACATTTTGACTTTCAACATTTATAGAATTTAAATCAGATATATAAATATTCTGTTAACGTGAACGATATTGTATTGCTACTAGTTGTATCCTAAATGTGAGTTCTGGGAATGAGCTTCTGGTTATAATTTTTATAAAAGTAAACATTTGATCTTGGTTTATTTCAAATCACTTCGCTAATTCTGGAATAACTGCAGGTACCTACACTGATGAATTTAATTCGGATCATACTATAGATAAACAGAAATTGATTTCGGTATGTAAGAGAAACTTTGTTGCACAATCGAAGCCAGCACTTAAAGGAATCAATGACTCTGGCAAACACCAGAATAGATTTCAAGAAAAGGGCTCTGAAAAATGGCCTACCAATTGGACACAGCAATTCCTTGTACTATTAAGAAGAGACATCAAAGAGAGAAGGCATGAATCATTCTCTGTTTTGCGAGTTTGTCAGATCCTTGTGGTTGCTCTTATTTCAGGACTACTCTGGTATAAGTCTGATATCTCACATTTGCAGGATCAGGTAAAAGTTTCAAAATATCTGGTTTTCAATCAGCTTGCCTCTAAGATATAACTTTATCTCAATCTTCTGTATAACTGCGCATAACTTACCCTGTACTCATTTAGTGCACATGAAATTTTTTTATTAGAGCAGATAGACTTAACCAGGCTTGTAAGGTGAGGTTTGCACCCACTTATATAGACTAGATTGATTTTATCTCTAGTCGATGTGAGATTTCCAACAAGAGCTTAACAGATCTGAAAGTATAAAATTGTAAATTTACAAAATTACTTTCTGAATGGACAAATCTTAGAGTGATTTCATAGGTGTTCTTATATTGTTCTCAAATCAGAATTAGAAATTTATTTTAGTAATATGTATGATAAAAAAAGTTGCATTAAAGGTTAGTATAAGTTATAGGAATGAAATTTCTTCCAATTAGAACATAAATTCATAGGTATAATTGGTTTTCTCTAAGGTAGTGTCTGCAGAGAATTAAATTATAATAAGAATGAGTTGAATACAATTTTGATTGATTGACTGTATGCTGCTAAACTACTATACTGTTCATGCAGATTGGGCTTCTATTCTTCATATCTGGCTTTTGGGGGTTTTTCCCTCTCTTTCAAGCAATTTTCACCTTTCCTCAAGAGCTAATGATGCTACAAAAAGAAAGATCTTCTGGAATGTACAGGCTTTCCTCATATTTCATGTCAAGGGTGGTGGCTGACCTTCCCATGGAACTTGTTCTTCCGACCATATTCCTTTGCATAACCTATTGGATGGCAGGGTTGAAGGCCAACGTGGTGAACTTCATGTGCACATTGCTCTCTCTCTTGCTCAATGTGTTAGTAGCACAAGGCCTTGGCCTTGCCCTTGGTGCTTCAGTAATGGATCAAAAAGCTGCAACCACACTTGCCTCAGTGATCATGCTATGCTTTTTGCTGGCTGGTGGATTTTATGTTCAGCATGTTCCAAAGTTTATAGCGTGGATTAAGTACATTTCTATCAGCTACTACACCTACCAGCTCTTCATTGGGTCTCAATATAGCTATGGTGAGACATACCCTTGTTTGAATGGCCAGTGCCAAATTGTGGAGTTTCCTTCTATAAAGCAAATAGGGGTTCATTTTGGATTGCATGACCAACTCTTGGCTGCTTTAGGTCTAGTCATAATGCTCATAGTTTACAGACTTATAGCCTATCTTGCTCTTATGAGGATTGGAGTGACAAAGAACTAGCCTACTCTACTTCCCTATATCAGGTTTAGCAGTACTTAAATTAGATTTTTATCTTCTTTTTTTCAATTGAAACTTAATTCCAGTGTTGCAGTGCCATGCAAAAAGGGAACTAGTAGCTAATGTGAAACTTCTGGTGGACAGAGTACCATATGCATTTGATTTAAACAATTCCATAAAGAGAATATTAAGTTGATAGATGTTGGATTATTAAGATTATCTATTTTGTAAGAATTCAATTTCAGTTTTTAAAACTCTTCTTTTTAATCTTATTGTAAGATGCATAGAAAGTTAGAATGATGAATATAACTGATCTTAACAATTTATTTAAGCTTCTAGTTCTTTTAGTCTATTTCTTTTAGAAAAATTTGTATAGAAGTATTTAGTTTCATGATACACGTGCGTACTCTTTTCCTGTATAACTTGGAAAAGTTTTTAAAAAATTAAAATAAATTAAAATTATATATAATTGTGGTTGGGTGATACCTCAACTCCTGTAACTGATTTAACAATTTAGCTGTAAATATTATTAATCATTAATAGAAGAATTTAATAAAATTAACTGAAATTTAAGACAAAAATGAAGACAACATCTAGGATTCAGAAAGAATAAGACATCAAAAAAAGTTTATAAAATATACTTTTTCACTCTGATAAATGAGAGTGAATTCTTAATGCTATAATTATAAACCTCTAGGAAATGTAATAAGGTACTTTTAATTAGAATTCAACTAAGTCTAAATTATGCATAGTAAAATTTCATAAAAATTAAATTAATTAATTTCAACACAATAACTATTTATTTGGTTGTACAGTTTGCAAAATTCCGGCGAGAAGAGAGATGGTGGTGGTGATTTCAGTTATCGATGGTGGTTTCTGGTGGTGGTTGATGGAGTTGTCACCCATGGTATCCAGCAACAATGGCAATTACTCATATGAAGTAAAAGAGAAGGAGTGGGGACAAACTAGGAAACAAAAAAAATTAAAAAAGAATATCAACCCTCCATTTAAAAGGTCACAAATCTAACGGAGGAGGATTGGATTTCATTGATGAAGTCTATTTTAATAGGAAAATTCTATTGACTAGTAAATTATATTTTTCCTTTAATATACATAACTTGTTTTTGGCTACAAATTTCAATCGTTCACTATATAATAATAATTATTATTATATTTAGAAAATGATTTTTATTCTGAAGGGGGGAAAAGGAGTTCATTCTGGTTGTAGACCAATAATGGTGTAGTCAATCAAGTTGAAAAATGATTAGCAACATACAAAATTTTCCTGGGAACTAATTGATGGCACTCTGTGGAATTTGTAGCAGAAAAGATGGGTTATTTAGTCAAGTTTACTTTAAAACCTACAACAAAATTTGACGATTGCAATGAAAGAAAAAAAACCCTATATTTTTCAGAAGGCACGTTGAAAAATAATTGGTACTTGAAATTAGAAAAAGTCAAAACATAGTACTCCGAGATTAGTGGTCCTTGACTAGTAGTAATTGCATGTTACTTAAACATACATTTTTCACACATGTTTAAAATACGAATTTATTTGAGTTCACATAGTTTCAGTTGTTCAAATTAAATTCTTTTAAAATTTTATAAAATTCAAGTTTCTGACAACATTATATAACACACTACTATGCTGACTAACATTAGGGCTTTGAAAATTGAAAATTGTATTTAAGAGAAATTTTAAAATCACCATTCTTTACTTTAACGTCATTGCACTGAAAATAAAATAAACACTTAACTTATTTAAAATATGCGTGAAATATACTACTAACAAATAATATAAAAAAATAATAAGTTATACTTTTTAAAAAAAGAAAAAAAAAATATATATATATATATATATGTATATATCAATTAATAAAATATACAATTTGAAGAAGCACAAAATACAAGTTTTTAAACAACAACAAACAAAAAACACAATAAATTTTAACAAGATTATTCAATCTAGTTTCTAAGATTGAAGTCCTAGTATCAATTATATTTTTATCTTTTGCATTTTCTTTTTGTTCTAAGAAAATTGGTATTTCTTGTGTTGTCAGGTGTATTTTAATACATTTGATACAGATCTTTTTTTGTAGTAACTTTAACAAATTTATGAGAATTTTTAGAAATAATTTTTGTATGTGTATGTACCTAAAGATAAGTTTGCGACTTGCTTTATAAGGCCGTCTATATCTTTAGACAAGTTGGTCTCTTTAGTGGAATCTATTAGATGACTCAGTTTTCTAGAAACTGCCTCTAACAGAGCTATTATTGTATTATTCTGTCCAATAAGGACTGTGTGTACAGGATCTATCTCTGAAGAAGGTTTGATTGTGAAGCAATTGTTTCTTATGGAAAAAACCAAATCAATAATGACAAAAAACCCCACCGAAGGTGGTTAAGTAGAAACTATACATGAGAAATAAATAAATGATCGTATAGGATTATGTAATTATTAGTGATAAATCACAAATGTCACTCATAATTAGTGGAGACAGCTATACAAAACAATCTTTCTAGACGATATACTTGTTTTTTCGAAAACAAAAGAAGACCGACCATTATCTTCATTTAAAACAGGTTTTATACAAACTTGAAAAATATGGTTTAATCATATCAAAAGAAAAGATGGAAATTTGTAAAAATTTTATAGAATTTCTTGGAACAGAAATTGGCAATGGAACTATAAAACTCCAACCTCATATTTCTAAAAAAATCCAAATATATATATATATATATATGTATATATCAATTAATAAAATATACAATTTGAAGAAGCACAAAATGTAAGTTTTTAAACAACAACAAACAAAAAACACAATAAATTTTAACCAAAAATAAAAAAGTTGGCATTGTGGCATCTTATGCGCTTGACAAGTGTCCTCAAAGTGTCTTCCTTCCCACTCTTCACTTCTCTCACACAAAATGCACGGACCTCACCTCTCTCTCACTAATTTTTAATCACAAATAGTAAAAAGGCAACGTCGTTGTCTTTTTTAGGGACACGTGTACTATTAAATTTTTAAATTAAAAATGTGGGAATATTCTCTCACACACTTCGTTGTCCAAGGTTTTTCTATGAGACTCTTCATCTTTTTTCCATGCAAACACAGATATGTCTCTCAACACACACGCACAAAACCCTAACACGAACACGCGTAGGAGATCCTCTCACCAACACCCTCTCTTGTTCTCTAAAACCCTACAAATCCAAACTCACTCTCACCAATTCTTAAAATCCAAATCCACTCTCACCAACACTAAAATTTCAAACTCACTCTCACAAACACACCCTTCAATCTTCTCCAAAAGGATACTCTACACATCTTCTCCATCTCCATTCTCACGCGTAGGAGAAACGTCTCAGACAGTACGGTTTTATCTTCTCCATCTCCTTTCTTCATGTGTTTCTCGGGAAGAGAAACCCTAATCATCTCTTTTTCTTCTCTGACCACACATACCTACCCAATTTCGTCTTCTTTTCTTCTTTCGTGTATTTTCTACACCATAGACTTTGTAACGCCTGCCACGCCTAATCATTTTTTTCTTTTGGATTGTTTCTCAGAAAATGATGTCCTGTAAGCACGCCAACATTTGAATGTTCCAATGTTTGTCAAGATTGTGCCAAACCCTAAACTGCCTACTGTAGGTTCTGTTTTGTGGAAGCGTTAGTCAAACATTGGTCGGTAAGTCCTATGTGCTTCGTTTTCAATGAATAAATTAGGGTTTCCATCTTACTCTTCCAAACAATAAAGTAGGGTTTTTTTTAAGTTCACATAGTCCCATAATCACATTTGCATTGGACAAAGATTGTCGAAATCGTGCTATAAGGCCACTGTAGGTGTTGTGCTCTGAAAGGCTTTCTGAAACATTACCCGGTAAGTTGTGATTCCCTTTATTCTTCTCTATTCATATTTAAATTTTTGAGAAAGTAAATTAGGGTTTCACAACATCTGAGCCCAAATTAGAGTTTACAATTTGAAAATTAGGGTTGCAAACTGGAAATTACATTTCGAATTTCTTTCTATTTTTTTATCTCTTCACTAAGCTCTTTATATATGTGCGTTCTTTTCCTTTGCCCACATCTAAGTTCAAAATGTCCACTTCGCAAAAAAGAACATCATTCTCTACAAGAACTTACATCCCAAAAGGAGAACTGGAATATTATGGTTAGAGTGTTACGATTGTGGATGGTTGTTGATTTCACCAAACAAAAGTTTCCATTTTCCATGGAGTTGGTGCTCCAAGATGGACAGGTGATTATACAAGCTACACTTTATTTCAGATTTTCACCAACCTTTTGCACTTCTTAATATTTCGTTGGTGTGTTCATGTACAGGGTGTTCAGATTCATGCTTCAGTTAGGCGATTTTCAATACATATATGTATACGCTGTTGTCACATTTTTAATACATTTTTGTTTCAGGTATAAGATCAAGATTCGTGTCATTGATGAAACCGATCCAACAACATTTCTGCTTTTTGACAGGGACGTGACCACCCTGTTGAAAAAGACATGCGATGAGATCTTGGAATCTCAAGACAAGGTATTTTATCTGCAACTGGATTTGGCTTTCTTTATTTTCCTACAAGATTAATATTTTTTTACTTGATGGTTGTATACTAGAACAATGTCGGTCATATTCCAAGCGACTTTGTTGTATTAATGGATCAGACAATGCTATTCAAAGTTGAGTGTAAAAATCAAAACAGTTTCAGATTTGACCAATCATTCAGAGTTAAGAAGGTATGTACTGACGAAGCTATATATCATTAAGAGATGGTGGTATGAAATCCTCTGTAAGTTCCTTAGTTTTTGTTCTTTCATTCTTTTATCTTTTGTTGTTACAACATTGAACTACATACTAATATTTATTTTATGTATCTAAAGGACACATATTCTGAAAACTGTGATATTGGTAGAATGAAGAGTGTAGCCCATTATGCAAGTTGCCTCAACATTCCTGAGGTTGTTAATGATGTTATTGTTTTTTTTAATACATGTGTGCTATCTGTGACTGACTTTGTTCTTTTATAGGATTTGTTAAGCAAGTTTTTAAATGCATCAAATGTATCACAGCTACCACCAGTGGATTTATCCAGTGATAGTGTTATGGGCAATGAAGTGGGTGTCACACCCCAGAAAAGACATGTTGAAGGCATTGTGTACCCAAACGAGGATGACCTGCCTTTGAAGACCCTAAAGAAGAACATTAAGGTTAAGAAGGGTGTCTAACATTATAAGCTTAGTATTTGTTTTAGGATAATATTGTTGTTTTGAAAGTAATTGGTTGTATTGCAACGTTTTGGAATGTTTTGGGATGTTTAAGGACAAGTTATGAGTTGTACTCTCTATTTGACTTTCAATTTCAATTTATGATTCCTATGGACAACTGAAATCATTTGGAGTTGTATTAAAGTCCCAAATTCTTAAATATGATGAATGCTTTATATCAGACTGTTGAAGCTGCATTTCAAATACTGTCTTTTTAAATTTAATATTGTATGTATATTTTTGTTGATGATTTTGGATTTGATGATGTTTTAAGGATGTTGCTGGGACTTTGATTAATGGTTTATGATTATACAACTTAGTGCAGATGTTAGATTATGTGTTAAAGAGTTAGCTAATTGAGATATAATAGCCTGCTGTTTATGTTAATCATCAATTAGTCTACTAATTTTGTTACATTAGTCAACTATTTTCATTTAAGTATCAGGAATTTGGTTTTAATGAAAATAGCTAACTGATCTGTTGTTTAGTCAACTATTTCGTTCCAGGTTTCCTTTTATGCAGAAAATAGTAGAACGCGTTTTTGAGCCTCTCAACAGAGCACGACCCAAACCTCTTGTCTTTACCTATAAATACAACTCTCAAGGACAAATCTGAGTGCGAAAGAATACGAGAATACATACAGAGTTGCAAAAGATCAGAGCAAGAAAAGTCTGTAGAATCTGTTTACAATTTCAGTTTTTCAAGAGAGTTTTGTTTTTACTTTTCATTGTATTCTTTTGATCTCTGGGTAGAGATTTCTTAGTGGGTTTGCGAACCCAGTTATCTGTGATCGGGGTGATCACATTGACTCAGTGTGAGTCAGGGTTTAAAGATCATTTCTATAGGGTTTAGAATAGGATCTTTGTGTTTCTTGTAGTCTTTAGAAAGGTTGTTTGTAAAGACTTCAAATTTGATAGTGATTAAGATATGTTAGAGTTACAGATCACCAACTGGATGTAGTTCTTGCATAAAGAACGAACCAGTATAATCCCTGATGTTTTTCTTTCTTATCCTTCATCATCCTTTAATATCTGTATGTTGAACTAACCAACTATTTCATAATAATCAGTCAACTATTTTGCTCTGAACTGCATCAGTAAAATTTCTTAAACGAAACAGATTTGAAACAAATTCATATATCAATTCAGCCCCCCCCCTTCTTGATATCTTTCCGCACCTAACAATTGGTATCAAGAGCAGGTAATTGAAAGGTACTCAAGAAAGATCCAAGATGGGTGATAAGCTACCCTTTGCTGAAGGAGCTGTTGGCATATTTCAAGTCCAGAGTTTTATGGACACCTAAAGTTTTGATGATGAAGTTTTTAGGAAGTTTCAATCAACTTTAAAGACTTGTGCCATCTCACAAAGGAAGGTTGCTTGATAAGAAAGGAAAGGCATAAAGAGCTTTCAAAGCTTTCAAGAGAGAAGATTGATGAAGATTTTCTCAAGAGCTGAAGGATCAAAGGTAGAAGGTTCTGTTTTGGGTGTTGGATAAAAAGAGTAAGTCATAAATCCCATTCAAGACCTTCCCAAACAAGAGAGCAAGGTGTTTTCTCGCAAAAACGTTTTTCTACGCTTTTAATCGATTACCATACGTAGATAATCGATTATTTAACTTAAAATTTGAATAAAAAATGTTTAACGAGCAAAATAATCAATTAAGTGTCTTTGATAATCGATTATATTGATTCTGGGTTAATATAATCGATTATGGCCTTAATCTAATCGATTAAATCAGACGTATTTGTTTTCCAGTTTTTAAACATGATATAATCGATTAAGCTTTTAATATAATCGATTAAATGAGTCGCTTTTGCGAAATTAATTCTAAATCAACCTAAGAATGGAAACTTTGGAGCATTTTCGAATTATAAAATGAAAGAGAATGTCTTAGGTTTAACACATCCGAACAAACACAAAATATTCAAAGTGTTTCTGCGCCTTAGCTTTTTCAAAGCCGCTTTCCTGCTCTCTTCAGTTTGATCAAGTCTTTGGAAGTGGTGATCATTGTGCTTAAGCTTTCTATCCAGCACATTTCAGGTGTATTCTTTTACTGTTTTCTGTAAAGGGAAAATTCATCCCTTGGATCTGTTCTAAGGGAGGTGTTTCATCCTTAGTGTGTCTAAGGAGGTGTTTCATCCTCAGTGTGTCTGAGGAGGTGTTTCATCCTTAGTGTGTCTGAGGAGGTGTTTCCGTTTATCTTTATTTTGTTATTGCATGAATTGGTGTTTGTAATTTCAATTTAAAGATAGTGGGGAAAATCATCACGGATTTGTGGTGGTTGGGAACTGGATGTAGGATTGGCTTAATCCGAATCAGTATAAATCTCTGTGTTCTTTCTCTTTCTCTTTATCTCTTAATTGTGGATCATTATTACAATTGCTAATCCCAACAGCGTTAATCAAAGGATTGGAAAAATTCACATCCAAGTTTTTGAAAGTTTTTCAAAACCTGAAAATTTATTTAAAAGAGAAAATTCTTTAAAAACCCAATTCACCCCCCCCCTCTTGGTTTTTATACTGCCGTCTTTATTTAACAATTGGTATCAGAGCTGGTTTTTTGAAAGTTATTCAAAAACAAGATCCTTATGGCAGACAAAAATCAAACTTTTGCTGAAGGTGCATCTATTCATAGACCACCACTTTTTACAGGTGAAAACTATCCTTTTGGAAAAAGAGGATGGAAATTTTTCTAAGGTCTAATGATCAAGGCGTTTGGGATGTCTGTTGTAAATGGTCCATTTATTCCTATGGTTGTTGTTGAAGAAGCGCAGTACCTAAGAAGAAAGCAAATTGGAGCAAGGATGAATACAACCAAAATCAATGCGACATAAGAGCATGTAACATGATAGCATCCGCCTTAACCATTGATGAGTTTTACAGGTTATCGGATTGCACAATCGCAAAGGAGATGTGGGACACTCTAGAAGTCACACATGAAGGAACGAAAGAAGTGAAACGATCAAGGAAGAACACCTTGATTCAGGAATATGAAATGTTCCGTATGAGCAAAGGAGAAACCATATGCGACGTACAAAAGAGATTTACTCACATCGTAAATCATCTCAAGGCATTGGGTAAGAAATTCGATACTGAAGAATTAAATGTCAAAATTTTGAAATCTTTGGACAGGACTTGGCAACCTAAAGTGACGGCCATCACGGAATCAAAGAATTTGTCAAACATAAACATGACAACTCTCTTCGGGAAGCTTAGAGAACATGAAATGGAGCTTGGACGTTTTAAAGGAGAAGAAGAAGACGTCAAGAGAAAAGGCATTGCTCTTAAAGCTGAATCCGACAAAGAGGAGAGTAGTGATACTAATGATTCGAAGACGATGATCTTGATAAATTTGTAAAGAAATACAAAAGTTCATCAAGAAGAAAGGCAACCATAAGAAAGGTAAGAAATTTGAAAATTCAAATTCTAACGATAATTATAAATGTTATGGTTGTGGCAAAAAGGGGCACATGAGAGCAGATTGTCCGAATTCCAAGAAACCTGAAGAAAGGGAAAAGAAAAGTAAGAAGTTCTTCAAAAGAAGAAGAGAGCATATATTGCTTGGGACGACAATGAAGTGAGTTCTTCGAAGGATCAAGTGAATCGGAAGAAGAAGCAAACATTTGTCTCATGGCGGATGATGATGTGGAATCCACGTGCAGATGAGGTAAGCGATTCCGATCTTCCAAATGATTATGATGAATTGCTTGAAGAATTTCTAAATCTTTGTAAAAATCTGAAAAGCTTTCTTCGGTTTATAATAAATTAAAAATGACTACAAGAGTCTTGAAAAGAAAATTTCAGATTTGGAACAAGAGAAAATCGTTTTGAAAGATGATTTGGAAACAAGTGAAAATTCCTTGCAAATGCAAAACGAAAATTCCTATTTGTGAAAATTGTAGTGTTCTTGCAAACAAGGTTTCTTATCTTGAAACGTCTCTTTCAAACATTACAACGGGTAATAAAAATTTAAATAATGTTTTGAAAGTGCAAAAGGTTTATATGAAAAGCGAGGACTTGGTTATAATTTCGGTATAATCATAAACCTACTAAAACTGTTTTTGTGAAAGGAGAATCGTCTAATTCAAATAAGGTTTTTGAAAATTCTAACTCCTTTAAACAAAACGTTTCTACAAAGAAGTTTTATAAAAATGCATATGTTTCAAGGAAAACAAATGTTCCTACATGTTTTTACTTGTATGCATAAAGGTCATTCGGTTAATAGATGCAATATTAAACGTTTTAGTGTTCCTAATGGGAGATACAAATGGGTTCCCAAAGGAAAAATTGTTTCTAACCCATGAGGATCCTAATAAGTATTTTAGGGAACCAGAATTTTTCTTGTTTATATTGCAGGTCGGTTCCATATCCAAAAGGCCTCTTTGGTGATAAGTTAGCAAGTGATCAAGATTTTGAAGGAAGGCACAAAAACATCAACAAGTTGGCATATTTACCAATCTTTTATCTCAAGTAAGATTTTATGAGCTTAGAAAGGATCCAGGTAAGTATTGTTGTTGATTTTGATGTTATTTCAGCGTTTTACGAAAATTTACGTATTTAATCGATTAAGTTTCGTGTGTTAATCGATTAAACGCGGTGTTTATGAAAATGTTTTACAATATAATCGATTACGTTTATGACATAATCGATTAAATCGCTGAGGAGCAATTTAATCGATTAAGGAATGCACATAATCGATTAAATTTCTGGGTTTTCGTTTTCGAAAAATTTTGAAGGAAAATAATCGATTAAATGAGAATATAATCGATTAAATGCACCGCTCGTGTTTTTCTCGCAAATCTGATTTTCGAACGTTGGCCATGTTTTCACGTGTTTTGTCTTTTCTAAACGGCTATATTCATTCCCAACGGATATATTTTCATTAAATCAACGTTTTATGACCCGGATTTCATTCTATAAATAGCTGGTTTGAGAATCAAAGTGACTCACTCACTCTCTCTCTCACTCTTGCTGTTTCTGCTGTTATTTGCTGTCTTGTGCGTTTTTTAATTCTCTGTGTCTGTCTCTCGTTATTCCATTATCTTGTTGTGCAATTTCTCTTGTCTTTTATATCACCGAAATGGTCGATCAAAGAAGAAGGAAGATGCCATCAAGGAGAAAGGGCAAGGAGCCAATGACTTCTCAAGAAAGGAGACCTCCAACTCTAGCTGGTTGGATTTCGGATGAAGATCCGCAAATTGCCTTTGTTAACAAGTGGAAGGATAGAAAAATTCTTACCCCTAAATTCTTGTCTTGTGAATTTTTTAGATCTCATGGTTTTCAATTTCAGGAATTTTTAGTAGGAAGTGGATTACAAAAATTTGTAGAGATGGAAGGGGCATTCTACCCAGATTTGGTTAGAGTGTTCTACATGAACTTGACATCAAGAACTGCAAGTCCAAGCACCAAAGTGAAAGGTGTAAGGATCTTCCTTGATGAAGATTTTTGGAACAATGTAGCTGGTCTCTCAACTCAAGGCATAAACATCACATATGGCTTTGAGGACTTCAACAAGTTGGTAGAATTCAGAAAATTCTGCAAGGATCCTAACCTACAAGTTGAGAACTTGTATAAAGTTGGTAATGTAAAGTTAAATGAAAGAATGTTGCATTATGTTATTGTTTGGATTTTAGTTGCAAGAGGCACTAATCATGCCCAACTTACTAAGGAAGACATTCTTCTAATGTATGGATTCCTTAATAATGTAAGCATAGATTGGCCCTCAATTATCCTTGATAATATGTTTAAAGCCATTAGGCTTTCCTCTTTTGCATTACCCTATGCTGTGTTTGTTTCTAAGATTCTAGAATACAAAGGTGTTGATCTTGAAGGGGAGAATAAACAGATTTTGCTAAGCAATAGCAAGATTGGTAAAAATGTTCTAAGGCATATGGGCCTCATAGAACAAGGCAACAGGTTTACCCAAAGAGAAGAAGGAGCTGCTGCCATGGAAGAAGATAGTGAAGAAACTGAATAGGCTACAAGTTCACTTTTCCTTAGCTTGTTCTTCATTATTTTCCAAATGTTTTTTTTCTCTCTATTATTTTACTGTGTATTAATTTGCTTCTGCTGTAATTATCTCCGAAAATGTAATCTTTTTGAAAATGATAAAAATAAAGGGGAGAAAATATTTGTCTTGATTGAAAATCTGTCTAGTTAATATAGCTTTTAAGAAAATTAATTTCAAGGGAACTTTAGGAAATAATTCAAATAAGTGCCTTATATAGCTTAAACAATTAAGAGCATAGTTTAAGGGGGAGCTTTTAGAAATTATTTCCACTCATTAATTCCTTGAAATCTCCTTTTCAAAATTCAAATTAAAACTTAAATGCTATATGACTGCCTATTTTATTTCCTTTGTGGACTAATATTTATGATGGAGATATCCATACATTATTTTCAAGATTTTCAGGATATTATCACAAGTCTCTAGGTTTCTTTTTATCATCATCAAAAAGGGGGAGATTGTTGGCATATTTCAAGTCCAGAGTTTTATGGACACCTAAAGTTTTGATGATGAAGTTTTTAGGAAGTTTCAATCAACTTTAAAGACTTGTGCCATCTCACAAAGGAAGGTTGCTTGATAAGAAAGGAAAGGCATAAAGAGCTTTCAAAGCTTTCAAGAGAGAAGATTGATGAAGATTTTCTCAAGAGCTGAAGGATCAAAGGTAGAAGGTTCTGTTTTGGGTGTTGGATAAAAAGAGTAAGTCATAAATCCCATTCAAGACCTTCCCAAACAAGAGAGCAAGGTGTTTTCTCGCAAAAACGTTTTTCTACGCTTTTAATCGATTACCATACATAGATAATCGATTATTTAACTTAAAATTTGAATAAAAAATGTTTAACGAGCAAAATAATCGATTAAGTGTCTTTGATAATCGATTATATTGATTCTGGGTTAATATAATCGATTATGGCCTTAATCTAATCGATTAAATCGGATGTATTTGTTTTCCAGTTTTTAAACATGATATAATCGATTAAGCTTTTAATATAATCGATTAAATGAGTCGCTTTTGCGAAATTAATTCTAAATCAACCTAAGAATGGAAACTTTGGAGCATTTTCGAATTATAAAATGAAAGAGAATGTCTTAGGTTTAACACATCCGAACAAACACAAAATATTCAAAGTGTTTCGCGCCTTAGCTTTTTCAAAGCCGCTTTCCGCTTCTCTTCGGCTTGATCAAGTCTTTGGAAGTGGTGATCATTGTGCTTAAGCTTTCTATCCAAAGCACATTTCAGGTGTATTCTTTTATCTGTTTTACGTAAAGGGAAAATTCATCCCTTGGATCTGTTCTAAGGGAGGTGTTTCATCCTTAGTGTGTCTAAGGAGGTGTTTCATCCTCAGTGTGTCTGAGGAGGTGTTTCATCCTTAGTGTGTCTGAGGAGGTGTTTCCGTTTATCTTTATTTTGTTATTGCATGAATTGGTGTTTGTAATTTCAATTTAAAGATAGTGGGGAAAATCATCACGGATTTGTGGTGGTTGGGAACTGGATGTAGGATTGGCTTAATCCGAACCAGTATAAATCTCTGTGTTCTTTCTCTTTCTCTTTATCTCTTAATTGTGGATCATTATTACAATTGCTAATCCCAACAGCGTTAATCAAAGGATTGGAAAAATTCACATCCAAGTTTTTGAAAGTTTTTCAAAACCTGAAAATTTATTTAAAAGAGAAAATTCTTTAAAAACCCAATTCACCCCCCCCTCTTGGTTTTTATACTGCCGTCTTTATTTAACAGGAGCATCTACCAACAGACCTCCACTCTTTGTTGGAGCGAACTACCCCTTCTGGAAAGCCAGAAGGAAGATATTCTTCGAATCTGTTGATAGAGGCATTTGGGATGCAGTGATTAATGGTCCTTTCATTCCAATAGTGAAGAATGAAGATGGAAAATTGATTGAAAAGCCATGGGAAACATGGACTGATGCAGAAAACAGAAAAGATCAGTTTGACAATAAGGCCAAAAACATTTTAACATCTGCTCTAAATCTTGATGAGTTTTTCAGGGTCTCTCAATGCACAACAACAAAAGAAATGTGGGATATTCTACAAGTTACCCATGAAGGAACATCAGAAGTTAAGAGGGCAAGAAAGCACACCCTCATCCAAGAGTATGAAATGTTTAGGATGCAACCTGGAGAGAGCATCCAAGACGTGCAGAAACAATTTACACATATTGTGAACCATCTATTGGGTCTGGGAAAGAAATTTGATGATGAAGAACTCAACATTAAGGTTCTCAAGTGCCTAAGTAGAAGCTGGCAACCGAAAGTCACTGCAATCATTGAAACGAAAGACTTATCTGTTATGAATACAGCCTCTTTGTTTGGGAAACTGAGGGAACACGAACTGGAGTTAAGCAGGCTTGATCAACTAGAGAGTTCTGATAAAAAGAACAAAAGCCTTGCACTAAAAGCCAAGGAATGCTTAAAGAGTGATGAAGAGAAAGAAGATGACAGTACAAAATTTGCAATGCTGGTTAAGAAGTTTGGAAAGTTCCTAAAGAGGAAGAATAACCCAAAAGATAGATTTCAAGAAAATCAGAAAAGGTACACCAAAAAATCTAATTTCAATTCCTCTAATTTCTCTTGCTTTAATTGTGGGCAGCTAGGACATGTCAAGATAGATTGTCCTCTATTGAATCAAAGAAAAGAAAGAAGCCCAGAAAGAAAAGAAAGAAGAGACAAAGAGAAACGTGTTTCACACTTCAAGAAAGGGAAGAAAGCATACATGACCTGGGATGAAAGTGATTCCAGCAAGTCATCAACTTCAGATTTTGAATATGAAAATTAAGCCAATCTGTGCCTAGTTGCTAATGAAGAAACATCAAGCCAAGTAAGTATTTGTGAATCTAATATTAGTGAGAATTATGACACCTTGTTTGATGCATTCAAAGAATTACATGATGAAGCAAAAAAACTGGATCATCAAAATAATCGACTAAAAGGACTAAATAGCTGGCTAGAAAACAAATTACTGGAACTAGAAAACCAGAATAGCAGACTGAAAGATGAAAACAGTCAACTAAAAGACAAAGTCCTGGAACTGGAAAACCAGATAAAATATGACCAGATAAAATATGATAAAATCAATTCTGCAAAGTGTGAAAACTGCATAAATCTCCAAAATAAAGTTGGTTATCTGATTAAAACATTAGGAAAGTTTCAAATTGGTCATAATACACTTAATCAACTACTAGATTCTCAAATTGGATATTCAAATAGAAATGGTCTTGGTTATGGAAAATCTGCAAAACATTATCCTGCTGTAAAGTATAAATCTTACCCAAGTAACAGATTTAAAAAGTGTTCTTATTGCTTGAGAAATGGACATATATCTAGATATTGCTATATCAAGAATTTTGGCATTTCAAGAGGTGAATACTATTGGAAACCCAAATCATATGTTGTTCCTAACTCTAAAGGACCCAACCTATTTTGGGGACCTATATATCTAAACTAACTTTGTTTTGCAGATCTGTCAAAGAGCAAAGAGAGCTTTATGGTATTTAGATAGTGGTTGCTCTAAGCATATGACAGGTGACAAATCAAAGCTGATAAATTTCAAGGCATATGAAGCTGGTTCTGTTACTTTTGGAGACAATAACAAAGGTAAAATCAAAGGTTCTGGAGATGTAGGAAATTGCTCTTCTTCACAAATAAAGGATGTACTCTTTGTTGAAGGATTGAAACACAATCTGCTGAGTATTAGTCAACTATGTGACAAAGGTATGAAGGTCACTTTTGATGCAGAATTTTGTGTTATATACAACTGTAAAACTGCAGATATTGTGCACATTGGAAGAAGAACAAACAATGTATATATGCTGGACATTGAGCCCTCAAATCTCAAGAACATTTGCTTGTTGACCAAAGAAGATGAAGGTTGGCTTTGGCATAGAAGATGTGGGCACATTAACATGCAGTTATTAAACAAAATCAGCTGCAAAAGTCTAGTTAGAGGCCTTCCAAATGTCAAATTTGTGAAGGACAAGGTATGTGCATATTGCCAAAAAGGAAAGCAATCAAGAAACTCATTTGAGTCTAAGAACATCATCTCAACAAGGAGACCACTTGAGCTATTACATCTTGATCTATTTGGTCCATCAAGAACTGTAAGTCTTGGTAATAATTCATATGTTCTTGTCATTGTTGATGATTTTTCAAGATTCACTTGGACATTATTTCTTTCTTCCAAAGATGAAACATTCCATGCATTTAAGAAATTTGCAAAGATTATTCCAAATGAAAAAGATCTTAACATTGTTTCTTTGAGAAGTGATCATGGAATTGAATTTCAAAACATTCATTTTGAAAAGTTTTGCTCAAAACATGGCATATCTCACAACTTTTCTGCTCCTAGAACTCCACAACAAAATGGAGTTGTTGAAAGAAAGAATAGAACACTTCAAGAATGTGCAAGAACCATGTTAAGTGAATCCAAGCTTCCTAAATACTTTTGGGCTGATGCAGTTTCTATAGCTTGCTATGTGATTAATAGAGTGTTATTAAGACCTATTCTTGACAAAACTCCTTATGAACTTTTGAATGGAAGAACTCCTAGTATTGCATACTTCAAAGTCTTTGGTTGCAGGTGTTTCATATTAAACAATGGAAAAGCATCTTTAGGCAAGTTTGATGAAAAAGCTGATGATGGTATATTCTTAGGTTATTCTATGAATAGCAAAGCCTATCGTGTTTTAACAAAAAGAAATTAACTGTAGAAGAATCAATTCATGTTGTATTTGATGAGTTCTTATGTAAAAAAGAGAGAAAAGGTAATTCCCTTGACAGATGATGAAAAGTCTGAAAAATCAGAAAATAATGAAGATTATGCAGAAAAATCTGTTGATGCTGATAGACAAGCTGAACCAGTCGACTATAACTCTGGATCAGTCGACTACTCTGCAACAGAAAATGCCTTATCTAAATCCTGGAGGACTCAAAAAGGATTGTCTTTGGATAACATCATTGGAAATGTTGAAAAGGGAGTTACAACTCGAAATTCTTTAAATGATTTCTGCAATCACATGGCTTTTGTGTCTCAAATTGAACCTAAGAACATAAATGATGCTTTGCTTGATGACAACTGGATTTTTGCTATGCATGATGAATTAAATCAGTTTGTTAGAAATGATGTTTGGTTTCTTCTACCTAGAAATAACAATATGAATGTTATAGGAACCAAATGGGTTTTTAGGAACAAACTTGATGAAAATGGAGTAATCACTAGGAACAAAGCTAGATTAGTTGCTAAAGGCTATAATCAAGAAGAAGGCATTGATTTTGATGAAACCTATGCACCTGTAGCTAGATTAGAAACTATTAGACTGTTGCTTGCTTTTGCTTGTCTTAAAGGTTTCAAACTTTTTCAAATGGATGTCAAGAGTGCTTTTCTAAATGACTTCATTAATGAAGATGTGTATGTTGAACAACCACCTGGTTTTGTTGATTTTAAGCATCCTAATCATGTATACAAACTCAAAAAGGCTTTGTATGGTCTCAAACAAGCACCTAGACAATGGTATGAAAGACTTACAACTTTTCTCATATCACAAGGCTTTAAAAGAGGAGTTGTTGACAAAACTCTTTTTACTAAGAAAGTTGATAATGAACTCATATTAGTGCAAATTTATGTTGATGATATCATTTTTGGATCATCTAATCAATCTCTTTGCCAAGAATTTGCAGATTCTACGAAAGGTGAATTTGAGATGTCTATGATGGGAGAGTTAAATTTCTTTTTAGGATTGCAGGTTAAACAGCTGGATAATGGAACATTCATAAATCAAACAAAATACTGCAATGACTTATTAAAGAAGTTCAACATGGAAAGCTGCAAAGAAGCCTCTACTCCTATGTCTTCAAGTTGCTATCTTGACTTGGATGAAAAAGGAAAATCAGTTGATGCAACCATATATAGAGGATTGATTGGTTCTTTGTTGTACATAACAGCTAGCAGACCTGACATAATGTTTGTTGTGTGTCTATGTGCAAGATTTCAAGCCAATCTAAAGGAATCACATCTCACTGCAGCAAAACGAATTCTCAAGTATCTCAAAGGAACAATGAATGTTGGGCTATGGTATTCCACTGGTAATGAATTGAATTTAGTTGGCTATACTGATTCTGATTTTGCAGGCTGCAAATTAGATAGAAAAAGCACAAGTGGAACATGCCATCTCTTTGGGAACTGCTTGATATCATGGACCAGCAAGAAACAAGCTTGTGTAGCATTATCTACAGTTGAAGCTGAATACGTTGTTGCTGGTAGCTGCACTGCATAGATCCTATGGTTAAAACAACAGCTATGTGATTTTGATTTACATCTTTCTGATATTCCCATACTTTGTGATAATACCAGTGCAATCAATCTAACTAAGAATCCTATTCAGCATTCTAGAACTAAGCATATTGAAATAAGACACCATTTTATAAGAGATCACATTGAAAAGAAAGATTGTAGGATTGATTTCATTTCAACTAATGACCAATTAGCTGACATTTTCACTAAGCCTCTAGGTCGTGAAAGGTTTTTCAAACTAAGAAATGAGTTAGGAATCCTAAACATCAATCATCTTTCTTAAATATTTTGTTGCTGAGTTAAACAATTTGTTAATTCTGTGAAATAGTTGACTTATTTCATTTAACTAAAAAAGATATTATACTGCTGCAAATTTTAGTGTGTTAATTTCTTGTAACAGTCGACTTATTAATTGTTTTACTGTTGCATAAAATAGCTTGCTTATTTCTATGAAATAACTGACTTATTTCATTAAATGTGCCTACTGGTGTTATTTCTATCAGAATAGCCCATTAATTGCTTTGACTAGTTGACTAATTCCAATAACTACAATTAAATTCAATTGGGTTTTCAAGAAATCAGTTTAAATTTCTTCAAAACAATTCAAATTGCATCAGTAAATGACCAATTCGTACATTGGGTGCTCTGTCATTCAAAGCTTGAACAGTTTTAGATGCATGTGAGGTTACTTTATTGGTTTTGCAAACCTGAATTTTCATTTCTCAACATATTCTCTCTGCATTTTGCTGACCTTGAGCATCAGTGATTGAGTGCATATCTGTTCAAAATATTCACTGATTAATATTCGTTTGACCATGCCTCTTAATCTCTCTATATAATTCTAATTCTTCTGCATATCAAATACCACAACTGTGCTTCACTTTATTGCTGCATTTTCTCATCTAAAATGTCTACCAATGAGTATTTTCTAGTAGAGAGCGATGATGACTCTGATGCACCCATTGCAAATGCGTTTCAAAGACTAAGAAGATCCTCCAAAATCGCATGCCCACACAGACTGCTGCACAACAACCAGCTAGAATAAACAGGAACAGAGGTTCCACCTCTAGGTCTCCAGCTCAACCAATTCGGATTTCAGAATCAGCTGTTGGGCCCTCCAATCCAACTGAAAGAAGATTTCCAAAAAGATACAAGGTTCGTGTGAAGCTTCCTCAACCAATGCCTGCTCCAGAAAGTGATTCAGAAGAGAAAACTGAATCAGAGCATGAAGAACGAAATGATGAAATTGTTGAAGCTGTGGAGATAAAGATGCAGAGGAAGCTGGTCCTCACTCCAAAAATACTGAAGTTCAACTGGCTGAACAATGAGAACCTGGTTTTTGTGAAGAATACTCTTCAAGCACAAGGACTAAGACAGTTTGTGGAATTGGAAGGTAACTTCTACATTGATTTAATTAAGTTGTTTTATGTTAACCTGAAGGTAGAAACACTACTACAAAAATTAAAATTAGTGACCGAAATTAGTGACTGAAATTTTCGGTCACCCATCAGTAACAGAAAGTGTGACCAAAATAAATATTTTAACTGAGTAACTGATTTTGTAACCGAATTTGCAGCTAAAGAAAATAGTTACTCTTTCCGTTACAATATTATTATACATATTTTTTTATTAATAAAATTATATAAAAATTTAATAATTTTGTCTCAAATAATTTGCGCTCCAAAATTCCCTCGTATTCATCCAATTAAACCTATTACTGATAGCAACCAACACGCAGCAACCAATTAAATGCAGCAACCAATTAAACGCGCAAACCACATTCGTCCGTCGTGAGCACTGATACCACCCAACTAGTAGCCACCAGCCACCAGCCATTAGCCACCAGCCACCAGCCATCAGACAGCACCATGAGCCACCGCATACCACCGTAAGCCACCAGCAACCACCGCCAAACTTCATCCTCAACTCCAATCATAACCGTAATCAAATTTCTCATACCCAAACTCCTTAGACTTTTGATTTTTTTTGTTCCTAACCCTCGATTTCTATGGCTTTTCAGTGTATCTCCTAACCCTAATCATTGATTTATCTCACGGTTGCATCCCTAAGCCTCGATTTGTTAAATGTTCGAAACCCTAAGCCTCTTCAACAGAACCATGGAGGGATTTTGATGAAAGTCATTCGAAGCCGCTCAAATGCTCGCGCAGGAGTTGCATATTTTAATCGCCCGACCATCCTCAGAGGGGTTAGTCGCCTACCCCAAGTGCCTTTGATCCTTGGAATTTCCTTTTCTTTTGGTGTCTTCTTCCGCTACTGTCATGATTTAGAAGAAGTTGTTAACAGTCCAGGTTAGGCTTTCAATTTCATACCAATTTACCTATTCTGATAGCAAAGTTGTGTTAAAATCAAACCAATAAGAGTTGTATGTGCAATGACCTAGTCTTTGCTTGCAACCCAGTCAAGATCCTCGATTTAGCAGTCAAGTGACCAGTTCAGTCATAGGTCTTCGTTATTTGAGTTGATTTAGTTACAATCTCAGTCTCGAGATAAAGAGAAATGGTGCATTTGAGTTGAAGAGTAATAATTTAGTTGCTGGCCTATTTTAATTTCGTTTCATTTTGGCTCTGTTTGCTCACTTCCCTGCCAACAAAAATAAACAATTTATTTTGTTTGCTCACTTCCCTGCCAACAAACAATTTATTCTATTTGCTCGGTTCCCTGCCAACAAAACTGCATTGAGTTTGGGATAGTGAAAAGGCTGAAATCATACAGAAAGAATAGAAAGACAAGGATAATGGTTGAGAAAACATAAGTAAAAGATTGTTTTGTGCTACTAAAGAAATTGAGTTATCCATGAGTACATGAAAGTCATCTTTTATTGTTCACTGAATGTTGTTAATCTCTATATTACCATTGTTACTAAACCTTTGGCATCTTATTTTGGGGTATTTGATGGGTTTATGGTAGCTAAAAGCTTGGTTTAAGATGCAGAAAGATGATAGAGAGCAAGTCATGAGGTTGATTTGAGAGTTTATCTTTTGATTCTTTTGATTTATAAAGGGTCATGTACCTGCCTCGAAAATAAACCTGATTGGTACTAATATTTAGTGAAAGTAGCCATATAGAATAACAATTTATCTGAAAATGTGTGATTCTGTTTCTGCTACCAAGCATTACGTGCCTTTGATTAAATATTAAAATAACAAATTAAGAAAGAAAAGTAATAGGACATGTGTGTTGTTGAGAAGACTTACACTTGCCAACATGTTGATAAATGTTATGCATTATAGGCTAAGATGATCCTACACAAAAACAGATCACTGAGATGAGATCTGATATATATATATAACTCATGTGTTTGATGCGTGGTACATGTCAATGTCGCTTTTGTTTAGGTAATGCAAAAGTATATAATAAATTAATCACATATGTCAGGGCTTAATTATTTTAGTTCTATGTCACGTCAAAATTTACAAGTATTAGTTTATTCTATGTTTATTTGAAACTTTGATTCATTATAGTATCTAATTGTCATAGGTTTCTCTTTTAATTGAAAAATATTAATGAATATGTACATATCTCAAATTAGCATAATAAAAGGTATTAAGATCTTTTTAATAGTGTTTAATTGTCCATGGATATATGAAAAAAATAGTTATCTTGTTAATTATACTACTCTAAGAGTTATATCTCACCTAAGAGCTTTACTCTAAAATAAAGAATAACTGAACCTACATAGTTAAACCAGTTTATTTCCTGTATGAATGCGTGCATATGTTTGTGTACCCTGTACATGACTATGGACAAGAATGAGAAGATCTAAGTAAAAAGAAAGGGAAGATATGAGTTTCTGTATGAATGCGTGCATATGTTTGTATACCCTGTACATGACTATAGACAAGAATGAGAAGATCTAAGTAAAAAAAAGGGAAGATAAGCTAAGCATCTAAATGTGAGAGTTTCAAAATGCAAAGTGAGAATAAAATCCTTTTCAATGGGATAGGGAGATGCTACAGACATTTCCTATTGACTGAGAACAAAGTCCCAATTAATAGGTCCTTTAGTCATAACCCCAGTTAGTTTTAGGGTCTTACAATACTGTCCCACATCTCCATTAAATAACTTTTTTCTCCACATTTAGTGTGCCAACTCTAGACTAAAGTTTACCAATTTAAATTAAGGAAGTTTATGTAATGCTTAAGTATCTGAATTGCTATAAATTTTTGTGTTTAATTATTTAATTATATCTTTCATTCACTTTGTTTACACTATATTTGCTTAGTTTACTTCATTCACTAATTTTTAATTAAGTCTCATATGCTATGTGTGCAATGCCAGCAACATTCCATTCCCTATTCTGATGGTACCCTGGCAAGAAATTCCTGACCAGAACACAGATTCTCAAGAGTTCATCCTCAACAATTAACACCATTGCTTCCTGTTATCTCTACCTCTGTTAAACCAGCAGCAGCTGCAGCTTTGAGAGCAACATGATCAGAACCAATTCCAGCAGTCAAAAGCAGTTCTAGATTCTTGGCTATTTTTATTCTTTCAGTAGTGATATAAGCAGGATGAAATGGAGTAGTTATGATGACATGTGCATCAGGTAGGTGTTTATCAAGTTCTGCATCAAGGGAATATATCACTTCAACAATTTAAAAATTTTCAAGTCACAATCATGTATGTATAATGATATAGTAATTACACTATAATTATTGCAATTCGCATTGTTGTAGTCACGACAGTAACCTTAAACACACTACACAACCATGATTTAGAATTGTTCTACTTTTCATGATTTTACTGTGATGATTATTTTGATACCCTTGTTTGAAAAATTACTTGGGGACATATATTTCTCTGTTTTTTTTCTGTTCCAATATATCATTTGAATAAATTTTGGAGAATTTGTAGGCTGAATATTATTGGCTTTAAATGTGACATCATGCTTTCATTGCCCTTAGTATGATGGTTACAATAAATTCTCAACTGCTTTTTGATCTTGATCATTATTTTATATTAATGTATTGATAATGTTTAAGTAATTTGGAATGATATTTTTCCTCTTTCTTTTTCAAGGAGGAAGGTGTTGACTTTTGTCACTAAGAGGTCTTGTGTCATTGCTTAAGAGCTCTCAATTTGTAAATCGTGAAGGTGAAGCTAAAGTTTGTAGATGATCAAAATTATTTGAAAGGATGGTTTTAGAGGTATAGTGATTAATTTATACAGGAATAATTGTTGAGTGTTTGAACTGTGTCTTGTTTAAGGGATCCCAAGTGTGAACAAAAATAATAAACAGTCATCACAGTCATCACAACCACAAAAGCTAAAATAAATTTTAAAGAATTGTTGATATTGAGAGTGGTGATCGGACTTGCTTTCATTTTCTTCTTATCTTTGCATCACATTTACTATATATATATCTATATTTATATATGAGGATGCATGTTTCATAAAAAGAAATCATATAACAGTGAGATAATATTGATTTTATTATCCTAAAAAGATAGTTAAGATTAAAACACCCAATTCACAAGTTAAATAGGATTATTATAATATATATAAGATTTTAAAAAGCAAGGTGACTTTTAAGCTGTAACTTTTTTTTTTTAATTTTGACCATCCATCTATAACAGTAAGACCCAAATTTATTCATCTCAACCTTAGATAAAATTGTTTTTATTTTTATGTTTGTTTCAAATATATATATATATATACATATATATATATATATATATAATATAACGTGTGAGAGAATATAATAAATATTAATTGTACATTATATTAAAGGCTAATTATTAACATTACTTAATTAATTTAAAAATTCATATTTTAATTTTGAATATTTATGATGAAATTTATTGGCTAAAATTTGACTTCTTATTCGTAAGTAATTTTTTTATTAATAATAGTAATAGTTAGAATTCCTTACATTAAACATTTTAGAATGAGACATATATATGATTCTAATATTTTTTGACAATGTTGCTGAACACAAAATATTTAGGACATGTTTTCTTACTTTACACTGAAAAT
The DNA here is from genome assembly GCA_030347555.1 of Lablab purpureus. Taxonomy (NCBI): domain Eukaryota; kingdom Viridiplantae; phylum Streptophyta; class Magnoliopsida; order Fabales; family Fabaceae; genus Lablab; species Lablab purpureus. Next base: position 15,773,192 of record CM059258.1, on the reverse strand, counting down.
CATGTCATGCCAGTAATTATTGTTCATGGAGTAGGGTTTTTGGTGATATTCCAATTCATTTTAACATTTACTTATTAGAAGTTATGCAATTTTTCAAAGCTTAACCTGAATTATCACTGGTGCTTGTTCTTGTTCATTGATTTGTTCCAATACCTGCAAAATCTTACATCACATTATTACTTTCCCATTTTCCTATAAAAAAATAAAAGAATACAGTAAATGAAAGAAACTACACCAAGTAAGACTTTAATATTATGACGAGATTCGAAATATCCAATTGAACCTAAAACTTTATGTTGGTTGTGGTACTCCATTTTGAACCACCACATACAATTTATTATGTCCGTGTTGCCTCATATTTAAGGCTTGTCGGTGTTTATGTGAATATTATGCTCCTTCTCCCTTCTTTCATATTCAGACTAGTCATTTGATTTTGAAATGAATATGGATGCAGGATTGGGGTCACTAAAGTTATCTTCTTGTTCCAGTTTCTTCGTTCTCTGTTAAAGTAAGTAGTTTGCTTGTTAATATGTTAAGTTTAAATTGAATATTGTTGAGGTTATTTGACTTAGAATACATATGTTGATATTAATGTATTGATATATTATTATTTTAATTATGTTTTGAAAAATGAGCTAAAAATTATAATTTTCAGGTAGTAAGTGTCAGAGATACAATGTCCCAGAAGACCTATAAATTTGAGCGCGTTGAATCTTTTCAGTTTAGCCACAATGGTTTTTTAACCAAACTTAGAATTTAGATGATGATATTTGAAATTTTAGTGTTTTCAAGTTGTTGTTAAACTTTATTAAACTTGCTTTTTATTTGATGGTAGAGATGTTCCATCATTAGTATTTCTATTATGGCTTATTTTGACAATATATTTATAGTAGTTTTCATATCATGACAACAAACGTCTTAGTTATATTTTTTATTCCGAAACGATTAATACTTTACTCATAACATTAAGCTTGTGTATAAGTTTGTATACTTCGAACGAGTAAAAAATTATTGAGATAAAATTTAATTTTGACTTTACAAGAATTATATAAATTAAAAAATGTGTACTATATATATATATAGGTATAGAGTTATATAAATTAAAAAATGTGTAACATATATATATATATATATATATAAACCTTTTAAAAATCCATCATTTACTTTTTTCTTCTAGAGTTATACAAATTGATTTTAGTTCTTAAAGAGATCTGTTATTTTGGTGTGAGATATAAGAGATGTGTTATTTTGCATTTTTTATTTTATAAACTAAAATTAACCTATGGTTTCTTTTTTTATTTTTATATAAACTTGTTAATATTAAATTTAAATATATATTTATTTTATTTAAAATGATATATATGATTTAAAAATATATAAATTCATATTTTATTTTAGTCTTAATATCATAAAACTATTATGTATTTTTAATTGTTAACTTTTCCAACATTTTATAATTAAATCTTGTTATTCTAAACTTTAGGAAATGAAAAATTGTAGCAGCTAGTATAGTTTTTAGTTTTATAAATTAAAATTAACCTAAAATAACAGTTTCTTTTCTATTTTGTATATAAACTTATTGTTATTAAATATATTAAATTTAAATATGATATATTTATTTTATTTAAAATTATATATATGTTCTAAAAAGATATATAAATTTATATTTTATTTTAATCTTAATATTATAAAACTATTATGTATTTTTAATGGTTAACTTTTTCCATATTTGTTTAATTAAATTTAGTTATCCTAAAATTTAAGAAATGAATAATTGTAGCAGTTATCTTAAATCCTAAAAATTGTAGCAGTTAGAATAGTTTTCTATTCTGTAAATTAAAATTAACCTAAAATAATAATTTCTTTTTCATTTTTTACATAAACATGTTATTATTAAATATATTAAATTTAGATATGATATATTTATTTTATTTAAAATTATATATATGTTTTAAACAAAGATATAAATTTATACTTTATTTTAGTCTTAATATCATAAAACTATTATGTATAAAACTCCACAACCACAATATGCAATTTTTACCACTATAGTTGTTTATAAGTTACATTTTTAGTTATACAAAATAAATCTTGACTAACATGAATGTTAACAATATCATGATGTATATAATTATATGGTGTATTAGTCATGAAAATTTCTTGTTCACTATGTGACAGAATATGAATGTTCGTGAATATCGTAGTTGGATGTATAATAGACTTTTACCTAGGCGAAAGGGATACACTGAAACTTTTTTAAATGGTGTGGCTGAATTTGTGTCTTTTGCTCTTCAACATGCAAACCTGTCAAATGGAAAAATTAGATGTCCATGTAGTAAATGCAAAAATAAAAACTTTTGGATTCCGAAGATGTTAAAGTTCATCTCTATCGAAAAGGATTTATAGCTGATTATTGGATTTGGACATGTCATGGAGAAATTGATCCAACTTTGTCACATGATTATAACACTTGTTCAAATTTTACAAGTATTGCACATGGGAGTCATAGTCAAGACTTTGATGACATGATTCATGATGTTGTTGGTACAGACTTTGTGGGTCATCCTGATGAACAAAATGAAGAATTTCCAAATGCCGAAGCAAAAAAAATTTATGATTTGTTGCATGCCTCACAAAAGTCGTTATGGTCAGGATGTACTAATCACACTGAATTGTCTGTTGCTGTTAGATTATTGACAATTAAATCAGAGGGAAAAGTTTCTCAACGGACTTTCAATCAAACAGTGTCTCTTTTGAAAGAGACACATCCTCCAGATAATTGTATACTTGAAGATTATTATAGAGCATTAAAATTGGTCTCAAAACTTGGTTTATCTCGCAGAAAAATTGATTGTTGTGTTGATGGATGTATGTTGTTTTACAAAAATGAAGATAAATAATTAACAGAATGTAAGTTTTGTCACAAGCCCCGTTATAAGACAAAAAGGGATGGTAGGGGTAAACATAAAGATGTTCCTATGCAGAGAATGCATTATTTACCCCTTATTCCTAGGCTTAAGAGACTATATGCCTCAATGAGTTTTGCTCCACATATGAGGTGGCATTATAAAAATAGAAGAAATAAAGGACTTTTGGGTCATCCATCAGATGGAGAAGCATGGAAACATTTTGATGAGACATTCCCTGATTTTGCACTTGAACCAAGAAATATAAGATTAGGCTTATGTGCTGACGGTTTCACACCATATGGTCAATTAGGAAAGCCATATTCTTGTTGGCCAGTAATTATAACTCCCTACAATTTACCTCCAGAATTGTGCATGACTACTCCTTACATGTTTTTAACTTTAATTATTCCTGGGCCAAAAAATCCAAAGGAAAAACTAGATGTCTATTTGCAACCATTGATAGACGAGTTAAAAGTATTGTGGAATGAAGGTGTGTTAACATATGACATATCCAAGAAACAAAATTTTATTATGAAAGCTGCATTAATGTGGACTATAAATGATTTTCCTGCATATGGTATGTTGTCTGGTTGGAGTACAACTGGAAGATTAGCATGTCCATATTGCATGAATATAATTCAAAGAGTTTTTGGTTGGACAATGGTCGCAAGTTTTCTTGGTTTGATTGTCACCGTCAATTTTTACCTATGGATCATCCATATCGAAGAAATAAGAATGCTTTTTTAAAGAATCGAATTGAAGATTCTCCACCTCCATTGATGTTTTCTGGGGATGATGTGTGGGAACAAGTTGCTTATTTTCCCAAAGTGACTGAGGAAGTACATTTTACTTGTCATGGTTGCGGTGTATCTCATAATTGGATAAAACAAAGCATTTTTTGGGAGTTGCCGTATTGGAATTCCAACCTATTACGACATAATCTAGACGTGATGCATATTGAGAAAAATGTGTTTGACAATGTGTTTAATACAGTCATGGATATAAAAGATAAGACCAAAGATGACATTAAGGCTAGAAAGGATTTGAAAAAGTATTGTCGGAGAAGGGAGTTGGAATTGCAAGAACTACCTAATGGAAAAGTTGTAAAGCCTAAAGCAAAAATTGCTTTATCTAAGGAGGAAAAAGTTGTTGTGTATAAATGGATTACTGAGTTGAGAATGCCTGATGGTTATGCCTCAAATTTACAAAGATGTGTAAACATAGAGCAAGGGAAGATGGTTGGAATGAAAAGTCATGATTGTCATGTCTTCATGGAGCAGATTGATGCCTATTGCTTTTAGTGCACTCGTCAAATCAAGTTTGGAAACCTATAGCCGAGTTGAGTAAATTCTTCAAAGATTTGTGCTCAAGTATTTTGCGAGTGGATGACTTGCTAGTGATGGAACAAAACATTGCCATTACATTATGTAAATTGGAACGCTTGTTTCCACCTGCCTTCTTCAATTCAATGGAACACTTGCCTATTATTCATTTTCCTTATGAAGCAAGAATGGGAGGTCCTATTCAATATCGGTGGATGTATCCATTTAAGAGGTAAACTATTTAAATTATTAATTTTAGGCAATACATACTTGTCTTTTAGATTAGTAATTAATCATATGATGATGTTATATTAGGTACTTGAATAAGTTAAAACAAATGGTTAAAAATAAGGCACGTGTAGAAGGATCAATATGTGAGGCATATCTAGTGCAAGAGACTTCTCATTTTTGTTCATATTATTTTGATTCTTATGTGCAAACAATGAGAAACAAAGTCAGTCGCAATCATGATGGAGGTGAAAATGAAGAAAGGATCAACCATCAACAATTTTTAATCATCCAGGTCGCTTTAGTGGAGCTTCTTCGAGTCGGTATTTAAATAAAGAAGAATTAGAAGCTGCATATTTGCATGTATTACTTAATTGTGAAGAAGTTCAACCATTAATCAAGTAAGCACCCTAAATTCCTTTTGACAAGCATATTTTAAGCATTTATATAACTAACAAAATATTGTGTATAAATGTTAGAAAATTTGAACAAATTCTTGAAGTGGTTAATCCGAACATTACTCGAAGAGAAATAGAGGTTAGGATTGCTTCCGATTTTCCAACATGGTTTCAAATATATGTAAGTATTAAAATTTTGTTCAAAAATATTTTATGTTTTCACATTTACCTATTTATCCATATTGTGTTTATCATCTCATTTAGGTTCATGATAGCAACAATATGGTTCAAAGTCCATTTTTGCATGACTTAGCATGGGGGCCAAGAAAAAAGGTTTTTACTTGGCCTATTTATTTTGTGAATGGTTTCAAGTTTCATACAGAAGAATGGAGCATTGGAAAGAAAACAATCAACTGTGGAGTTTGTGTTAAAGCTGATGATAATGAAAATGAAGAGAACTATTATTATGGTATTATCAAAGAGATTATGCAACTAGAATACGTAGGAGAACCAAAAAAAGAATTAGTTGTGTTCAATTGCCAATAGTTTGATTTTGAAAAGAATCGTGGTGTATGAGTTGATAAGGAATATGGTATTGTGGAGGTTCATCATCGGAGAAGGTATTTGAATTATGATCCTTTCATACTTGCATCAAATGCAATTCAAGTATATTATATGCCTTATCCTAAAAAAATTAGAGAAAAGGTTGATTGGTGGGTTGTCATTAAAACCAAAGCAAGAAGTAGGATTGATGGTCAATATACTCTAGAGGTTGCATACCAAGATGGTATTTCAAATACTGAATTTGTGTCTCATGATGAGTTACTTGGTGAATTAAGAGATGATGAAGGTGAATATGAAGTAGTACACAATGAATTAGTCCATGGTAATCAATATAATCAAGATAAGGAAGAAGAGGAAGAACTCAATGAAGAAGAGTGTGAGGAAGAAAGTGAATTTGAAGATGACTATATATCTGATGATGATGATAATGATGATGATGATGAAGATAACAATGATGATAATGAATGATGAATTATAAATTTCTATTTTCGGGTTATGAATAAATGTAAGAAATATGATAATCATATTATATTATTGTGTTTTAAATATTTTAATGAATATATGATTATGTTATTCTTGATCTTTTGTTATTAAAAGTTTGCAATTTGCTAAACACTTTTTATTGTATGCACAGATGTCAGATAAAAAGAAAAAAAAATAGTCTTCAAGAGTTGTTTACAAGATAATTCTTTAGTTCGAGCGCAAATTGGACATCAACAATCTAGGAATCATGTTAGTTGTACTAGTTCACATGGAGATCAGTCTGGTGAAACCCCTTCTGTTGGACCACATAATGGTCGCACTCCACGACTTAGAGGAAATTATTGTTTTGTTCCTTCTCTTGGACCACATGTTGGTCGTTCTATTCCACCACCATTATTAGTGCCTAATAGTATTCCACCTGTACAAGAACATGTTTCTACTACACCTATTATTTCCCCCACAAAGTCTTCAAGGATCTAACCCTCAAACTCCTGACACATTTGTTTCTAATGAAGATCAAAATCCATCAGATGTCCAAAGTACTTTTGACAAACCCAGTTTAGCACTTGATGGATATGGGTAAATTCTAAAATTTTAATAATGTTAAGTTTTCTTCAAATTGTATATATAACTTATACTTATAATTCTATTATTGTTGCAGATTTTTGCCTTCATACTTTGCAGCTAATGCCATTGGTGATATCTTCAAAAGCCATTATACTGAAGCATGGCCCTCATGGAAGAAGGTACCTGAAATCACTAGAGATATGTGGTTTAGTGAGTTCATGGTATGTATTTATTTTTTTGTAACTTTAAACTAATTACTAAGTCCTGAAGATAACATTCACTTGTTTTATTTGTGTATAGAGAAAATATATTATTTCTCCACCTGATCAGAAGTTAGCAAGAAGGAACATTGAAATGAGAGGTGCAAATATATTGAAAAGTTCACTAAATAAGGCTCGCACAAAAATGAAAAAGCCAAATTGGTTTGCAGAAGATATATGGAATATATTATGCCAACATTGGGGATCAACTCAATTCAAATTAAAAAGTTTGACTGCAAAAGCAAATCGAGCTTCAGATTGTGAGGGATTTGGAGTTTCACTCCATACTTCTGGATCTATTAGCACTTCTCAACATAGAGAAAATATGGTAAAGTTTCTTTTTCCTAAATCTTAATTAAAAATAAGGTTCAATGATTCTTCATATTTAAAGTTACTTTCTAATGGATATACATTGGTTAAGTATATAGTTCCAAATAAATGTTCAAGATCTGACATTATTAATATTAAATGTAGCTTCTAACTACACTAATTAGTTCTATATATAAATCTTAGATCTTCTATAAATTAATCAACTACTACGTTTTGATTTGATTTTTCTCAATATTATTGTTCTATGTATTACTTATTGCATTAAATATTGACATAAGTTTAGAAACTTGTTTTTTTTATCGATTTTAAACATGTATAACTTTATCTTAGATAAAGTTGAATGGAAAACCTCCCACTCCATCAGTGTTGTTTCGTCAAACACACCAACAGAAGGACAAGACATGGGTTGATAAGAAATCAGCACATATGGATGTAAGTAACAAATATGATATGTTAACTTTACAACATTTGTCTCTTTTTTGTTTATAATTTTACTATTTTTTTATTTCGGTAATTCCAGGTAGAGTATACCCATGCATTGGAACAAGCCTCCTCATCTGCATCTATTTCAGGAACGTCTCCACCTGATGAATTAAAAGTTTGGTGCACAATTGCTGGAGTGAACAAAGGCAAGGCATATGGGCTTGGATCTGAGTCAAACAAAGCAATTGGGAAACAATTTTGTTATGAATCTAATTCATCATCTGTTCAAGCTCTCAAAGATGAGATTCAACAATTAAAACAAACATTACAAGAAGTCAGGAGTGAGAGGGATGAACTTCTTAACACTGTGTTAATCACTCAACAAAAGGTTCAAAAAAATGACAAGTTGTTGCTTATGGTCATGGAGAAGATGGATTTGCAGCCTCCGAATGATATATAAATTCTTAGGATAAGTTGTTAAAAATTTATATATTTTGTGAATGAATTCTTATTTTGAAGAACATGTAATTTGTATGATATTATCTATTTTTGTGGATGATTATCTATTTCATCATTTTGTGGATAACAATCTATATGATAATTTTGGGGATCATTTTTTATTTCTTGATGTTTTATAAAACTATTCATCTATCATTTAAAAAAATATTAAATAAATAAATAGTGACCGATTAAATCAGTCACATATTCGGTCACTACATAAATAATTATTTGGTCGCAGATCCCATTACTAATTCAGTTACTAATTTGGTCACAAATACAGTCACAGATTCGGTCACAAATATGGTCACAAATACGGTCACATATTCAGTCACAAATTCGGTAACTGATTCAGTTATTGATTCAGTCACAAATACGGTCACAGATTCGGTCACTAATTCAGTCACTGATTCGGTCACTATCTCAGTCACTGATTCGGTCACTATAAATCAGTGACGAACAAAAGAGTGACCGATTTTGATTGGTCAATATTTCTGTTACTGTTTTGATTTGTGACCGATTTTACTTATTTAGCGACTGAAATTTCAGACACTATTACTTGATTTTCTTGTAGTGAAAACAATGTGTTGATATCTCAAGTGAGAGGAAGAGAAATTAGAATAGAAAATTCCTTACGGAGAAGGATTGTTGGACTGAAAAATGAAGGAGTAAAGATTAGCAAAGGAAATATAGCATCTGTACCAGATTTCAACAAGGATGCTATTTTTAAATCCTGCATGCGCAATGTCGATGAAGCAGCTATTTTCAAGTACAATGTTGGTAAGATGAAGCGGGATGAGAGATTATTGGCTTTTATTCTTGCTTGGCAGCTTATACTCAGGGGGAGTAACCATGCTCAACTCATGGAAGAAGACTTAGCCTTGATCCATTGCATGAAAAACAACATCAAGGTGAACTGGGTGTATGTAATCAAAGGGCATATGTTCAAAGCCAAACGACTCAACGACCATAAGCTCTCTTATGCTATTCTCATTTCAAAGTTTTTGGACCACTTCAACTTCCCAACAGAAGGAGAAACCACAAGAATCATCAATCACAAGCACGTGTTTGACAACTACTATCTCAGAAAGATGGGTCTGTCAAAGGTCAATGATGAATGGATATTTGAAACTGGATCCTCCTCTTCTGCACCAAGATCATCCATTAATGATGGCACTTCATCAGGGAACCAGCAAGACTACTCTGCATACCAAATGGTCCCATATTCAGCACCTCCTGCATACCAGGGAATTCCAATGTCTGAATTTGAACGCATGTTAATTTCTAGACTAAATGTGCTGACTTCTATGCAGCGAAATACACATGAGACTATGGTAGCCAGGTTCACAAATATAGACTATGAGATTGAGCTTATCCAACAACAACTTTCTGAACTTCAAGTTACAGTGGAAAGCTTTGACGGCTCCTATGCACCAAACACTGCTACAATGGAAGAGGATGTTGCTGAAGATGATGATGATGATGAAGATGATGAGGATGAAGATGATGATGAAGCCTGATCTTTACTGTTTCTGATTTTATTTTTGCTATTATGCTTTTGCATTTTGAACAATTTGGGTCTGTAATATTACCTATACACATATTTTCTACTATATCTGCTATATAAACCTGCTTATATCTGCTAATACTGCTTATATCTGCTATTTGCTAATGTCAAAGGGGGAGATAATCTTCCATCTCTTCTCCTTGTTTTTCTACAGGTTTTGCAGGTTGACATCATCAAATAGAGGGAGTTTGTTGATGATTTTGGATTTGATGATGTTTTAAGGATGTTGCTGGGACTTTGATTAATGGTTTATGATTATACAACTTAGTGCAGATGTTAGATTATGTGTTAAAGAGTTAGCTAATTGAGATATAATAGCCTGCTGTTTATGTTAATCATCAATTAGTCTACTAATTTTGTTACATTAGTCGACTATTTTCATTTAAGTATCAGGAATTTGGTTTTAATGAAAATAGCTAACTGATCTGTTGTTTAGTCAACTATTTTGTTCCAGGTTTCCTTTTATGCAGAAAATAGCAGAACGCGTTTTTGAGCCTCTCAACAGAGCACGACCCAAACCTCTTGTCTTTGCCTATAAATACAACTCTCAAGGACGAATCTGAGTGCGAAAGAATACGAGAATACATACAGAGTTGCAAAATATCAGAGCAAGAAAAGTCTGCAGAATCTGTTTACAATTTCAGTTTTTCAAGAGAGTTTTGTTTTTACTTTTCATTGTATTCTTTTGATCTCTGGGTAGAGATTTCTTAGTGGGTTTGCGAACCCAGTTATCTGTGATCGGGGTGATCACATTGACTCAGTGTGAGTCAGGGTTTAAAGATCATTTCTATAGGGTTTAGAATAGGATCTTTGTGTTTCTTGTAGTCTTTAGAAGGGTTGTTTGTAAAGACTTCAAATTTGATAGTGATTAAGATCTGTTAGAGTTACAGATCACCAACTGGATGTAGTTCTTGCATAAAGAACGAACCAGTATAATCCCTGGTGTTTTTCTTTCTTATCCTTCATCATCCTTTAATATCTGTATGTTGAACTAACCAACTATTTCACAATAATCAGTCAACTATTTTGCTCTGAACTGCATCAGTAAAATTTCTGAAACGAAACAGATTTGAAATAAATTCATATATCAATTCAACCCCCCTTCTTGATATATTTCCGCACCTAACAATTTGTTCTATGTATTTACATATAATTTTAATATAATGACTGTTTTCTATTTGGTTGGGTTAGTATATAAGTGTCTTGATCACCTTCATGTCTTTGACACTCACTACTGCCCAACTAAATCAGTGTAATTTAATTTACAAAGCTATTTATGTAAGATATTCTTTAATTATTTTGTGCAGAATGTTTGGTTAATTTCTTTAATACTTGGTGCCTTTGATTTGTGTTCAAAACTGCATTTCTCAATTCAATCTCTGATTCCATAATAATTTACTGTCTTTTTAAATTTAAGAATTTTGTATGTATATCAGACTTTTCTTTATATTTGCATATAATTTCAATATAATAAATCCTTACTATTTGGTTGGGTTATTATATAAGTGTCTTGAAGAGTTTCATCTTTGACACCCAGTGCTCCCTAGCTACATCAATGTAATGTAATTTACAAAGCTGTTTATGTCAAGTCTTCTTTAATAATTTTGTGAAGAATGTTTTGTTGATTTCTTTAATACTTGGTGCCTTTAATTTGTTTTCAAAACTGCATTACTCAATTAAAATTGTCATTCCATTACAATTTACTATCTTTTTAAATTTAAGATTTTTGTATGTATATCAGACTTTTCTGTGTATTTGAATATAATTACAATATAATAAATTTTTACTATTTGGCTAAGTTATTATATAAGTGTCTTGAACAGTTTCATTTCTTTAACACTCAGTGTTGCATAGCTATATCAATGTAATGTAATTTACAAACCTGTTTATGTCAGATCTTCTTTAATAATTTTGTGAAGAATGTTTGGTTGATTTCTTTAATACTTAGTGCCTTTAATTTGTCTTCAAAACTACATTGCTCAATTCAATCTGTGATTTCATGATAATTTACTGTCTTTTTAAATTTAAGAGTTTTGTATGTATATCAGGCTTTTCTATGTATTTGAATATAATTTCAATACAATAAATCTTTACTATTTGGCTGGGTTATTATATAAGTGTCTTGAACAGTTTCATTTCTTTGACACTCAGTGTTGCCTAGCTACATCAATGTAATGTAATTTACAAAGTTGTTTATGTCAGATCTTCTTTAATAATTTTGTGCAGAATGTTTGGTTGATTTCTTTAATACTTGATGCTTTTAATTTTTCTTCAAAACTGCATTACTCAATTCAATATGTGTTTCCATTACAATTTACTGTCTTCAAAGACTTCTATATGTGTATCAGGCTTTTCTATGTATTCGAATATAATTTCAATTTCAATATAATGAATCTTTTCTATTTGGTTGGGTTAATATATAAGTGTCTTCAACGCATTCATGTCTTTGACACTCAATGCTGCCCAGCTACATCAGGCTTTTGTATGTAATTGAATATAATTTCAATATAATCAATCTTTCGTATTTCGTTGTGTTAATATATAAGTGTCTTGAAGAGGTTCATGTCTTTGACACTCAATGTTGTCCAGCTACATCACTGTAATTTGTGTTCAAAACTATGTTGCTCAATTGTCTGTCATTTCATCACAATTTTCTTTGTTTAAATATTTTAGGCTTCTCTATAAATTTCAATATATTTACAATTTAAATATATTTTAAATACAATATAATCAATTTATATAGATGCCAATGCGTTCTAATTTTAATTGTAATCGTTGATTGTGGATGTTCAATTTTGTATAGATGTCAATACGCTTTGATTTTATTTGTAATTGCTGATGGTGGATGTTCATGTTGAAATCAAAATTTAATTGATTTCAATACCAAATTAATGTCAACTACATGTTTCGTTTTCATTATGTTTGTCTCAAACAATCCTATTTTTAATATGTATAATTCGATTTGATAATTTTATTTCCTGTTATATTTAGCTTTTGATCTTTAAAGGTTTAAGTGTTGTCTTTTAAAATTTTAATACTAAGCTTTGTTGTTTCTTCCAATGTATCTTTAGTTCTAAAGGTTAATACTCAAACTTTAATGTATTAATAACTTTTTTTTATCATTTCTTTTTGAAAATTAGTTTTAATGTTATGTTCAATGTTATAAAATTAGGTATAATGCCAACTTTTTTATCTTCAATTGAAAACAATGTTTTATAATTTGTTTTAATTTTAATTCAATTTTAATACGTCCATAAATGCAAGTTTTTCTTACCTTCTCACCAATTTTAATTGCTTCTACAAAACGTTGTTTTCAAAGCCAATTTTTTCTTACATTCTGCATGAATTTTAATTGCTTCTGCAAAGCTCTCTTTCCAAAGGCAGCTCTTTCTGACATTCTCAATCAATCTTAATTTCTTATGCTAAGCTCTTCTGTTCTCCAAGATCATTTTCTCTGCAAAGCTCTCTTTCGAAAGGCAGCTCTTTCTGACATTCTCAATCAATATTAATTTCTTATGCTAAGCTCTGCTCTCCAGGGCAGTTTCTTTGCAAAGCTCTCTTTCCAAAGGCAGCTCTGTGTGACATTCTCAATCAATCTTAATTTCTTCTGCTAAGTTCTGCTCTCCAAAGCCAGTTTCTTACATTTTTTGATGAATTCAATTTCTTCCAGGAAGCTCTCTTCTCCAAGCCAATTTTAAATATTTTCAAAATAAATATTGTATATTTTGTATAATTTTACTTTAACTGAGAATACAAAATTCGTATGAAGTGAAGACAATATTTTATAATTAATTTTAATTTTAATTTTAATTCATTTTAATAAGTCCATAACGCCAAATTTTTGGTTACATTCTCCATGCATATTAATTGCTTCTACAAAGCTCTGTTTTCAAAGTCGACTTTTTCTTACATTCTTCTAGGTAAGTTTCTCTTGCATGAATTGTAATTCTTTTATTATGTAATTCCTCTTCTAGACCCTTTTCTTTTTTATACATTGACAAAATTCTTTCAACTACATGTTTGTCTAAATCATGTTCCATATTCATAATCATTACTTTCAAAAAAAAATTCTCAAACTCTAGTAGTTTCTTTCATTAAGTAAAAAAGTTTACACAACCAAAGTTCAAGTTTTTTTTCCTATAAGACTTATTCTTATTCTTCTTTGCTATGTAATTCACGCTGATACTTTTTTACTAAAATTCATGATTCCATTTTTTAGTAATAAATATTACAACTAATGTATTTGATTTAATTAGTTAATCTAATTAGAATGGAAATAATCAATAACAATACTTCCACTACTTCAAATACTATTAAATAATATTATTATTTTGTAAATATTACATGTTACTAACATTGAATCTTTCAATTATGTTTTTTATTTTATGAATATATATAATTCAAATTCATTGAATCTTTCATAATCTAAAACAATAAAGATTTAATAACTTTATGAAACGTCTTTCAATTATGTTTTTTATTTTATAAATATATATAATTCAAATTTATTGAATCTTTCATAATCTAAAACAATAAAGATTTAATAACTTTATGAAACATATAATCTCGTACATTTCACGGATATATATATAAAAGAAGTGAAGTTTCCTTATAGTTTTTTCTGTCCACGACGTTAAATCGTCTGCTGATGAGTTCAAATTTCTTTTTGAGCATCAACAAATTTAAATTATTTTGAATAAATTCCATTATTTTTTTAAATATGAAAATTTGCTATAAACAATTGAAATTACATATACTAAAATAACCTATTTGATTTAGCGAAGAGATTAAAAATAATTAAGTTTATATTTTTTATTACTAAATAATTTTTTGTGAAAAAAAACTAATAAACTGTTTTTTGATAACTAATAAACTATTTAACAAGACTTGCCTTATAAAGATCATTTATGTTAAGAAAATGTGAACCAATATGAATATAAATATATATATATATATATATATATATATATATATATTAAACAATATAAAAAATATATAAAAGACGTTAAAACTTGAATAGACATTAAAAAACAGAAATTAATATGAAAATGGATATTGGGTTAAATGTAAAGTTAGTATCAACTGATTCGTTAATCACTAATTATTGTAAAAAAATCTAACTAATTCCTTTTCCTGAAATCCCTTTTCATATCATTTGTTTTATCCAAAAGCTTTTGTACAAAGTTTATTTATAAAATGATTTATTTAAACTGAATTTGATAAAAAATATTTGGTAAATAGCCGATTATGTGTTTAATAATTAGAAAATACATCACACGCAAACTTAATATTTAAAGTTGCAAGAATAATAACGCAGTATGTAATAAATTTCATTTTTATAAAAAATAACTTGTAAATTAAACTTAATAATCACCTAATCCCTTTTTTGCAAGATACATTTGCTGTAAAATGTGAGTATTGTAAAAGACAATAATTAAATATTGGTTAGTTTTTATTGTTTCAAAGAGTTTATATTGTAATATTGTGTAAAGAGGATAGCAAAGAAGATGAATATTGCACATAGGAAGTTATGAATTTCATTTGGAAATAAGGTTTCTTTTTACACCATTCCAAATCATCTCACTCTAAATATTATTCAAAGATATTTTATACTGGAACATTTATAGTCTATTTTAGATTAGTTTCATTAAAATATTTATATTTGAAGTAACTTTCTGGTTAAAATCTTTATATTATAAAAATTACATTCTCATCATTTGTGGCTTTGTTGTTTCCACCTCACTAGCTCAGACAGACACACATGTACCAAAATTATCGCGAAATCACTGTTCTGAAATGTTGGAATTGCACTGAGTTACTCACCCAACATTCCATTCCATGCAATACAAACTCATGCAAAGATAAATGTAGCATACATATGGAACATTCTAACCATATCCATACCCATTCCAAAGCATACTAATATTGTTGGAAATTTCAGTGTCTTCTCTCAGCATCCAAAACTACCTCTTTCATCTAAGTTGACACAAAATCTGCAACAAAACAATCTGGGGTTAGACAGAAACATCAGCTAAAGTTAAACATGCATATTCTTACCAACAATAAAAAATTTAGAACATTCAGCAGACTAGCTAGACATGAGGCACACTATTCATCACACATGTATATGTAACATCAAACAAAACACTGTCTTGGATTTGTTAACCAAATTGAGAAGACACAACCTTTGCTTCAGGATGTTGCCAAGAGCCAACTCTGAGTAATAAGGTTCATCTTATTTACTAAATAAGTAATTAATATCCCAAATGCCATTTGAAGAAAGATAGCATTCTCTCCCAAATTGTCCAAACAACAAATATCCATTCAATAAATCAAACCCTTCTTTTATGATATATCCTTGCCAAACACCAAATCAAATAAATATTTGGCATCACTGCCAAACACCTAGCAGAAGAACACTCACTAAAATTATTTTTCTGATTACAGTAACTAAAAGGATGTGTGGCAGATATCTGATTTTGCCATAATTAGTACTCAAACTTTACAAAAAAAACACACCTAAATTATGGAAAGTCACACCCATTTATCATTATTTTTCTTCAAATATTCGAATTTTAATTAATGTTTGACCTAGTATTGGGATTAGAGTAATAAATTGCTAAGCTGAGATTTAACTCTTTTTCTTAAAAGAAATAAAGGATATAAAAATCTTTTTAAGTACGTGAGTAATGATCTCTCTGGGAAGGATAAATCACCCCTTCTTATAAGGTACTACTATCTAATTCTAAAATAAACGTAGTTTTAACTATTTATAAAACTTTCAAAATTGTTTATATTCTCGTTTTCCAATGAAATGCTTATTCTTTTTTCCTAATAACAAAGGAATAAGTAGTCTTAAATAAGAAGGATACAAGATGTACCTCTTTAACTACTATTAGGCAGCACGTTTACTTGGTTTTATTTTTAAAAAAACTATAAAGTTTCATATATAATTAAGAGTTGAAATGAGTATGATTAGGCTAAACTTTAGTAGATAGGTTTGAATTTGACTTTATTTATGATTATAATGTTTAAGTTTGAACTATTTATTTGTTATATGTCAATTTTTAAAATTTGGTTCAACCTTACCTAGTTGAAAGTTTTACTTATATAAGGCCATTAAACGAGTTAATAAATATATTAAAAATAATTATTAATAATTATATATTTTATATTATTAAATATAAATTATATTGTTATATAATAATAACAATAGTAATAATAATAATAGTTTAATAGGCTTATCTATCATATAACATGTTTAATAGTTTTTTTAAAGACACACAAAAAATTGACTTTTTTAAAAAGTAAAAAGAACCAACCTTATATAAAATTTGAAACTTCGTTAGATTAAAATTTTCTTTTGCATAATTATGTATATAAAAATTTATATCAGTATAAATATTTATATTCCGTCCTAACAATTTAATATCACATTTTATACTTTAAAGTTGACACCATATATAATTCTTAATATATATATATATATATATATGTATATGTATAAATAATTTGATTATCATTTTATTATTGTAAGAAAACCAAAAAAACACAAAAAAGAGCTATTTGAATTATGTTTTAATGGATATTTAAAAAAATTAAAAACGCACAAATACATGATCGCTTGTAATTTTGTGTTTTCTTAAAATCATCTTACTCAAAGTTTGATTAGAGAGATAAATAATGAAAATAATTAAATTGACAAATTTTTCTAAACATTCAAAACATTTAGATTGGTTGAAAAAAATAAAAGAAAGATAAGAAAAAGTATTTTAATATTTTTTTATTGGTTCGATAAGAACTAGATATAGTTCTTAATGAATTAGTTAAGTTAATTAATATAAGTATTATTTGATGTCATTTTTTTATACAATATGAGTATTTATTTTATTTTTTTCTTTAATGTACTATGAGTATAATGTAAAAAGTTTATTCAAGTTTTATAATTCCTTCAAGTCCTTAGAATAGGACTATTTTTTAACATATTATTCACTCTTAATTTTGTTCTTAGTCTTGTATCATTTTTATATATAAAAAATAATATATTGAATAATTTTATCTTTACATATCTTCTTTACTTGTATGATACATTTATTTTCCTCCACACGTACATACCAAATAATTGTTATCCATAAAATATTTCTTGTTCAAATGTTAATGGAAACAATTCTATATCGTCTCTCACAGTCATAACACAACATGTGTGTAATTAAAATAAAATAAATATTAAAAACAAAAAAATTAGCATAAAAAAAAATGACTTGCTCATTACCCTTTAGGTCAGCCTAGACTTGATCCAAATGAGTCTCGAATCAAATGGGTCAAACTAAAAAACTTATTTCTATCAAAGTCACAATTTTTTAAATTTGACCTAACTTGAATAATAAATCATACAGGCTAGCCTGTTGAACTAGACCTATTTTGATAGTTTTAAATACAAAATAAGTATTAGAGTCATCATTTAACTAAGATAAACCTTCGAGACCCCTAATTAAGATCTTCACGTAAGGCAATAAAGGTTGCATTTAACGTTTTTCCATAAAATAATAAATGTTTCATTCAATATTGTTCATTTTTAAGGCTCTTGATTCAATGACTTATGTTGCTTATCTTCTTTGAGGGCTACGATCTCTTTATTACTCAAAAGATCAATATATGTATAGCATATATATAAATAGTAATAGTGATAAGCTTTAGGTACACATTATTATTATTATTATAGTAGTCATATGTATAATTTTTAAAGTGGTCAAAATTGATATGCAACTTTTTAATTTTTAATTAGACAAAAAATATTTGTTTATCTATAAGTCTAACATAGAAATAAATTAGACCAAAATTACATCTCTTTCAAAATATAGATCAAGTTGAATTGTTAGATTTTTTACTTAATTTGTAGGTTTAAGTCAAATTAAATTGTTAAACTGTCTGTGACTGTTTTAATAATTTATATTGAAATTAGATTATAAAACTGATATGCATATATATTTAAAAAATAATTTATACTCAAATTAGATGATAAAATTGATATGAACCGACAAAAAAAATTAGTCGTAATTTATGATTGAAATAGTGACTAAATTTTTTCGTCACAATTAATAATTAAATAGCAACCAAATATAATTTTAGTCTTTCTAACTTATTTACCAACCGAGAAACAGTAACTAATAAAATTAGCAACCAATTTTCTATCGCTAAATTCATCGCTATCTATAATAAAATTCAACCATAATTTTAAAAACCACATTTGAAACTGAAAAATAAAATAATTAACAACCAATACTCATTTGATCGTTAAATTTTAGTTATATTTCAAAATAATGACCGAATTAAAATTAGTCATTAATTGTAAAATAATATTTAAATATAAATATATTAAATTTCAAAATAACAGACTCAAAATAAATCGGTCACTAAATAAAATATATTAAATTATAAATATATTTAATATTTTATTTGCTTATAATATTTTTAAAAAATTATTATCAAATAATATAAAGTTTATTTATAATATATAATATTATTTTTTATATAAAATTTTAATTTTAGTTTTATATTTATCATTTATAAAGTTAAATTAATTTTTTTCATTTATAGTTTATTTATTGTTTTGTATTTATATAATATTTAATATACTATTAATATAAAGCTAAAAATATTTCCTTAAAACTAAAAATTTTATTTAACTATTTATCCGTTTATAATAAAAATTACTAATTTTTTATAATTAATAAGAATTAAAAAAAATCATTTTAAAAAAACTTAAAATTCAATCAACTTATCAATACTAAAACTATAAATAACAAAAACTAAATATAAATAAATAAATATTAAAATCTAAATTTATATATTATTATTAATAGTTAGAATACACATATATATATATATATATATATTTAAATATTTTAATAATTTGATTTATATTATTTTATTGATTTTTTAATATCTTTTAGTTATAATTATATTTCTAAATATTTTTTAACTTTTATCAATTATTCATAGTGTAAATATTAAAAAATAATATTTCAAAATTATTAATTAAAATCATTCATTATTATTCAATGAAAGAAAAAATATCATAATTTAATTATAGTAATAATTAATCATTATAGTAATATAAAAATATTATTAAAGTAAATATTCATAATTATAAAATTAAATTTTAATTATTTCAATAATTGTACTAATATTAAAAATCTATCTATTATTATGACTAAAAAATCTTGTTTTTTTAAATTATCAAGTTTATTTTTAATTATATTTAGAATATTTTAATTTATTTGTTCAATCTTTTAATATTAAATTTTTTATTTATATTTCTATTTATGTTTAGAAATATTAATAATGTTATAATTAATATTTTAAAAATTGCTAAAAAATAATTTAGTAATATTAAATTCTCACATTTTATTTCCATTCTTAAAAGTTTAAAACAAATCATCTATAATTAGTTTTGAAAAATTATTACTACTAAAAATAACTTAATTATAGAATATATTTTAACATGTCATATTATATTATTATTCAATTAAGGAAAAATAAATTTATAATAATATTTTACTATTTCAAATTTAAACTTTTAATTTTTATACTATTTTATTTTATTCTTAATTTTAAATTATTTAGAAATTAATAATAATGAATGTATGTTTGATATTTTTTTTAACTTTTTTAGTGAATAATTTAGTATGCAACTTTGAATTTTTCTCTTGTTGTTTCAATCATAAATTAGCTTTGCAAAGAATATTGGAGAGATGAGAACCGAATTGTTTCCATAATGTTAAGAATAAGCATAATGTACATCGATTTCATAAGAAAAAATATATAAATCTTATTTTTGGACCAAATTTAAAAAAAAAAAGTAAAAACATCATTGTCTAAAGCACGATTTTAATATGCAGAGTTTCACCCTTTTAAAATTATATTGTAAGATATGATCTTTTTTTTAAAAAAATCCTCAATGCAAGCACTTGTCCATTATAATAATGTTTTAAAAAAAATTCCATATTAGTAAATTAGAAAGTAAATTGCAATACTACACTAATATTACACTAATATATTATAATAATACTAATATATTAATATTATACCAATACTAACATACTAATACTAATTACTAATTAATAATAACTAATTACTAATTAGTAATAACTAATTATTGTATACTAATTACAAATTTCTAATTACTATTTTTACTAATATTATTTCTTATAAAATATTTTTTGCGAATATTTTATTATATTAATATATTTGTATATTTGTATATCTATATATCTATATATTTATATATCTATATATTCATATATCTATATATACCTATATATCTATATATCTATTATCTATATATCTATATATCTATATATCTATACATCTATACATCTATACATCTATACATCTATACATCTATACATCTATACATCTATACATCTATACATCTATATATATATACATCTATATATATATATATATATATATATATATATATATATATATATATATTTATATATTTATATTTATATACTTATATACTTATATATTTATATACTTATATACTTGTATATTTACTTATATACTTATATACTTATATACACTTATATATACTTATATATACTTGTATACTTGTATATTTATATACTTTTATATTTATATATTTGTATACTTGTATACTTGTATACTTGTATACTTGTATACTTGTATACTTGTATACTTGTATACTTGTATACTTGTATACTTGTATACTTGTATACTTGTATACTTGTATACTTGTATACTTGTATACTTGTATACTTGTATACTTGTATACTTGTATACTTGTATACTTGTATACTTGTATACTTGTATACTTGTATACTTGTATACTTGTATACTTGTATACTTGTATACTTGTATACTTGTATACTTGTATACTTGTATACTTGTATATTTAGATACTTACATACTTATATATTTATATACTTACATACTTATATATTTATATACTTACATACTTATATATTTATATACTTATATATTTATATACTTATATATTTATATACTTATATATTTATATACTTATATATTTATATATTTATATATTTATATATTGAAATATTTAAATATATATATATATACATTTATATATTTGAAACTTATATATTTATATATTTATAAATTTATAAATTTATATATTTTAATCTTTATATATATATATTTATATATTATTTGTATTTATATATTTTAATCTTTATATGTATATAATTATATATTTATTATTTATTTATATATATACATATGTATGCATGTATATATATATATGCATGTATATATATGTATGTATATGTATTTATATCACAAAGAGTTTAAAATTTATGACCATGCTCCTACTTCAAATTAAAAATGTTATGGATATGAAAAGAAGGGTCATGTCAAAGTAGACTACCCAAATTTAAAGAATGAGACAATAAAAGGGATAAGAGAGTTATGAAAAAGAAGAAATTCTATTTTGATGTTGACCCAAGCTCTTCTTCAAGCTCAAGTGAACCTTATGAAGAAGCAAATATTTGCTTTATGACGCAAAGTGAGTCTATTTGTAGCAAAGTTAGTAATTCTAGTTTTTCAAATGATTATGATGAATTACTTTATGCTTTTCAATAATTTTGTGGTGAATTTAAAAAGCTTTCAACTTTGCATAATAAACTGAAAATTGAATATAAAGTTCTTAAAGAAAAACTTAAAATTTTAGAAGAGAAAAATGTTTTAGAAAAAAAAAATTGTAATTGTTGAGTGTAAAAATTGCAAGGTATCTGAAAATAAAATTATTTGTCTCGAAAACTCTCTTGCAAAAATTATTGATAAAAATTTATCTAGTTTAGAAAAAAGAAATTGTTGATTGTACAAACTGTAAAGATTTTGAAATAAAAATTTCCAAACTTGAAAAATCTATTAAAAAAGTTTCTAAAAGTAAAAATAAATTGCATGATGCTTCTTGTTTAAAGAAGAAAACTTTAAAAAATAAACAGTATGCTAAAAATAAATTTTCTCATAAGAAAAACCTTGTTAGAGGTGAAACATTCCCTAAGCCTATGATTCTTACTTATTTTTACTATTTGAAGAAGGGACACTCTTTAAACAAGTGCAGAATCAAACATTTTAGTGTTTCTAAAGGAAGATATATTTAGGTTTCAAAATTAAAGTAATTTTTCTTCTAACCACAAAGGACCCGAATAAGTTTTTGGGGACCAAAGCTTCTCTCATTTGTTTTACAGGATGTCTCAAAAGCGAGGATATCTCTTGGTAATTTTTTAAGAATTTTGGAAGAGAACTTGCTTATTTAATGAAGGAGGAGCTTTGAGATGTCTTGATTTGAGAGGAGACCTAAAAAAAGTGGTGAAGTTTTGCTGATGGGGAATAATTTTTTTTCTCTCCTTGTGTCATATTTTTATTATCTACTACTAAGATGATTTAGTTGCAATGTTTGTCTCTGCTTGTATTTTCTATCTTAAAGATTGCATCTATTTAGGGGGAGTTTTTAAATTAAAGGGGAGATATTTGAAAATTTTTTTGGATTATGAAATATATTCTCTTAATGTGTTCACTTTCACTCTAAAAATCATTTTATGCTTCTGTTGTTTGCTCTTTATTTTTTTTATATACTTAATCTAAGTAGGGGGAATTTTATTAAGAGGAAGTGTTGTTTCTTTCAAATAGGGAGAGTTTTTTGGTTTTCATTTTCTTTTCGATTCTTATAAAAAATTGGGAGAGAAAAGTTTGACTTTTGCATGCTTATTTTTACTAAGTATCTATTTGCTTAAGATGAACATATACAGGTTGCACAAGTCTTCAAGAATTTTTATCATCATAAAAAGGGAGAGATTATTAATCTAAAGATGAAGAAGGATCTTTAGAAATATCTAAAGGATAATTGTTTTGATGATGATGACTCTAAAAAAAAAAAGATGGATCTTCATGATTGAAGTCTTGGAGTCTTGTGAAAGCTTTAATCTTGTTTTGTGTATATGTTAGATTGTAATAGTTAGGAATCTTGTTGAAGATCATAGCATGCACACAACTCTCCTTAAACTTTGAAAAAACCTTTTGTTTTTTGTAAAACGCTTTTAACGTTGAAATAATTTATTATCTCCTGGAATAATCAATTATCATACTTAAAATAATTGATTATCTTGCGAAATAATCGATTATCATCAGCAAACTTTTATTTTTCAATTACTCTCTGGAATAATCGATTATCTTATTCTGAACGTTTTTTAGAAAATCTGTTCATATTCTACATAATTGTGCGCCCTTCTTTTCCAATAAATACAAAAGGGATCAGAGCTTTCAAAATAACCTAAAGAGATAAAAGTGAAAGTTGTTATGCTGCTAGTGTGTGTTTAAACTTGCTTCATCCTTTGTGGTTATTCAAAGGAGGTGTTCATTTTTTGAGGTTTTCAAAAGAGTAAAGTTATAAATGAAAATCATTGTAGCTTAGTGATTAAAGTACCAACCTTTAACACTGAGGTGCTAGGTTCGAAATCTATCAATGATAGTTTATCTAAAATATTTAATGTGTATATTGGAACATCTAGTAATAAGAATAAATAAGGTAAAATAAAAATTAAAGTAGCCTAAAATAATTAATCTAGAAGAAATATTTTTTTTAATTTATTTAAAAATTAATTATTTACTTTTACCACTGAATTAGTGATCGAAAATAATTCATATTTTAAAAAAATGTTAAATGGATTACCGATAGAAATTTTCGGTCACTATTTCATTCTTCTTTTATTACTAAATTAGCAACCAAAATTAATAAATAATTTTTTGTTGCTAACTTGGTTACCAATACTTGTGTGATCAAAGTATCTAGCAATCAAATTTTCGATAGCTATTTTGTGATCAAAATTAAATTCGGTCACTAAGTCCTTTGTAACTAAGATTTTTTAAACTTTTTGGTTGCTAATTAGTTTAGTGACTGATTTTCATATTTTAACGACAAAAATTGATGGTCACTAAAATGTATTTTTCTTGTTGTGGTTTAAAGAAAATTTATGTTTTATTCTATTTTTAACACATTATCTCATCTTTACTTCATGCTAATCAATATTAAAAGAACTAACAATTGTTATTTTTTTATAAAATTTGAAACATATTAAAAGTAATACATGATTATAATTCAATTATTAGATTGTAAAAAAATACATTTGATAAAAGCTATGAAAGGTTTGATAGTTTGGGTAAGTTACACATATATCATATGATTTATATATAATATATCATTCATTACGTGTGTGTATCTGTCCATTTGATCATATTTTTACTAACAAAATTCAAATATTAGAAAAATTCAATATCACACTTCAGAATACATCTCAATTATCATGTGACATTTCTTGTTTATTTTGGTGAATATATATGATTCATAATCATTTTAAAGAAAAATGATGAAATAATTATTTTCTTATAAGTTCAATTTATTTTTTAAATTTTTGTTCTGTGAATCTTTAATTTTTTTATGATATATACATCTTAAGTAAATATTTCAATTTAAATAGTGTATTTGATATAATTATCCTTATGAAATGTCTTCACCTTTGTTTGATACAATTTCTCTCTATATATATATAATCCACTCGTTTAAAAAAAATCTATTTTACACAGTTTACGTACACCCACTTAGAACGAAGGTGCATCCAGATAATTTTTTAGATCAATTTTTAGTTATAATTAATTTAGTAGTGTAATTTTTCAGAAATAAATGAGTATAGGGTTGGAAAATATAATAAATATATAAAACTAAAAAGATGGATAAACATAAATAAAATGTAAATGTGGATTTGTTGGAAAAAGAAAATGAAAAGGAGTATTGGGCGCGGAATTAAAGCACATTGGATTAAATGAGAAAGTGTATAGTTTGTGAGGTGGCTTTCGTGGGGTTGCTTTTCCAGTTGAAAGAAGTTGGAAGTGAAGAAGCAAATTGATTATGAGTTTTGGTTGAGGTTAGGCCTGAGTCAAAAATCTTATGCTTCAACTCTCAGGTTTGGCCAGCCACCAAATTCACATCTTTATCTCCACTTGGGCACCTACACAGCACAACATATACAACCCTTAACCAATGTGTCTCATGCTCATGCAACACTTCCATTTACAACCCCAACCAAATCTCTTCCTTCTTCCTTCCTATCTACCTCCATTCACACAACTTTTCCTATACTTTCTTATTCTTAGCCTTCAAAACAATAAAAATTTGTTTAGAGATTTTGGAGATAAGAATAGACTACTAATCACAACTATATAAGTATTTATAAGATCATCTTTAACTCAAAACAATAGTTTTATGAGTCTTTTTATTTATATGATATTCAACTTATATATTCTTACTTAATATGAAACTCTAACTCACAATTCTATTATAAGAAGAACACACATAAGTACTTATAACATCATTTCTAACCCAAAATCTTAAAGAAAACATTGTTAGAAATCTAAGTATAAGTATGAGTGTAAGTCACACATTAAAGAAATATATTTTAAGTAATATATAAAAGAGAAGACCCAAAAACTCTTTATCTTGTCTATCCTAATATATCCTTCCTCATATGCATAATGAAAAAAGTGTTCTCAAGTTCAGTTTAATGACTTAAATTTATTATAATTGAACTTTGGAAACTTTCCTTACTTAAAAGGGTATAGACAATTCAGTCTAATGACTTGAATTTTCTTAACTTGTTACTGCTTTTTAGTATATATATTATATATGGATTATGTTCTTTGCTTAGAAAAGAAAATAACTTAACTCATCGCTGTATAACTATGAATATTGCACTTGACGAAAGAGAAAAGTCTTGACATTTTTTTGTGTGTCAACGAGACAAATTTGACAATAATGAAGTAGTACAGCTACCACTCGTGCTTTCCTTTCTTTTCTGGTTTGGCCAAGACCTTCATTTATGCATGTGGTTTTAATGATGGTAAAGTTTGACATGATCATCCCATTTTACAATTAAAAATGGACTCAAGACACGGCTAAACAGAAAAAAAAATTAATCAAAAAACACTTTCGTATCATCGCAATACAAAATTTACAAGTCTCTTGAAACTATGTAAAATACGTCATCATGTAAAAATAATAATTACAAAATTACTTTATAGTAACCGCACGAGTATAAATAATTATACCTTAGAGTAGTTTTTAAGGGAAACAATCTTAATTTATGCGAGAAAAAGTGAAAATGCGATTGAATAATAGACCAAGTTTTTGGTAAAAAGTAGAAAAATTGAATAAAGTCGTCAATATTATAGGCCGTACGAATTTTCCTTCCATATATTTATTATATACATAAAGGAAGCATGTCAGAAAGGGTGCCATGGAAAAAAAGATGATTAATTAGCAAAATACAAAGTAAGGGAGAGAAGCAAAATTTGAATTTTAACACTTTTAAGCAATTAAGACAAAATGACATCAATTAACATATGTCTAGTAGTAGTACTAGGTAGCAATAGATTAATTAAATTCAATGATTTTCATTTGTAAAAACCAAACCAAGTGAGAGTGGTTAGGTGGGTTGAATCAACGTTCCCATTCCATGGTTGTGTTTTGTTAAACCATTGAACTAGAGACACCTCTTGCTTGTACTTGGAATCTAAACGTGGCACGAGGCCAATTCCATCACAAAACTTCAAAGCAACAAACACCCTATTGACCACATTGAAACATCATTTGTGAATCACACAATTAATACCACTATAATACTAGGTAAATCGTAATTCAAAAGCTCTCCACGTCACGTTATTTTTTGTTCTTGCCCTTACCTTTTCTTATGCACTTGTATATCATCTTTCACCTTCAATAAATTAATAGACAACACCACCAAAACATGGGGATCATCATTTGTTCCATTCCCCATCTCTAACCCACGTTCACAAAACTCTAATACGTCACCAATCAAGGAGGAAGAATCGCGAGTGCATTAAATTAAACATTACATTAGACTACAAATTACAATGTTTTGACCTTCACAGCCACGTCACCACCCTATCTTTTCTAGGAAAATGACCCTAAACCTTGAAAGCAAACCCTCACCAACATACCAATTATGTTCATACTTGCAAGCGTGGCGATGGAGTTTGATGTGATGACCAAAGAAACACGTAGTAATAATAATAATAAGTAGATTAAAAAGGGCAAAAAGGAAAGAAGAAAATAAAATAGAAAGAGAGGCACACGTGTCGAAAGGTGGAAGCAACCACCGCATGAACTTTATGTGCTGCTTTGTGCTTTCGTTTTCTATCTTACCGGTTCTAACAAAAGTCCAGCCTAACTCTCTCAATCTCTCTCTCTCATAGACACGTGCCCGCACGTGTACACCCTTCCCGCACCCTCTCCTTTTGCCACTGCCGACGTGGTTTAAACTCGCGCGTGAAAAATGATTTCGCACTTTTTTAAAAAACACTGTCACACAAACTGCTCAGTAGTGGATACTGCCTACAACACATAAATCCCCTTCTAGAACACTCAACATGCAACTCTATCACTTACACCTGTCGCCAAACCAAAGCACTTTCTTTTATTATTATTTTAGATGCATTCAGAATTATTATACATTTTTTTATTTCATTAATTTAAAAATTCCTCTTACACTGAATGTATTTTTTAGCACTATGAATCTAATTTAGGATTTTAACTTTCACGCCAATCACTCAATCCCGTGTGGATTTTTCTCTCTTTTTCTCTTAACTTTGAATGAAAAGTATTTGTTTAGTTCTTTTTTTTTACTTTCAAGTTTTACGGCTACATGCAATGCACCTACCGAACGACCACGACCGTATCGGAACCGATAAGGTCGACTGTCTGGATGCCTTTTCGTTCTTGACACGTGGTGAAGTCCAAGAGGCGAGTAACTCAAGTGGGCCCCACTCTCCAACAGTAAGACAAAGATAACCGTACTTATCTTACCCCATGTGATGCTATAAATATCGACCAATGTCTACCGGTTTCTGAGAAAAAAAAAGAAGAAAAAAGGAAAGAGAAAACAAGACATCTTCCCCTGCTACTTCTTCATCGTCATCTTCCTCATCACGGGTTCTGTTTCTTCTTTTCTCCTGAGACGATTCGATTGAATTGCTTTCAAAAATGGGAGTTCCAGAGAAAGACCCTCTTGCCCAGCTCAGTCTACCCCCAGGATTTCGGTTCTACCCCACCGACGAGGAACTTCTCGTTCAGTATCTCTGCCGCAAGGTCGCCGGCCATCATTTCTCTCTCCCCATCATTGCTGAGATTGATTTGTACAAGTTCGACCCATGGGTTCTTCCAAGTAATTTCAATTTCCTCTCTTTTTGTGCTTTTTCTTTTGCAAATGTTAATTAGTTTGTTGTTCTATATTGAATTGACACAACTTGATGATTTTGCAGGCAAGGCGATTTTCGGGGAGAAAGAGTGGTACTTTTTCAGCCCTCGAGACAGGAAGTACCCAAACGGGTCTCGACCCAACAGGGTAGCCGGGTCGGGTTATTGGAAAGCCACCGGAACCGACAAGATCATCACCACCGAAGGTAGAAAAGTTGGCATAAAAAAAGCCCTTGTCTTTTACGTTGGCAAAGCTCCGAAAGGCACCAAAACCAATTGGATCATGCACGAGTATCGCCTCCTTGACTCTTCCCGAAAGACCACTGGAACCAAGGTAAGCATATATACATTCAAACATGCGTAACATAACACAGATTAAGAAAATATAGATGATTTATGAAGCAATGACTAATGTTAATACATGTTATTAATGGTAAGTAATTAATTATTAAACCATTAATTAATTGGAGCGTTTAACTGATGGTGCAGCTGGATGATTGGGTTCTGTGTCGTATATACAAGAAGAACTCGAGTGCACAGAAAGCGGTGCAAAACGGCGTGGTTTCGAGCAGGGAACACACTCAATACAGCAACGGTTCCTCGTCGTCGTCTTCGTCCCACCTTGAAGACGTTCTGGAATCGCTGCCAACGATCGACGAACGGTGCTTCGCGATGCCACGTGTGAACACGGTGCAGCAACAGCAGGAGCAGAAGGTGAACGTTCAGAACCTGGGTGCGGGTGGGTTGGTGGATTGGGCCAACCCTGCGGTGCTGAATTCGGTGGCTGATTTCGTTTCCGGGAATAATCAAGTGGTGCAGGACCATACACAGGGGATGGTGAACTACAACGGCTGCAATGACCTTTATGTCCCCACTTTCTGCCACGTGGACTCCTCGCTTCCGCAGAAGGTGGAGGAAGAGGTGCAAAGCGGCGTCAGAAACCAAAACAACAACTCGTGGTTTCTTCAGAACGATTTTACGCAGGGGTTTCAGAACTCGGTGGACACGTGTGGGTTTAAGTTCCCGGTTCAGCCGGTCGGGTTCGGGTTCAGGCAATGAAATTTAGCGGGTCATGAAAAAAAGTAATGTTTATTTTGTGTAAATAGGTGGGGATTCTTTGGGCTAACTCGTTGGGTTTTAGGTTCCTTTTTAGAAAAGGTGGAAATTTTGGTCTTCATTTTCGGCTAGAGATGGAGGTACAGACGTTCAATGAATCGATCCACGAGATAAAGCAATGATGGAATGGAAGCATTTTATTTATTAGGACGTAGTTTTCGGCCACACAAAGCTTACTCACCCACATGAATCACATTTTGTACTTAAATCAACTACAAATCCTTCCAATGTTAGGTTTCGTTAATTTCGATTTTCGT
The DNA here is from genome assembly GCA_030347555.1 of Lablab purpureus. Taxonomy (NCBI): domain Eukaryota; kingdom Viridiplantae; phylum Streptophyta; class Magnoliopsida; order Fabales; family Fabaceae; genus Lablab; species Lablab purpureus. Next base: position 15,742,949 of record CM059258.1, on the reverse strand, counting down.
ATGTTCTTGTTCTTAGATAGTTTCTTTATTATGCTCGCCTTTCTTTTAATACGGTAGACTACATTTACGCACGTGTAAAATGAGTCACCGTTGATGTGTGTGATCGTAAATTGGCAAGGTAGGCGCATTGTCATTACCATAAAGAAAGTGATAAGGTTCGTATATATTGAATTTCTGTGGGCGCAAAAATAAAATTATTTAGAGCATAGAATAAAGAAAATGAATTTTGGAGACGGAAAAGTAATCCACAAAACATAATAGAGACGGATCTAACTGAGGAAAAGTTCATTCGGCGCGAGTATGATGACGTTTTCGGCCACAGATAAAATTTGACTGCTGAATTGTTGAACTTTACAACAGTGTTTTCATGGATGGAGAATGTTCAAAACAGAGAAAAACTACCACGAGAGGAAATTCAACAACGTTAATTGTTGTTTTATTTTTCTTTTTTCAAATAAAAAGTTTAAAAGTAAAATAGATGTATGAATGAAAGGATTCGGAACCCCAACAACCGTGTGTGAGAATGGGACCAGTTCAAAGTTGATAAATTGAATGACATGTGTGGAGGTTGAGAAAATGCACATATATATATATATATATTTTAGAAACCACTTGGAACAGCAAACACAACATGTTCCGGTATCAATTCGCATAAAAGCCGAAAAGACTAGCCTGGAAGCCTGGAGAGCAACAATGAAGTAGAATAGATTTTTTAAGGCCCATTTCCACACCATTTCATGACAAAATAAAATAATTAACTTTACAAACAAATATAAAGAACAGGACTTCTTTTCTTGTAATCTAATTTTATTATTCAGAAGAAATTCTTTTTCAGTTATTTTCTTTTTTTCAAAAGCTAAACCATTTCTCAAAGTTGAAACAATTAATAATATAGTTTCCATAGATTTTGTTAAAGTTACATAATTTGAGGTAATAATTGTATTTATATTTGAAGTATTGTTATTTTTTAATTTAAAACTTATCATTTGAGTTAATCAAAGTATTTGTTCTTTGAAAATGTGTCTATGAATTAAGAAAAAAGTATAAATTATTTTTAATTTTAATTTTTAAGTAATGTAAAACTATTGTATATATATTAAGAACACTTATATTAACAAAATAGATAAATTAGTATTTGAAAAATATTTTTTAATGTTTTTAAGAAGATAATTGTTGAAAAAAGTGTTTATTGTTTTTATGAATATTAATGTAATGAGTGGAATATGAAAAAGAATTAAGATATACCAATAAAAATTGGCAATAAGAGAACATAAAAAATAAAATAAAGAAAATGTTTTGTCAATAAAAATAATTTATAAAAAAAGTTTCAAAGAAATAGAAAATAAGTTCATGAGTTAAGTATTGATAAAGAAGTTATCAAGTTTAACATTAATATTCATTGAATATGAAAAATTCGAATTTTTTTTAAAGAATTATGTTGAAAAGTTGTCAAATGAAAAATTATTTAAATATTGATCCAAGATTTTATGCGAAGACACGAAGTCATAAATTAAATAATTATACAACATAATATTATTATTATTATTATTATTATTATTATTATTATTATTATTATTATTATTATTATGAGAAAAGTGACAAGTGTAATGATATTTTTGTATAATATAAGTTTTTTAATAAAAAGTTATATTGGTTAAAAAGTGTTTGAGTAAAATTTTGTAGTAAAAATGGAAGCAATTCGATGAATTCCCACGAAAGGTTTACATTTAACTAGGGTTAATTGATGAAAATTACTTTAAAAACAAGAAACAAAGAAAAAACATAGTAAAATTATGAGGTTTTTATTTCACAATTTTAATTATTAAAAGTGATAATGACATAAAAAAATTGAGAATGATATTCTCCATTAATCTAAATTATTTTTTCTATGCAATTTTCTCCTTTTTATTTTAGTAATTTCTTTCCATTTGCTTGTTTATTTTTCTTTGCATCTTGAAACTTTTTTATGTGGTATTTACTTTGCTTTATTTGTTTGCCTTTTAAAGTTTTTAGTATTAATTTGTTTAAAGTTAAGTTATTTAAATGGTATCAGTCTAATTGATGATCCAGTTTAATTTACTTATCTTATTGTAACATCATCATAAATGTTACAAACTTGGTATATTTATTTATATACATCATTTATAAATTAAATATAAATTATCATGATATTTATATTACAAATATATCAAATAATAATAAATTAATGCACATAAAGAACAAATTTAACAAATGAAAAATGAAGTTGGAGAGACTCATATTAAGTATTTTCTACTAAAGATTATAATCTTATCCAATTCAAGACTTGAATTAATAAGAAATCTAAAAATCAAGAATTATGGTGAGTTTATTAAATTTAAGTTGCACATCCATACATATTATATTCTATGCAAGAATTCACTTTCACCACTTGATATCTTAGTCTATGTGACTTAGATTATCAACGAAACAAGAAGATCTTTGATCTACCATAGGTTCCTTTACTTAATACACAACACAATTGAGGGTTCACATGTCACTCCATATATGTCACTTTACATTTCATTCGACTAATTCCAAACACACATTATTTCTACGTTCACATCAATCCAATCATTTTTTACCATACAAAACCAATTGTTCAATTTTAAGCAAGTTCAAGACGAGAATGAAATTCAAAGTTTAACATCAAACCTTCACCACTTCTAGTTTCCTCAACCAAGTTAAACTATCCATATCCAAGTATTCTCCAAACAAGAACTAAAATAAAGTCCTTACACTTACTTGCATAAATTGGAAAACATTAACTACCTAAAACATTGCTTCCAAATTTATATTAGCCAAACCAAAATTAACCTTGTCAAACCTAGCAAAACAATGAGTTTTTAAGATGAACTTATCACACCAAAATTAAGTTGTTATAATACAATCCAATTTCAAATTATTCTCAACATAGTCCTCATTTCCTAAGCGTGTACATGTACTAACTTAAATATTTAAATCTGACTCATTTAGACAAGTTAATAATAGTTACTTCCTTTACCTTAAAATATAAGTACTCCAGCAAAACTTTAATAGTCCTTGATTCACATAGGAAGCTGGACCTGCCTACAAAAATATTCTAATGATCAAACTAAAAATATCACTATGACCTTGGACTAGTAAAAATTTATTTATACTGATGAGACTATACATGCAAACACATAACCTAGGAATGCAAATTTCTTTTCTTGCAAACAATCCAATAAAAAAGTGGATAAAAGAAACTTACTCTAAATAAAAATATAATAAAATCAATATTTTATTTTCTATTATCATTATAGTAGAATTAGATCTTGAAAAAGATAAAATTAACTCTAAAATATAAAGAGAAAACACAGAAAAATTATTTTATAGAAATAATAATCTTTATAAAATGACGAGTTTTTCTATTTATAAAATTTTTAATTTAAAGAAAAGATCTTTTAAGCACTTCTATTCTTTAATAAAATAACTCAGCTTTTATACATATTATAATATATTTTTAAATATATATCGATAAACATTGTTTTAATCAAAACTTGAAACATCAAGACTTTCTGAAGTTGCTTAATGATACATGAAATTTTCAGATATTAATAATTACAAAAAATAATCATGTATCGCTATTACAAATGAAATGTTTTAATATAACTTGTCTTATTAATAAAATTTTAACTCATGCGGAAATATCTAGTATATTCAAAATGAAAGTCATTAGCATTCACAAAGATAACACAAACGTTTATTTGTTTTCAATTTATAAAATTTTGTATTTATTAAAAACCATTCAAAATACTAATAAAAGGGGAGATAAATATTTTTAGTTTTCTAAAATTTTCTTAACCCCCTCACATCCTCTTCTTAGATTTCCACTTTTAAACATTAATAATTCACTAAAAACACATCAAATTAATTTTCAAATATTAGTGCCTTTCAACTTCTTACATAATTAGAATTGGGCAGCCGACTCCATAAGGACACAAATAATAATTTTAAAATAATAAATTAAAAAATATAAAATATTTTAAAAATAATTTAGAGTCGGCTTAATAAACTCTAAGTTGATATTAATTTTATTTATTTTTAATAATTATATTTATTTAAGTTAGTGTGGACCAATACTAATATAATATATTTTTAATATTTATTTAGGTTAGTGTTCGTTAAGCCGATGTTAACTGAAATAAATATTAAAAAATAAATAATGTTAGAACGCTAATCTTATTTATTTTTAATAATTATATTTATTTAAAGTAGCGTGGCTAACACTTTTAATATTTATTTAAGTTAGCATCCGCTAAACTGACACTAACTGAAATCAATATTAAAAAATAAATAATGTTAGTGTCGATCTAGTCTAGTGTACATTAATTTTATTTATTTTTAATATTTATATTTATTTAAGTTAGTGTTAGTATCAGCAACATAATATATTTTTAATATTTACTTAAGTTAGAGCGTAAACCCTAAACCCTAAGCCAACGCTAACTTTATTTATATCTGGATTTGTGATTCTTTGTGAAATTGAATATGAACCATAAATTATTTTTAATCTAAAGGTTCACATTTCACCAATCAAAACACAAAATTATTATATAAGTTAGCATTGGCTTAGCCTACACTAATTTTATTTACATCAATCCGTGTATGTCTGTGAGATAGAATATGAACCATAGATTTTCTTTAATAAAAAAGTCCAGATTTAACCGAACAAATCATAAAATTTCTCTTTTTCACTTTTCTATATAAATCACTTCACTCATCTCATTCATTCACACTCATCTCATTCATTTATACTCATTTTCTCACATTCATTTTCATCATCAACACTCATCTCCTCACATTCATCTCTTTCATTCATACTCATCTCCTTCATCCACACTCATCTCTTTCATTCATACTCATCTCCTTTGTCCATACTCATCTTCTTCATCCATATACTCTTCTCCTTCAACCACACTCATCTTCTTACACTTATCTCTTTCATTCAATTAAATTCATAAAAAATTTTATTTGTTTAAATTTTATTTTTTAATGTTTATTCTTTTTGTTTAAATTTATTTTTTTATATGGGAATGAAGATACTGTATAATTTTTTTTAGTTTTACTGACAATAGTGTTGGCTAAGCAGACACTAAATTAAATTTTAAAAATGAAAAAGCGTTAGAGTGGGCTAGACTGACATTGCTAGAGTGGGCTTGGCTGATTCTACTAGAGTAGACTTGGTTGATGCTACTAGAGTGGCTTGGTTGATGTACTAGAGTCGGCTTCGTCGGTGCTACTTAGAGTCAGCTTTCAAAAGTCGATGCTAATAAACAAACTAGCTTCCATGGTTTTAGAGTTCGTAGGAGATGCGACGCTAATCTGACATTATCGACAACTTAGAGTCGGCTTTTTCTTATTATATGCTAAATCAATAAATTCTGGTAGTGATTATAATTAACAAATTAACATTTAACCACAATTATGAACTAGGCATACAAATGGAACAGGACAAAGACAAATTTTATTGTTCCATCCAATCTCCACAATAAAATTTGATCTCATTCCTGTTCCTTGCTATTCCAAATATTAATTAAATATTTTTTTAAAAAAAAGAGTAAAATTCGCAACAAATGAATTATGATATTATAAATGATTCAAAGTCAAAATAATACAAATATTTTTTATAACAAATATTAATAAAGAAAGTATAACTGTATATATTAAATTAGAATATTATCAAATAAAAATTGAATAAATCTCAAATAATTATAAAATAAAAAATAACCAAATATATGATCTAAAAATAAATTACAAAACTAAGAACTAAAAGAAAATTAATATAAATTTTTATATTACTTATATGTGTTTTAGTAATTTAAAACATAAGTGAGTATGATGACAAAGATAAAGTATTCAGACAGGTATAAAAACGAAGATGAGATAAGTATATACATTTTCATTCCCGTTTTATATTTAATTTAAAAAATTAAATATTATCTATACTCATATTCAATCAATATAAAAATTTCCATTAAAATTAAGATAAATTCAAATAATAGTTCCAAATATATAATAAATACTATAGAGATAATAGAAAGTTTTTTTAACATTAAAATTAAATTTTAAAGTTTAAAGTGACTTAAAATATATTTTAACTTTGATAAGTGATTTTTAAGTGAAAATAAATATACACTAATGTGTTTTCTAAAATAAAAAAGAAAAATTAGTTCTCAAATGCACGCTTAATACGTAAATGGTTGTTTGAGTTTATCTTAAAAAATAAGTTAGAATAAATACACACATTTTCTATAAGAATTATTTACAGGTCATAAACTGTGACAATTGTTTTATCCAGAATCGAGAATATTAATAAAAAAAGAAAGTAAAGTAAAACTGATGATTCACATTCACACGTGTGTTCTACTTCCAATTCAGGTGCCAACTGTCAGATTGTACAAAAGAGGATAGATAACCATCTTATCCTCTTAATCATAAATTTAAGTAATTTACTCTTTGTTTCCACACTTCAATTTCTTATTTTTTTTCTTAAGAAAGCAAAAAAATGGATAAATTTCATTTAAACAAAAGAAAAGAATGAAAATAATTAAATATATTTTTAATTAGTAAATTATTGATTAAAATTGTTTCGTATTTAAAATAAACTTCAAATATATTTTATATTTTTTATGATATATCAATTTTTTTCATCTCTACATTTTTCCTCTTCATTTCATTATTTTTATAATTATAAAATATACAAATAAGATATTTTAAAATTTATATAAATTAAAATAAAATTTTAATAAATTATTTAATTACTAAAAACATATTTAATCTATTTTTATTTGCAACTTTTTATCATAGTAAGGTGGAATCTCACTTAACGGTCAAACATGGAACAACAAACAGCAAACGCAGAACCTCACAGAGCCACACAAGATAAGTATGACGTTGTTTTTGTACAAGGTTTAGTGAATCAATGGTTGAATTTTGACCCACTTTCAAATCAATCTTTGAAATTGGAACTCCACTTCATCTTCATCTTCATCTTCATCATTTTCAAACATTCTTTGATTTCTTTTAGTTGTGTCAGATTCTCCATAGTATTCTCATCTTTCTTTTTTCTTTTCTTTTATTTTATTTTATTAGCTAAGATATTAAAAGAATTTATCAGTTTTAAAAATTGTTAATGTCTTCTTATTTGAATAATATACTGAAAGAAATATTTGCTTTTGAATTATTATATTTTAGTCTATATTATTTTTATATTTCTTTAATTAATTCTGAAAAAAATATATTCTAAAGTAATAGTTTTTTTAAAATGCAATTTGTACGCATTTGATTTAAATTCTTGCAGAGCTTAGGAATATATTTTTCTTGTATTGCTCTCATGTATATCTACCTTCCCTAAAAGATAATTTTGTTAGAAGAATAGTTTGACGTTATTAGGAAAGTTAACTTAATAATAATAATAATAATAATAATAAAAATAATAATATTATTATTATTATTATTATTATTATTATTATTATTATTATATTATTGCTTAGGGAACTTCCTAGAAACTGGTGGGAATTGCTTTTTGTATCTGAAAGCTGACAATCACTTAGGAGGGAGATTAGCTGGTAATTTGATTCTTCTATTCCTTTTTCACATGATTTAAACGACAAATATTTGATTTTAGTTACAATAATATATAATGAGATTTTTTATTTATTATATATAAAATATATCTTATTTTATTTTTAATAATATTTTAAAGTTATAATATGAAATTTAAATAAAAAACACTAATATGAACTAATAAATAATGAAAATGTAGGTTAAGAAAATTAATCATTTATACTTATAATTAAAGTATTAGTATTTGGAATATTTGATTATATGTAACTGATTTTTTTTACAAAATAAATTCAATATAATATACGATAAATAATATATGCAATTATCCTATATTTGTATAGTAATAAAAATAATAATGTATTTATTTATAAAAGACTATAAATCAACATAATAGCAAAAAATCAGACTCAGCGCCGCTTGTTTTAAGAATTTATATTTAACCATAGTTTAATGTGTAAAATCAATTTATAAAATAAAGATTGTTTCTTTTATTTTTATATTATACTTTAAACTTATATCCCTTAAGAATATAACTAAAATAAAACATATAAATGAGATAGAAATCGGTTTTAAAATATGATTCAAAGCTTAATGATTGATTGTTGGAAACCTTATTTTAGCAATTATTATGAGACCTGTGAATTCATTCCTTAATTATTGGATTACTATTACATAATCGAAAATATTTAATATTGGAAATTTCAGTGGTTAGTAGAATGTAATGTGTTGAAAATGTAATTTGAATGGGTAATATAATTAAATTAAAATATATGGAATTTGAGGAATTGAGTGCAAAAGCAGATGAAGTTTTTGTTTGACGAAAAGATCGTCTGTTGTGTTTGGGTGTTATTCCATATTTATTCTGAGTTTTTTGTGGCCTTTGAGGTTGCTTTCTGCTTTCACCCACTAAAAACAAATTTGATACGTGCAAGTTAAATAAGTTAGAAGCATTGAATTTCTGCAAACATGCACCATAGTTATGCCATCCTTTTCAGCTTTTATTAAACTCAAACCTCAAAAGTCTATTTAATATTTAATATGAAACTCATAACATTCTGACATTTCAAAAAATAATATTTTTGTCTATTTAAATTTAATGATACCAATTTAGTGATAATCATTTTCCTTTTCATTAAGGTTCACTAAGAAAAAGAAAACGAAAACATGTTTTAGTTTTACATTCTGTATTTCGTCAATATAATAATAATTTATATAGTGTTCAAAATAGTAATAAGTGGGTGGCAATAGCAACCCCAAACCAGTACAACATTTTTAAACTCTTCTCCTAAATGTTGCCCACTACAGTTGGAGGTTTGATCTTTAAAGCCCATTACGAAGATATCCCTAGTTCATCACTAAAACCCTAAACATTGATTTTCATGGGCTCATCTTTTTACCACAGCACCAACCTTAAAAAAGTCAACAAAAACATCCTTATTTTATGTGATTTCTTTTTACACCCTTGTGTTTCCTCTTGCATCCTGTGAAGTGTGTAAAAGATAAAATTGTTTTCTCTTATTGTGGCGTGGCCATCAACAAAAACACCTTTGTTGATCGAAAAGTAATGATAATCCTTTTATCATTTACCAACAAATCAACCACTTTAGAAGAGTCTTTAAGATTACACAATCTAAAACATTTATATGTAATGAATATTTTTAGATTGATTAATCTAAAATAAATTTTAATTTTTAGATTATATAATCTAAAAGTCGAAATTAAATTTTAAATTAGTATTTTAAATTATATATTCGAAAAAGTAAAAGTTGTATCTTGATTTATAGAATGTACAAAATTTCAAAAGATAAAATGAGAATTTTCGTATTTATGGGTGAAAAAGAAAAGCACGATGTGTAAAAAGAAATTCCCTTTATTTTATAATAATGAGCCCAAGTCACCCATAATATATAATATGCTTCTACGAACTCTTCAATTTTTTACCATAACACATCTGAAATTTATTTATGAGAAAAATTATCAACGACTCTTCGTGTCTATTCATCCTCTTAAGCATCCCCAGAAAGTGCTTAATCCCGCGCGAAATGGTATAAAAGTGCTTAACTTTTAAATACACGCCTAAACTTTTACTTTTTATTCAATTTTTTTAATGTACCATAATATATAAAAACATTACATTGTTATCCGTGTTGAGACATTTACATCTTTTTTACCGAAAGAAAAAGTAAATGTTGATATATTTGGAAAAAAAAGCTTTTAGAAAGATAGTATATTTAAGTAGAGGAATTAAAGTTTATTTACCATAAAAAACTAGGTTTGGATATTAAAAATTCTTTTAATTAAAATGTTTAGAGTTTTTTCATGTTCAACTATAATCATAATTGAGACTTAAAACATCCATGTAAAACAAACGAGTTTTAATTTTAGTTTCAACAATTTTTTTAATTTTTTTTGTTAATCTTAAAATAAATGTGAGAGATCCCAAATAGTAATTTCAATTTTTGGAAGGAGGAGAATACACAAATATTTTATAGTGACTAAGAAACGATTTTTATTTTATTTTAAAAGGGTTAAAAACAATTATTTCGAATTTTACAGGAATAAAAAACTAAAAATATATAGAAAATAAAATAGAAATCCATTCATTTTCCATAAACTAAAAAAATATTTAAAATTCTTCTCGTGAGAGATAATTTCTAAAATCCACAGCACCATTTTCAAAGAAATTAATGATATATGATTTGCAATTGTTATCAGAACATGCCCTTTCTTTCTATTGCAACAACAGCAACTGCAGAAGTGGTAGAATGTGTGATAAAGTGCATGCATCTTCAAGGTTGAGCCAAGAATCTTTGGGTTGTAATACGAAGAAAAAGATAATTAAGGTGATTCTGTGGTTGAGACGAAATCAAAGAACCTGTTTTCCATGATAAATCTGTGGCTGTAAAAAATGAGTAACGTCTCTGAGTTCTACATAAACTTCTCCAAAGCTTTTAAGAAACCTAGCTAGTATAAAATACGTGTTAATGCAAGCACGCATTACATCATACCATATTATATACATACATATATATATATATATATATGGCCACATATATATACATGATGAAATGGTCAGTTTATATAGATTTACCAAAAAAAGGATGCATGAACTTAACCTATATAGATGGTAGCAGATAGGTATATCCTAATAAGGTGCAGGGTGTGATTTAAAAGCAGACCAGGTATATGATATAAGCATATAAAATATATTTAAGGAGCTAGAGACCCTAATCTTGCTAAATGGAGAGGAAGAAAAGGAAAACTTTGAATAAACACACACATCGTATCCATCGAGTTCCCAGGATCATTTTCATGGTTAAGACATAGTGGCTTAATATGTGGCCATGTTTGCTTTTGTTTCCTGTTTGTAGATTTGTCTTGTTCCAGAAAATGGCAAGTGATCGGCATTTGCAAACAATGTGAGCAAAATTTGACTTAAAAACAGCTAGAAGTGAAAGCAACCCTTAAACAATTGCATTTTCTCTCACATTCTATATAAGGCTAGGCAGAAGCATGCCCTAATGCACCCTTGATTGCCTTTCTCAAGCTCTACTTGGTGAGTCACCAGTCACCCTTTGTTCTTCTGTTCAACTGTATCTTTCGGATATGAAAGCGAAATGCAATTCACAAATCCATGCCATGGAATTAATAATTATGTGGTACCAAATTAATAATAGTGGGATTCCATGTTTTATTTCAATGGAGAAAAATGTTGTTATCTAAATCACTCCACCGTACTAAAGGGGAGTCAAAAAGGATTACCAAAAGATTAAAGATGATGTGATCACGTATACATAAAGAGTGTAATTAGATTCAATGGTTATTATTTCATGGTACTTGGTTTGGCCACGTGTGGTTTATACTTGGTCATGATTCAACCTCACCACTAGATAAATTCAGAAACTCGATCATGATCATCTCTACATACACAAGAGAGAGAAAAACAAAAGTGAGGTGGTGCTTCTCAATTTTCAATTCGATCTCTTTTAGAAGTGCTAATCTATAATGCATCAAAGGAGCACACATGAGTGCATTTATTACGAAAAGAAAAGAAAATATGGAAGTTGTAGAGAGACGATAGATTTGAGAAAGTTAATAGGAAAAATTGGAAATATGAGTGAGGATAAGCATGCGTTTTTGTTTGTAAGCATAGTTTAGAATAGATTACATTCTTTAACATTTTACATTTGGATATCCTATTACCCTCTTATGCGTACAAGCATCATTTTGCAGCCTTTTATCTTCAACTCCACGTGCACTACAAAGCCCACTTCAACTTTTCGATACACAACATTCTTAAATTTAATATCAATTCACTTTTCTTTCATTTTTTTTCATCCACACATTATTAATTTCTTTTATGGTGATATAGAAAGTAAGAAAATTTTCAAAATAAAAGTGAAAACTAAAATTATCTTAAATAAAATTATATCTAGATAAATAAAATAAAGTGAAAATAGCACAAGCAAATTTCTTCCTAATTCACTCTTAATAGACACTTTAAGCAAATTAACACTATTGTTACATTTGTTTTCATGGAAAGAGATGTGACAAACACTACAAGAAATTTGTTGAATATAAACTCATTTATTAAAAAAAATATTATTCTTTATAGTGACTAAATTAAAAACTATTTTATAGACTAAAAATTATTGGTATCTAGAATACTTTTTATTGTAATAGAAACTATAATCTTTTGGTAACTATTAATCTTAAAAAATTATGAAATTGGTTGGTGACTAAATTGGTTTTTAAATTAGAATATAAATTTATTTATAATATTAGCTACCAAGGTTTTAGTCACTTATTAAATTAGAATTTACGTTAATCTCTAATTCAATTATTAACCAATTTTATCATTTTATAGGTCATTAATATAATTAATAAAAACATTTTTTTTTGTAGTGAAATAAAATAAATCACTTGTTTGATAAAGAAAAGAATTTGAAAAAACAATAAAAAAAACCTTACAAGATTTTTTCTTCCAACTATCAAATGGGAGTGTTTGATTTTATTCATTTTCCTCCTATTCTATCTCGTAATGATATAAAAAGAATATTCTTCGTTAAATAAACACATTTACTAACACCACATATTTTTTGTTTTAGAATTTGTTTTCTTATATAATTTTTACCACATATTTTGTGGATTTAGAATTTGTTTTTACTTATATAGTTTTTTAAGACATTATAATGAAAATATTGAAATAAAAATATTAACATTTTAATGACAGATGTTAGCTATCATAATTTAGAAAAATTTTTAAAGAGAGATTTAATACCAACAAACATTATAATGAAAAAATTTTAAGACTATTTATTTGTGTTTTTTTATTATATTGTTCAACTTTTTTATTTCTCTTAATATTCCTATAAAACTTAATATCCAAAAAATCAATAAGAATTAGAAAGTTAATTAACCTTCAAAGAAAATAAAATACATTGTATAACTGATATAACTATGGCTCACGTAAGGAATGATCATGTAACTAACACTCACATGGTGAAAATGAAAATGGTCAAGTCATGTAGGTTGGTTATGGGAAAGACACAAGTTCCATGTTTTAAGGCCATATGAATGTGGAGATGATTGAGGGTTAAGAGATTAAAGTAAGCGATACTCTCCCTAGTTTTAAAAATTTGTTTACCATCTGAAGCTTGGTTTATTCCTTTTGATAAGAATGGTGTTGATAAATGAAGAGTGGTTTTCACTAATTTCCCTTTAGTTAAAGGTGTGTTTTTTCTGCTTTAGAGAGTTTGTGGGTGAAGTTTGGGCAGGCAGAGAATGAGGTTTAAGATGCCAAACGCATGGGTTACCTTAGAAGGATGGATAGAAGCGCAAGCCAACAGAATGAAAAGGTCCCAATCACATGTGAAAGGGTCATGCAAGAGAGCTTCTCTTAAAATCAGTTACAATGAAGGAGGGTATTAGGCATTATTTGGTGCCATTCTCCAAGGATGCTTGTCTCATACTCTTTATTGGTATAAAAAACACAACCAATGAATAAAAGGGCAAACAAAAGGGGTAAAGAAAAAGGTTATGTAAGTAAAAGTCAGTTAATCAAGTCATCATAAATAGTAAAGTAACATGCTCAAGGTACCTTGCAATTAAGGGTGACCCTTATAAACATTTTCAGTGCAAGAGAAGGAAATGTCATAAAAAACACAAGAAGGTTGTGCAACCCTCCTTCTTTAATGCCTGCTATTATATATATATATATATATATTTACTATATATCACATTTTTCTGTTGTACTTTACCTTTTTTCCCCTCTTAATGCATGAGCTAGCTCCATGATTTCTCTACTTACCTTCTCCTACATGATTGAGAAACTTCCATGTGTTATCTCTTAATATAGCTAAAATGGTTGAGGGGCATCTACAATATTTAACCATATAAATGAAGCATTAATGCAAGATGGGGATGGCACACATATAATGACATAAATCTACTATCTATTCTAATAAATTCGTACGTGTTAGGTGAATTTATTACATGTTATTATTCAGCCCATGAAGCCTATCCAATAGTTATGTATCCGTGACTATCTAAGTGAACTAGTAGGAGAAAACTCAAGTGAAGTTAGGAAAATAAATAAATAAATAAATAAATAAATAAATGTTATGGGAGATAAGGAGAACAAGAAGATGCAGTTCCCATTTAAGTTAATTATTACCCTTTTTCTGTTTTCTGAAGTGATAAAATAAAGGAGAGGTTTCGTTTTCCACAAGAGATAGATATTGATGGCTAGATGATACATGTAATTATAATATGGTATCATGCTATGGACTGGATGCATGCTTATGTAATTCACATGCATAATAACTATATAAACCATTATATGTATATGTCAAATTCCTCAACTTATCCTTCATGGTTAATCTAGCCATTCAAAAATATTTTTTCTCATTATTTTTTTTGGTGTATTAAATATGTATAATACCTATTGTGACATGAGTGCATCTTTTTTATATCATGAATAATATATTTTTTGAAATAATTAATATGTTGATATTTGATATAATGAATTATGATGACGTGTTATGAATTTCTTTCTTTATTTTATTACTTTGTTTTTCTTATCATTTATCTCTTATTTATTAGTATTAGGTGCAAGTAAAAAATATTAAAACTTTCTAAATATATTATTTTAAAAAATTAATTATGTATAAGCTATAATAAATTAATAAGAACTATAATATTATTAGTATTAATAATCTTTATTATTTTTTAATAATGATATTTTATTATTATTATTATAAGAATAATAAATACTATTTATATCAATTAATATATAATTAATTATTTTAAATAATGTATTTAAAAAGTTTAATATTTTAATTTCTACATAATAAAAATAAATAAATAAATAAAAAGATAAAGAGTAAAACAGATAAAAGAACAACAGCAGAAAGAAAAAGTTCACCAAACATATTTTTAACTCATTATGTATGTTAATTTTCCCAACATAAAGGAAAGTATCACTCATCATTTTTTACACAAACAGCTAGGTTTTGAATTCAAAATGCTAGCTAGATATTTCCTAAGCAAATAAAAAATTGAATTATTAATTGTTAATAAACAAAGTATATACTGATCATATTATTTTTAATGGTTTAGAGTTGGTCTAATACATAAAAATGAAATTATTAATATAACCACTAGATTTATACTAATAGTAAGACATACTAATTAATAATGTAATTTTTGGTATGGAAAAGTTGATAGATATATAAACACATTGAGAGATAAGTTTGTAAACATGTTTCCTCCAAAAATAGAAAACGAGTTTACTACAAGGATTTATGAACGCATAGAAATATGATATGATTTTTAAAAGGAATATATTATAATTATGAATTTTAAAATACACCCAAAATATAGGTTGCTAATGTATTTCTTTTTTAAAAAAATTAACGAATATACATTATTGTGTATATAACCCTCAAACAGAAAAGTATTCAAATAGTTGCTTCTTCTTCCATTTTGAAATATCGACCAATATCCAGTCTTAGAAGAAATTAAGAGCTATCATTTATTTTTATCCTTTATTTTCTCTTAATCTAATAAGTAATTCACTTTTTGTAACTAGATTATAAGAAAAATGAAGATACGAATTTATGTATTTGGTTGAAAAGGAGAGTATAAAAATAGTAATGATAAATTTGATTACTTGTCTTTATATGATAAAGTTATATAATTAGAAGAAGAGTCACCAATATTTTTTTACTATATTAATTTTTACGATTTATGAAAAATAAGTAAAACATAAAAAAAGAGTCTTGAATTATGTTTTGAAAATTTTTGATAAACTTTTTAATTATCGTATGTTAGAAATGTATATTAGACAATACTTAGGGTTTAATAGATGTACATAGTCTGTTGATCAAAATAATTTTAAATAAGTTCTTTATGTTAAAACAAAATTTCCTCTTGAGTTAGACAAGATAATAAAATGTAATTACTCGTTCGTCTGATTGAAGAAAGATTAAGGAAAGAGAAACTATATACAAATTTTTATACTCGTTTGTCTTATATCTACAAATTATGTCTAGTTCTCAATTAACCTGATTGAGTTCCACTAAGAAGAATCACGGTGCAAGGAAAACAAGTATTCTTTTGACTCGTAACCACTTATGGACAACCCGTTTAAGTATTGTTTCCACAAGCCACTTCTAGCTCAACCAAGTATTCTTTCACATAAGTCACTCCTAGCTTAAATCCAAGTATTCTTTCTAACATACCACTCTTGGCTCAACTACCTTTTACAAGGAAAATATGATTTTACAATCATAGGATAGATAGTCTAGGAGGTTTCTATGTCTTAAAGACGTATATAAAATACTTACAACAAAGATTGGACAATCCTCTTATGAGGTTTTTCTTTGAAAGTTTTGAAATATATTTTAAATTTAAGTGCCCCAATTTATTGTGTCAAATCCATCTTTTATCTTCTTTAGAAAACAAGCAAGTGACCTTTTGCTTGCTCAAATAGAACAAATCAATCTCATAGAGATTGTTCTTTCATTTGGAAGTAAAGATAATATGTCCATCAAATGATGAGACTATGAATTTGTCTTTGTCAAAGGAAATAATATAACCATTGTCACATAATTGTCTTATGTTCAACAAACTATACCTTAGACCTTAAACATATAAAACTTTTTTAATGGGAATAAGGGTAGATATACCTGTCATGTCGATTCCAATGATCTTACCCTTGCCTATGCCACCAAAGTCAACCTTTCCTCCTTCATGTTTTTAGAGGTATAAGAACATAAACCTTTCTCTCGTCATGTGATGCCAGCATCCACTGTCCAAGTACAATTTTGATCTCGCTCCTCTTTTCTTAAAACACATATGCAATAGGAATTATGAGATCTTTTGGTACCCAAACTTTCTTGGGTCCTTTCTTATTAGGTTTGTTGACATGTTTCCTATGTCTGCACTTCACGCTAGGGTGACCATGCTTGCCACAATGTGAACATGCCTTTTTAAACTCTTTTAAAAAAATATTCTTATTGGCTTTCGGATGGTAACCAGACCAGACTTGTCATATGGATGCCTTAATGTGGTCATCATCATATTTAGAGATTTGGAGCTCTTTGAAAACTTTTTGAAATCATTTTTGCAACAAATAACTCATTTTTCTAAATTTTTTATGCTACATTGTTTGACGTATTTGTTTGTTCCAAAAACTGTATCTTCACAACAAACTCAACCTTCTCTCTCTTAAGCTCTTTGTTTTCATCAAGGATATCCTTAAATTTCTACTTTTGTTTTAAATACTACTTAGAGAGAGTGTTACAGTTGTTGAGATGATCTTTATAAGACATATCTTCTTCTTCTTCTTCTTCATCAGACGAAGAAAAGTTAGGAGTAGAAATGAGATGAGATGAAGGTCTAGAAAATACCTCATCTTGAACATATGCCATATGACATATATTTATGTGCTTTTCTACTTTTGATTCAGACTCAGACTCAAAGTCTTCCCATGTGGCCATAAGGCTCTTCTTCTTGAAGTTTGGCCTCCTCTTGAGCTTGGGACAATCTACTTTATTGTGCCCTGACTTCTTGCACTCATAGCATATGACCTCTTGACTTTCAGCTTCTCTTCGATGCTTCTGAGGGTCATCTCTCTTTTTATATGGAAAATTTTTGTTTCCTTATCCTCTTCGTTCAATCATTTGCTAAACTTTCGGGACATTAAAAAGATTTCTTCATCGGTTGAGTTATGAGACTCAATCTCAGACTTTATGAATTCCTCTTCCAGAGCCTTTAGAGCTCTTGGCTATTTTCGTTGTCAGTTGGCTACTTTTTTTACCTTGGCTGACAAACCCTTATCGACAAATGTTGATGCTTCCCTTGGACTCCTGTCATTGAGATGGACTTCGTGCACCCCCAAGATACTGAGAAGTTCATCCCAAGAAACCTTCTTGGGATCTCTGGCCTCAACTATGGCGGTGGTCTTAGGCTCCCAAATCTTGGGTATGTTGTCCAACAACTTCAAATTGATCTAAGCTTTTAAAAAGCTTTGGCCTAATGCTTCTAGACCATTCAGAAGGACTTGCATCCTTCCAAACATATTGTTTACGCTCTCTCCTTCCTTCATGGAGAAGGACACGTACTGCTTTGTTAGCGTGACAACTTTTCTTAGCTGAACATCCTCATTCCCTTCGTAGTTTATGATGAGGGAATCCCAAATTTCCTTTGCGGTATTCATCTTTGGCTAAAACACAAATGAGAGTGTACCTTGCTTTATTGTTAAGTTGGACTTTGTTGAAATCTTCTTCTTTCCAGCTCTCCTCTGGACCTTCAACTTGTAAATCTTTACATGTAATGATCTGCCACAATTGATAATGTGTGGACTTCATGTGCATCTCTATTGTGTCTTTCTAGTAAGGAAATTCTTCTCAAAGAAAGGCTGAAAGTCTTGTGAGAGAAGCTCCCTCTGCTATTTGTTGTTACTTTATGTGTTCCATCTTGTTAGATCTTTTTCCTCTCACGCTGTCAGGCGCTCAATCCTCTAAAGACTAAGCTCTGATATCAACTGTGAAAAACAAGTAAAACACAAGAACGTAAGGTTGAATTGTGTTTTGAAAGAAAACTTTTCGATTATCATCTGTTGAAAAAGTTTATTAGACAATACTTAGGGTTCAACAGATCACAAAGTTTGTTGATCAAAATAATTTTAAATAAGTTCTTTATGTTAAAACAAATCTCCCTTTAAGTTAGACAAGATAATAAAATTTGATTGAAGGAAGATTAAGGAAGGATATAGTACACACAATTTTTCATAGTGGTTCGTCTGATATCCGTAGACTACGTCTAGTTCTTAATCAACTCAAATGAGTTCCGTTAAGTGAAATCACATTGCAAAGAAAACAAGTATTTTTTAACACAAGCCACTTCTATCTTAAATCGTTCAAGTATTGTTTTCACATATAAGTTCTAACTCAACTAAGTATTCTTTCACACAAGTCATTTCTAGCTTAAACCCAAGTATTATTTCTAACAAGCCACTCCTGACTCAACTACCTTTTACAAGAAAAGTGTGATTTTACAATCACAAGATAACTAGTCTAGGAAGTTTTGTGTCTTAAAGAAGTATATAAGATTAATATCTCCTTCTAGATTGTTCTTAAACAAACACACGAAGTGTTCTTCTAAAGCTTATACAAAGATGTAGAGAAAACAACAAAGTTTATGCACTAGAGCTTCGGATCATGTTCTTGTTTTCCTTTTTCGAAAAAAGACTCTTATATAGTGCTCAAAAGCAATTAGCCATTGGAGTCCCGTTTTGACATCTTCTAGCTTTAGGTTGATTTCATCAACTTGATCTTATATCGCATGGAGAGGCTTCATGTAGAGTGTATTAAATGTTACTCTTCATGCATTAAATGCATGTCCCTTTTTTGGTGTAACTTTTGATATCTTGTTGCACTTATCTTCCGTTGGGCAGTGAGTTTTACTTATTTCTTTGTGAAGGCTGACTTTCATACAATGGTAGGTGTGCTTCAAGAGCTGAAAAATTGCATGTGTGAGCAATTTGGTGAGCTAAAGCAACTCTGACTCTTATTTTGAGGTGCGCTTTGAGGAGATGTAAGATTGTCTTTGTACATAGAAGAATGTTCATGCACAACAAGGATATTTGATGAAGTTAGTGTTGTGTTTGCAAATTATCTGGTCAAGAAACCATTAGTCGATTTAGCGTCGTCTATCAAATGATATGTGCATGATCTGATGACATGGATCATCGTCTGTGAACTTAGTATCATCTTTTAGATGTAATATTTTTTGTTTTTTTATATTTTTTTGTATTTAAACATTTATTTAAAACTATAAAGGATATTAGACTTTTTCCTAACACTGTTTCTCTTTAACCAAACAATTTTAACTTCTATTATATATCTTACTTTTTTTTCAGTTAGCAATTTTTACTTTCATAAGTTTTATTCTTTCCCCTTCATACGAAACAAATAATCTTACTTGTATTTAGATAGGAATTTTGATAATTTTTAAATCATTTATAGATGTTAAGTTTAAATTAATCTTATTTTAAACTATTCAATTTCTTAAAATGTTTTGTTTGGATAAAAAATTTAAATTTACTAAATTTTAACTTTTTACATAAAATATTTTAATTACTATCAAATTTTAAAATTTATTAAAATAATAAATAATTATTAATAATTTGAAAATATCAACATTGATGATATTTTTCTCAATATTAATTGATTTCAATTAAAATTTGTTAAGATTTTTCAATTAAAAGTAGCAAAACGTTTTTTTATTGACATTTCTCGAGTCGAGATAATTTTCTTTCAATATTAAATATAATTATTTAGATTGATCGAACTTACTTTTATGATATCAATAGTTAAGATTTTTGTTAATTTTTTGATTGATGTCGATTTAAAGTTTTTTTAGTCAGCATTTAATATGAAACAATGTTAACAAAAAATAACATTCGTATCATAGAAAAAAGACCATTTTAAATATTGACTAAAAAATAATTAAAATAAATATCAATTGAACAAATGTACATTACATTTTTCAAAAAATATCTCCCCAACATTGATGAAGAAAATCCTAACTAGTATTAGAAAAATAAAAGTGGTATGAAATAACATACAAATATTCATATTAATCTAAATAAAAAATAACTCTTATTAACATAAATAAAAAAATCGTAATTGACACTAGTTGAAAAGTAGTTTTTCCATTAGAAATGATCTCAACCTGTATTATCTAGAAAATAAATTTAGTTGATATTAAAAAAAAAACTTTATTGACATCAATTGAATTATAACCTCACTAACATAAATTGGAAAACAGGTTTCTTAACATAGGTTGAAAAATAGTGTTAATATTAACTTGGAAAATCCTTACTAACATTAGTTGATAAATAACTCTAACCTAACATCAATAACAAAACAACCTTGATAATATCACTAAAAAAAATACAATGAACTTTAGTTTCAAAGCAACTTTGTAGATACTTATAAAAAATGTTGAAAGTATGACATTATTATTTAATCTTTTATTAAATATAATTAAGTTATATTTCTAGAAATATGTATAAACTCATTTTTTTTATAATCATACGTTATATTTTACATCTATCACTGTTACAGGAAAGCTATTCCATGTCGGTTGTGGGAGCATTTTCATGACGACTCCAAAAATGACGTTGAATAAGACGTCGTAAAAAGTAATATTTTTTACGTCGGTTCAAAATAAATCGACGTTGAATATTCATGACAAAACAACGTCGGTTACACAAATAACTGACGTTGTAAGTCTGACGTACTTTTCTACGTCGATTATACGTATAACCGACGTAGAAAGTCTGTTCCTATTCTAAAACACAGATTCTGTTTTCTCATTTCTCCTAAATTTTCGTACCTGCATATTTAAAATCAGACCAACAAACAATTTTATATATCAGACCTCAAGCAATTTGAAAACATTTCAAATCAATTTTATATATTCAATTGTTATAATTACATAAACTTGATCTATTTACATAATTACAATTGTGTAAATAAAATTACAATATAGTCTAACTGTTGCCTATTTCTAATGTCTAAAAATTTATGTGCCCATTTTTTTCTAACTTGATCGATAGACTCTTTAGGCAAGAGTTGCGTGTCACTGAATACCTGGAACAAAATGAAAGTATGTTAAGTACATGACAAAGTAGGAAACTTTACTAATAGGGTTTTGGAGGAATAGGGTTTTGGAGGACTAACCTGTCTCCAAGTATCTCTGATATTCCCAAAAACTATAAGCCACATCCAATACATTACGTAATAGCCACATTCGTAGCTACCCATTTGTCTATTAACCTATAACCAATTAAACAAATCATTAGTTGTGAAAAATACATATTCAATATTATAATGATATTAGAGAATTCAAGTAACCTTACATTTAGGATTTCCCATTGGGTTAGTGGCTTTGGTGATGTGTATTCCATCAATGGTACTGCACACCTTAATAACACTGTTGAGAAGTTATTAGTCAATATATGAACATTACTTATATTTGAAAGCACAAACTTTCAAATACTTACATATTCAAAATATTCTTCAAATCAGTATCTGGTTTTTTATTCATAGAACAAAACCAGTACACCGTCTTCTCTGGACGACTGATGAGGAAGAATTGCCAATGATTCCTAGAAAAATAACATGTTTAGAATATAACTCAATCACAATTAAAACACTAATAAATTTATATTGACTTACTGGAATAAATAAGCTCCAAGATATATCTCTGCCTTTTGGATGCCTGGATCCAATTTTGGATATATCTTTGGACTTCTTCCCTTTTATTTCCAGCTTGTTGGATTGACTGAGGCTCAAAAAATTCATAAACATCTGAAGCTCCCCTGCTCCTCAGCCAATTCATCCATCATCCTAAAAAATGAAAAATAATAACATTTTATATATTAAATAATCAAATTGAAATTATAAAAATAATAATAAATAAATATATGTACTTACATTGTCCAAAGTTGTAAAATAGAGATGTTGAGATCCCTATTACCCAATGTCACCTCTGAGATGTTAGCATATGAAATGTAGAGAGGGAATTCTGCATTATCTATCCCGAATCTCCTAGCATCCCACTGAATCTCAAAGGAGCTGCCATAATATTGTGTAGAGGCATGAATCAACTCAACAATTGGATTTTTTGGGAGAGTTGCTTCTTTTCCTTTAGTATGTTTAGAAGTAGCAACACTTTTAGGCTTCTGAATATCCTACATGTTTAAAACAATATTGATTAGTATACAAATAACATTTTTAGAAGTCATTAACATAAAAAATTACATACATTTTCCGAAAGTTGTCGAACTAAATGTTCAGGCCAAGCAATGAATGTGTGAAGGGCCTATCCCACTTTCTGTACCTCATCAGTGCGCACAGGGACTCGAGCATCGGCATCTCGAATCTCTTCTATCGCCACTCTCAATAAACCAAGTGCCAAAGGCACACTGTGGATGGTAGAAGCCCCTTCCTGAACTGAACCAAGGGCCACCAATCTTGGTTCAAGCAACCCATCCTCCACCAATAACTGGCACTGTTTCTTCTGAACAGATGGACCAACTGTGGATGCATGATATATTTCAAGTTACAATTGAAATGAACACATATATAGAAAACAAATAAGGATTTTACATGTTGGTGCAGGTGTAGGTGCAGGTGCAGCAGTAGCAACAGGAGAAGCCAAAATAGGAGCAGCGTTAGTGGAAGTACTTCCCATTGTGCCAACAGATGGAGGAGATGGTTGAACGTGTTGGTGGGAAGATGTCATCCTAGCTGCCAAGTCTGGAAACATGCTAAGTAGCTGCTCCTGAACCTGTGCTGCGATGACCGGTGTCAGCTTCGTTGTGGGCTTCTTCTCCAACTCCTCTTCACTAATTGTTGAGCTCTAGGTATTCTTTACTGGTGACCCAAAATATTGTCTTATACCCACACCGGTCCCCACACCCCGAACACGGCCAAGGTGTTCATCTTTACCAATAGCAGTGGTCAGTATATCCTGACGACCACGTGGAACGAAAGTTCCCTGTGTACACTGCTCCTCCAAGGAATCCTACAATAAATTTAATACATTATATATAAATATACAACGAATGAGAAATTAATCATATTAGGGTTAAAGAATAGTAACATACAATGCTATCAACAATCTCTTTAGCCTCCTCAGATGTCATCTCACCGGAAATCTCTTCCAAGTTTGATGACGTTTAGGAGGAGATGGTGAGGGGAGATCATCCTGGCTTAAACCAGAACTGGCTAGCTCTTTTTCTCTTAATACAACCTTCTCATCCATCATTCTCTCAGCTAGGAGACCATACCCCCCACAAGATAGATGGTGGGGGGGTCAAATTCTTCTTCTGAATCTCCTTGGCCTTTAATCTTTTCTCCTGCAAAATAATTGATATTAGAATATAATACAATAACTTAATAAATTTAAATTAATTCATACCTCCCACTTCGGGCCAGTCCTAATCTCCACAAATTTCTTCCAGTCCTCCTCAGATATGCCATATCGTTGGTAAGGAGTAAGTTCCTTGCTAACGACATCCTCAACATAAACCCATCTCGTAATTAACGTGGACTTGAACTGCCTCCACATTTTTGCAATGCTGGACATAATCTTCCTCTTAACTGCCTTCGAGTTTTCAATATCAAAACACTTATGCAAAAATAAAATATAATTAGCATCAAAATTAAAAATCAATATTCAAGAAAAGACAATTGAATAAATTTAAACTTACCAAAATGTCCTACCAAATCAAATTCTTCACGCTGTCCTCAACATTATCCCAGTCTGGATGCAAAATAGATATCTAAACATAATCATTAGTTAGATGAAAACAAGAATTATATGTAAAAAAAGTTAAAATATAAACTTAGAATTACCTTCTCCCATGCAACTGTACCCAAGTAGCTACTGAACTGGGTATGATGTGGACCAGACACCTTCCCAGTGCGTGGATCAACAGACACAGTCATCTTCTCTCCTGTCATGTGTCTGGCTGTCAAGCTCACTAATCGTGTAGCTTGCCTGGTCCTCTTTGGTGGGGGAGATCCTTGAGGAGATGAGGTAGGAGGTGGTGGGGGAGGAGCTGAAGGAGATGCCATGTGTCTGTAAAGAAAATATATAGCAATATAATTTATAAATAATAAATATACGAACATAAAAAAATACATAAACAAGTTAAAGTAGAAACATACTTAGACAACTAAATTTTCCCATATCCCTTCATCATGATCATTACGAGTTGCATGGACCACATCCTCTTCTACATCTTCAATACTACTAGGCAGTCGTGGTGAATTAGGGATGGCAATGAAGTCATCTGACTCATCTTCATTTTCATGGTTCACATTAATCCCTTTGCCTTGGAAGACCACAGACCACTTATCATTACATGGGTTAGTCACATAAAAAACTTGTTTTGCTTGATATGCCATGATGAATGGTTCTTCCTTATGACCTAGCTTCTTAAGGTATATCATAGTAAAACCCATTTCTTCAAATTGAACACCGGTATTGCTATCAACCCAAACACATTTAAGTAGAGGAACTCTAAATTTACTGTAGTCAACCTCCCAAATTTGCTCAATCACTCCAAAGTAACTTATGGATGCCATAATGTGATTTTTATCCTTTGAACTAGAAAAGTGCATGGATGTGGCCTCAATAGATACTCCACTATTTTGAACTGTACTATTGTCATCTTGTGACTTTGTGTAGAAGGAATATCTATTAATGTCGTACCCAGTCCAAGTGATGACGTTATGTTTTGGTCCATGAGCTAGCCATTTCAATGTATCAAATGCATGCTGATCTGAAAAAATTTGGCTTCTAAACCAACTGACAAACTTGTTGTTATGCTTCTTCACCAACAACCGTTCACCCATTTTGGGGTGTTGGGTCCTCAACATTGATTGATGAGCAGATATGTAAGGAAGAACTTCATCTGTATTATTCAAAATATACAAGTGTGTCTGACTCAACTCAGTAGTATCCTTTGGTTGAACTTTTATACCACGGGTTGTAACGACCCAAGAAATTGCTACTTTTATTATACTTAGTATGCAAATGTAACTTGTATTAACTGATAATAAAACACATTATATATAAAATTTGTATTTGTATTCAATACAAAAGGGAATCTCTACTAGTACAAAATTCTATTATAAGAAATAAAAACATATATAAATATAGGCGTATAACTACTACTTCATCTTCCAATATAATCTTGGGACTCCGAAGCATCCCGCTCACCTATTAAGATATCTGCTCCCGTGTAGCAAAACACGATCATCGCAGAATAATAACACCATGTAGTATTCATCATCATATCATTCTCATGCACATTCATCATAGAACATACTTAAATGCTTTGAAATTTAATGCATCTTTAATAATTGAAAAATAACAACACAAATCATATTATCATGTAATACACATACTCACAACATTCTCATGCACATTCAACATGTCCTAAAAGAAAACATCTTCCAGAAAACACGACTACTATGCCCGAACTCAGACTAACACCTGTGGCTCACATTGTGGTCGGCTACTGTACCGGCACAATAACACTCTGACCGCCCTACCCACAGGGTAGGACTACTGTCAACCCTACTTTGGCCCTGACCTACCTCAATGTAGCCTCAGAGCAGGTCTTCAGCATCCCCCCATCGGCTCCTCACCACCTGGCATCTTAGTCTACGTGACTGGGACTACCAGTGGAACCGAAAACATCTTCCGAAAAACACGGCTACTATGCCCAAACTCAGAGACTAACACCTGTGGGTCACATTGTGGTCGGCTACTGTACCGGCACAATAACACTCTGACCACCCTACCCACAGGGTAGGACTACTGTCAACCCTACTCTGGCCCTGGTCTACCTCAATGTAGCATCAGAGCAGGTCTTCAGCATCCCCCCATCGGCTCCTCACCACCTCGCATATTAGTCTACGTGACTGGGACTACCAGTGGAACCGAAAACATCTTCCGAACTCAGAGACTAACACCTGTGGCTCACATTGTGGTCGGCTACTGTACCGGCACAATAACACTCTGACCACCCTACCCACAGGGTAGGACTACTGTCAACCCTACTCTGACCCTGGCCTACCTCAATGTAGCCTCAGAGCAGGTCTTCAGCATCCCCCCATCGGCTCCTCACCACCTGGCATCTTAGTCTACGTGACTGGGACTACCAGTGGAACTTGGGATCTCATTGAATCCGCTCTAGCATAGTTCACCACCTAAAATGCAAGTTGTACCTCCCCGGGTATCAACACATATCGGTAGATTATGGGCACCAACCCCAGGATCTACTCGGCCTCACACAAACATATCGGTAGATTATGGGCACCAACCCCAGACTCTACTCGGCCTCACAGAAACATATCGGTAGATTATGGACACCAACCCCAGGCTCTACTCGGCCCCACACAAACATATCGGTAGATTATGGGCACCAGCCCCAGGCTCTACTCGGCCCCACACAAAAACATCATAAACAATACAAAAAACAAGGTTTTTCACACATTACACTCAATACAACAATAATATACAAAACATACTAATTATATATATATATATATATATATATAACATTAATTTTCTTAATATCAATTTATATATTTTTGAACATTAACTTCCCTAACCTGGATTTTTGTTTATTCCTTGCTTGGATGGAAAATGGCAATCGTAATCCTTAGCTCATCTTTTATCTCAAAATCCCGTTCACAAAACTAATCGGGTAGAACTCTTTCTTACACTGTTAGCCTCCTATTGCTTGTTCTGGATCTAGAAACCATTAGGGTTTCAGTATCTAAACCTTAGAGAGAGTGTAGAGAGGGAATAGAGAGAATAGAAAGAATAGAGGTAGAGAGAATAGAGGTATGTGAAAACAAACTACCCAACTAGCCCCTTTTATTTTATATTGTATTATCTTTATAATCGACATCTTTATAATATATATAATATATAAAATCTTTATAATCTCATATCTGTATAATCAAATATCTTTATAATCAAATATCTTTATAATCTAATATCTTTTTAACTGAATATTTTTATAACTAATTATCTTTATAATATAATATTTTTATAACTGAACATCTTTATAATATAATATCTTTATTATATAATATTTTTATAACATAATATCTTTATAATATAATATTTTTATAACATAATATCTTTATAATATAATATTTTTATAACTAAATATCTTTATAATCTAATATTTTTATAATCGAACATCTTTATAATATAATATCTTTATGATATAATATTTTTATAACATAATATCTTTATAATATAATATTTTTATAACTAAATATCTTTATAATCTAATATTTTTATAACTGAACATCTTTATAATATAATATCTTTATGATATAATATTTTTATAACTAAATATCTTTATAATATAATATGTTTATATTATAATATTTTTATAATTTAAAATATTGGGGTGTTACAAACTTCCCACCCTTAAAAATTTTCATCCTCGAAAATTGACTGACCAACAAACATAAATGGATATGATTCTCTCATTTGGTTCTCCAGTTCCTAAGTAAATTTACCCATCTGGTCATTCTACACCACCTAACCCATGTCATTCATTTTGTCTCGGAGTTGCTTCATCTGAAAATTAATCACTTGTACGACTTGATTTCTATAGACAGGTCTTCTCTAATTTGTACATCGTCTTACTCCAAACTATGGACTAGATCATGCACTTATTTCCTTAATGTTATGTAGATTTTTCAAATGAGGGGACAAAGCCAAACTCATAAGTCCCTGCACCAATCTTCCAAAGAATTTGATATGGCTCAATGAATTTCATAGTCAATTTCCTAGATTTTATAGTTTGACCAAATCTTATATTAGACTTTACTCTCAGGAAAACATATTCCCCCATATTAAACTCCAAAAGCATTTATCTTCGATTTTTATATGATTTCTTCCTACTCATAGTAGTCACCATTTTCTCCCGAATCTCTTAATTCTTCTTTGTAGTCAGTTGTAAGAACTCGAGTCTTACTAACACTTGTTCACCATTATGGTACCAGGATAGAGGTGTCTTGTATTTCTATCCATATAATGTTTTATGTGGTTCTATCCCAACGTTGGCATGATAGTTGTTGTTATAAGTGAACTCCACTAAAGGAAGGATTTCATCTCAACTCCCTAGATGATCCATTGCACAAAATCTCAACAAATTTTCTAGTGATTATAATTTTCTCTCGAATTGTCTATCTATCTAATGATGGTAGGCTGAGCTCAATCTTAACTTGGTACTTAGCACCTCTTGTAGTGTCTACTAAAATCTAAAGATGAACCTAGGGTCTCTATCCGAAATGATACTAGAAAACACTCCATGCAATCATACTATCTCTTTGATGTACACCGAGGCCAACATAGCCATGGAAATCCTTAAGTTAACTAGCTAAAAGTGAGCCCTCTTCATCAATTTATCTACAATCACCCAAATCAATTATGCCCTATGATTTCCCATGACAGATGGATAACAAAACCCATAGCAATGTTATCCCAATTTCACTTAAGAATCTCCATCTGTTGTAACATCTCACACGGTCTCTAATTCTCCACCTTAGCCTTCTGCTAGGTTAAACGAGCAACAATATATTGAACAACAATATTCTTCAGGACCAACCTCTAAAAGAACTTCTTTAGACCCTAGTATATCTTAGTCATCTCAGGATGTAAACTGAGACGAGTCTTGTACCCTTCCTCCAATACCATTTTCTTTAGTGTTAGATCAACTAGAATGCAAACTTTGTCTCGAGACCTCAACACTCCATCCATTCTTAATTGGAAATCCTTCGCCTGATCTATTCCAATGTGATAAAAAACAACTTTTTAACTCAAGATCTATCCTATGTTGTTCTCCAATCTATTTCATGAATTTGTTCCTCACAGTGTGTATGTTGCAACTAGTGTGAGCAGGAATCATATCCAACCCAAGGCTCAGATTCTTTTTTTTTTTTAGTTGCTCTAATAATTTCTGCTCCTTTATCGTCATGGTCGGTACTTGTACTACCCTTCTACTTAAGGGATCAACAATTACATTTTACTTTACCTACATGGTAGTTCAGCTAAAAGTCAAAATCTTTTAGGAACTTCATCCATCTTCTCTATCTCATTGTTCAGTTTCTTCTGATCAATCAAATACTTCAAGCTCTTGTGGTTACTGAACACATCAAACTATACACCATTCATAATAATGTCTTCAGGTCTTCAAGGCAAAGATAATTGCAACTAGTCCCAAATCGTGGATAGGGTAATTCTTTTCATGCACCTTCAACTAATAAGATCCAAAAGTAATAATTTTCTTCTCTTGCATCAATACACAACCTAATCCTAGATAGGAAGCATAATTCTAATCTCTAAGGGTTTACTCAAATTAAGAATTACTAACATAGGGTTATGGTCAACCTTTGTTTCAGCTCTATGAAACTCAGCTTACCTATGTTGGTCCATACAAATGGTTGATCCTTTCAGGTCAACTGAGTTAATAGAGCCATGATCTTAGAAAATCCTTTTATAAACATGATGTAATAACCAACCAACCGCATAAGGTTCCTAATCTGTAACATTATCTCGGGGCGTTCCCACTACAACACTGTCTCAACTTTAGCACGATCTAAAAAATTTCTCTCAACTTGAAATTTACAAGTTCCAAGAATTGAACTTCTAACAACCAGAATTTATACTTTGACAATTTATCATACAACTTTCTTTTTCTCAAGATATCCAACATTGTTCTCAGGTATACCTCATGCTCCTTACACGAGCAAAAGTAGTTCAGAATCTCATCTATAAACACCACTACAAACTAATCTAGGTATAACCTGGAAATTTTGTTCATGTACTCCATGAACACTACAAGGCATAACTACATACTAATAGTGACCATACTTCATCCTAAAAGTTGTCTTATGCACATCTTCAACCTTCACTCTAATATGATGAAAGTCTGATATCAGATCAATCTTAGAGAATACAACTGTTCCATACAACTAATATTACAAATCATCAATGATAAACAATACTTATTCTTTATAGTGAGTTTGTTAAGTTGCTTAATCAATGCTCAATCTTAATGACCCATCAGACATAATTAACACCCAATTTTCATATATGTTTATTTCTAGTGCTCTAGGAAAAGATGTGGCTAAATGGTTTTTCATCACTATCACACATCCAACACACATAGAGGACATCATCATCATACCAGATGTTGGTGTAACACCAACAAATCACATTACAACTTCAATGGAAGCTACAACTACTTCACACAAGCACATGACACAAGAGAGTGTGTCTCTCCATAATCATACATCATATAATTCTTTATGAGATATCCTCACAATTAAAACAGAAATTCATCCTGATTTAGTTATGAGTGTGCACCCTCATTACTTAATCCAGATTCCTTCCTTCCTTAATATGTTTATATCTATTTAAAACAACAATCTCATTCCAATGAAATTGAGATTTGGCAAACATCCAATCAATTTCTCTATATACAACAAATTAGCATGGCAAACCAATCCCCTCAGGTCAATCCTAAGAAAGAACTGCTCTGATACCATTATTGTAACGACCTAAGAAATCGCTACTTTTATTATACTTAGTATGCAAATGTAACTTGTATTAACTGATAATAAAACACATTATATATAAAATTTGTATTTGTATTCAATACAAAAGGGAATCTCTACTAGTACAAAATTCTATTATAAGAAATAAAAACATATATAAATATATGCGTATAGCTACTACTTCATCTTCCAATATAATCCTCGGACTCCGAAGCATCCCGCTCACCTATTAAGATATCTGCTCCCGTGTAGCAAAACACGATCATCGCAGGCCAAACAATCGACAATTGTAGGGTAAGCTAATGATGCAAAAATATAACAACACAGAATAATAACACCATGTAGTATTCATCATCATATCGTTCTCATGCACATTCATCATAGAACATACTTAAATGCTTTGAAATTTAATGCATCTTTAATAATTGAAAAATAACAACACAAATCATATTATCATGTAATACACATACTCACAACATTCTCATGCACATTCAACATGTCCTAAAAGAAAACATCTTCCGGAAAACACAACTACTATGCCCGAACTCAGAGACTAACACCTGTGGCTCACATTGTGGTCGGCTACTGTACCGGCACAATAACACTCGACCACCCTACCCACGGGGTAGGACTCATCATCAACCCTACTCCGGCCCTGGCCTACCTCAATGTAGCCTCGGAGCGGGTCTTCAACATCCCCCATCGGCTCCTCACCACCTGGCATCTTAGTCTACGTGATCGGGACTACCAAGTGGAACCGAAAACATCTTCCGAAAAACACGGCTACTATGCCCGAACTCAGAGACTAACACCTGTGGGTCACATTGTGGTCGGCTAATGTACCGGCACAATAACACTCTGACCACCCTACCCACAGGGTAGGACTACTGTCAACCCTACTCTGGCCCTGGCCTACCTCAATGTAGCCTCAGAGTAGGTCTTCAGCATCCCCCCATCGGCTCCTCACCACCTGGCATCTTAGTCTACGTGACTGGGACTACCAGTGGAACCTAGGATCTCATTGAATCCGCTCTAGCATAGTTCACCACCTAAAATGCAAGTTGTACCTCCCCGGGTATCAACACATATCGGTAGATTATGGGCACCAACCCCAGGCTCTACTCGGCCTCACACAAACATATCGGTAGATTATGGGCACCAACCCCAGGCTTTACTCGACCTCACACAAACATATCGGTACATTATGGGCACCAACCCCAGGCTCTACTCGGCCCCACACAAACATATCAGTAGATTATGGGCACCAACCCCAGACTCTACTCGGCCCCACACAAGCATATCGGTAGATTATGGGCACCAACCCCAGGCTCTACTCAGCCCCACACAAACATATCGGTAGATTATGGGCACCAACCCCAGGCTCTACTCGGGCCCACACACAAACATATCGGTAGATTATGGGCACCAACTCCAGGCTCTACTCGGCCCCACACAAACATATCGGTAGATTATGGGCACCAACCCCAGGCTCTACTCGGCCCCACACAAACATATCGGTAGATTATGGGCACCAACCCCAGGCTCTACTCGGCCCCATACAAAAACATCATAAACAATACAAAAAACAAGATTTTTCACACATTACACTCAATACAACAATAATATACAAAACGTACTAATTATATATATATATAACATTAATTTTCTTAATATCAATTTATATATTTTTGAACATTAACTTCCCTAACCTGGATTTTTGTTTATTCCTTGCTTGGATGGAAAATGGCAATCGTAATCCTTAGCTCATCTTTTATCTCAAAATCCCGTTCACAAAACTAATCGGGTAGAACTCTTTCTTACATCGTTAGCCTCCTATTGCTTCTTCTGGATCTAGAAACCATTAGGGTTTCAGTATCTAAACCTTAGGGAGAGTGTAGAGAGGGAATAGAGAGAATAGAAAGAATAGAGGTAGAGAGAATAGAGGTATGTGAAAACAAACTACCCAACTAGCCCCTTTTTATTTTATATTGTATTATCTTTATAATCTGACATCTTTATAATATATATAATATATAAAATCTTTATAATCTCATATCTGTATAATCAAATATCTTTATAATCCAATATCTTTATAATCTAATATCTTTTTAACTGAATATTTTTATAACTAATTATCTTTATAATATAATATTTTTATAACTGAACATCTTTATAATATAATATCTTTGTTATATAATATTTTTATAACATAATATCTTTATTATAATCTAATATTTTTATAATCGAACATCTTTATAATATAATATCTTTATGATATAATATTTTTATAACGTAATATCTTTATAATATAATATTTTTATAACTAAATATCTTTATAATCTAATATTTTTATAACTGAACATCTTTATAATATAATATCTTTATGATATAATATTTTTATAACTAAATATTTTTATAATATAATATGTTTATATTATAATATCTTTATAATTTAAAATATTGGGGTGTTACACGAGTTCCCTTTCCATTTATCCTATCATCATGTTGACTTGTAGGAACATCCACGACTTGTGCTTTTGCCAAGTATTCTGAAAAAAAATTTGTAGCTTCTTCTGCAATATACCTTTCAACTATAGAAGCTTCAGGTCTATATGGATTCTTAGTATACCCTTTGAAAATCTTCATGTATCGCTCAATTGGGTACATCCACCACAAATAAACTGGACCACATAACCGTATCTCTCTTACAAGATGAACAATTAAGTGAATAATAATATCAAAAAATGATGGAGGAAAATACATCTCCAATTGACATAGTATAATTGCTGCCTCATTTTCCAACTGATCCAATGATTTTTCATCAATTACCTTGGCACATATAGAGTTGAAGAAAAAACATAGACGCATAATTGCATTTCTCGCATTCTTCGGGGAGTATGCCACGTATAGCTACAGGTAAGAGTTGTTGCATCAAAACGTGGCAGTCATGTGACTTTAACCCAATTAGTTTAAGATATTTCATTGACACAAGACTCCTAATATTTGAAGAGTATCCTTGTGGAACTTTAATACTCTGAAGACACCGACAAAAACTAGTCTTCTCTTTTTTGGACAAAGTGTGACATGTTGGTGGAAGATATGTTCTCTTGCCTTCAGATCTTGGATGCAATTCTAGACGTATTCCCAATTCACAAAGATCTTGACGAGTATTCACTCCATCCTTTGTCTTACCTTTGATGTTCAAAAGTGTGCCAATTAGACTATCACATACATTCTTCTCAACATGCATCACAACAATACAATGACGTACATCTAGATGAAACCAATATGGAAGTTCAAAAAAAATTGATTTCTTCTTCCACTTGCTTCTATCAATTGATTTCTTTTGGGTCTTTCGAAATGCAACATTTATATTTTTCACTCGATCATAAACTTGCTCACCTGTTAACGGTGTCTTAGCAATTTCATCCTCCTGGCAACCGTTAAAAGTTTTCTTCAATCTTCGATATGAGTGGTTAACTGGAAGGAATTTTCTGTGTTTATTATAAACTGTCTTCTTCCCATGTTTCAATTGCAGATAACTTGTATCTTCTTCACAAATAGGACACGCATGATGACCCTTGACACTGTATCCACTCAAGTTACCATATGCTGGGAAGTCATTTATGGTACAAAATATCATTGCATGTAACTTGAAATTCTCCTGTCGATACCCATCAAACACCTCTTCTCCTGTCGATACCCATCAAACACCTCTTCTCCTTTCTCCCGCAACAATCTTAAGTCATCTATCAAAGGACTTAAATAAACATCTATGTCATTTCCTGGCTGTCTTGGACCTACAATCATCATAGATAGCATAACATATTTCCGCTTCATGCACAACCAATGTGGAAGATTGTAGATCACCAATAAAACTGGCCATGAATTGTGGTTAGTGCTTAAGTTACCAAAAAAATTCATTCCATCTGTAGCTAGTCCAAGTCTAAGGTTTCTTGCATCACTACCAAAACTTGGAAATAGACGATCAATTTTCTTCCACTGTGGAGAATCAGCCAGATGTTGAAGTTGTCCATCACGTTTCTTTGCAACTGAATGTCATATGATATTTTTTTAATCTTCTTCATTAGTAAACGATCGCTTAAACCTTGGAATTATTGGAATATACCATATAACCTTTGCAGGAGGACCCTTTTTATCACTATCTTCACCAGAACCATCACCATCCTTGACTTTGTAACGTGATACACCACATTTTGGACACTTGTGAAGAGATTGAAGCTCTTTTCTATATAAAATACAGTCATTAGGACAAACATGTATCCTTTTATATTCTAAACTCATTGGACAAAGTATCTTCTTTGCTTCATACATACGGTCAGGAAATGTGCTTTCATCTGGAAGCATCTCTTTCAAAAGTTCTAACAATTCATTGAAACTTTTATCACTCCAACCAAACTTTGCCTTCAAATTGACCAATCTTAATACAGAAGACAATCGTGTGAAAGTTGTACATCTAGGATACAAAGGCGTCTCTGAATCGGTCTTCAATTTATCATATACAGGTGCATGTGCTTGAAGAAAGCTCTCCTGACCCACATCACGAAGCATATCCTCTATTCGATCTTCCATACTAACATCCTCCTCCTCCACAATTTGTGATACTACTGGAATATCAATAAGTTCGCCGTGCCATGTCCATATGGTCTAATTTTTCATGATCCCCCTACAGATAAGATGTTCTCGTATTATATCTACGGTTTGAACTCTTCCATTAACACACTTAACACATGGACAATAAAATTTTCCATTCATCTTCAGACCATTTCGTTCAGCAAAACTAAAAAATTCTTCAACTCCATTCTCATACTCTTCTGATATATGACTTGCATTCATCCAACTTCGATTCATTTTTGGATTTTAGACTACAATTAAGAGTTAATAAAAAACTTATCGGTCATCAATGAATTTAATATCATTGATTACTATAATGAAAATTATCAGCTGAGTTTACTATAACATCATTTAGTAGAGTTTTCTCTATAAAAGAGACAAACCCATTGTAATGAAATCTCAACAGAGTTTCCTTTGTTATTTTACTAAATCCAAATTTTCAAACAACATTAAATATATCAATAAAGCCCCATGAGCATAGCCAGATTATAAGCAACATCATGTACAGGCAAATTATCATTTCAATCAACTCATCATACAACAACTATTTTAGAAAACAATAAATTAAAAAAAACAATAAATTAAAAAAAAAACACAAACTTGGCGGCGGCGGCGGCGAAGGGGCTGACGGCAAGGGGAGCAGCGTTCGCGTGGCGGCAACGGGGACCTGCTCCGTCAAGGGAAGCTCATGCTGGCGGTGAAGGGGAGCTTCCAGGTGGCGATGACGACTTTCACGCAAGGGGAACAACTTCACGCAAGGAGAGGAGCTTCGCGACGACAGGGTTGACGATGGTGAGGGGGAGGAATGACGTCGCTGTCGCAGAGGAGAGAGAGGGTCACGGCGGAGGAAGGAAGACGACGAACAGGAGCGCGTCGAAGAATAGGAAAAGTGAGGAGGGAAAGAGGGGAGGGATTAGGTTTTAAAGGGGTTTCTACGTCGGTTGTACCCCAGAACCGACGTCACAAGTTGAACACGAAGCGTCCTACGTCGTTTGGGACTACAACTAACGTTGTAGATTCGACATTCGACGTCGGTTCTTCAAATAAACGACGTCGAATATACAATTGAAATATTCTACGTCGGTTCATTCATACAACCGACGTAGAATGAGCGATACAAATTTTTCTACGTCGTTTATGTTACAACCGACATAGAAAACTGACATTAAATAGTAATTTTGTAATAGTGTATAAAAGTTAATTTAAAGGAAGTAAGAAAGAGAGGGATTAGGTGATTCCAGTCATATTAATGAAAGTGGTAATATAAAATAATATGGATAAGTATATATATATATATATGTATATGTATATATATATATGTATATATATATATATATATATATATGTATATGTATATATATGGGACCTGTGTAGGGCAGCAAAACTGGATTTTTGTGTTATGTTTTGAGTAGTGTCAAAGTTCCTTTCTACTTGGAGATGCATTTGGGGATAACATGGACACAAACGTGGTCCAACATACAGCAAAGGCTAAACACATTCATAATCCTCCTAAATCACAACCCAAATTATTTTCTTGGTTACTATTCTTTTCACCAATTTGTGAAAGTGAAAGACAACGTCGTATATTGTTCAAGGAACATGGCATCTGTGTGTATAATTGATGACAAGGAGTAGCGGAAATTAATGTTTATAACCAGCATAATAACATATACTATAATAAACCTTCCTCTTCATTCCAAACTTCTCACGCATGTCGGATTACTTAAACTCTAAAAGGTAATGCACTCCTATTTCAAGATTAAGAATAAAATGGTTCTAACTTTAATTATCAAAAATAAAATAAAAGTGTGAAACCAGTTGTTTCTATATTTCTCAATAAAATTATACGATAATAAGAATAATTGTAAATAAACTAAGATTGTTCTAATCTTTATGGAATTTGATCATGCATGGTAGCTAACTCTATATACCGTTTTATAGTGGCAGAGGATATTCCAGAAAACAAAGTGATAAAAAGTAAACATCTTTTCCGTAAGAATATATACTTGAATGGTACCCTATATATATTCATAACAAAGAGTGAAAGTTTTGTGGGTGACGAAAGTAACCTAAATGGATAAACAAAGTCACAAATAAGATCTGATACATGCTGGAGAATCTTGGATGAAGATATCTCTGAGCTACAACATTAAAATGGTATCAAGTCAATCATCATCATCATCTTCTTAAGCTTTTTGTTGTGGAATTAAAAATAAAATACTTGTTTCTTTTTACTTTTCCAAATATATATCAATAAAATATGTGTTTCCTATAGTTAATTATTACTTTCCCTTGTAATATATTGCTTTTTAGAAAATTTTCTTTTGATTTAATTTAATGATATTTTAAACTTAATAAATGTTAAATTGAATAAGAGTCAATACTCCTTTTTTTTCTAATTATATATAGTTTGTCCCTCTTTAGCTTTCTAAGATCTATATACCATAATATATAATACTTTTTATTATGAAAAGCTTATTACATATATTATTAAAAATAAGAGTTCTTTTATTTATTTATTTTAATCTGAGAAAAATCAGAGTTCAAAGGATTGAGATATTGAATAGTAATATTAGGACAGATAGGCAGCAGTTATTTTTGGAGGAAAAAAATATAAAAAAGTGAAACTATTTTTTTATAAGCTAAAAATGTTGTACACAGTTTTTTATAATTTAACTTGAATTTATAAAAAAAATTATTCTTTTAGTTTCTTATGAAAAAACTGTTACATTCATTCTCTTATCACATCTCTTTCTGCCCATAACTTATTTATGAGATTGAAATGTGAATGCTGCGTAGAACAGAAAAAAGTCAGATGGCTTTACGACTATAAAGATCTGTCAAACAAACACACACATATGCATATATTTCTTTTAAAAAATTAAGAACCTTTTTTTTCTATCAGTTATAGAAAATTTCTCTGAAAAATTCTACTTTTTGGATTGATTTCCTACAAAATACATCAACTATAGTTAAATATAAAAAAAACTTCAAGGGTATAAAAATGAGTCTAATAGAAAAATTAGGATATTTGTTCGAAATGATTTTTTTTTAGTTTTGAGATTTGTTTTCAACACAATTTGTGTGTCTGTTAGAAAAGTTTTCAATATTTGTTAATTGCTTGGTATAAGAGATCGAAAATGTTTTATTGTTACGAGAGAATACCACCTAGCTTAAACTTATTTTTTGTTTTCTTGTTTTTATAAATGTATTTTGTTATATATTTTTTGAAGCACGTACAAATAATTGCCCAAATAATTTTTCTGGCTTTTTTTAAATTATAAATAATTTTATAAAACTATAATCAGATAAGACCTTAATTCCGTAACAAAAATTTATAAAAGTACGTTGTTTTTAGGTTTTGTTAAAAAAATTATATCAATTTTACTTTTTCACCCCAAAAAATAATTAAAATTGCCTTTTTCAATAATATGCATATCTATTTTTGAATAACCTATATGAATAATTAGTAAAATTGTTTCAGCCATGAAGTTGTTTATTATTTATTATTTTTATGAAAAACTTGAACGATACTTCTTTTATAAATGTATGAAATAATTCAAATTATAGGAGGATACTTGTATTTAATAGTTGTCGGGATGAAAATGGAAAATATTAAAAGCACTGCTCAGCTTATTATAAAATGTTTCAATTATTTAAGATTATATATATATATATATATATTCTTTTTCAAATGCCAATAGGGTTTGTGTGTTCATATTTTGTAATTATCTTCTATAAAGTGTGATGGTCTTATAAATGGTTTCTGTATTGCTATTTTATAATTTTTTTTCCGGAAAAAATGTAGAAGTTGAAAATAAAAAAGAGAAGAGAATCCTAAGGAGAAGAGGAGTGCATTAATGATGTTTTTTTTATTCACATCATAGTCTAATCAGAGTTGTTGTGATGAATAAGCATGTTGTGCGGGATAATTAGATAAACACCAATGGGTAAGCAAATCAAATCATGTTACATTTACCACAACAATTCCCCTACAAAATATACGGTTTAGATATTAACGAGTTGATGAGGTAATATCATCATCTTGCAAGTATTGTTTTCAAACACCACCAAGTGGAAGAGAAAAAAATATATGAATATTCTTATTAACAATTAAATATCTTTTTGTGGAATAGTTGATAAAGGAATTTTAAGTTTTATAAAATTAACTTCTAATTAGTAATGAAAATATAGTTTTAGATTAATGTTGTAGAAAGAATTATTAGATTAATGTTGTAGGAACAATTATAAGATATTTAAGTTGTATTACGATTATATTAAACATGAGTATGTACATAATTTTTTTAAAATTTGGAATAAAAATAAAATATGTTGTTAAGTTGGTGATTTTTTTTAGAATGAAAGGTTTCGATAAACCTTAAAAATTATTAAGATGTATTTTGATTTATGATATTTAAGCAGTGATCTTGAAATTCATTTTTTAATGATATTAAAATGTTTGATAATTGTATTTTTGTTTGAACTCATATAATAATAATTTTTTTATTATTTAAAAGTTAGATCCAGAAGGGATAAATAATTTTTTTTGAAAATTTAGTTCATTAAAAATGTAAATTAACATGTTAAAACTTTGTATTGATTCTAGATAAAAACAAGAAGATATACTTTGAAATGTCTGAAGAGTAAAACAAAAAAAAAGGGTAAAACAAAAAAAAAGAATATCACACATAAAATTTTATATTGGTTTACTATTAAAATAAGAGTTATATCCATTTGCTTAATCCAAAGATTAAATTTTCACTAAAATCAAAGGTCTTATTTTTCTTACATAGAACTCAATTTTCTCATTTCTACTTAATGTGAAACTTTACTCATACTATCACACTTGGATTTCTTATAATAGTACCCATTGGAAAACCCTATTCCATAAATACCCACAAAGCAAACAATGAAACAAAATCACCTGAAACTGTGTACAACATAGTAGCAAAAGATTTCTCAAGGTGGAACTCCTATTATGCAACTCTATCAATAATGAATTGATAAAAAATTGTGTATCTTGGACAGTGCAATAAAACTCTTCTTAGCTCAGTGAAAACTTCTCTTTCAATGCTTTCAAAAAATCGTAAAATTGATTAATGGTCGTTGTTCTGCACCAAATAATGAAAAAGAAGTTGTGCAGATGAAGTGATTGAGATTATATAGTGGAAGCACAATC
This sequence comes from Lablab purpureus, assembly GCA_030347555.1. NCBI lineage: Eukaryota > Viridiplantae > Streptophyta > Magnoliopsida > Fabales > Fabaceae > Lablab > Lablab purpureus. Next base: position 15,701,846 of record CM059258.1, on the reverse strand, counting down.
CCAATATCGTTCTTCTGTAGAGGAATGTTCTTGATTTTCTTTTCTTTTTGATGCTACAAGAATGCGTAACTAAGAGGGGGTTTTGTAGCATAGAATAATGAAAACAAAAGTGATCAAATTAAACACATGTAAAGAAGTGACAAATATGAAAATGATGAGAAAATTAGAAAAGCTCCTATTGACCAGAATTCTTCTCTCTTAACCTGCAAGAAAATTCCAAGATTGGTGATTAAAAGATAAACACTTCTAATATTTAGGAACCCATAAATAATCTTACAAAGCCGGAAAGAATATTAGTTCTTGGTTAAAATTCAATCAGCTGCATATTAAAAGAGGAAAGATGAAGAATATAGAAAACGTTGACACTGAATAAAATCAATTGCACCAAGAATGAATTTACTAAAAAAGCTTCAATTAGAAAATTTCTCAATAGTAATGATTGATTAAATATTGAGGAATAGAGAAGAGAAAGAATTTATGCTAAAAGCTTAGCAAGAACTCAATGAAAATGTGAGAATTCAAATTGCACAAACACTACTCAATTGGGTGTTGTTAGAAAAGCTGCAGCAGAGAGAAGTTGGAGATTAAAGAATCAGAAACTCCATCAATCTTCTATTTCTCTGTGTAAATTAAGTACAATTGAATACAATTTTGTATTATCATCTTTATGTACTTGTTAACTCTAGAATGACCCTATTTATACAAGTAAAATCTGTAAGTTTTAATACTAAGACTAATTGTGCTCTGTTGGACTTGAAGACTTGGTTTCAAGTGGATTTGATGTCTCCAACCACCTTTGATGATGAAGATGATGGTGCTTGAAGAATGAAGTTTGTGTCTTAGGATTAGAGAGTCTTAGGTTGTGTGGTAAGATGCATTTCAATTAATCTTGGACTTAATCTTGGGGTTTAAATTGATTTGAAATGTTTTAAAAGGTTTTAAAATGTTTTCAAAGGTATTAACTGATTTTTAACTGATTAAAAATCTGATTTCAATCAGTTAAACTGTTCTTCATTTTTAAAGCTTTGTATTTTGGAAATTTTAGCTGACTGTTTTCGAAATTTAAACCAATTAAAATCCTGGTATCTTTGTTCAGGAATTCCAGTTCTCTGGAATAGCTAGTTAAAACGGGTTTTCAACTGACTGATTTCAAGTTTCAGAAAAAGGGTGCTCTCTGGAAAATTGGTTTTAATGAAAACAACCGGTTAAAATGCAATTTCAACCGACTATTCTCGTCAGAATCAGTTTTAACAGCTTTGCTATAAATAACTCGAAATTCAAAGAACTGGGTGACGAATCATTTTTAGAAGAACCCACTGAGCAAGAACGTTTCTCTAACACTCTAAATCAATTTTCGAATCTCTCCAAGAAGTCCAAGATCCAATTGATTGTGAATTGAATCAAGATTTGCATGCTCTGTTTTTTCGTTCAGCTCTTGCTCTGTTTTTCGTTTATGCACTGAATTTCCAGGTGAATTCAATCCAATTCTTTGTGTGTGAGTTAGCTGCGTATTCGTCTCTTAATCAGGGTGATTAAGGGTTCTTGTAATAGGGTTTTACAAGTGTTTAGAGGTCTTGTAGGGTTCAAGACTAGGTGCAGCTTTCTGGTTTTCGGTTTTCATGTAGTGTTCATGTAAAAACTGATTTTTAGTGAATTGATTGAATTTGTGTGTTTAGGAAACTGGATGTAGCCTTTGTTGAAAGGTGAACCAGTATAAATCTGCTGTGTTGTTCTTCTTCCCTTATTCTTTTACATTCGGCAATTGAATTTTGAATTGTAATTGAATTGGATATATGATCAATTGATTAAGAGCATTTCAAGAACCTATTAAAACTGGTTTTCAGTCTTCATTCCGAATCTGTTTTTCATATTTGGCCATTGTATTTCGAAAATCTTTGAGAGTTTAATTCACCCCCCTCTTAAACTCAGCCATTTATTCCAACAATTGGTATCAGAGCTGGTTCTTGAAAAATATTCAAGTTTTCTGAAAAATTTCAAATATGGCTGAAGGAAAATTGCCTTTTGCAGAGGGTGCTTCTATAAACAGGCCACCAATGTTTTCTGGGGTAAACTATCCATTTTGGAAAGTTAGAATGAAGATTTTCATTGAATCAATTGATATAGGGATTTGGAATGCTATAGTCAAGGGACCGTATATCCCTAAAGAAGAGAAACCATGGGAAAATTTAAATGTTGATGAACAAAAGAAAGTGCAATATGATTGTAAAGCAAAGAACATCATAACTTTTGCACTTAATCTTAACGAATTCTTTCATGTTTTACAGTGTTCCAATGCTAAAGAAATGTGGGAAGTGTTGGAGGTTACTTATGAAGGAACAACTGATGTTAAAAGAGCTAGAAAGCATACTTTAATCCAAAAGTATGAGATGTTTAGAATGCTTCCAGGAGAAACTGTTTCAGATGTGCAAAAGAGGTTTACACACATTATAAACCATCTGATCGGCCTTGGAAAAGTGTTTGAGAAAGAGGAGTTGAACATCAAAGTGCTGAAATGTTTGGATCGAAGTTGGCAACCCAAAGTAACAGCAATTTCTGAATCCAAGGACTTGTCAACAATGAGTGTTGCTGCACTTTTTGGAAAGCTAAGGGAACATGAGCTTGAGTTGAATAGACTTGCTGAACAAGAAGATAGTGACAAGAAAAAGAAAGGGCTGGCCTTGAAGACTTTGGTTCACAAAGAAGAGAATAGTGAGGATGAAGGACATGGAGGAAGTGATGCAGAAAATCTGAACCTCTTAGTTAGAAAATTCAACAAGTTCTTGAAATACAAGAACAAAGATTACAAGAACAAGAGGTATAATAGAAAATCTGATTTAGCTTCTTCTAACTTTACTTGTTTTGGTTGTGGAAAACAGGGACATATTAAGGCTGAATGTCCAAACTCACAAAACAAAGAGAGGAATGGAGAAAAGAAGCATGAAAAATCATTCAAAACCAAGAAGGCTTACATAGCGTGGGATGAGAATGATATCTCCTCTAGTGATTCTTCAAGTGATGATGAAAGGGCCAATCTTTGCCTTATGGCTGATTGTGATACAGCAAGTAGTGTAAGTTCCTCAACTACTCAAAATGGTCTTCCTTATGATCAGCTGCTGCAAAATTTTCTGGAATTGCATGAAGAGGTTAATAAGGTTGCTTGTTCAAACAATAGGCTTAAAGGTATGAACAATTGGCTAGAGAACAAGGTGAAAGAGCTAGAGAAAGAGCTAGAAAATTCAAAAACTGATTTTGAAAATCTGGAAATGATTTACAAGGCTTCAAGTTGCAATGATGAACATGCTGAAAAAATTTGCACAAACTGCAGAATTTTAGAAAATCAAATTGAGTATTTGAAAAAACCTCTAGCTAAATTCACCACGGGAAGAGCCAACTTGGATACACTTTTAGACTTTAAAAATTGTGTAACGAATAGAGTTGGACTTGGATTTAAAAATGGTTTTCAAAAGAAACAAAAGCCTTATAGAAATTTCTTTTCATATGGAAAACCATCCAGAACTTCATTCATTACATGTTTTTATTGTATGAACAAGGGACATGCTTCAAAGTCTTGCAAAATCAGAAAATTTGGAGTTCCTAGTGGTAAATATGTTTGGAAGCCAAAATGTGATAGAAAGGTAACTAATTTTCATGGACCCAAATTGATGTGGGTACCAAGTATTTTTCATTGATTGTGTTTTGTAGGTATTCTTGAAGGCCAAAGAATTATTGTGGTATCTAGAAAGTGGTTGTTCAAGACATATGTGTGGTGACAAAAGGAACTTTGTCAAACTCATTTTGAAGAATGGATGATTTATCACATATGAAGACAATAACAAAAGGAAAATACTTGGAAGTGGTGATGTTGGTTATTTTTCTAATGGCAAAGCATATAGAATTTATAACAAAAGATTAGCTATCATTGAGGAATCAATACATTTTTTTTATGAGACTAATGTGCAAAATGAAGGTGCAGTAAGTGGTGCAGGTGCAGGAGAAGAGAACTTAATTGAAGGTGTATCAGCTGAACAATTACAAACTGATATAGCTACTACAAGTGGAATTTTAGCTGGTGAAAATCAGAAATAACTGACTGAAAACCTAGCACCAGAACTAAAATCTGCAGAAAATGATTTACCTAAAGAATGGAGGGTGCCTCGTGAGCTATCCATTGGAAATGTGATAGGTGATGTTCAGAGAGGTGTTTCTACAAGAAGGTCTATGCATGATACATGTTTAACTGCTGCATTTGTTTCCCAAGTTGAGCCTAAATGTGTTGATGATGCTTTATTAGATGAAAACTGGATTTTGGCAATGCAAGATGAACTGAACCAATTTAAAAGGAATGAGGTTTGGGAACTAGTCCCTTGCACACCTAACATGAAATAATTGGCACAAAGTAGGTGTTTAAAAATAAAATGAATGATCAAGGAGTAATTACTAGAAATAAAGCTAGGCTTGTAGCTAAAGGGTATAACCAAGAGGAAGGAATAGATTATGAGGAAACGTATGCTCCTGTTGCTAGGTTAGAAGCTGTTAGGTTATTACTTGCTTTCTTATGCATGATTGGATTCAAACTTCATCAAATGGATGTGAAAAGTGCATTTTTGAATGGATATATAAATAAAGAAATTTATGTTTCACAACCATCTGGATTTGTTGATCACAAATTGCCTAACCATGTATATAAGCTCAAAACGGCTCTTTATGGACTCAAGCAAGCTCCAAGTCAATGGTATGAAAGGTTAAGTAACTTTCTTATCTCTCAAAACTTTGAAAGGGGCCAAGTTGATAAAACTTTGTTCATTAGAAAGTCTTTGGACAACATAATACTTGTGCAGGTTTATGTGGATGATATAATTTTTGGATCCACTAATGAAAAGCTTTGTGAAGAATTTGCAGCTATGCAGGGGGAGTTTGAGATGTCAATGATGGGTGATCTAAACTTCTTCTTAGGGTTACAAGTCAAGCAATTGGATCATGGAACATTCCTCAATCAGTCAAAATATTGCAAAGAGCTGTTAAAGAAATATGAGATGGACAGCTGCAAAGAATCAAGCACACCCATGGCTACCAGCAGCTATCTTGATGCGGATGAGAGTGGTAAACCTTTTGATTCCACTAAGTATAGAGGTTTGATAGGTTCACTATTATATCTAACTGCTAGTAGGCCTGATATAATGTTTAGTGTATGCATGTGTGCTAGATTTCAATCTAATCCCAAAGAATCACATTTTGCAATTGCCAAAAGAATCTTGAAATATCTAAAAGGAACTATTAATGTTGGTTTGTGGTATCCTAAAGGTGCTTCTTTTAATCTAGTGGGCTATTCGGATGCAGACTTTGCTGGATGTAAACTTGATAGAAAAAGCACTAGTGGAACTTGTCATCTACTAGGAAGTAGTCTAGTATCATGGCATAACAAAAAGCAAGCTAGTGTGGCTTTGTCTATTGCTGAAGTTGAGTATGTTGCAGCTGGGAGCTGTTGTGCTCAAACTCTTTGGCTAAAACAGCAGCTTTTTTATTATGGTTTGAAACTAGATCACATTCCTATTAGGTGTGACAATACAAGTGCTATCAACTTAACAAAAAATCCTATTTTGCACTCTAGAACAAAGCATATAGAAATAAGGCACCATTTCATTAGGGATCATGTTCAAAAAGGAGATTGCATAATTCGTATCAGAAATTTCAATCCCATATCAGTAGGAAGACTGTAAATCCACCGAAAGTCCTCAGTTTTCAGTGGCTGGAAGATGAAGGATTGACTGGCATTATAGTCGTGGTGCAGTATCAAGATCTGCAGAAATTTCTGGAGTTGAATGGGTTCATATACCCAGACTTGGTGAAAGTATTTTACACAAATCTCAAGCATGATGGGTCTGTTTTAACTTCCAAAGTGAAAGGAAAGGAAATGATCATAAACAACTCTGTTTGGAGAAGAGTGGGTGGCTTCAAAACTGATGGCATTGTGGTTAGCCGTGGTTTGTGTGGTTCCTTGGAGAATTTCAACAAAGTCCAGACATACAGGGAATGCTTAAGGAATTCTCAAGGGTCTGTTCGTGGATTTCAGGTAGGTGGACTAACCTTGACAGCTAGGGTGCTTACATTTATCATCACATGGATGATCACTCCAAGGGGAAGCAATCATGCTACATTGAATGAAGGTGATCTTCTAATTTTTTGTTTGATGAAATCTGTGAGAATTAACTGGATACATATCATCAAGGATCACATGATGAAGTCCAAAAGGTTACCTGACTATCGTCTTCCATATGCTGTAATAATTTCAAAATTCCTTGAGTATTTTGGTGTGGACATTAGAGGTGAACAGAAAATCAACATAGGGAGATCCCATCAGCTGGACAATAGCTTTCTCTTCAAGTTTGGCTTTACTAAAAGCAATGGTGCATGGACTGCTGGACAAGAAGCTGGAAATGCAGAGACAAGTGCTGCTGGAACTACTGCTGAAACTGCTGCTGATGATGAAGCTGGAAATGCAGAACCTGGTGCAGAATGCTACTCAATGATGGGTGATATTGTTCCTTATGTTCCTCCAGTTGACCGTGGCACTCCACTCTCATTGTTTGAGCAAACTGTGTTGCAGAGGTTTGATTCGATCCAATCTCATCAAGAATATCATCACACCTACTGCATCAATAGGTTTGGGCGCATTGATCAAAGCATAGAAGATTTACATGCTCAACTTGCACAAATAAATATGGGATACTATGCTGCTCCTGGTGATGATGGTGGAGCAGATAATAACTGATTTCTGCTGTTGTATCTGCTATGCTGTCATTGAAATATGCTGCTGTTGGTTTCCTGCGTGTTGCCTCTCCTGCTACTGATGTCAAAGCTCCACTCACAAGCTGCTGTTGTTTGCTGTTTATTTCTGTTTGGTTAATGTGCTGTTGGTTTAATTGTTGCTGTTGTTTTTAATTGGGTCTAATTCTCATGTATCTTGAACAATTTTAAATTCGCTGCATATGCTATGTTATTTCTCTTGTGCTATTTGATGATTACAAAGGGGGAGAAAGTATTGAATGCATTGAGGCACATACATCATAAAGCGCGGGTGAAAGGGGGAGAATCTGAATCTGTGAAAGGGAGAAAAAGAGAATACTGATGTTGCTGTTATTTCCTGCTATAGTATACTGCTGCTGCTATTTTCTGCTGTACTGTTGCTGTTATGCTGCTGTTCTGCTGTATATTGCTGATGCATGTTGTATTTCTGCTGTTGTATTTGCTGTATTCTTCAAATTTTTGTTTTGTGCAGGACTCTTACATTCTTCAAAGACAATGAATGCATCAAGTGGTTGTCATCATCAACTAGGGGGAGTTTGTTGGACTTGAAGACTTGGTTTCAAGTGGATTTGATGTCTCCAACCACCTTTGATGATGAAGATGATGGTACTTGAAGAATGAAGTTTGTGTCTTAGGATTAGAGAGTCTTAGGTTGTGTGGTAAGATGCATTTCAATTAATCTTGGACTTAATCTTGGGGTTTAAATTGATTTGAAATGTTTTAAAATGTTTTAAAATGTTTTCAAAGGTATTAACTGATTTTTAACTGATTAAAAATCTGATTTCAATCAGTTAAACTGTTCTTCATTTTTAAAGCTTTGTATTTTGGAAATTTTAGCTGACTGTTTTCAAAATTTAAACCAATTAAAATCCTGGTATCTTTGTTCAGGAATTCCAGTTCTCTGGAATAGCTAGTTAAAACGGGTTTTCAACTGACTGATTTCAAGTTTCAGAAAAAGGGTGCTCTCTAGAAAATTGGTTTTAATGAAAACAACCGGTTAAAATACAATTTCAACCGACTATTCTCGTCAGAATCAGTTTTAACAGCTTTGCTATAAATAACTCGAAATTCAAAGAACTGGGTGACGAATCATTTTTAGAAGAACCCACTGAGCAAGAACGTTTCTCTAACACTCTAAATCAATTTTTCGAATCACTCCAAGAAGTCCAAGATCCAATTGATTGCGAATTGAATCAAGATTTGCATGCTCTATATTTTCGTTCCGCTCTTGCTCTGTTTTTCGTTTCTGCACTGAATTTCCAGGTGAATTCAATCCAATTCTTTGTGTGTGAGTTAGCTGCGTGTTCGTCTCTTAATCAGGGTGATTAAGGGTTCTTGTAATAGGGTTTTACAAGTGTTTAGAGGTCTTGTAGGGTTCAAGACTAGGTGCAGCTTTCTGGTTTTCGGTTTTCATGTAGTGTTCATGTAAAAACTGATTTTTAGTGAATTGATTGAATTTGTGTGTTTAGGAAACTGGATGTAGCCTTTGTTGAAAGGTGAACCAATATAAATCTGTTGTGTTGTTCTTCTTCCCTTAATCTTTTACATTCGGAAATTGAATTTTGAATTGTAATTGAATTGGATATATGATCAATTGATTAAGAGCATTTCAAGAACCTATTAAAACTGGTTTTCAGTCTTCATTCCGAATCTGTTTTTCATATTTGGCCATTGTATTTCGAAAATCATTGAGAGTTTAATTCACCCCCCCCTCTTAAACTCAGCCATTTATTCCAACATGCTCTACACTACACATACAACCAAACACTTGGCTTGCACTATTCCACTTACAAATTGAAATGAGAAAAATCTATTCCTAAACTACATGACTCAAATTGATAATCTTTGACTGAAATTCAACAGTACTTGATTCTTCATGTTGCCTTAAAAATGAAGTTTCTTGCTGGAAATTGCATAACTCTGCATCAAATAATTGTTAGCTCTATTAAACATCAACAGTCCTCTTTAGCATCTTTAGCATTTCATCGAACATCTTGCAGACTTTACTTTGCAGCTGAATAGAAACTCAGGGAAAATTGGTTTCTCAGTTCTAATTATTCAATATAACATATAAATCTTCAATTCAACTCTGGAATACTGTGGCAGCAACTTCAGTACCTCAGAAAACACTCTTAAGAGTGCTGGAGTTACATCAAACAAGTTGCATACATGTTGACTTTTATGTTGACTTTAACTTTAGCTGTATTTCTCAAAAGCTTATGCACTTAGCAATTTAGTTAAGACATTGTGAACATGATTGAGCTTCATTTTTACAATTTTGTTTTCAAAGAAACTATGAAAACTCCTAAAATCCTAGCTAAGTATAAAAATGGCTTAATACTAATGAAAGGCTGAAACAATGCATCCTAATCTATATGAATTAACGTAAACTAATCCAACACAAAATAGACTTATCAATGATTTACACAAAAAATGTAACTCAAAGTATTTAAATGAGAGATTTTTAAAAGAATAATTGTCAGTTTTAATCTATTAAAATCACAACTTAATATGTTAATTTTAGTTTACAATAAAACTAATGGATTAGTTTGATATTTTAATGCATTAAAAGAGAGTTACAAAATTTCACAAATTGAGCTACAGAAAATTAATCTATTGATAATTGACATCAACAAATTAAGAAACTATTCACAAAATGATTCCAGGTCCTAAGTTATTTTAACAAATTAAACTGATTGCATAAATCGTTAAAATAAGATCTGAAGTTATATAAGAGGTATTCTACTAGACTAAAATGATCTTTTAATTTATTAAAAAGAGCGTATAACCAAGATAATTTATAAGACAGTTTCTGAGAACTATTTTTCCAATAAATATTATCAATACATTACTTGAGAGAGAAGGCTTCATTAAGATTGAGGTTGACTTCATCAAAACATTCAAGTCCATAGCTTTAGCTTCATCAAATCTAACATGTTATCATTTACAAATAATAATTTGAAATATATCATTGAATTCTAAAATAATAAGATCTTTCGGTTGCCATCATTCTACTACTTCAGAATTGTCTCAAAATGTTGTGTCTTTTAAAGAGTATATGAAAAGGCATTTTTTTTTTATAATTTCAATGTGTCACTTCATGTGAAATATTGTCTTTCCTTTATAAAAGGTCATTCTGCTATTCTTTAAGTAAATTATTCTTCAAGTCCTTTTTGGTTTTAATTAGCTGGCCATATTTCTAATAAAACATTTGATGTCCATTGTGAGACCTTGGTAAAAAGTTTCCTAAGTGAGATAGGTTTACGATTTTGATAAGAAGTTAAACTATTTCAACTTTCTCAATAGACAAGATGGACACATCCATAATTGTTAATACATCAAAACTCACATGGAAGAGATGTAAAAGAAACATGATGAACACATACATGAAATTGATAGGATGATCCATGGAGGAAGATGCGCCGTACTTGGATTGGAGATGAATGAATGGTGAAATCTTGAAGATAAGATGAAGAAGATGATGGTGATATGTGGTGGCTATTGAGCTCCTAAAGGAACTAGGAGAATTCCAAGTTCACCAAGGAAGGTTCCTTGAAACTAGACTAGGTAGGGGAGTGCTCCTAAGGTGACTCAAGATGAGTATGATGCACAATTTTGGCAACAATTCATTACTCATTCAAAAGTGCATTTGCATGATGTAGGAGGGTCTATTTATAGGGTGGGTAAGGACCTAGGGTTCGGCCAAAGGATGAGCAAAGGGAGGGGAATTTAAATTGAATTTCCCCATGTGCTCTTAAAGAATTAATATACTTTGTAGATCAAGTGCCATGTGGCATGCTCATGCTTTCCACATTTCCACATGTGGAAAATATGAAGCTTCTGGATGGCTTCTCCTAAACCTTAACTGGCTTGGGGGTTGTGCATGAGATTAGGTTTCCCATTGGACACCCTATTTAGCTATCAACACCCCTTTTTGTTCCTACCTATACTAGTGAGCCAAAATGCAAGCCTAAAAATATTCTAGACTATGGGCCCAAAATACAAAGCCCAAAAATTAACCTATTTTATATTTACAACTAAGGATGACCCATGTGGGTAACAACTTAGGCATGTTGATGTTAGTGGAGGTTCAATATTCATGTATCTTCTTGGCCATTACCCTAGTATTGGGTCCCTTGCTCAAGGGTCTTCCATAAGAAATTAAGAAAGCAACTCACGACTTAGAGTTCATCAACAAACAATATCAATATGAGCTCCAAATATTATGAGTTGAAATCAAAACCTTGGACAAAAAAACCCACAAAAAGAAGTACAAAAAAAACTACTTAGGCATGATCTCAAACAATTTGTTCATGAGGTTGAATCTAACATGGAATCAAGCAACCCACAACTTAGTGTTTAACTTTTACAACAAACTTAGCCAATAACACATAACACAAAGAACATTAATTTAATAGAGAGCATTCTTGCATAGCCTAGAGCTTGTGTTGTGTTCTTGGGTGTTCTTCCCCCACTTGGAGTCTTATCTTGAGCCTTGGCTCAAGTGGCGGCTAACACCACTCATCTTGGGTTGGACCATCCCCCAAGTGGCGTGTAGCACTCCACTCTCCTCCCCCTCTCTCAATCTCTTCCTCCATTATTGTTTCATGTTCTTTACTTTCATGCTCTTTAATTTCCAACACTTTACTTTCATGTCATTTACTTTTATGTCTTTATGATTCAAGCCTTGTCTTAAATTGTGTTGGCTGGTTTTTATATTTTTTCATTCCCTTCTCCTCTTGAGCTCCTTGTGAAGTGAACCTTCACACTTAGATAACCTCCAAGATTATCTTCGTGTCCAGTGGGAATCTTCCTTGAGGCTTTCCTTCTAATTGACATTCCATCAAACACCTTATGTGCTAAATATTAAAATGAACACTTATCAATTTATAAGCATCATGAGCATATCTTTCCCTTTAGGTTGGAAAATCATAAAAAGATACAACGGTTCCAGATACCTTGATGAAGATATCAAGACATATGTAACACCAACCAATATTTACTTTAATAACAGTATAATTCTCAATAGAGTCTTCCCCATAACACTTAAGAGAGAAACATCTAATAGTATGACGACTTACTCATGAACTTTGTTGACTCCTTATGGACATTAGACACAAAATTTAAAACTTGATTTGCAATGAGACATCCTCATATTACAACATTGACAACATTGGAGAACCTTAAGCATAGAGGCAAGAGCCCCTTTCACAATGTTAGGGAGAGACTTTAGACATCCTAAAGACATAGCTCAAATCTCCAACTATATTCATCTTGAAATGAATATCGAGTTGTGCAAGAAGACAAAGAAAGTTGATGCCAAATTCTCAACAATCCAAGTCAAAATTTCAAGTAATAAAGAAGAGTAAAGTATAATTCATATACATTAATTACTTATAGTAGAGAGGTAATAATTTAAGATGATTTCAACCTTGAATTAGTGAATTTATCACCTCCCGTGACCATTTCTAGTAATGTAGATCAAACTAAATGTTTTCATTACCAGTATAAATTTGAACACATGAATAAGGAATGCTCTAAAGTATGAGATATAATAGAGGTCGAGGTCATGGATACTAAGTATGCTATCAAGGCCAAAGATGTTATAACCCATAACAATAAGAAGGTAAACCCCAAAACAGCAATGCAACAAACCTACAAGTTAAACAAGTCCAACAATAAGATTGACATGAAATACTAGGTGTTATCAACACCATAATCGATAACTTTACTTGTAGTGCTAGTACAATTTTGCTAAAAAAAGTGTCATCTTTGAGTTATCCATAATGACAACTCGATCGAATCATTACCATAAATGACTCTCCACAAACCATTTTCACTTATGACAACTTCAATAACAAGGATATCTCATTGTTAATCTAAAGATGAAGAAGGATCTTTAGAAATCTCTAAAGGATAATTGTTTTGATGATGATGGCTCTAAAAGAAGAAAATGGACCTTCATGATTGAAGTATTGGAGTCTTGGAGTCTTGTGGAAGTTTTAATCTTGTATTTTTGTGTATATGTTTGCCTGTAATAGTTAGGAATCTCATAGCATGCACTCAACTCTCTTTAAACTTTGAAAAAACCTTTTGTTTTACGTAAAAAACATTTAACATTGAAATAGTCGATTATCTCCTGAAATAATCGATTATCATACTTTAAATAATCAATTATCTTGCGAAATAATCGATTATCATCAATAAACTTTTATTTTTCAATTACTCTCTGGAATAATCGATTATCCTAAGCAATAATCGATTATTTTGAACGTTTTTAAAAAACTTTTTCATATTCTATAAAACCTTGCGTCCCTCTTTGTCTATAAATTAGAAAGGAATCTGAGCTTTCAAAATAACCTAGAGAGATCAAAGTAAAAGTTGCTCTGCTGCTAGTGTTCATCCTTTGCGGTTATTCAAAGGAGGTGTTCATCTTTTTGAGATTTTCAAAAGAGGCTTTGTTATCATCTTTTGTGATTATTCAAAGGAGGTGTTCATTCTTTATGAGATTAAGGAAGGTGGTTGTTCATCCTTTGTAGTTATTCAAAAGGAGATGTCTTCATTCCTTGTGGTGTTCAAAGAAGGTGCTATTCATTTCTTGTGTTTTCAAGAGATGTGTTGTTTCATCCTTTGCTCTATAAAAAGGAAGTTTCATGTTAATATTCCTGCTATCTTTCTCATTTTGCTGCACTGTAAGTTTGTAAACTTTATTATTAAGATAGTTAGTAGAAATCACTCTCATTCGAGGTGATAAAGTAACTGGACGTAGGATCTGCTTTGATCCGAACCAATGTAAATACTCTATGCATTTTTCTCTATCCCTACTCTCTTTACATTCAACTTATTTCCTACTTTTATATATTTGGTACTCTAATTTCTTTAAAGCAGAACTTAAAGTTATATTGGGGCTTTTGTTAAACTCGATTTTAACAAGATTAAATTCGAAAAAAGTTAAATTTTTATTAAGAAACCAATTCACCCCCTCTTGGTTTGTTTTACCTGTCCTATTATTCTAACACTCATAAGATGATTCAGTGGTCATTATGATCAATTTTACAAATTGGGAAGTACAAGGAACCCTTATAGATCATGGTAGCTTAGTTGACATACTCTACTGGCAATTTTTCTTAAACTTGATTACCTTTAGATTTTATCAAATCATACTTGATCCCTTACTCAAGTTTGTTGGGAAGAGGTGCACATTAGAAGTATATAGATCTCTTCACTAGAAAAAAAACTCTAAGTAAGCTTGAAATCATCATCTTCTAACCATACATGGTTATGAAGTTCCTAAAAACTAATAGAAGCACATTCACTATAAAATATGATTTGAAATAGGTTAGGGAATCTTATGCTTGTAGCTTAAAAGTTTCCCATTATACTTTGAATACTACAAAAGCAAAGAACACACCAACACCAAGTGTTGAGGTTAAACCCTAAACAACAATGATGGAACTTGTAGTTGATTTGTTGGAGGAAGTACCACAACAACCATAATAGAGTAATAATGTTGAAATGGTCCTCCCCCAAGAACATGAAATAGATATTAGAAAGGTTAACTTGGACTCACGACTTGAGTTTAAGGAAAATAGACCCTTTTTAGCAAATGTATGCTTTCTAGTTTGGACAATAATAAGGTTGGTAAATTCACATTGGTAAAACCACTTGTTATTTCATTTTGAAAGCAACTAGAGGACCTTTTCACTTGGAATGTGTGTTAAATAAAGACGGCAGTGTAAAAACCAAGAGGGGGGGTGAATTGGATTTTTAATAAATTTTTCTCTTTTAAAAACTTTTCAGATTTTGAAATTCTTTCAAAACTAGAATGTCGATTTTTCTTATCCTTTGATTAAGGCAAATTGAATTAGCAATTGTTATAATGATCCACAAATAAAAGATATAGAGAAAGAGAAATAACACAGAGATTTATACTGGTTCGGATTAAGCCAATCCTACGTCCAGTTCCCAACCACCACAAATGCGTGATGATTTTCCCACTATCTTTAAATTGAAATTACAAACACCAATTCATGCAATAACAAAATAAAGATAAAGAAACACCTCCTCAGACACACTAAGGATGAAAACACCTCCCCAGACACACTGAGGATGAAACCCACCTCTTTTGACACACAAGAGATGAAACACCTCCCTTAGAATAGATCCAAGGGATGAATTTTCCCGTTTAAAGAAAACAGTAAAAGAATACACCTGATATGTGCTGGATAGAAAGCTTAAGCACAATGATCACCACTTCCAAAGACTTGATCAAACTGAAGAGAGCAGGAAAGCGGTTTTGAAAAGCTAAGGCGCAGAAACACTTTGAATATTTTGTGTGTTTTCAGATGTTTTAAACCTAAGACATTCTCTTTCATTTTATAATTCGAAAATGCTCCAAAGTTTCCATTCTTAGGTTGATTTAGAATTAATTTTGCAAAAACGACTCATTTAATCGATTATATTAAAAGCTTAATCGATTATATCATGTTTAAAATCTGGAAAACAAATATCGTCTGATATAATCGATTAGATTAAGGCCATAATCGATTATATTAACCCAGAAATCAATATAATCGATTATCAAAAACACTAATCGATTATTTAGTTCGTTAAACATTTTTTATTCAAATTTTAAGTTAAATAATCGATTATGTACGTATGGTAATCGATTAAAAGCGTAGAAAAACGTTTTTGCGAGAAAACACCTTGCTCTCTTGTTTGGGAAGGTCTTGAATGGGATTTATGACTTACTCTTTTTATCCAACACCCAAAACAGAACCTTCTACTCTAGCTCCTTCAGCTCTTGAGAAAATCTTCATCAATCTTCTCTCTTGAAAGCTTTAAATGCTCTTTATGCCTTTCCTTTTCTACCAAGCAGTCTTCCTTTGTGAGATGGCACAAGTCTTTAATGTTGATTAAAACTTTCTAAAACTTCATCATCAAAACTTTAGGTCTTCATAAAACTCTGGTCTTGCAAAATGCCAACAATGTGGACCTTTTCGCGTAGAAGGAAACTAACATGTCAAGGATTAACCTTCATTTCATCTATCATAAGTTAGTTATCTTATACTAGAAGTCAAATCTATTACTTAGAAGAAGCACAAATTTGACAAAAAAATATCAAACATTTGAGTAAAAAGTCAACAAGCTTTTGAAAACTTACATCATAATAGAAGTCACATACACCACATGGCTTGACAATGTAGTCATGGTAAATAAGTCAAATGATAAATGGAGGATGTGAGAGACAACAATAACCTTAACAAAACACGTCTTAAAGATTCACATCCTTTGTCAAGTATAGATTGGTCGACAATACATTTGACTTCGAGAAACTTAATTTTTGGATGCATAATCTAGGTACAATCAAATTGAAATGTATCTACCATATGAGAATAATGACTCTTTGACAAGCTTACCAATTTATCAATAACAATAAAGTGATGGAAAGAAAATGCTAGGCTATATAATTATTTAATTAGAAAGAAAATTAGTTATAGGATATTTTTAGTGAGAGAACAAAATTAAAGGTAACATTTTATTTAATTTATTGAATAAAGGGTAAAACATAGATTTTTTTTCGTTTTAAATAAAGATCAATCAACACAACTCAAACAAGTAAAAAAATATGAATTAAAAAAAGAGAAGAAACAAATTTGTGTGAATAATAAGGTCAAATAAAGAATTTTGGGTTTTTGAAATAAAAGAGTAAAGACTATTCAAATTTAAGAATGAAAAGAATAAAGATAACTAAAAATAATGTGATAAAAAATTATAGGTGAATTATTTCACTATCCCTTCCCATGAAATTCTATATTCTCCAAAACAATAAGTTCAATTACATAGTTAATTCAATTATCCACGTAATTTATTTTAACCTAATTCTTTGGTAAGAAGAAATCTAGACAACTCAAAGGCACACCCATTTTCTATTCTAGGTTGTACCATAGTCTTTACCTATATACTAATTTATAAAAGGGTTTTTCAATTGTAATTAAAATTATGAAATCATGATTTGGTTAGTTGGGCCAAACAAGAATTAAGAACAAAGTAAAATCAACTAACTGAATAACCAAATAATGTTAGAAAGGAGAAGATAAACTACATATGTTGGGTAATTACATCAACCTCTAACACCAGAATGTTTAGCCACTTATGACTTTATACTAACTCAAGAACAAAAAGAAAAGAAAATAGCGTAGAGTACACAAATATTTTTATGTGTATATCTTGCATAGGATTGTCAGGGGTACCACCCTGGGTACAACGTTGTATGTTGTCTTACCTATATTTATAGCATTTTTAGTTAGACCTTTTCTTCACAATCAATTTAAAGAGTGTCCTTATGTCAAGTAGATAATGAGGTAACAATAACAACATAGTTTTTACATGTCAAGTCAAGGAATGCAGGTCACATGTCTCTCCCTTAAGCACCAATAATGTTCGCTTAAGCTAAAATCTTGGATTCCATTTGGACCTAAATTCCTTTCCTTTTCCAAAAAAATAAACAAAATATAAATAAAATGTAAATGAATTTGAACTAAAAACAATTGAAAAGACAACAAAAAAAGACAAGTGCCTAAATATAAGTAAAACATAGGGTCAAAATATACAAATATTTGACACTTATCAAAATACCAAACTTCGACTTTTTTTTGTTCCCAAGCAAAATAAAACTAAACAAAGAAGAAAAAAAATCTCTGAAATCTGGGAATTTTTGAAAGAGATTTTCAAGTCAACAATTTTTTTCTCAAGCATTGAGGAAATTATAAAATTCAATGTAGAAAGTATAACACTAAAATTCAATGTAGAAAGTATAACACTAGACTGGAAGAAGAAATTTCAAAATGACTAGCCATTTCAAGTTGAAATTTTCAACCTTAACCCTGTGTTTGGATGGGGAATTTCAACAATTCCAATCAACTGAAATTCCAAGCAATTGAAATACTTGAAATTGAATTATCTTCATTCTCTAAATGGTTTAATTGGATAAGATAATTAAAATACCTTATATTTCAATTATTTTGTTTGGATAGAGAAATTTAATTTCTCTTTTAAGATGAAATTTAATTTTACAATTTTTTTTAAAAAATATTAAATTTTAAAATTAAACTTTACAAAAAATATCAGTTAAATTTAAATATTAAAATAATATTTAATAATTTCACTTTTCAATATATTCGGTGTGGGTTTGAATCAACTCTACTTGATATAGGTTTAATTATACTCAGCGTGATGTTGGTTTGACTCGACTCATCCTAAAACAGGTTAGACGCAAATTGGCCTTAAATACGCCTGACTC
This sequence comes from Lablab purpureus, assembly GCA_030347555.1. NCBI lineage: Eukaryota > Viridiplantae > Streptophyta > Magnoliopsida > Fabales > Fabaceae > Lablab > Lablab purpureus. Next base: position 15,683,740 of record CM059258.1, on the reverse strand, counting down.
AACTCGGTTTGGGGTAGGCCTCACTCAACTTAGTCTGGGTTGGGCCCAACTCGACTATGTCTACGATGGCCCCAACATAACTCGTTTGGGGTGGGCCCAACTTGACTCGATCATGGACGATCTTGACTCGACTCGGCTTGGGATGTGCTCGGCTCAATACGGCCCACAGTGGGCCCAACTCAAGGAAAGACCTGGGTCAAGTTGATCTAGAGAGGGCCTAGGTCGACTCGGCATAGGGCAGGCCCAGATCGACTTGACCCATGGTTCGACTGTCTTGACATGACTTGAGACGGGTCTGACTTGACACGGCCTGAGTCTGACACCACTCAACTCAGCTTAGCCTAACTCAACTTGGTTTGGTGGAGGGCTTGACTCGAATCAAGTCTAGGAAGGGCCCGACTAAACTCGGGCCAGTGCAGGGACTGTTTGAATCGGGTCGGTCGAGGTTGCGCCCAACTCGACTTGTCCTAGTGCAGGCTCGACTTTACTTGTCCCATGACGGGCCCAGCTCGACTCGATCTCAGTCCGCCCAGCATAAGTTGACCCATGTTAGGCCCGACTCAAGTGGACCCGGGTTGACTTGGCTTGGTACGGATTTGACTTAGCTTGGGATGGGTTCGACTCGATTAAAACTAGGTTGGGCCCAAATCAACTTCGCCTAGTATATGGCTAGTTGGACTTATCCTCAGGCCCGATTCTACTACGCTTAGGGTGGGCTCAACTTGAGTCAACCTAGCTTAGGAACGACTCAAGTCAACCTTGGTCAGTCCGACTCGAGTCAACCCTTGTCTAGCCTAGTTTGTCTCAATCCTGAGCGAGCCTGGTTCGACTCAGTCCTAAGTGGGTCTGGTTCGACTATGTCTAGGGAGAGTCCGAGTTGACTTGGCTCGGGGCAGGTTCAGCTTAGCTCAACCCATGGTGAGCTAGGCTCAACTTGGTTTAAGGTGGGCCCGACTTGACTCCACCCACAATGGGCCTGGCTTGACTCGGCCCGGGTTAGGCCCTGCTTGACTCATCCCAACCTAGCTTGGCTCAGGTTGAGTATGGGCGACCCAGCTTGACTCGGCTTGAGGCAAACCCATCTCGAGTTGGACGGGGCGGGCCCGACTTGACTTGGCCCGAGGTGGGTCCAGCTTGACTTGGGATGAGGTAAGCCTGACACGACTCATCCCTGGACAAGCTCGACACTACTCGATCTAAGGTGGATCAGACTTGACTTAGCTCCGGATGACTTAGCTTGATCCAGTAGTGGAATTTCAATTCCTTTCTTTTTTGTGGGTATATCAAATTCTATTGTTTTAATTATTTGAAATACCTTTTCAAAATTCCTAAATTTGAATTTCTTTCCAAATTCCTTATCCAAACATGTCATTTTACTCCAAAGTATTTCAAATTCCTCAAATAAATGAATTACCCTCTTAATTTACCTTATCCAAACGCACTGCAATAGTGTGTTTGGATGAGGCAATAAGAGGGGTAATTAATTTATTTGGGAAATTTGAAATGCTTTAGAGTGAAATGGCTTTTTTAGATAAGAAAATTAGAAAGAAATTGAAATTGAGAAATTTTGAGAAGGTATTTCAAATAACTAAAATAATAGAATTTGAAATACCTTAAGTAAAGAAGGAAATTCAAATTCCACTACTAGCTCTGGTCAGATCATCCCAGACTGAGTCAGGTCTAGCTCTCCCCAAGCTGAGCCAGGTCGAGTCTAACCCAGGTCAAGTTTGACCTTTGGTCGAGTCGAGTCAGGCCCGCCTGGTGCTGAGTCGAGTTGGGCCCCCTAGTTTGAGTTGAGTTGGGATTGCCTCGGGTCAAGTCGAGTAAGACCCGTCCTACTCAAGCCCTTCCCAAATCGAGTAGATTCAGACCCTTCCAAGACCGAGTCGAGCTGAATCTGACCCAGGCTAAGTCGAATCATGCCCGTCCCCTAACTTAGTCGAGTCAAATACGCCCCTGGCCGAGTCAAGCCGGGCCCACCTCACACCCTCGGTAGTCCCAGGTCAAGTCGAGTTGGATCGCACCAATAAGTCAAATCGGGCTTGCACTGGGTCAAGTCTGGTCGATGTCGACAACTTCGAATTGGCTCGACAATGACTAGGTTGAATCGAGTCGACATCGGCCAAGTTGAATCGAGCTAATGTCGACCAGGTCAAGGTCGAGTTGTGCCCTCATTCGTAGTGTCGAGTCTAGAAAACATTGGTCGGATCGAGTCGAAATGACATCAATCATGTCATGTCTAGTCGGTGTAGACTAAATCAAGTAGAGCTGACGTTGGTCAGGTTGAGTCAGACGAACGTCAGCCAGGTTGAGTCATGTTTATGTGTTCTCATGCTCATACCAAACTTAGATTTTTTAATGTTTATGGGTGCTCATGGTCGCACCAAACTTAAAACCATTTATGATATTCTTTCTTTTGTAAATAATTGTTCATCTTAATTATGAGTCACAATAATTTTCTTATACTGTTGGGTTCTATGGGAATCATAAAAGGAATAATTTCACTGTTTGACTTAATGGGGTGACAAATGTGAAAAATTTATGACGACTTTTTGGCTAGTGACTCGTAAAAACACAATGTCTTGATCATATCTTAACATACAACATATGTGTCAAGTAAAAGAAAAAATTAAACAAGACCAATTGTTTGAATAAAAGAACTGAACACTTAAACAAATTTAAATCAGATTACTCAATTCATCTGGTTAGGTTGCTGACATTCAATAGTCAATGTAATCTTGTACAAAATCAACATAAGAACTTTTATTTTAACCCAAAAGGATAAAAAAATTCATTGATAAGGAAAATTGTATACATTTCATACCCGATTTATCTAAACAATTATCATACTAATCGACTTATTTGTGTAATATTATTCACCTCGAGTATCAACATATATGCACACATATACTATATCAATAGGACCATGGGTACCCAAAATACATCAAAATTAAAACTTCAACATACATTTATATAAAACTATGTGGCTCCTCCTATCTACATCTCCCTGAAATTATGCTCACTTCCAACTATACCTGGAGAAGAGTCTACTCCAGTATATAATACCATCATATCAATGTCACTCACATATAGACAATGGGATTAGCTAATAAAATTATCGTAAATCACATATGATGGATTGTTCACATTCAAGAAGGAAACACTTTTGGAGCCAAACACTAGTAAAGACCTACATGAACAAAACTAGTCCCACATAGGCTAGAATATGTGTGTTTTAGTGTAATTGTGCAAGGGCCTTGTTTGGATGGCCTTAGACATGGTTTTAGAGTGTTGAAAATACTAAGTATGCAGCTGCACAATTTTGCTCTCTTATGTTTAGTCCCACATCTTTTGTGGAATAGGAGCAAGGGTAGAGGTGAGGCCATAAATATAACCCCTTGACCCTTGTAAATGTACTTTGAATTGAATGAGAGTTTGATAAAGTTAAATTTCTTGTCTTCTTGTAAAGTCACCAAATGGGAGTATTCTCCTCATGGGATCTTCTCCAAGGAACCTTCCTTAAGAGAGGAACCCAATCCTAAGTTCCCAAGAGGAGCTTAGGAATAGTTAAAATTTTCATGAATCTTCTGCTACTTGAGGATGCTTCCATCAACATAAATTATCAACTACATACAACAACCATGCATTAACACCAAGTGTGCAATCATCTCAATAAATGACACCACAAACCACATATTTAGCCACCTCACTCATCATGATTAAATGTAAGGCGTCTTTTAGAAAACTCTAACCATGAGAAACAAGTCCCACCAGATGCTAACACCTAACCCACAAACATGAACCAGACCAAGGTTCTCTAGGGTCTGGGTGACATAAAACATTTACTATTAAAGTCTGATGTACGTCTACTCTACGAGCCTAATGTACTTTGACCCCATATATACTGCAACGTGTATATACTGCAACCATACATACCATTGTGAGCAATATAAACCACAATGTCCCCTTGATAGGTCAATAACATGTATATTATCAAATCATGCATCTCAACAACGAAGCGAGCAACCAATTCATCACTTGAGCAACCAAAGGCGATGGAGGTAATGATTACCCACCACTTGCCCATTGCTCAAGTGACCTACATCGCTTGAGCGATATAAAGGTTGAGAGTTGCCCTATTCAACTCAAACAAACACATTTATTAAGTTTTCTAAACCTCCTTAGTGATCTCACACATTTATAAATCTCCAATAGTATGTACAACACAACCTATTCTATCATATTTATCAATATCAAACCATTATACTACATATCTATCACAATTCTTAGTTCATAAATTTACTCCCAACAACCCGTTTATGAGTAATTGTTAACTCTCCTTGCCTGGATTGATGCACAACAACTCCAAGCTTTCTTCCAACTCCACCTGGTTCCAGGTAAGCTCCAAACTACAAACCAAACGAGTAAAGTTTTCTCTTAAACTCTCAATTAACATAAAAAAAGAGGAAAAATAGGTTTTTATATGGAAGGGGGTAATTTTTTTAATTGTAGATATGGTTTTTTTTTTATAAAAATGGGTTAACTCGTTCTAGGGTGGTACAAGTTTAACAAAGAACTCGTACTAGCGTTGGATGAGTTTGATGCATAATTTTTTTGTTGTTGCCTAAACTCATACTAGGGTAGCAAGAGTTTAGGCATTATTAGATTTGTCAAAATATGTTTGACCTGATGGGCTAGTCCGTGTGGCCTGTGATTCAGGTCAGGATAAGCATAAAAAATAGTGGTCTAAATAACAATAGGCATTTTTTAGCCTGAACCATTTGACCTGAGGCCTATATAAGCCAAGCCAGGTTGACTTGTAGGCTAATGGGTTGACCTATTTTCTAATATTAATTTTCTATTTTTAATTTTTATGTTGTCATACTAAAGAAATTCTAGTGTCTCAGAGTTTCTCTTCTCTTCTTCATCTCTTTCCTTCCTTTCTTACAAGCTCCTCTCTTTCCTGTACTGGACATTGTGCCTTGTATCACTTTTACCACCACACAACTTCACGCCTCAGCCATAACTTCTCTGTTTCACATTAGGTTAGGTCTTCTCTACTCTTTTCATTTTAATTTATATTCTCACTTTTTACATTTATAATCAAAACTCCATATCTACTTTTGTTTTCCTCACATAATCATGTGGGTTTTCTTATTTTGTTAATATTTGGTGAGTTATATAGAAAGTGTTAATATTTGTGAAATTTTAAGCCTTCGTATCACAAGAGTGACTTCAAAATCTTCATTTAGTATCGGTGATCACATTTTGAACAAGTATAGAAATTGTTTACTCCTTGCCAATGTGTAAGCCCTAATTTGTACTCGTAATTGGTTGTATGGTTATTGTTCCAGTACACCCAATAGTCCCACATCGCTCAGGAGTCGAGGCCAAGGGCATTATATATACTCGTTCCTCCCTTAACCTTCTGATGCGCCTTTTAAGGACAAAACTGTGATGGAGCTCCAAGCTCCAACGTGAACAATACCTCAGATGCGGTGATTGACCCTAACGATGTTACCTTAATGGACTTGAGGTCATAACATTGGCGCCGTCTGTGGGGACGAAATGGGGTGCCAAAGTCGAACCCTCACTCCCCTTAACCCTCGACTGGGGAGCTTGTTCCAGTACACTCAATAGTCCCACATCGCTTAGGAGTCAAGGCCAAGAGCAGTTTATATACCCCTTCCTCCCTTAACCTTCTAAAGTGCCTTTTAAGGACAAAACCGTGACGGAGCTCTGAGCTTCAAAGTGGACAATACCTCGGATGTGGTGATTGACCCTAATGATGTTACCTTAATGAACTTGAGGTCGAAACATTGGCACTGTCTGTGGGAACGAAAAAGGTTCCAAAGTTGAACCCTCACTCCCCTTAGCCCTCGACTGGGGGCCTTGTTCCGGTACATCCAATAGTCTCACATTGCTTAGGAGTTGAGGCCAAGGGCAATTTATATACCACTTTCTCCCTTAACCTTCCGATGCGCCTTTTAAGGACAAAACTGTGACGGAGCTCCGAGCACCAAAGCGGACAATACCTCAGATGCGGTGATTGACCCTAACGATGTTACCTTAACAGACTTGAGGTTGGAACATTGGCGCCGTCTGTGGGAACGAAAGGGGGTTCCAAAGTCAAACCCTCACTCTCCTTAGCCCTCGACTGGGGGGCTTGTTCCAGTACACCCAATAGTCTTACACTGCTTAGGAGTCGAGGCCAAGGGCAGTTTATATACCCTTTCCTCCCTTAATCTTTCGATGCGCCTTTTAAGGACAAAACTGTGACAGAGCTCCGAGCACCAAAGCGGACAATACCTCGGATGCGGTGATTGACCCTAATGATGTTACCTTAACAGACTTGAGGTTGGAACATTGGCGCCGTCTATGGGAACGAAAGGGGGTTCCAAAGTTGAACCCTCACTCCCCTTAACCTTCGACTGGGGGCTTGTTCCGGTACACCCAATAGTCTCACACCGCTTAGGAGTCGAGGCCAAGGGCAGTTTATATACCCCTTCCTCCCTTAACCTTCTGAGACGCCTTTTAAGGACAAAACTGTGATGGAGCTCCGAGCTTCAAAGCAGACAACACCTTGGATGTGGTGATTGACCCTAACGATGTTATCTTAATGAACTTGTGGTCGGAAAAGTTATGATCAAGTTAGACTTTCTGGTATATTTAAATTATTATTGATTTTGATATAATATTTATTTTTTCTTGTTATAAAACTCTTAATTGTCAATTTTTTGTGTATTATCAAATATAGATGCAAAAGAAGTGGAAAAGATACAATTGTTTAGCAAGTAAACTAGTGAAGGAGATAAGATAATATATCTAAAGAGGTCCATAATACATTTTAATTTATTTCATGTATATTACATAAACTTTTTAACCAATTGGATGTTATCTTGTGTAGTAAACAAATGTTGAAGTATTGGAAATGCTTGACTATCTTGGAAGTGTTTAATAGGTGCTCTAAGTTTGTTTTATAAGTTGTTCAAATATAAACAATTTTGGACAAACTTTTATGTAAATTTGTTAAATATTTATATATTATTTATTGCTAATAAAAATTTATATTATATATATTTTAATATATTTTCACTTTTTAATTCGGCCAGAAATTACCTATTGGCTTGTTGGCCTAACATAGGACCAAGCTAGGCAAAAAAAGATGACTTGTTTTAAAATATAGGTCAGGCTGGGCTGTTAGATTTTTTTATCTTGGCCCGTAGGGGCAGACCCGATTAGGCTGGGCCGTCCATTTTAACAACTTTAGGCACTATGAATTTCTTGTTATGTTAAACTAAAATCTTGCTTGGATAGCACGAGTTTAATGCTTTTCAATTTTTTTTCTGCCCAACTAAAATTGTGCTAGGGTAGCACAAGTCTAGTGTGTTTCAATTTTTTTATAAACTAAACTCGTGCTAGGACGAGTTTAGTGTGTTTATTTTTTGTTTAGGTCTCAGGGTAGCACAAATGTTGGTTTTTAAATTTTTTAATTGAACTTGTTGGGGGAGGGAGCTAGGGTACTCTTGTTCCTTCCTTAAGATCATCCTGCATTTTCTTCTGTTTTTTTCTCTGTTTCTATTGTGTTATTATTCTTGATTCTTGAAGTTTTTTGAAAAGATAGTTTTTAAAGAGGAGTTGAATGTTTATAATTAATTTTATGCTATTGTATATTATGATAATGACACCTAATCATTTTGTAGGTTTCTGAATAATGTTACACTTAATCATTTTAAGTAGATTATTGGTAGTCAAACATTTTGTACAAGTGATAGAGTTGTTACAAATGTGTTTTATTGTTACCTCATTCCCATCCTTTGCTCAAGTGGAACTCATGGCATGACACAAGTATTCATGGATGAAGATGTTCACACAGTGATTGCTTTGTAGTCACAATTTATAGGTGGAGATATAAATTTATTTGTAAATTTAATGAAGATTGAGTCACCAAACATCCATTATCAAGGTTGTACTAGTAATAGTGGTGGAGTCATCGATGAAGTGGTTTTTTGTTGATGTATTATTATCCTTATTTTATATTAATGGAATATTTATATAAATGTAAAAGCTCTAGAGTTGGATTATTATTCCTTGGTCTTAGCAATTTATTTTATTTTGAATATTATCAGTGTTATGAAATGGAATTTAGTGTAGTTTTTACATGTTTTTGGACTTTTTTTTATTTTATTTGCGGACAAAACTTGCATCATTGTGTTGGTAGTGATTTTGAACATTGGTTTGTATGGAAATGCAAATATTGAAACATTCAAACATTCTTAACAAATGCAATTACATAGAATAAAAGAAGAAGTCATTATTGTTATTAAACAAATATTACAACAAATTAAAAAAAATTAAAGCATCTAATGGTGTCCGTGTGTCCCACACTTTGGTCTTCGAGTTTGGCATTTAGGTCTTGGTTGTTGGTTTGGTCGAGGTTGGTCATCAACTTCCTTTTCTTCATTTTGCTCATTCGCAGGCATTTGAAAAGGCAAACTGCCTCCACAATTAAACAAAGACAGAGGAGGTTGATGGTATGAAGGTGAAGGTTGCTGGTATACAGATGGAGGTTGATGATATGCAAATGGAGGTGTTATGGAAGACGTCTCAAACATACTTTGATTGTACGAGAAGGTGGTGTAAGTGGAAGGTACTCCTTCGAAGTGTGATGAGCCTGCTTGCATATGTTTGATATGTCCAAAATATGGAAAGGGTTGTTGTTGACTGCTCTTTTGTTGAATGTTCTGACCTTGATCACTAGACTGACCAATATGTTGACTAGGTGTCGATGCTTGTTCTTTTTGAGTCGTACTCCTAAAAACAAAATATCAAATATTATTACAAAAGAAGTATAAAATTATAAGTAGTAAAATATTCTATGTAATTACCTCGTCATCTGCTTCTTCATCTTCTTGAGAGGAAATATAACGAATAGTCCTCTAAAAATACCACTGCATATACTGGGTATTTTCTCTCAAGTGGTCATTGCTATGGAAATTGACTCCTTCAATTAGACGATTATGTCAGTCATTCCACATTGTTATCCAACTTGCATGGTATTCAGGCCAATGTCTGTTGTTTTTTCCTCTCATATCCTCTTTATACAACTTGTCCAAGTTCATTGGATCTTCAAGAATGATCTGGCGAAGTCCAAATTGTCGCATAACTGTATTAGCAGGGTGAGGCTCAACAATGGCAAAATAGAGAATGGGAACAACAACATGACTCACAGAAAGGACATCACCAATTATTAGGTCCCGTAAAGGATTTCTTGCATAAGGAGTCCACAAAAAATTCATTTCATACAAAAGACAATATACTTGAGAACAATATAAATTTATATCTACAATCAATTTTATACAAATAAGTTTAATACCTCTTTTGGATGTAGCTGGTCAAATGTCTCACACAAAAATGATAGCGTGCATGTGATGATGTTAAACCTTTGACCAGGTTTAGACCACCTACATAACAAAATAATTAAATTAAAACTACAACAATATGCTTGCAATAAATGTGTGCTTGAAATTAAAATATACATCATTGCTAAAAGAAAACCATAAAATCTCAGCATTAGTTAAGGCATCGATTGTTGGACAGACTCATATCCGTACCACCCGAACACAAGTTAACTCATTTCTTAAAAAAAAAGACTCATATCCGTAATTAAAAAAATTAACCCCTTCCATACAAAAATTGGAAAAAAAATTCAACACCAAATCATTACCTGAATAAAATTCTAATAGAGTAGAAGTAATTTACTCTTTAGTAGCTTCTCGTAAATTTAATCTGATAGAATTTCTATATCATAAACTATAACTTAGAAAAAATACAAAAATAAAAATAGAGTATTTAAAGAAATAAATTTTAGAATTAATTAAAAATAGACATTCAATCATTATATAAATATTATTAATGACTTATTTTAAAATTTATTATTAAATATTTTCATATTTAAAGAAATCTTTCTTTATTTAATCAAATTATTTTGCTTATCTTATATTTAAAGAGTTCAGTCCCTTTAAAACTATAACCTTAGTAATTAGGTAATTCAATTAATATGTTTAACACAGATAAATAATTGAATTTTTAAAAAATATTATTGGACATTCAATTTGTATGTATGTAAAAAGAGAGAAAAATCATTTTAATAATTTACATAGGAAAGTAAATAAGTTCATGATTAGTAAAAAAATAGTAATTAGATATTTTGACACTAAGTTGAAGTAGTCTCCACCTTGTGTGTGTCAGGTGATGGGGGTGTAGGAAGTGACTGATGGTAGGACCCTCCGGTCGGTCATAGAATTAGCATTTGGACCCCACATCATACCCTAACTATGCCTTTTTCTTCTGCCAAAAAAATAACTATGTGATTATTCACCCATTCATTTTCTTTGCATCATTTGGTCCTTCTGCTGTGCTTAGTGCCCATTTTTTTGTCTTCATTCTCTCTCTGCCTCTGTGCCTTAGTCAAACCCATGATGCAAAATTTGCAAATTTTAATCACAAGTGATAATAATATATCAAGATTCTGCTTCACACAAAAACTGAATTACCAATATCAAAACTTCAGCTTTTCTCTTATTTTTGTGCAAGTTTAATAAATATTTGAATTCAATTCTTAATTATGTTGATTTCTATTCAATTTTTAATTTCATGGCTATAAGCAAAAGTCAAAGAATAAACTGTATACTGACACTATAGAATATTATTTTTTATTATCATCTTATTGGAGGTGTTCTGTATTAAACTAATTCGAAAAAATTGAACACAGATAAAAATCGATTATTTTTATTTATTAACTAGATAATTTAGTTTGTATTTCAATTTAAAAATAAAAAATCAAACCTAATTAAACTAAACTATTTATTATTACTAAAAGGTTATCTTTAAAAATTATATTATTAATCTCTAAAATAATAAAATTAACTACTTATTTAATTACATGTTGATTTAGAATCTAATTTAGAAATTAAATAAAACTTAGGTAATTCATATTTAAATTTTGATTAAAAATCAATTTAATCATTCATATTTTTTAAATTAATAACTATTAAAAATATAATTTCTATTTCTATATATATATGAATAATTTTTAGTTTATAAATAATTTTAATTGATTAATTATTTTTTATTTTTAAACTAGTTTATATTTTGCAGTATATATTTAGCTACAATATAATATTATTTAAGTTAATAATAACTAATAAACCTATCTATTATGATAAAAATTGAAATCTACTTATAATATATTTATATATTTATTAAAGTGTGATAGTAAATTTATATTATATTTTCGATGATGGAATTATGTAGTTTATTTATAAGTCTAAAAGAATAAAATTTAAAAATATAATAATAATTATAAAAAACTAAACATTAAGAGTTTTTATTTGACAAATTTTTATTACTAAATTTTTAATAATATTATAATAACTATTGTAAAAAAATAATTTTGGATAATAAAAGATCTATTACAAAATAAACGGTAAAACATTAATTTAGTTTTATTTAAATTTTATACTAGTTTAAAGCTGAAGTAATTCGAGCAACCAACACCCTATATCTAATTACAAACTACTATGTAATAAATTTGTTGACTTTAAATAATTAGTTTAAAAAATATATTTATAATATTTTAATTAATTAACGGTATAAAATTATGTTAGAGATAATAGGAGGACCATTAAACTCAATAAAATTTCAGTACAACAATATTTACATTTTAAATGAAACTAATGATTTGTATTTTTATGTGAGGATATTCTAGTACGCGTACATCAAAAGTAAACAAAAAAAAAGATTTTCTTGAACCCTTCTTTCCCTGAACAAACAGTTTCTTGGATTTTCAATTTTTACTCCATACAATTAATTAAGCAATTAATAAGTTGCTAATTATATACATAGAATTTCAGACCCGTAATCTCTTGTGACTACAATTAATCAGTATCACCATGTTGAATAATATTGTAGTGGAATGGTTGAAAATTAATTATTGACTAGGAACAGCATGCACTGTGATTTTATATATGATTTTCCATTTTTCTTAGAATGTGCTGGATTTTGATCGATATGATTGTTTTTCGTACAATTCATCAACATGATTTGAATCCCAATATTAAATAAGTAATATAAAAAATTAATAAATTAAATCAGTGTTTCCTTTTTAGCACAAGCCACTTTAGTGCTAATAGTAAGAAGTGTTTAATTAGTATAAGTGGAATATACACCTTTATAGTAATATATTTAGTATAGCCTATACAGACGAAAAACAAAGAAAAACAATTAATATTTTCATGTGTCAAAACAAAGACGCGTTTGCCTTAATTGGATCTCATTCATCATTTTCCTCTCTCACAATTAAAATTAATGTTTTTTATATTAGGATAATTCTGATATAGTTTGTCCCATGCAACTCACAAATAAATAAATATTATATATATATATATTCTCAACAATAACACTTTTTTTTCTTTTCTTAATTTCCCTTCCTTCTCTTTATTAATTAATAATGCTAAGTATATGTTTAATTTATAGTTGATAGGTTCTTGAAGTGTACACATATTGACATGCATTGAGTAAAGATCTATGAACACTTTAACTGTGATAAAACTATGTGGTAAAATTAATATGAAATATTAAAGAGAAGAAAGAGATTATTTTAACTATAGTGATGTATTCTTACTTACCATTCTCATGGTGGAGGCATGGGCCCCACATGATTAGCATGGTAATTTTCTTGTTACACATGGATTGGTGGCTCAAACAAAAAAGCATAGACTAAAATCTTATCTTCACCACCACACCTCACACTTATCATTCCACTCCTCCACCCTTTTTCTTCCATAACACAAAGTACAATTAAAATCACCATCAGTGAAAAAAAAGCACAAAATAATAATAATTATGAAAAAATAAAAACACCACACCACACCCACGTGTCAACCCCTGCTTCATTTGGAATCCCATGTGTCAACCTGCCAACGGCCAGAATTCCAGTTCACGTCATCATCACACACCCACCCCTCTTCCATCCACGCGCCGCCACCTCACTCCACAGGGTAAATCCATCTCACGTGAAAAGACAAAAGTACCCCTCATTCTCTAACACGTTGTGGGTCCACTGGATGGTGCAGTAAGCCCTTCCGCACTCGATCATTCCCACTCCCGTACCAATATAAAACATGGGCCTCACCCTTGTGTGGGGTAGCAAAAACAAAACATTTCGTCCCAACTAATAACATGTTTTCTGTGGAAGCCATGGCCATAACATAACCACCACTTGAAAGAACCCATCCTAGTGAAAACAAAACAAAAATAACAAACACAGACCCAAGCTTTGTTTCGGTGACCATGGAGAGCACCGACTCGTCAACCGGTTCACAGCAGCAACCGCAATTGCCACCTGGGTTCCGCTTCCACCCCACCGACGAGGAGCTCGTGGTTCACTACCTCAAGAAAAAAGCAGCTTCGGTTCCTCTTCCTGTGGCCATAATCGCTGAGGTTGATCTCTACAAGTTCGATCCATGGGAGCTTCCCGGTAATTCCAATCCATCCAAGGAATAGAAAGACTCAGACTTTACGTTCGAAACCGAAATGGGTTTGTTTTGTTTTTTGTATTGATTGTTTTTTCTTGTGATTTTTTCTTTTTTTCTTACGGTTTGGCAGCTAAGGCCACGTTTGGAGAGCAGGAGTGGTACTTCTTTAGTCCGAGAGACAGGAAGTATCCGAACGGCGCGCGGCCAAACAGGGCGGCCACATCTGGGTATTGGAAGGCCACTGGGACTGACAAGCCTGTGTTGACCTCTGGGGGAACCCAGAAGGTTGGGGTGAAAAAGGCTTTGGTTTTCTATGGAGGGAAGCCCCCAAGAGGGATTAAAACTAATTGGATCATGCATGAGTATAGGCTTGCTGATAACAAGCCTAACAATAGGCCTCCTGGCTGTGACTTGGGCAACAAGAAAAACTCTCTAAGGGTAATTCATTACAATTTGATTTATGTATACATGTCACACCTTCAACAGAATTTCATCATTTTACCACATCATCTATCTGTCAATATGATATATAAGGATGTGGTGATATGATGAATTTGTCTTGAATGTCCGCGTAAAAATGTTTTACTGTGATGGATACAGTTTTTTCAGATGTTGTTCTCCAATTATCGGTATTGGAGTTTTATCTATATAATATGTGTAAAAGAAATATTTTTTTCATTAAAATATTGTACATGTTATCCTTATTGAACTTTAATTCTGATAACAACGTTTTAGAAACTTTATCTATGTTTTGTTCAGGAATTACATATTATGTTTCCTTCTTCTCTGTCCCTTTTTTGGGTTTCTGAATTTTGTGCTTTCGGATATTGTGTTGGTGTGTTTGTTTAGCTTGATGATTGGGTGCTGTGCCGAATCTACAAGAAGAGCAACACGCACAGGTCTCCCATGGAGCATGACAGGGAAGATTCAATGGAAGATATGATTGGAGGGATTCCTCCTTCCATCAACGTGGGCCACATGAATGGGAGGTATCATCTTTCAAAGATGACCACAGGCTACAGCAGTGCATTGCTGGAAAATGACCACAACTTGCTGGAAGGGATGATGATAGGTAACGGATCAGTGATGAACACAAGTACTACTACTACTACACCTGGTGCCATGTCATCATCTCAGTTGGGGGCCTCAAACTCCAAGGCAGAGCTTTCTTTTGTGCCAACCATGACCCACTCTTCCAACACTTCTAAGAGAACACTCTCTTCGCTGTATTGGAATGATGAGGATGTGGCTGGCGCCTCATCATCCAACAAGAGGTTCAATTTGGAAAGTGGGGACAACAATCATGGAGGTGTTGTGAGAACTGATCAAGATAATGGCACTGCCACCTCTATAGCCACTCTGCTTAACCAGCTCCCTCAAACCCCTTCATTGCACCAACAATCAATGTTGGGATCAATAGGCGATGGACTACTTAGGACAACATATCAAATACCAGGAATGAATTGGTATGCTTAGAACAATTTCAGGTTTATTTAATTATTGATGAACAAGGAGATATTGAACTACTATAAGAAGGAAGGATATGATATGATCCTCAGCTGGTGGAACCTTACACTATACACTCTCTTGATGATGCCAATTAGATTGTAAAGATTCTAATGGGATATTGAGATTTTGGTTGTTAGGAACTTGGAAGCAGTTGTTAGAGTTTGATCCATTAGATGGGCCTCATCGACTGAACTTCTTCAACCATTGGAGGTAGCTGCAGGCAATAACAACGCTAAAGGTGAGGCCATGGGATATTTTTAGTTAAAATTAAATATAGCTTTATACGTATATATAGATATTTGCTTGTTTTATTGGTATGTAAATAAAAATGGTGGTGTGCTCTTCATGTACAAATATTCAAAAGAGAAGAAAAATTTCAATTCAGCTGTTATATATATACCTCGATTTAGGATACAAATTAAAGAGCTTTGTGTAGATCATATACTGTAGAACACGATCTATTCATATATATGAATTGGAAAAACAAAATAGTGACAACCTCACTGGGTTTGTCGATGTATTGTGTATTGTTCTCTCAAGAGCTTGATTTATATATATATATATATATATATATATATATATATATATTGATTTCATTTTCATTGGTTTTATTTTATCTTCCCTATGAAAGCTTCTTTTTGTGACTATTAGGTGAATAGTAGCAAGATTTTCTTTTGTTTAAGTGTAATATATGGTAACGAATTCTCGATCACGTCTCTGCATGTAACCTAGCTAGAAGGTTGTTTGTCTCTCTCACATCTTTATCCTTTTGCCCAGAATTATTCTCCACGAATCTTATTGAGTTGGAACATGTGTATCAGTAAATAAACACATATAAAGTATGCAATATTAATTTGTTTGTTATGAAATAATTTTCACCACGTCCTATGCGATGTGCAACTTATTAGCAAGGGACTTTTCTGATTTATACGCACCAAGTCAGTTTATGAATTTTGTTCCAACGTGATATCGTGCTGGACGTAATTTGAAAACGAAATTTTGCTCAGAAAATATTCTACAACTGACGGCATGATGATATTTGTCTTATGTTATATCAATTCAAAAGTATTGATTCTGATTAAGAAACCAATTATCATTAAGTTAATAATTACAATTCATTATTTTCAAGATTGATTGTAAAGACAATAAATATGCATCCGCACCGAGATCCAGAAGACTGATAACATCTAGAGAGAAGTGGTGTTGTAGTTTTACAGGGAGCATTCGCTCTTGCAAGAACAGTAACAGTAATTAATTATATCCGTTCCCGTATTAGTTAATATATGATGGCATTACTGTGTTGGGAGAGCTATGATCTAACAAGTCTTAGTGGATGTTGATGCATCGCCTATAGAAGAATCGATTTAATTACTTAATCTTATCACATTATCTTAATCTTAATGTTATTAAATAGATTTTTGGCTTGTGATGCCATGAGTCCATGATTATCCAGGACTAGTTTTCTTGCTGTCAATTTTTGTTTCCCTATTATCTCTCTTCTAAAAATGTCATTGACTCGTACAACCCATATCTCAGGATAAGCTACCCTTTTTCTTTTTTCACTACAAATCCAGTACAAATAAATTCACACAGATAATTCAAGTATACCACATCTGCACAAAATCTGACACTTCACCTTACTTAATCATAGTCAATTCGACATACGCACATCAAAGTTCAAGATGACGTGTGTGTTTAGTCTCAAAATATCAGCTTAATAATTCAAGACTAATTAATTAACAACCAGATGGTAATTAGAAAAAGAGAAAAGCATGAAGCATTTAAACTACAATCACTGTTGAGTATTACAGAAGAGAAAAAAGTGATGTGTGTATATATAATATACGTGATAGGACAAGTGAGAAGAGATCATATGGCACATATATATATATATATATATACGGGGGTAATTAATATCATGACTTTATAGATAGATTTGAAGTTGCAAAACAAACAATTTCACATCAGCAGAACCAATCACTAAACACTTGGTTTGATACATCTCTTTCGTGACAGATACCCAGATAACAGCAATAAAAAAGTTTTCAAAGATGCAGTTCAATGCAGGATTGTAACTAAGCTATGGTGAATAATAGACGATGAGTATTGAGAATAAAGAATAATAAATAAAAGTTATAAAGTGAAGGAGGGTGAGGTGAATGATAATTTTTGCAGTGAGGTAGGTCTGATTGAATCTGAAAAGGGTATGAGATATTTGAGGATGGGTGTCATTTTCTTTCGTGGGAGTGATAAGACGTAGTTAACTATATTCCACCAGCCAGAGGTCACGCAAATAGACAACAAAGTCGATTTCACTAGCAGCTAGCTTTCTTTCTGGCTTGACTCTAAGGGACCATTCTTGCTATCATCTAAAGGAATCATTATCCTAATACCACACAAATTTAATACCCTTTTAATTGCATTCCCTTCTCAGGAAAGAATACAAATCAACTTTATAAAATTTAGCATCATTTGTGCTTCGTTTTGGAATAGATATCATAACGATTTATTGCACTATTATTGCTCTTCCTATGCATGCCTCAGTTGCCTGTGCATGATATATGCTTTCACATATACCCTTAATGCATCAAATCAATCTGATTCATATGCCAAATTTCAAAATCAAATTAAACACAGACCCATATATATATATATATATATATATATATATATGCCCCGTCCCTGAGAAGAGAGGGAAGAAAAGAAAGAAAAAGAAAAACCCTAATTAAGCTATATAAAGACCTTGTCAAATAAATATTATTTTATATATAAACTTTTATATATATTAAAATTAAGCATCTACGGTTCAATTAGATCATCAGACGACTTTTAAGATCTATATTTTCATTTTCCAATCAGTCACTTGAATTTTATGTTTTTACACACCATATTAAATTAATACGCATAAAATCATGCATCTTTATTTATATAGTTTATTTTCTTAATTTATATATATAGATAAAAGTCTTATATATTTAGTTTATTCTTTTTCAATAAAATATAATCTTCGACATTTGATAGGGATCAATTAATTCTAGATGACAAACGTTTATAATCACACCACTCATCAACCTTTATGTAATACACAATTAACATATTGAAAGTAATTTTTATAAAATATATATTAGATTTATAAAATTCCATGTTAATAAAAATAACCATTGGTACTTCATTCTGCTACTTCGGTTTCATGGATGATAAATATTTAAAATATAAGTACATGTCCATTACTATATAACAAAACAGTAATATCTAAATAGAAAGAAATTTGATATACATGAATAGAAATATAATATCAAATTATTCAACTTTAGATTGGTAGGCATAAGTCATCTTATAGCATATATTTTCTTTAAATAAGCGACTTCATTATTTAAGGTTGTGATAGTTTTATCTTATTTACTTCTATTTTATATATTTTCTTATAAAAAGTCATAAATATTTTAAAACATCAACACAATGAAAAATAACTTGCTTATTTTTAAGTAAGTGTGAGAAAATCCCCATTTTACCTTTTCTGAAGGTAAAAATGTCGTGAGTATTCTTTGAACTAATTTAATATTTATATTGTCGTGTCATCGAAATTGACTATTTATATACGTAGAATAAGAAAACGAAAGTGATTTCGGTTAATTTTTATGATGAAATTACATGACTAATACACTAAATTAATGATGTTTTAATAACTTGGAAACTAAATGAATGAATAGATAAAACTTTTTATATTTAAAAGACTATTTTGCTATGAAAAATTTAAAATAGGTGTCACCTTTTAAGTATGGCAATGAAAATTTTGAAAGACTGATGCAATAGCTTACATGTAGAGAGATAGAGAGTATTGTCTTTTATCATGCAAAAAAATAGAACAAAATGGAAAAAATTTAGAGAAGTGGAGTGATTTTGATGAGGAGGAGAAAAGATATGTAGAGGTTTTGACTTGTTGTATCGAATTTAATAATTGAGGGTATGAGTGTGTTCCTTTTCAGAGAGGAACTTGCTGAAAAGAAAAGAAAAGAATGAAGGTCTGTGAATGATGATTGATGTGTTGTATATCCAGCTAAGTACAACTAAATACCATGCAAAATGATAATATATAATAATGTGGCAAAGGAGTCAATTAGAATCAAGTGAAAGAAGTCCACAATTCTCCCCCTTATAAGAACTATTACTTCTGTGCCTTTGGTAACATGAAACACTGAATCACTTGGGTGAAAAGGAAAAACAAAAGCAAAAGCAACATAATTGGATACCACTTTAGGGTGTATAATAGTGTGTGCCATGTAATCATAAAACTTGTATATGCCCTCCGATTACATGTAAAAATCTTTGATATTATAAATGAAATAGGTAAGTCAGGATGTATATCTATTGTTTGACATTTAGAAAAAAAATATTTATGGATGGAGATTCCAATAACTATATAATAACTCCAAGAATTTTAAGATTTTAAATTCAATTCAATTTCATAAAAAAAAAATTAAGATGATATTTGCATTTATTTATAAATTTAAATATTGTGAATATTCAATTTTTTCTTTTTTTATTTATAATTACTTTTATACACATAATATAAATTAATATCTTTCTCTTTTCTCTTTTTTTTCTTAAATAAATATATATGTACTTTCTTGAAATATTACTAATAACTGTATATTTTGTTAAAAAAAATAAAATTTGTATATTTTATTAAAATTAAAATAAATTAATCTTAAAACAGTTTAAAACTTTAATAATTTTTAAATTTTTAAAAATAATAATAGATATAGTAATTATTCTAATTAGTCTAATATATTTATTTTTTTTGTTTTTTTTAAAAGAAAAATATTAAGACATTGAAAGAAAAAAGAGAAAAAAAAACAATAGAAATTAAGTTGTTTTCTTTCATGTGCAAATATATGTGTGAGACCCATAGTCTTTCATTTAGGTAAACCCTAAACATTCACCTCCTACAAACTTCTCCAACAGTCTAATCTTCTTAATCAAAGTTGAGGATTAGTATATTTTTGCTTGTAAAATTGAATATAAAGTTTGAACTCTGGAAAAATAATTTCAAAATTTTTCTTCTATAAATACCTTTACATTAGAAAAAAAAAAAGAGGATGGAGGATAAAGTAAAAAAGGAGAAGAGATTAACAAAAAAATGGAAAAGAGGATTTAGAGAAAAATCAACAGTTGCTAGCACTAGAGTAAAACAATCTTATATAAATCTTTAGTTTTAATATTTTTGTTTTATGATTGATGCAATGTATACACTTTAACACATAAATCACATTTGTTTTATCAAACAATTGTGATACAATATATATGATCCTAATAAAATACTTACAAAACAATTTTTAACCAAACAAAAATAAAAATAACAGTTAAAAGAGTTAAATTTGGAATCCAAAAAAAATCATCACATGACACTACACACATTTTCAACCGTAAGAAGCATCACAGCCTCCTTAATGCACTCATCACCTTGTTCTCCATTGGAAACATATTTTGAAGGAGGTGTGAATGACCAACATGTGAATCTATTTGAGAAAGTTATTTTCTTCTTTGTTCTGAAACTTAATTCACACATAAGTTTATTTTCTAGGATATATCAAATTTGTGTCTTTGTGAAATAGTTGAGAAAGACTGTGCAAGATATTAGTTTTTTTTTTCTCTTACTATAATAAATGATAAAAAAAGTAAAGTAAGTGGAGTCTAATTTTTTTTTCTATACAGGTATGACCATTGCCTTCTTTTATTATCTTGGTCTATAGTTGGTTTCTTTAATTAATTGATATTGTATATACATTATGGTCTTTGTGCATATTAGCATTATAGGTTTGAATCAACTTATGTTTCCCTTTTGGATACTGTGATTTAATGAGATTTAATATTTTATTTTTTAACAAGGTCAATAAAAATTATATTAAGTTAACATTATCTTACATATGTAAAAAAAAAGTAATTATAACCATTTTCCATATAATTTTTTAGTTCTATGGTAAAATTTGAAAATATTAATAACTACTAGTTCATAAGTATTTATTTAAAAAATTAAGGGTTATAGATGCAAGTCAAGAAAAACTTCTAATATATATATATATATATATATATATATATATATATATATATATATATATATATATATATATATATATATATATATATATATATATATATATATATATGTATATATATATATATTTATTGTTTCTTAAATATTATATTAAATCTATATGTAGATGATAAATTAAGAGGATATAACATCCTTTTAATTTTAAGATTTAAAATACAAGTTGTGACAACCTGTTTAATTTAAAGTCCTACTCCCTTCTTAATATATTAAAATTTGTTATAAAATTTAAGAAAAAAAACAAACTCTCTTATATAATTATAAATATGGACAAAAATAATTAATTGTTTAAATTTAATAATTTCTTGTTTAGTATTTATGTAATAGTTTTTGTTCTAATTTAAGTTAATTAGATGTGATATCCTTTTTAATTCTAAGACTCATGAATAAATGTTGTAAGAACATATAATTCGAAAGTCTTTCTCTAACTTAACTTTTATTTAATAATAATAATAATAATAGAATAAGAAAATATTTAAATAGATTGGTTTGAGTGTACACTCTTGTCAATTCTCTTAGGCATATGTGAGTTGTGACAATTTAAATATCCTAGTATTTATAAAATAATAAAGATTTTAAAATTTCTCATCTTTCTTTTTTATACAAAACTTTAATTCTGCATTTTACCTAGAGATACATAGGAGCGGGAGCTCACTCATGTCAGTTAAACATATAAAAAGTATAATATTTTTCTTATATCATACTTAATTAATAATAATAATAATATTTTTTAAATAATAAAATATTAATTAATCTTTGTTTAAATTAATATTTTTTAATTATTAAGGTGAGATAAATATTTTTTAAAAATATCAATAATATGTTTAATTAAGGTGACAACTCCTTTATTCATTTTTCATTTTGGCTAATCCCATCACAATCGAGATTATGACAAATTTGACATAATCTCTAGTTGATATAATATCTTCAATATTTATTAAATTAAATGTATAAAAATTATGTTAATGTGATGTCTCCAACATTTATTAAATTAAATGTATAAAAATTATTTTAGAATTATTTACTTTTTTTTGTCTTCTTGTTATTATGATGTGAAACATCTTAAGCTTTTAACAATGAGATATAACTTTAAAAAATTTGAAAGTTTCACCCAAATTAAAGACATATTAATGGTTTTAGAATTATTTTTCTTTGTTTGAGTAATTAGAAGATTTAATAAAATATAATTAATTTGTTTGATGTGTTTGGTTATGTTTATATGTTGAAAGTTCAAGCGGTAGATTCTTAAGCTTTTAAGCATTTTAGCTAAGTGATAAATTAATTGATTTTAAGCATTTTATATGTTGCTTTGGTATTTGATATTGGTTTAATGTTGAAATTTTGATTTTTGACCGATTGGATCACCTACAATAAGTAGACAAGCCGACATTATATTCTTAGAATAATAGGACAGGTAAAATAACTAAGAGGAGATGTGAATTGGTTTCTTAATAAAAATTAAATATTTTTCGATTTTAATCTTGTTAAAAAAGAGTTTCACAAAAACCCCAATATAAATTTAACTTCTGCTTTATAGAAATCAGAGTACAAAATATATAATAGCATAATATAAGCTGAATGTAAAGAGAGTAGGGATAGAGAAACATACACATAGTATTCTATACTCATTCGGGTTAAAGTAGATCCTACATCCAGTGACTTATCACCTCAACAGAGAGTGATTTCTACTAATTATTTTAATAAAAGAGTTTACCACTTACAGTGCAGCAGAATGAGAAAGATAATAGGAAGATTTATAAAGAAACTTCCTTAGAACAAACACCTCTCTTGAAAACACAAGAGATGAACAAGAACCTTCCTTGAACACCACAAGGAATGAAAACATCTCCTTTGAATAACCACAAAGGATGAACACTTCCTTTGAATAACCACAAAGGATGAACAACACCTCTTTTGAAAACCTCAAAAGATGAACACCTCCTTTAAATAACCACAAAGGATGAAGCAAGTTTGAACACTAGCAGCAGAGCAACTTTCACTTTGATCTCTCTAGGTTATTTTTGAAATCTCAAACCCCTTATGTATTATAGGCAAAGAGGGGTGCAAGGTTCTGTAGAATATGAAAGGTTTTGACAAAAAAACCTTTAGAATAATTGATTATTGCTTAGGATAATTGATTATTCTAGAGAGCAAATTGATTTCACAAAACAACGTAAGATAATCAATTATTTTTCTAGATAATCGATTATTTCACTTATGATAGTTGATTATTGCTCGAGATAATCGATTATTTTGACGCCAATTGCTTTTACGAAAAACAAAAGACTTTTTCAAAGTTTAAGGGATAGTTGTGTGCATACTATGATCTTCAACATGATTCCGAACTATTACAATCAAACATATACACAAAATAGAAGCTTAAAGCTTCCTCAAGACTTCAATAATGAAAGTCTATCTTCTTCTTTTAGAGTCATCATCATCAAAACAATTATCCTTTAGATATTTTTACAGATCCTTCTTCATCTTTAGAATAACAATCTCCCCCTTTCTTATGATGATAAAAAAATTCTTGAAGACTTGTGCAACTTGTAGGAAAAATAAGCATGCAAAAGTCTAACTTTTCTCCCCCAATTTTTTTATAGGAATCAAAAAGAAAATGAAAACCAGAAAACTCCCCCAATTTGAAAGAAACAACACTTCCTCTTAATAAAACGCTCCCCCTACTTAGATGGGTATATATATATATATATATATATATATATATATATAAATAGAAAACAAACAACAGAAGCATAAAAAGATTGTTAGAAGGAAAGTGAACACATTAAGAGAATATATTTCATACCAAAAAAATTAATTATCTCCCCTTTAATTTAAAATCTCCCCCTAAATAGATGCCATTTTCAAAACAGAATATGCATGCGGAGACAAACATTGCAACTAAATCATTTTTGGAGTAGATAATAATAAAAAGTTTCTCAACAACAAAACTTCACCATCTATTTCTCTTCTAAGGTCCCAATTCAAGACATCTCAAAATTTCTCTTTTATTCTATAAGCAAGTTCTCTTCTACAAATCTTAACAAGATACCAAAATACATCCTTGCTTTTGAGACAGCCTGCAAAACAAATGTGAGAAACTTTTGGTCCCCAAAATCATGTTTGGGTCCTTTGTGGTTAAAGTAAAACTTATTTCAATTTTAGAACCCAAATGTATTTTCTTTTAGGGATGCCAAAATGTTTGATTCTACGCTTGTTTGAAGAGTGCCCCTTCTTCAAACAGTAAAAACAAGTGATGAATCATTATTTATCCATGTTTTCTTACCTTTTTGTACTTATTTTAATTATTTTTTTGTGTCTAATTATCCATTATTGATACGTTTTTATTATTTGGACTTTATTGGGTTTGTAATTCAAATTTATTTGTCTAATTTTCATTTGTTTTTATTTTTTCAGAATAATCTTGAGGCGTTTTTGGGCATAGAAAATATCCTGGACTTGAAGAAATTATTGTCACGTCAGCCTCCACTTAGGATTTTAATTTTGTTTTCGTTTATTTTTGTAATTTGGGCTAGATAGTATTTTTTTTATGAGGCCCAGGCGTTTTGGGAGAGAGGGACTGACCTAAGGTTACAAAACCCTAAGGAGAGAAGGCAGAATGGATTCATGCACAGCTGCTCACGTTTCCATCTTTCACCTTTCATTTTCGGTTTTCATTTTATTTTTTCTCTCTATTGATTTTCGTTTTGAATCTACATGGATGGCTAATTTTTAGAGGTTGATTTCCTGAGTAGATTGCTATGAACTTTGAGGTTTAATTCACATTTTCCCTTTGTTCTTCTTGATTCTCCATCTTCTAATCTATGTGCTTATATTTTTGTTCATGCTTAATGAATATTGTTTTCGCAGTTTGCTTAATTCTATGATTGATTAAAGATTGGATGATGTATACATTTGCTTAATTTGTGTAAGGAATTCTTGGGTTAATCTTCGCTTAGTTGATTAAGATTAAGATGAACAAAGTGTGTTTTCTGTGTAACCAGGGATAAGGGAAATTGCAATTGAATTAGGAAATCAGTTCGATTTTTTTATAATTGTTTACATTTTGCGAAATCATTCTATATTTTAATTTAATTATACAAATCTCTTCAAACCCCCCCTCCCCCCACCTTGTCTATATCATTCACGCGTTGATCCTTTGCCTTAACTGTGGTCCTTGGGAGATGATCTAGGGATGACTTCCTAGTATTACATTTTAACTGTTTATTTGACCAGATACGACTTCAATCAACAAATAAAAATCATAGGCTTAGAGGATGTTTCACCTCTAACAAAGTTTTGCCTATGAGAATCTTTAGTTTTAATACATTGTTTATTTTTTTTAAAAATCTTCTTTAAACAAGAAGCATCATTCAATTTATTTTTACTTTTAGAAAAGTTTTTAACATATTTTTCAAGTTTAGAAATTTTTGTTTCACAAACTTCACAGTCTGCACAATCAACAATTTCTTGATTTTCTAAACTAGATAAATTTTCAACAGTAATTTTTGCAAGGGAGTTTTCAAGACAAATAATTTTATTTTCAGATACCTTGCTATTTTTACATTCAACATTTACAACTTTTTCTTTTTCTAAAACATTTTTCTCTTCTAAAATTTCAACTTTTTCTTCAAGAACTTTATATTTGATTTTCAACTTATGATGCAAAGTTGAAAGCTTTTTAGATTCAGCACAAAGTTCTTGAAAAGCATAAAGTAATTCATCATAATTATTTGAAAAACTAGAATTATTGACCTTGCTACATGTAGACTTACTTTGCGCCATTCATCAGATTCACTTGAGCTTGAAAAAGAGTTTGAGTCAACATCAAAATAGACTTTCTTCTTTTTCATGACTCTCTTATTCATCATGTTTCCACCCTTCTTGAGATTTGGGCAATCTGTTTTTATGTGACCTTTCTTTCCACATCCATAGCATTTGTAAAGAGATGCAGGAGCTTGGTCATCATTTTTGAACTCTTTATGATGACTCTTGCTTTTGTTTTTCATGAACTTAGTGAACTTATTCAACATAAGTTTAATGTTTTCACAAACAGAGTCATCTTCTTCCTCATGACTATGCTCTTCAGAAATTTCATATTTGAAGGCTATATTTTTCCTTTGCCTTTCATGTTCTTCTTCAGTCAGCCTTCCTAACTCAAGCTCGTGTTCTCTTAATTTTCCGAATAGTGCAGCCATAGACATATTTTCTAGATTTTTTGATTCCATGATTGTTGTGACTTTAGGTTGCCACGTCCTGTTCAAAGATTTTAGAATTTTAATATTTAATTCGTCAGTATAAAAAGACATACCGAGACCGACGAGATGATTTGCAATGTGCGTAAAATGTTTTTGCACATTATAAATATTTTCTCCTTCTTGCATTTTGAACATCTGATATTGTTGGATGAGAGTGTTTTTCCTGGCATGTTTCACTTCATTAGTTCTTTCATGAGTGACGAAAAGAATGTCCCACATTTCTTTTGCACTTTTACAAACTGATATCCTATAAAACTCATTAAGTGTTAATGCAAAAGAAATTATGTTTCTATCTCTTACATTATATTAAGCACGTGTGTTTTCTTCTGCAATCTAGGTTGAGAAGTCCTTAAGTTCAAGTCCAGTCATAGGAACAAACAGACCATTTGCAACAGTGTCCTAAACTCCACAATCAACAGACTTCAAAATATTTACATCCTGACTTTCTAGAATGAGTAGTTTTCTCCAACAAAGAGTGGAGGTCTATTGATAATCAAAGAACCAGCTTTGATATCAATTGTTAGAATAAAAGGAAAGGTAAAATAACCAAGAGGGGGTGAATAGGTTTCTCAATAAAAATTAAAAAAATTTCAATTTTAATCTTAATAAAACAAAGTTTAACAAAATCCCCAATATAAATTTAAGTTATGCTTTATAGAAATCAAAGTACAAACTATATAAAAGCAAAATATAAGTTGAATGTAAAGAGAGTAGGGATAGAGAAACATACATAGAGTATTTTATACTGGTTCAGATCAAAGAAAATCCTACGTCCAGTGACTTATCACCTCAACAAAGAGTGATTTCTACTAACTATCTTAATAAAAAAAGATTACAACCTAAAGTTCAACGGAATGAGAAAGATAGTAGGAAGATTTATAAAGACACCTCCTTTGTATATAACAAAGGATGAAACAACACGTCTCTTGAAAACACAAGAGATGAACAAGCACCTTCCTTGAACACTACAAGGAATGAAAACACCTCCTTTAAATAACCATAAAGGATGAACACCTCCTTTGAATAACTACAAAGGATGAACAACACCTCTTTTGAAAACCTTAAAAGATGAACACCTCCTTTGAATAACCACAAAGGATGAAACAAGTTTGAACACTAGCAGCAGAGCAACTTTCACTTTGATCTCTCTAGGTTACTTTTAAAAGCTCAGAATCCTTATGTATTTATAGGCAAAATGGGGCACAAGGTTCTGTAGGATATGAAAGGCTTTCGAAAAAACACTCAAAATAGTTGATTATTGCTTAGGATAATCGATTATTCTAAAGAACAAATTGATTTCACAAAACAACGTGAGATAATCGATTATTTTTCGAGATAATCGATTATTTTTCGAGATAATCGATTATTTCACTTATGATAATCGATTATTGCACAAGATAATCGATTATTGCACAAGATAATCGATTATTTTGACTCTAGATGCTTTTTATGAAAAACAAAAGACTTTTTCCATCATGACTAGACATGGCAACAGGTGGGGTGGATTTTATCTTGGTCTGAGTTCTCAACTCACTTAATTATCTTTATTCTTATCTATTTTCCTACTAAGGATAGAAATTTAGTTTTCATATTCATTCTATCGAAGTCAGGCTTCCCTGTCCCATCCCATCCCTGCCATTTTTTAAATATACTTTAAAAAATATTTTTTTTCAAATATTTAAGTAATCTAAAATTGTAAGCATGACTATTATAAATATATAACGGTATATATATATATAAAAAATAAACTATTAAAGATAAATTTCTAGCAATTAAATATTTTAATATTAAATAATTTTTTATTTTATATATTGTTTTCTTATACATAAATTAATATTTCTAGTGTTATAAATTTTAAATTATTTTATTAATGAAGCATATTTTAGTTTATTATTATTATATGAGTTAAATATGTTTTTAGTTCCTGAACTATTTGTCAAAATTGTATTTCGTCCTTGGGACAAACTTTGGACCTATTTCTTCCTTATACTTTATAAACAAGTGTAAATGATCCTCGATGATAAATACAAACATCTTTAAGGAGAGGAAAATGAGAGGAAATGGAAGGGAAAAAAGTGAAAGAAGCTTAAGAGACAGATAATAGTGAAGTAGGAAAATATGAAAAAGGAAAATAAAGAGATAAAAAGGAATTCTGATACATCACTAAGGATCGTTTACACGAGTTTATAAAGCATAAGGACGAAATAAGTCCAAAGTTTGCCCAAGGGACAAAACACAATTTTGACAAATAATTCAAGGACTAAAAACATATTTAACCCTTATTATATTAAAATATCTATGTAAAAAATTGTTTGATAATATTCTCTTTTTGTTTCATACAAATCAAATTTAATTTATCAATCTTCAAAACACATAATATAATGGAAACAAGTACTGTCTAAAGTCTAACAATCATTCAAAATGAATATCAAATACATATTTAAAAACACTAATAAATAAATAATTTCTAACTATTAATCCTTCAAAACACATTATATAAAAGAAACAAATTTCAAACAAACAAAAGAGAAGAGTGTATTGAACTGATGGAAGAGATTGAGGAAATTAAAGGACTGAGTGAAGGGTGAAAAAAAAAAGAAGAGTGTGGAATAGAAAAGAAATGGTAGCCCTTTATGTGTGAAAAATAAAAGGAGACACTAAAGATAGAGTTAATATTTTATGGTTTAGATTTAAATTTAAAGACAGGGCAAGGATGAGTACGATGACAGGTTGAGGATTACATTACCCATCCTTGACCCCGAACTCGATTTCTTAAAATGGGGAAAATCTGAACCCGAACCTGGTCAACTCAATTTTTCCCTGTCAAACTTGGAACAAATACCATTTAGTCTCCACGGGTGCGAGTTTAATTGTCATCCCTAATCAGGATATTTCCATTGCAGGTCATAAGTCTTAATTCATTTTTTGGGGTCCTATCATTTTCTTCTAATGCAAGAGTCTTAAGACATCATTTAATAATATATTATGTATACTTCATCCCACTAACTCTCTCATATCATAATTGCATTTAATGCAAATAAAATAATTTATTATTCTATGATCTAGGATCTTATTTTTATTGTCATGTCAACATACTTCAATGCAATGATCTTATAGATCTGAAGTCTTAAGCTTATGACCTTGAGTATGACCCTCACCATGGAGATGCTCTCATAAGTTTTTTTACTATCATAATTTTTAAAAATATAAAATTATAAAATAGAGACTTGTTATCAAACCCAATAAATAAATAAATAAAATATAAATCATCCAAATATAACCATAATAACTATATTATTTAGTTTATTAAAACATCTTAAAATAACAAATATAATCAATTCCTAAATGGGCCAAAATAATAATATTGGGACACTATTGTACATGAGTCAACGATAATGGTTAAAAAAAATGTAGGACAACAAGTTTTCATGTATCATTAATGAGAGAGTTGTCAAAAGCATAATAAATTGATGATGGGTACAACCCGTTATTGAATATTTGATACGATGACAGGCATCCAACTAATCGTCATCTAACAGAGGATTTAGGATGATGTGTTGAACAATACACATCATTTATAAGTCATCATATTCATTCTTTTAAGCTCCAAAATGATGATTGGTTTAGTGTCATCTTCGTTTTTTTGGAGGGTCAATATAGCATTAAAATAGAGGTAAGACAACATGTTTGGTCCTAACTATCGTAAAAATGTCAAAAGATGACGGTTGTGGTCCTAACCATCATTGTATTTGAGTTTTTGTTTCAAGTTTTGTATGTTTTATGGTTATCCTCATAACTTGCGATTAATAAAGATTTCAAATACAGTTCAGTTCACAAATATAATGAAACACATTGAAAATTGTAAATCAATCATCTAACAAAGTAAATGATAAAGTGCACAAAAGCTATTATAAACACTACTAAACAAAATTTGCACCAATCAACTAGCTAGTTAAGAGTGTTGTAAAAGGTAATGAAATAGGTAGCTCATGTGTTTCTGATGCAGTCCATTGCCTTAGTGTCTAACAACTGTAGATCATTGAAAAGCTGCAACATAAACACACAAATTATACATAAGTACGTAGCTAATGAATAACTAATTTAAATGAAGCCTTTTGCAAATTTGATAATACAAGACAACATGGCATGCATATGGAAAGACTTATTTTCAAGTCCATCAAACACATCAACCCCTTCATCCCACAACAATCTTATATTTTCATCAATGGGTTGATATATACATATATATCATTTTTCGGTTGTCTTGGATCAGAGATCATAAAAAACAATGTCATGTGTTTGCTTCATGCATAACTCTGGAGGTAAGTTGTAAATAAATACTAAAAATAGGCCATGAACCATGATTATTACTTAAATTACTAAATAGATTTATTCTATCTATAGCTAATCTAAGCCTAAGATTTTTGGACTCACATTCGAACAGGGAAAACTCTTTACCAAAGTTCTTCTCTTGCGAAGAATCGACTGGATGATGAAGTAGTTAATCACATTTCCTACCTTCTACATGTCATCTAAGCTTTTTGGCATCATTTGGATTTACGAACAAATGTTTGATCCTTGGAATTATTAGGAGATACTAAATGGACATAGTAGGAGGACCCTTCTTTGTCACCTCATGATTATTATCTTGATCATTGTCCTTCACTTTGTTACGTGATAACCCACACTTTGAACATCTTTTCAACTCTTTAAACCATTTTCTATATAATATACAATCATTAGGGTATGTATGTATTTTTTTATACACCATGGCCACTAGGAAAAGTATCTTCTTTGCCTCATAATTACGATTAGGTAGTGCATTTCCTTCTAGAAGCATGCCTTTAAATAATTGAAGCAATGTCATGAAGCTTTTATCAATCCATCCATTAATTTCCTTCAAATTTATCAATCGTAACACCACTAACAAATGTGTGAACTTGGACAAACTAGAGTAAAGAGGAGTCTCTGCATCAGTTTTTATTTCTTTATACACATGCGTTTGTGCAAACAACTCTGCTCCAACGTCACCAATCATGTCCTCCAAACAATCATCCATATTTCAATCAACTAAATCATCGCTTTGGTTGATGGTTGGAAAATATAACAATTAACCATATCATGTCCATGTTGTATAACATCAAAGAAACCCATCACACAAAAGGAGTTCTCTACTTTCTTCAAGCATTAGCTTTCTTCAACTTAACCAGTTAGCACATGGACACCTAAATCTTTCCGAACCAACACTTATGCAAATATTTTTTTGTGTAAACTATAAAAATTCCTCCACTTCATACTCATCAATTATATGAGCTTTGTTAATTCAACTTCAATCCATATCTACATTTTGTATGTACATAATAGACATCTCAATGCATTTCAATCCAACTTTTAAAATCAAGGTGTAACCTTATCCCATTTTGGAAGACTCACTTTTTTTTTAATTAATTAATACCAAAATATTAATCAACATATGTGAGTCCCTCACACTTTTCACAAAATTCGAAGTCATTTTTTTACTTAACAAGTAATCATCAAAATACCGCAACGGAAAAATAGAACATTTAAACTTCACATAATATGAAATGATTCCATAACATTAAATAAAAAAACATGTTCAACTCTGAATTACAATAACAAATCACAATTAAGAAGCAATCAAAATATTAGTTAAGCCAAGTATCCTTCCTAATCAGAGTAGAGTCTAAACCACAACTCTAAAACAACAATAAATAACAAAATATGAAGTTATTTAGTTTCAACTTATTCTTCTCTTTCAACTTCATTTGTTCTTGAAAATGGTCAACAAATAAGGCGAGTCCTCATGCCTCACCGCTACTCAATTTACAACTGTACTTACTAAATTATATAACATTAGCCATCAACTTCAAATACCTTAATCAACAACACAACATTATAATCCTCGAGTACATTCTATTATTAGCGGAATACAATTAGTAATTTATCAACATTCCAAGTCATTCACACTTAATTACTAAGGTATCATTCACATTACAACATAAACATTGTATAACTTACTTTAATACAATATACACAAGCGGTATCAACTTACTTTTTAACACAAATACCTCATTACATACTCACACATCATGTTTATCTTCACAAATCATCATGCATCAATAATACATATAAACAATGTCTATAAAATCAAGACTCAATGCATGACTTTTGTTTTCCTGTTTCTTTCTCTTTACTTTCTTTTTCTTTCCCTTTATGTTGAGATCTAGACTTTCACCATTCTCAACTCACCGAGTCTCGAACGTTAACCATTCGCAATGTAATTTGGGATATATGTTGAGACTCAAACTTTTAATTATTCTCAACTCATCGAGTCCCAAACTTTAACCATTCTCGATGTAATTTGGGATATATGTTGAGACTTGGACTTTTAACCATTCTCAACTTATCGAGTCTTGGACTTTAACCAATCTCGATTTAATTTGGATATTCATCATGCATAACACGTGGCTTGGCCAGTAGAGTTGCATAACCCATTACCACGTCTATTCTACCGAGGACCTTCATCAACAGGTCACGTCGAGAAAGTGAATGCGGCCATGTGCAACCCCATCGAGGTGTCACACATTCCTTCTTTCTCCTAGGTCTCCTAGACCTTCCTGTACTTTCAAGTCCCATATCAGTTCCTCCCTCACTCTCATCCTTTCTTTTAAAATTTAATATTAATTCATGTCTATCAACATGCACATTATATATCATGAAAATCATGCATCTCGTACAACATGCTCATATGTACTAACCAACCTCATCTTGCCAAACACCATTAAAGCACAAAACATTTCACTCATATTATATACAAAATGAGGTCATTACATGTTAAAACATACTCTTTTTTATCAAGAGCCTTAAAATCCTTCACACATACCAGTAGGGGTGACTCAAGACTTTAGGAGGCTTAAAAAAAACTTAAAAAATGAGGCCTTTTTACTTACTAATAAAAAAAATTATGCTAAAATGTATTATAATTTTATTTAAAATTTATTTTTCGAGCCTTTTACAATGCAAAATTATTTATTAAATTGTCGTAATTAATTTTATTTAACATTTCTTTTTCAATAGATAATAAGGTCAATCCATTTAATTTTTGTTGAGACATTGTTGATTTTATATAAGTTTTCATTATATTTAGTTTTGAAAAACTCCTTTCAGCTGAGACAACTAATACTATAATTGTTAACATTATTCTATAAGCTATATATGCATTTGGAAAAGAATCTATTCTTTTTATATAATTAAGAATGTCAATTGGTTTATCATTTTTCAATCCTATAATTTCCTTTATGATATTTAATTCTGAAAATAAATCTAATCCATCAAGATCCAACAAATTATCATGTTTCAAAGATTTTTCAAGGTTTAAGCATTTTTCTTTCAAAAGGATAGAGTCTAGTGACTTTAATTTTTTAACACTAAATAAAAAACAAAAAATATCTTCATATATTTTAAATTGTTCAAATCTACTTTGAAGTGTGGTAATTGCTTTATCTAGAATGTACAAAAAGTAATAAACTCTAAATGATTCTTGAAGAGATTTTACAATTTCATTTTCATCAAATTATTTCTTTCTATGACTAATACGTTTTTCACGAAACTTAGGTTCTATATCCATTTCAATAGCAATTTCCTTGGCAGAAATTAATGCATTTCCAAATCCATTTTCTCTG
Source organism: Lablab purpureus (assembly GCA_030347555.1). Taxonomy (NCBI): domain Eukaryota; kingdom Viridiplantae; phylum Streptophyta; class Magnoliopsida; order Fabales; family Fabaceae; genus Lablab; species Lablab purpureus. The sequence goes on along the minus strand of CM059258.1, from coordinate 15,649,620 downwards.
TACTTTTCAAAAAAATGAAAGAAGACCTTTTAATTGTTCAATAGCTTCATCAATGCACATATCTTTTGATTGTAAATTCTTACTAACTAAGTTAACTACAAATAAAATGTCATACCAAGCCTAACAAAAATTCAAAGTTTTCTAACTCATAAGTTGCTAAACAATTAGCTTCATTTTTTATTTTAGGATCATTACTAGTTTCAGCTAATTCAAATAAAGCATCTCTTATTTGTGAAGTTTGAAATCTTATAACTTTCACACTATCAATACGACTTTCCCAACATGTTTGTGACAACGATTTAAGAGTTAAGTTATGTATATGGTCTTGTAAAATTTTCCATCTTTTTGTAGAAGAAGAAAACAAAGTATACATACATTGTAACACACCGAAAAAAGATGTAGCTTTAGGACAAGAATTAGCCATATCACAAAGTACTAAGTTTAAACTATGACAACCACACAGAGTATAAAATGATCTAGGATTAATATCAAGAAATCTTTTTTGCACACCCTGATGTTTTCCTTTCATATTAGATCCATTATCATATCCTTGTCCTCTAAGGTCATTAATATCAAGTCCAACATTTTTTAATTCATCTATAATAGCATCAAAAAAACTTTTTCCACTTGTATCATCTACTTTTAAAACTTCTAAAAAATACTCATTAATTTGTATTGGAGTTGATGAAATATCCACACACTGCAATACAAAAGACATTTGCTCTTGATGACTTATATATAGAGTACAATCAAGTATGATTGAATAATATTTTGCATCCCTAATTTTTTTTTATAATTTTTGTTTTGATTTCACCTTCTAACAAATTTATCAACTCATTTTGTATATTATGCCCAAGTAATGGTTGTGAATTTTATAATCTTTAATTCAATGAATATGTTCTTGCATAATTGGATCAAATTCTGCAATAATTTCAATTAGACTTAAAAAATTTCCATTAGCTTCTTGATGGATCTTTTCATTGTTTCCAAGGAAAGCTAAGTTATTTTTTCCAAGAGTTTTAACAACTGCAATAATTCTTAACAACACTTTTCTCCAATGTTCTCTATCTCTATTTATTTATTCTTGAACATGTTTGTCTATTGTTTTATTTTTTACTAATCTCATTTCCAAATCAATTCATGCATTCATGTTAGTAATATGTTCATTTGTTATTTCATGATTCTTTAACTTAGCATTAAGATTTCTCCAATCTTTACTACCTTCGTTGACTAGTTTAGTTGTACAAGAAACAAAATTAAAAAACTTGCAACAAAAATAAAAAAACTCTATCCAAATCTCTAGAATAAATTAGCCATCTTGATAAGCCCTTGACCACAAATAAAGAAGAGGAGTGTCCAAGGAGGATTACTAGAAGCATGATGAGAAGGGACACTTCCTCCTCTCCCCTTTTATTTAGCCTTTTTAGCATTTCTATTAGTTGTTAAATATTTTCTAAACTCATGTTTTTTTTGGGTTTTGCAGGATTGCTTTTGACACCCCTTTTTCTACAAGTAGAGCCTTGTTTGGAGCAAAGGAGCACTTGGGCTTGAGGCCTAAGTTTGGGACATCCAAGGGGGGTGAAGAAGTCAATCTTGACCTTCTAGAACCCTTGGAAAACGTCCTCTCACCATCTCAATCATTGGTCACCCGTTTTTTGTGCCCTACCTTCTAGAATGTGTGAGTCTTGGCCATCAAGAGTGGAATATGCTTAGGAATCTTTTCCAATGTGATTCCCTCTAAGTCCCCACCCCAACTCTATATAAGGAGGCCTCTCATTCTTGTAAAAGGGTTGAACATTAATGAAATAGAGAGCATTCTTGAATAGCTTAGAGCTTGTGTTGTGTTCTTGGGTGTTCTTCCCCCTCTTGGAGTCTTATCTTGAGCCTTGGCTCAAGTGGCGGCTAACACCACTCATCTTGGGTTGGACCATCCCCCAAGTGGCGTCTAGCACTCCATTCCCCTCCCCTTCTCTCAATCTCTTCCTCCATTATTGTTTCATGCTCTTTAATTTTCAGCACTTTACTTTCATGTCATTTACTCTTATGTCTTTATGATTCAAGCCTTGTCTTAAATTGTGTTGGCTGGTTTTTATATTTTGTCATTCTCTTCTCCTCTTGAGCTCCTTGTGAAGTGAACCTTCACACTTAGATAACCTCCGGGATTATCTTCGATCTAGTGGGAATCTTCCTTGAGGCTTTCCTTCTAATTGACATTCCATCAAACACCTTATGTGCTAAATATTAAAATGAACCTTTATCACATCTTCTTTCGTGTTTCTCTCCACTAGGAAATATTTGAATATAATTTAATGAAGAAAAGTGCCTAGAATATTTATCCTTTGGGAAATCTATATCAGTGGTTTTAATAGGGCCTTTTCTACTAATAAATGTCTCAAATTTGTATCAATATTATTCCATTGGCTTGGATCATATATATTTTTATCAAGAGTAGAATCATCATCTAGTCTCTTAATCTCCTCCTCGTTATCATGGGTTTGAGAATCAAAATTATTCTCATTACTAACTGCATCTCTTTCTCTATTGTTGTTTTCACCTATATCTATATTGTTATTATTTTGTTCTTTCAAAGAGCACCCACCTGTATTTTCTAATTTATTTTTCTCATCTATTTTTATAAATTTATCCATAGCTCGTTTTTGTGATGCAATTAAAGCCTTATCTCTTGTTCTGGAATTTTGAATAGCCCATTCATATTTTCTAGTTGACATGTCTATATATTTTTATATGAAATAAAAAATTATAATATATAAAACACTACTAAAGATAAGTAAGTATATAAAAAAGAATGAGTTAAAACAATAAAACTTAGTTCTCGTTGTTAAGAAAATAAGCTCGATCGTAGATCCGTAGTATCTTGAAGTCTCAAGTCGATTTCTCTTCTTTAGTACGTGCTTAAATTTAATTTCCAAAATTTCAACTTTTTCATAAACCTGCATAGTTTATTTTGAGATTAATAATCAATAACACAATTAAAAATATCAATGACGCAATTGATCAGGATTTGGGATAAATGTAACATGATAATATAAAATTTCTACCATTTATAAACCATTTAATATAAAATAAATCACAGTTCTTAACACACACACACACACACACACACACACACATATATATATATATATATATATATATCACCATCACATCAAATAATATTCTCATAGGTCCAATTCAAACATGCAAACTTAACCCTCAAGAACAGAGAAATAGAAAAAGAGAGAGCATGGAGAGAGACAAAACTTACCAGAAACTGAAGTTTATTGGGTAGAAATACTCCTCTCCCTCTCTAGATCACAGTTGTGAACTTTGATTTTGAAAAAGATTATTGGAGATTACAAATTTGGAAGAGAGAAGTCCGAGCTTCTCTAGAGTTAGGGTTGGAAAGGAAAAGTTACATAGAGAGAAAAGAAGAAGATAAAAACCAGTTGGTAAGATAATATAGATAAAAAAGGTTCTGGATCTTTTTTAGCTATTAGTATTAACTAACAAATATCTTTTTTCTAAAGCAAATTATGATTAACTTATTAAATATCATTTTTAGTACCAATAAAAATTAACAAACACTCATAATATTTTAATTAAATTTTATTCTTAAACATAATTTTATAATTAATTTAATAGAGGTATATTAGTACTAAAAAAAAATTTGGGGCATTTTTTTGGGTGAACTAAAGCGAGTGTTTTACTTGCTCGGGCCTTAAGTCGACCGGAGACTTGCTTTTGGTACCAAGATCGAGACCTTGAGTCCAGGCCGTTGCATCACCATCACCTCTGATTCGGTCAATAAAAAGATCGGCGCAACTGCTAGTGCTAAGGTCTTTCTCGGAAGGGGGGAGATCATGCAACCTGATCTCTTCAACAACGATATGGTGGTTATTCATGGCCTTCAAGGTTTCATCGCTCCGTTTTCTTGCTCGTTAGCCATATATTTTTTCTTGCTCTTAATAGCTGGCTTTATGAAGAGTTGGTTCCGGACTATTCCTTTATTGACAGAATTAGACTCTCTTTTCATCAGCCTTAAGTTGAGGATTCTGACCTAGCTCGATGACCCCTCTATGAAGCTCTAGTCCTTTCTGCTTACTGTGCGGATAGTTCCGTGTCTCCAGCCTCTCTTGCCTACTTACCCCTAAGTCTTGTCTGCAGTAGCTGCTGCGTTTCTATTTTAAATAGTAGACCGAGTAGATAACCGAAGATCGGACTTCTTTTCAAAAATAAAAATCTTTTTATATAATGTTTCATTTTTTAAGGCTCCTCTCGAGAGCCTCAATCATATACTCCGCGTTAGCATACAAGAAACCAATTAAGATGAACAAGAACATAATCTCATAACCTCTTATATTTTCGCTTTCCATGCAACTTTGGCAATTCTGACATATGGTCACTAAAACATTCATATCTTGAGTTCAGGACCTCCTTTTTGAATTATTCCAAATGATTTAGAAATATAACATCTATTACTACAACTTTCATGAGGAAACCAACTCCAAAAAAAATCATCTTCATGTCCAGAAAAGTTTAAACACTCATAACTTGAGTTAAAGACCTCCTCTTTTGATGATTCCAAATGTGTTTAAAATATAACATATAAGTCTACAACTTTCATAAAGAAACCAACTTCAAAACAAATAATCTTCATGCCCAAAATATTCTAAGACATAAGTATTTATAATTAACACTGTCCAACACTGACATTTTGCGACATGGTTACTAAAACACTCATAAGTTGTGTCAAAGACCTCCTTTTTGGATGATTCCAAATGTGTCTAAAAAGATAACATTTAGAGTTACAACTTTCATGAAGAAACCAACTTCAAAAACAATTATCTTCATGCTCAAAATATTTAAAACATAAGTAATTATGATTAACGTTGTCCAACACTGACAACTTGATACATGGTCAATAAAACATTGATAGGTTGATTTCAAGACCTCCTTTTTGAATGATTCCAAATGAGTTTGAAAACTAACATCTAGGACTACAAATTTCATGGGTACCACAGAAACTAATTCTATCAACATGACCTTCTTACAGGCCCCACAAAGTTACATACAAACACACAAATTCAATGACAACTTTTCACTAAAATTTTTTTCTACATTATCCATTAATTCAATTCTTCATCTACTCGTGTCTAATTGGAAACTCTCTTAGTATGTAAACATACACCTTATTTATGATTAATCCCCTCCTAGATGATCAAAACACGGTTGTTACTCAAAATACAATTGCAAAACCAAGTGTGGGGCAGTTATTATTTAGTGAAAGATTTAATTTTAATATTTCAACTTCTAAATCTTGTCTAGATTCATTGAATTTCTCCATAATATTATCCCCACAATTTGTTTCAAATTTCAAATTAATTATCTTTAATTTAAATCATATTTTAATCTTATCTCTAATTACTTAAAATTGTTAAAACTCAAAAAATTGCTAAAACTCAAAATACTTATATTTGTATCATTCCAGGATTCAAACTTATGATCTCCTCTATAGTATGTCTTTCTTTTACCACTAGATCATTAATTCTTTCTAATCATATCTTTCACTAGATATCTACTTAATTATATGGTCCAAAAATCAATATCCTTAATTAACCATTATTTTCTTTAAATTCCAAAATATCTCTACTTACTCTTATTTGTCAACCAGTTTTTACATCTCTCAACTGCAGTTAGATCTACTAAATTTCTTATTTCCTTTATTTTCTCCAATTAAATCAAAGGTCCACCATATATCATTACAATATATTATCTTTTAAATTTCAATTTTCACTCCTAACCCTATAATAATTAATATAATTCATCAACACCATAATATTTGAGAAAAACTCATCAATTTCATTAAATCAAAACATTCTAAAATTTGGGATGTTACAATGTCTCTTATAATTCACAAAATTTTAACAATATTTTACATTGATTTTCAAGTCACATGAAATGAAAGTGGTGACATCAAATCAACCACAATCAAATATGTAAAATCAACACGAAATGTATTTTACAATAATTTTATTGAATATATAAAATGTGATTAAAGTATACATACTAATAAACTAATAAAATAGAATTAATTATTAATCTTTCCAAATTGTAAAAAAAAATTCAAAATTTAACATAACAATTGTTAGAATTATTTTCTCTCGTTTTATATACACAAAAAATGGACATTTTAAAATATAAATAATATTTAAACATAATATTAAATCTTGAACGGGACACTAAAGTTCACCTAATCCATTATAATTTTACCAAAATTTTGACAACATTTCCTTTAAATTATAAATATCCTAAAATTTAAACAATATATTTTTAAACCCACAATTATCAATCACTAGCAAAATTCAACAAATCAAATTGTATTCAACAATAAATTCAAACACATACATATTGCGTTCAATTGCATTCAATTGCATTATCACCATTGTCAACAAAAACAAAAACATGACTACTAACCTTAAAGACAATGCAATAGGAATCAAAAGGATGAATCGCGTCATGCATCACCACAAACCACCAACTGCAACCACTACAAAACGTATTGCACCATGCACCACCATGAACTGCCACAAACCACCACGCACCACCACCAGCTGTCGTGAACCACCACCACAACACACCCCAACCAAACAACACAAAAACAATCCATAATCATCAATGGAGAAAGTTTACCATCAACCCAATGCAAAACAACAACAAAACTCACTAGAAATGGCCACCAACATAAAAAATGAATGCACCAGTGAGGGAGGAACAGTAAAAACATAACTTAAAAGCGAAAAGTGATATGATATAACAGTGAAACGACTCATAAGACGATGATTAATAACTTTATTGTTGTCCTATACCAATATGACAACGCTTCCCCTTAAATTGTCTTATGCATCCGAGAAACAAAAATGACGACACTTCCCCTTAACACGTCGTTAATAATTACATTTTATTACAAAAATGTCATTGTATCACATACCACGACGTGCCATGTATGACCGTCATTGTTTTGGATGGTTGATACTTTTTTTTTTGCAATAGTAAGAGCATTTATTTCAATTTTATATTTTTTTCTTTTAATTTTTTTTTATTTTCAATAATTTCTACATGAAAAAAATAGTGTTTTAGTATTTTCTATTTAAATATTTAAAAGCATAAAAAAACTATAATTAAAAAAAATAAAAAAATAATTTAAGTATACACACTACATCCTTTTACACTTTTAATAATATTTATTAAAAATGTTGTAATAGATAAATTTTACAACCTATTATAATACTTTTTACAATAAATGTTACAGTAAAGTATAGAGACATAATATCGTGACATCTTTTAAATAAATATTATATAGATAAAACTAACTCATTAATATAATATATTTTTTAAATGTTACTAAAAACGTAACCTTCTTAAAAAAAAGTTATTAATTTTATATTAATTACATTTTAATATTTAAAAAAAAAAGAATATTTCACAATTTTTATTAAAAAGACAAAAAAACAATATATTATTAAAAACACTAATTTTTTATAATTTTTTTTCTTAAAAAAAACTGTTTTTTAATGAGAATTTTATAAGGCATATTTAAATCATGTCTACAATAATTGAGAATATCCTAAATTAAGTGGAAATGTGTGAGATAAATAATATATAAAAAAAATTAAAAATTTATTGTCTTAAGATTTTAGATTAGAAGTGATGTTATGTTTTTTATATGGATTGACTTATGATTTATCTTATCAAATCCAAAACTTACACTTGAGCTTTGTTCCTTCTAAGGAAGGATTAGAGGAAGAGGAAAAGAATGGATTTAAGGAGAAAAAGAATGAAAAATGAGATTATTTGTTTTAAGAAAAAGATAGTGGAAAATGAAGAGAAAGTTTGTGAAAGTTTGTTAATGATTTGATTGATGTAGTAAATTAAATTTAATTGTATATTAATATATTTTAAAAACAATTTATTTAAAGTAATTTAATATGAAAAATAATTTTCCTAAAATATAAATTAAATATAAAAAATTTAAATTAAAATAAAAAATTACTATAAATCTTTAATATATAAAAAATTACTTTTTAATTAAATATTAAATTATATATAAAATATTTTATTTAATATTATTATTTATTATTATACAAATTTATTTACATTATTATTATCCATTTAATATTTATTATTACACAAATTTATTTTTACAATTAAATATTTAATTTAAAATTATCTTTTAATATATTTTATACATATTTTTTATTATATATTATAATATAAAATTAATAATGTTATAACATAATCAATTATTATAATATTTTGATTATTATTATTATTTATAATTTTAATATTTTTATTTTCATTAAAAATTCTCATAAATTTATTTTTATTATTTATTATTTTTCAAAAAATTTATTACTATTGATAAATTTATTATTTATAATTGCATATTTATTTAATTATATTAAATAAAAAAAAATAATATAATATATAAATATAATAAAATATTATATGTATATTCAATTATGGATAATCGATTATGTAAAGTTTAATATGTAATACATAATATAATATTTTATATTTTATATATTTTTTACAATTTTTTTCTCTTTTCTAGAAAAAACGGTCGTTAAAATTTTTGTTTTATTTTTTTTCTTAATTTTATTATTATTTTATTTTTCAATTTTTACACTTTCCTTTCTTTGTTTCTATTTGTGTATATTCATCTTCGAATAAAAGAATTATTGAAGAGAAGATTATAAAGAATTTAAATATGAAATTAGTAATCCCATATTAAATATAGATAAGTGAGATACAAAATATATAATACAAGAAAAGTAAAAAATTATCACTCTTACATTAAATAAATAAATAAAAACTAGAAAAATTCACAAATCTATGTAAATGAAAACTAGAAAGATTCACAAATCTATGTACTAAATTTTTATAATTTGTAATAATATTTTAAAAAAACTACTAAAAATATATTAATAATATTTTCTATGCTTTAATAATATTTTTTAATATTAGTATATATATATAGTAGTTACACTTTTTAGTATTTTGGTTAATTAATACAAGTTTGCAATAACATAAAGTTAGTATATTATAATACATAATAAAAATAACTCAACATATTAATCTAATATAACTCATGTAAAATGTATTGGTGAATTTTTAATTTAGAGATATATGAGATGATATTCATATGTTTTAAATTGTTTTGTTACAATGATAACAGAAAAGTTAAAACATATGAATGTGTAGTATTAAAATCTTCCACCACATAATGTGTAATTTAGCATACTAAACATGTCTTGAAAGTATTTTATCAATTAGCATACAAAAGTATTATGAGAAAAGAATGTGTCAACTGATCTGCATCTGGAAAGTAATTAATCTTTGATTATTTATCAAGAATGCTCTCAATGCATAAAATAATAATAATAATAGTAGTAATATCAATATTGAACATCATAATAAAGAGCCACGACACCAATAGGTGGCATGGGTTGGATCCAAAAAGAGAAGAGTGAGCAAATCAGGTTTTGGTTTTCCAAAGCAAGACCAAATGTGCACAACAATTAGCCAACTAAGCTTCTGTGATGGGATTTAGCTGTATAGCGCATTTTGTGATCAAAGATTGGTCTGTGCCACAACACATGTAGACACACATACAAGAGATATGATATGTGGAAGTCGATTCTCTTCCATTATAATTAATCGTTTATCTCCATGTGGCCTCTATCAATGTCAAGTGGGCTTGGTGGCCCAGTGCCAGTTATGAACAAGCCTTTTGTGAACGTTCTTCTGACTGCCTCCAGCTTCAAAGCGTGCCAAATAAGTCCTACCCAATTAGACAATTAGTTCTAGTTTTCTACTTTCAAACGTTCCAATTTCAAATGTGTGTGCAAGCATTTTTAAGTTGACCAAATTCTAAGGGTACACACGCCACATAAGTATCGGTCAAATCAAACATTTTGGTCACTTACTCCTACTCCTCCCATTTATTATACACACTCCTAACAACAAAAACAATCCCATTACCAAGTCTTCAAACTGGTCAAGCATTCCAAACCCCAAAAACAAAACTCAATCAAACTTTTTTCCCTTCACCCCCTTTCAATATAAAATCCCCCCTTTAAAAACAAACCAAAATCAACAACCTCAACAAACCACATACACAGAGTTTTCAAATCCTCCATCCTAGGCAAAATGCAAGATACCCTTCAGCAACAAACCAAAGAAAGTTCAGAACTTCCACCAAAGATGTCTTTTTCCGGACACAAGGTCGCCGATTTAAGCGATGGGCAGCATAAAGGTGGATACTTGGCCGTTGTTTCCCGGTCCAGACCGGCCTGCACCTGCGCGAACCGGCCAGGTTCGGTTCGGTGTGCGCGTCATGGGTATGTGGTACCAGGGGAGAAGAAGAAGCGTGTGGCGAGCAAAGAGATCCTACGGAGAGCACTGACACCACCACCAAAAAGATTAGGACTTAGATGGTTGAATTTCAGACCAACCCCTAGTAGACTTTCTAACATGTCCATGACTTGATTTTCTAATTTTTCTAATTTTTTTTTCTTTTTTCTTTGGATGTTTGTATAATCGAGTTTGACATATCCCATGAAATTAGATTATTCTATATTTTTCATGAAGCTTCTGCTTTCAGTTCTTTTGCACTTGAATGATCTGGTTTCATATCCTTGTCTCTTGAAAGCTGTAAATTAGGCGCATACAAAAAAACTGGATAAACAAAACTTAAACTAGTGATATATGTGTGTACTATTGCTTTGTCTGATGATAGTGATAACATTATGTGCTGTCTGTCCCTGAATAGGAAATATTCTTGCATTAAAGTATTGTCTTTTTGCTTTGTTTTCCATCTTGTGTGATTAATTCAGATGTTCTGCAATTGGGCTTTATTGAGTATCCATCTCATGGTTGTTCTGATTTCACTGAAATTGGACTAAACACTGTAGTTTTCTTTATTTACTTTGTCAAAATCTGTTATGTTGTGTTAGCAGATAGTAATAATACAATATGTCGGTTTTTGAGTTCTTCACAAGGCCAGATTTGTTCTGTATTTTTAATTTGAGCTTGTGATTTCTGAACCAAGAGAAGGGTAAGAAAAGGATGGGAGATGAGAATCCTTTGATTACTGATATTAATTGTGTTGCCATTTCACTTGGAAACTAGCATTTAAGGTTAACAAGCCTCATGACAAACATGCAAATTGCAAAAGATAGCACAGGATCAATTAAGGGACAAATGCTTTATATGTTACCTATAGAAAGTGCTGGTGAATTTGGAAACTGCATATGCTTATATTCCAATACAACTAAAAAAACAATCTGCTGGCTGATACATTCTTGGAATCTTTTACAATTTATATGTTATGTATAGGAAGTGCTGGGGAATTTGAATGCTGCATATGCTTAGATTTTTAATTCATCACGTTGTCCTACAACATATTCATAAATTTGTATAAATTTGTGCTGTTAGCTAATCTTTTGTGTTCTTGTTAAATTGAATATAAAAGTTAGTCCAACATGAAATTTAAAACTAAGGATCGACTTAAAAGAAGAAAAACTAAAATTCAAGATAACTAAAATATGAAATTTAAAACTAAGGATCGACTTAAAAGAAGAAAAAGTAAAATTCAAGATAACTAAATTTAAGAACTTAATCTCAAAACAAAATTTGGATAGGTGTAATTTTTTTTAGAAAGTATTGGTTTGAGGAGAATCAAAGAGAAAAATAGATGAAATTTATTTTAAAGTATATTTGATAAGATTTAACTCCTTAAAAAAATCAATTAAAAAAATATTTAAATATAAAAATCTAAAGATTAATAAAACAGTTATTGAAAAAAAATATAAGTTGAGATTGATAAAAGTTTTATATTTTAAAAGATTGTAAATGTAATGCAAGCTCTATATATAATTAGAAATCAAATTATTTATGTTAATATAAATATAATAATTATTTGTATAAACCTATATGTTTATACTATTTTGTAAATATTTGTTTAATTATATGTAATAGCTAGTCATTTCTAAAAAAAACTCATAGATAGGTTACAAACAAAACAAATGTTTTTAAGTGAGTAAAATTCACACTTTTGATTGATGGAAAAATGAAAATAAAAAGAAATATTGATAAAAAAAGAAGAAAAAAGAAAAAGAAATTCAAGATTTGTTTAATATAAAGAAATATTTAAAAAATGGAAAAAAAGAAAAACATTTTTAATAGACTATAACATTCTTGTGATATTAGATTTTTTTTATTGATTTAATAACAATTATTTGGTGACAATTGGTACATATTTCAAAATGTGTTAAATATATAAATAAAAAATATTAATATTAATATAAAATTTAAAATTATTAATTAAATAAACTAATCTTTACAAAATCTTACAATTATTTTTTGTTTGTTTCAAATAACAAATTTGTACATATGAATCTATAGTAAAGAAGAACAAAGTTAAAAATAAATAAAAAAGAATAATTTAATATAAAATATTAAACAAACTTATTTTATACTTTTCGCATGACAACAAATTTATTTTATCAAAATAAAGTACTTTATATCGTTAATATAAATTATATATTTGAGTAAATAGTAAATTGTTTGTGGAAATACAATTTCAAAAGAAAAGAAATCATGTTTACTTTGAGTTAGCATAATTTTTTTTTATTAAAATTGTGCTTAAAAACATATTTTTTATTTTTTTATTTTTTTTAAATAGTGCATGTATTTTTAGTTTTTATTTTAAAATTGACTTTTGCCTTTATTTTAAAAAAAAAGTTATTTGCACTGAAATAGTTAAAGAATAACTATTTTACTGGATTTTTTTCTAAAACTTTTTAATTGACTATTTGATTCTTTTATTCAAAATACTTACCTAAAAATAAAAAACTTATCTATGATTTTTAATTTAATATCTATTAATTTAATATTTTTTATAGTATGATTTATTAATTAAAAAAATAATATTAATTCAATGTAATTTAAAGAAAAAAAATAGAGTAGATCAATAAATATAAATATTAAATTAAAAGTTAAAAATTATACATAAACTTTTTACTTTTCAAAATAAATATTTTAAATAAAAAATCAACCAAATTTTAAATATTTTTAAAAATTTATTTAAAAAATTAAAAAAATTAAAAACACATTTGCATGCACGATTTAAATAAAATAATAAAAAACATATGATTAAAACAGTATACAAATTTATATTCATTCAAAATCGTGTATTAAAACACAATTTATTTATTTTTAAAAATTAAACTTTTAACCACAGTTTATTCAAATAGGTAATTATTTAAAATTTGTTCATTTATATAATAATGAAATACAATTCCACGGTAAAAGATGATAGGTACACAATCTATATATATATATAATTAAAATAAATACATATTCTAATAATAAAATAATAAATTAATAATAAAAAATATTAACAAGAAAAAAAAAATTAACATTATAAGTACTGTAAAAAATTTAAATAATAATAAAATTATATAATAATAAAATAAAAAATAATATTTAATTAAAATGAATTTATAACCACAAATAAAAAAAGTAATAATAAAACTAAAATTATAAAATAATAATAATAACAAAAGTTAAAATAATAATAAAATTAATTTATAATCACAAATAAAAATAATTTAATATTTAATAAAAAACAATTAATCATTTTTTAAATATATTTATCAAATTACTTTCAAACTTTCATAAAAAAATTTCTTCACTTCTCATTCTTTTTTTTTAATTTAAACAATTTTATTTTCCAACTCTTTTTTTTTCATTTTTTCCTCTTTCAAATCTACTTCCTAATCCAAAAATACCCTTTAAAATAAAATAATTATTTTTAGAAATATAAAATCATTTTTAAGGTTTTATTGTATTAAAATGATATCTCTTTCTTTATTTTTTTGTTTTTATTTTTAATATTTATTTTTATTCTCTCTTTTAGTGTCACAGTCTAAAACAAAAGAAAAAATTATTTTTTTTCACTTATTTTTTCACATTTATATTTTGAACCAAGATATAAATGAAACTTTAACATTAATTATATCTTACAATAAATTAAAAACGTTAATGTTGATAATAATAATTAAATATAAATTATTTTCTTATTAAGAATGTTAAAGACAAAAATATAATTTTATTCATATATTAATATATAAATATAATATGAGCATAATATGAATGGAAGATTTATTTGATAAATTACTAACACATATAAAAATGCGATAAAACATATTTATCTTATCAATTAATATAAATTTTATTTAAATTAAAATAACATAAAAATATAATATATTTTGTTTAGTTATAACTATTGTACTTTTTATACTCTTCTTTGAATTTAAAATTACATACTACAAGTTGTTGTATAAATCATTCAAATTTAGATTTTAGAAGGGTTTTGGTAAAAAATTGTGTGCTTTGATAATATTTTTTTGCATTATAGTAACTTAACTTTTTTTTGTTTTTAAATTATTTTAGAAAAAAAAAGTTTATCTTAAAATGTTTAGTTTTGTTATGAAACACTTTAATATATTTTTTTATTATTAATCTTGTCTTGTATTTATTTATGGAACTATTTGTATAAAGTTTGGTTTTATAAAATTATTTGATTCATAACACTACAAAAAATAACAGTTATAGCTATACTCACTTTTACTAACATATATTTATTAAATGTAGCTGAAACTAAAAAATACGTTTATCCACATATTTTTAATATAAGTAAAATTTATAATTATTTACTTACATATATTTAGTGTTGGAAAAATAACAATGATAATATCTACAACAATTTGATAGATAATACTTATTAATGAGGAGGAATATTTTAAAAATCAGGTTTAATAAGATTTTTTTTAACCTTTTTTGAACTTTTTAATACATTTTTACTATTATTTTTATTTCAATATAATTAATAATTTCAATTAAAAACTCTTATATTAAATTGGTACTATAAAATAGCTTGACATATATGTTAAAATTTTTTTTTCTTCTGTTTTTATATTTTATTATTTTTTTAATATAGTTTACACTAATTTAACATAAAAAATTATATTAATTTACTAAAAAATTAAGATTATATTAAAAAAATAACAATAAAATATATTGTAAAATCTAAAAAAATTAAAAAAAATTCTTAAATCTAAAAATTACTAAAAACAGATTAGAAGGATAAAAAATACATTAAAATATCATAATAATGAATGAGACTAGCGTAGTTTAACTACCAAATCAAATCGCCATGGCAACATCAAGAACACTCGCATCTTCCATTCTCCATTCCCACACACTCCCACGCGCGCCATGCCGCTTCCGCTTTCACTCTCGCTTTCCCTCAACCTTCTGCACTCTCACATTTTCATCTTCCAATTTTCCCGCTAAATCTTTTTCGCCCCTCACCGTCTTCTCCGCCTCATCCACCGACCGCCACAGCAGCACATCTCAAGACCTCGCCGTCCTTCTCGAAGTCGACGGGTGATTCGATTCTTCACTCCACCAACCTTCTCTCACTACGTTCCACGATTCCTTCTTTGTATTCTGGTTCTCACACTCTTACACTCTTCTTCTGTTGTTTTAGGGTTCTTATGGACGCGCACCGCGTTGGAAATTGCATTGCCTTCAACAAAGGTTCGACCGATTCTGCACCCGCCGTTTAGGTTGCTGTGATTCTGTGTAACGCGGTGTAACTTTTCTTCCTGTGCGCGCAGCGTTCGAGAGGCTTGGGCTCGATTGCGCCAACTGGACTGAACCTGTCTATTCGGATCTTGCGAAGTGTGTTTGTTTCTGTTTATTTGTTAGATTAGATTTTTCTGTTGCTTATGCGTGCGTGTATACGGGGTTGAATTAACTTTGCTATTGCCACACTTTACTTTGGCGTGGAGTAAATTGATGGGTTACATTTGATGACGGGTGTCTTCTTGAATTTGAATTAACTTTCCTTGATGCTTTAGGCTTTGTAATCCTTATATTTTTTGTGACTGCGTGTTTGATGACGGGTGTCTTCTTGAATTTGAATATAATTCTTTATTTGATGACAAAGATCTATCGTATCTAGCTGTTGATCTGCTTGAGTTCATTCCTTTTCAACACGATGCCGGTTCAGGATTAGAAAACATAAATTTGAATGTAATTCTTTATTTGATTACTGAAATATATCAAATATAACTGTTTGATATGGGATTATGTTTATTCCTTGTCAACACATTAACGGTTGCGGATTAAAATAACATTGCAACGGTCAGGGTAATCTAATTTCTTTGATGAGTTTCCTTTCTATTATTTAATTTCTCTCAAATATAAGGATTCAATTGTGGCAGTAATTGTGGGTGTTTCTAACAGGCATTATCAGACTATTACAGGCCCTGTAACTTGGGGAGGATTTGCCTCGGGATGATTAAATGGGAACTTCTCTTGAATCCTTTCTTTCAGCTACAAGGTCAGTTTTTTTTTTTCATTTCTTACTAATTTGAATTTCTAAAACCTTTGATGAGTACTGGATTCGTAGTGAAATTTCTTAATTTCTCATTATGCTTTAATTCAAATCATTGTTATTACAGTTTGTCTTTATTGTCTTGTTCAGCCACTTCATTTTTAGAATACGCATCCTTATTCCACTTGTTTCTTTTTAGACACTAGTACATTCCTAAGTAATTTGGGCTTATCATATCTTTCATCAATTCTTTATTTATCGTAAAATTTGATTCTTTTACATGATGCAATTGAAATTATGGAAATGAGAGAATTGTTGATCTTTGTTTTATAGTACTGAGTTATTTTTTTGATTTTCTTAAGTGTGGGAAATTTGGAAGGTCATTTTCTTAGAGATATTTGTTTATTTTACTAATTATTAAGAGCAATGGACAATTTGATTTCAGAACTTAGGCATTGGTTCTTATTCTTAATATTAAGTGGCCCTTTGCTAAAATAAAGTTATTTGGGAGATAAAATTTTAATAGGAGTAGTTTGTTATGTGAGCTTCGAAGTTTTATGAAATTTAAAATTGCATTTATTTAATAAAATAAAAGAAAAGACTTCTTAATAGTAATTTCAATTAGTGTTAGGTTTTAACACAAGTGAATATTTTGTTGAGTCGTTGTTATCAAGATTAACTTGATTTTATACCAAATTTTTATTAACACAATTTTTTAAAGAAGATTTAGGAGAAATATTTTGTACTCATGAAAAATTATGAATTTTTTATAAGAAAAATAATTATAAACATAAAATTTTAACATTTTGTGTTCTGATGCTAAAATATTTTTAAAATGTTTTTCTACAAATATTTTAGCAAAATTTTGAGATATTCCTATAAATTTTAGTTTTAATTAATGATGAGATTAACAATCACTACTCCCCAGTAAATGAATTATATAAAGAGAGTGATCTTATGTTTGAATATGACACACATTAGAAACTCTCACACATTGTAAGGACATTGATGGGCTGGTAATCTGGTTCAGTACAAATGAAAAACACATTTGGTTTTATAATCCCTTTTTGTTAAATCTCAACTCGCTTTCTCTGAACATGGTTTAGGTAGCAGGCATATAATCAATGTGTGATTCTTGAATATGTACATTATTGATGTATCTATAGTTATTGTACTAAATTGTCTCTCTCTCTCGTGGCTTGGGCTTGGGCATGCACCCTCTCTCTCTCTTTGGGCTTGCGCATGCACCCTCTCTCTCTCTCTGGGCTTGGGCATGCACCCTCTCTCTCTCGGCTTGGGCTTGGGCTTGGGCATGCACTCTCTCTCTCTCTCTCTCCGGGCTTGGGCTTGGGTACGCAATCTGTCTCTCTCTTCGGGCTTGGGCTTGGGACCGCAACCTCTCTCTCTCCAGGCATGGGCTTGGGATTGCACCCTCTCTCTCTAGGCTTGGGCTGGGCATGCACCCTCTCTCTCTCCCCGGGCTGGGGCTGGGCATGCACCCTCTCCTTCTCCCCGGGCTTGGGCATGCACCCTCTCGCTCTCTCCGGCCTTGGGCTTGGGCATGCACCCTCTCCCTCTTCGGGGCTTGGGCTTGGGCATACACCCTTTCCCTTTCCCTGGGCTTGGGCTTAGGCTTACACCCTCTTCCTCTTGAGGCTTGGGCTTGGGCTTTCACCCTCTCCCTCTTTCCGGGCTTGGGCTTGGGCTTGCACCATCTCTCTCCTGAAATTTTGTTTCACCAATCCTATAATTACTCAAATTAAATAGTTCAACCAATCAGAAATTTTATCTCCAATATTTACTTGATATACATTATTAAATTTTCAATCTAAAATTTAAAATAAATAAGCACACAAAGTTGAACAAACCTAAACCATAAAACACATTTAATTCAAGCTTGATAATCAAAGTTTCTGAGCAACCCACCAAGACCTAACCATGCATGTGTTCATACATCATCTCTCTAGGCTTGGGCTTGGGCTTGGGCTGGGGCTTGCACCCTCTCTCTCTCTGGGCTTGGGCATGCACCCTCTCTCTCTTCGGGCTTGGGCTTGGGCATGCACCCTCTCTCTCTCCGAACTTGGGCTTGGGCATGCACCCTCTCTCTCTCTGGGCTTGGGCTTGGGCATGCACCCTCTCTCTCTCCGGGCTTGGGCTTGGGCATGCACCCTCTCCCTCTCTCGGGGCTTGGGCTTGGGCTTGCACCCTCTCCCTCTCTCGGGGCTGGGGCTTGGGCGGCACCCTCTCCCTCTCTCGGGATTGGGGCTTGGGCGGCACCCTCTCCCTCTCTCGGGGCTTGGGCTTGGTCTTGCACCCTCTCCCTCTCTCGGGGCTGGGGCTTGGGCGGCACCCTCTCCCTCTCTCGGGGCTTGGGCTTGGTCTTGCACCCTCTCCCTCTCTCCGGGCTTGGGCTTGGGCGGCACCCTCTCCCTCTCTCGGGACTGGGGCTTGGGCGACACCCTCTCCCTCTCTCGGGACTGGGGCTTGGGCGCTACCCTCTCCCTCTCTCGGGGCTTGGGCTTGGGCTTTCACCCTCTCCCTCTTTCCGGGCTTGGGCTTGGGCTTGCACCATCTCTCTCCTGAAATTTTGTTTCACCAATCCTATAATTACTCAAATTAAATAGTTCAACCAATCAGAAATTTTATCTCCAATATTTACTTGATATACATTATTAAACTTTCAATCTAAAATTTAAAATAAATAAGCACACAAACTTGAACAAACCTAAACCATAAAACACATTTAATTCAAGCTTGATAATCAAAGTTTCTGAGCAACCTACCAAGACCTAACCATGCATGTGTTCATACATCATCTTTCTAGGCTTGGGCTTGGGCATGCACCCTCTCTCTCTCCGGACTTGGGCTTGGTCATGCACCCTCTCTCTCTCTCCGGGCTTGGGCTTGGGCTTGCACCCTCTCCCTTTCTTCGGGCCTGGGCTTGGGCTTGCACCCTCTCCCTCCATTGGGGCTTGGGCTTGGACTTGCACCTCTCCCTCTCATGGGCATGCTTGGGCTTGGCTTGCACCCTCCCTCTCTCGGGGCTGGGGCTTGGGCGGCACCCTCTCCCTCTCTCGGGGCTGGGGCTTGGTCTTGCACCTTCTCCCTCTCTCGGGGCTGGGGCTTGGGCGGCACCCTCTCGCTCTCTCGGGGCTTGGGCTTGGTCTTGCACCCTTTCCCTCTCTCCGGGCTTGGGCTGGGGCGGCACCCTCTCCCTCTCTCGGGACTGGGGCTTGGGCGGCACCCTCTCCCTCTCTCGGGACTGGGGCTTGGGCGCTACCCTCTCCCTCTCTCGGGGCTTCGGCTTGGGCTTTCCCCCTCTCCCTCTTTCCGGGCTTGGGCTTGGGCTTGTGCTTGCACCATCTCTCTCCGGAAATTTTGTTTCACCAATCCTATAATTACTCAAATTAAATAGTTCAACCAATCAGAAATTTTATCTCCAATATTTACTTGATATACATTATTAAATTTTCAATCTAAAATTTAAAATAAATAAGCACACAAACTTGAACAAACCTAAACCATAAAACACATTTAATTCAAGCTTGATAATCAAAGTTTCTGAGCAACCCACGAAGACCTAACCATGCATGTGTTCATACATCATCTCTCTAGGCTTGGGCTTGGGCATGGACCCTCTCTCTCTCCGGACTTGGGCTTGGTCATGCACCCTCTCTCTCTCTCCGGGCTTGGGCTTGGGCATGCACCCTCTCCCTCTATCCGGGCTTGGGCTTGGGCTTGCACCCTCTCCCTCTCATCGGGCTTGGGCTTGCACCCTCTCCCTCTCTCAGGGTTGGGGCTTGCACGACACCCTCTCCCTCTCCCTCTCTCGGGACTGGGGCTTCGGCGGCACCCTCTCCCTCTCTCGGGGCTTGGGCTTGGTCTTGCACCCTCTCCCTCTCTCGGTGCTGGGGCTTGGGCGGCACCCTCTCCCTCTCTCGGGGCTTGGGCTTGGTCTTGCACCCTCTCCCTCTCTCGGGGCTTGGGCTTGGGCTTGCACCCTCTCCCTCTATTGGGGCTTGGTCTTGGACTTGCACCTCTCCCTCTCATGGGCATGCTTGGGCTTGGGTTGCAGCCTCTTCCTCTCATGGGCGCGCTTGGGTTTGGGCTTGCATCCTCTCCCTCTCCTGGGCTTGGGCTTGGGCTTGAACCCTCGCACTGTCATGCATATCTCCCTTTAGATAGTTGTATCAATATATAGACTAAAAGTATGAGCATTTAAATTCCCTGTATTTACATGTGCCTCAGTTTGTTCTTCAGTGTTGTACACTTCTAACTAAATAAAAACATTTTATTTATTTTAATCTAAGGATGTTCTTGTCAGTGTCTTGTTTTAAAATTATAGAGTATTACTTGTTGGCTAACTCTTTTGAATATCAAATAGAATTGAAGGTTAATTGTTGTATTCATAGGTGGTACCTGAAGGCTTGATGTACTTGTAAGGTCAAGCAACTGTTGAAATAATCAACTTTTTTAATAATTAGAAAAAGATTCTTTTGTGGTAGTGCTTAGGTATTGGAGTGGGTTTGCATTTGTTTCAATCAGATATCTCATACTTTATTTCAAAATCTCATTCGTTCTTCTTAAGTGGATAAAGAAAACGTTTTTATCATCTATTTCACATGAATGTTCTTAAGATAATAATGTTATCTGGCTGTCTACTTTTTTTGCTTTTCAAACTGTTAGGAGCAGACCTCCAATAAAGAAGATGTATGTTAGGCGCAATAAAGGAATAAGTCAGTTACAATAATTGAATAACTAATTCAGTTATGGTTAGCGTTTGGGATGTTTTGTAAATAGAGGAAATGAGAGGAGAATAGGGAGGAAAAAAAGAGTAGGAAAGAATTGGGAGAGGTTAGGCTCTCGAATCCCTAACAAATATGTAAACTCTCTGTTTTTTTTTCCTAGGCAATACAATTCTCATTTGATTCAGTTCTTACAACTGGTATCAAAGCTCTCATATCTTGGGAAAAAGTGTTCATGGTGCAAACAAGGATGGAAGCCAGATTAGACAACTTGGAAAAAGGCTTTGAAAGCCTACTAGAATTGATGCAAAACATCAACAACACGTTACAACAGAAGGAGATTCCAACTGGTGATAGCGGCCAAGGGGGAAATGCAAGAGATGGTGACGGCATAAGGAGTGAATCGAGGAAGGATCGGTGGAGGAGATTGGAAATTCTGATTTTTGTTGGGGAAGACGCATATGGGGGGTCAATCGGGTGGAGAGATACTTTAATTTCAAGGGAGTTACGGAACAAGAACGCTTACAAGCTGTGGTGGTGGCTATGGAGGGAAAAGCTTTGACTTGGTTCCAATGGTGGGAGTTTTGTACGATCAACCACACATGGGAGGAGTTTCGTACGGCTGTTATAAGAAGATTTCAACCTTCTGTGACTGAAAACCCATATGAATTGCTGTTGGATCTTAAACAGAGCTCATCGGTGGAAGATTACAGAGAAAAATTTGAGCTATATGCTGGGCCTCTCAAGGGAATCAACCCAGTTTACTTGAAAGGCATTTTCTTGAATGGGTTGAAGGATGTGATTAAGGCGGAACTGAAATTGTATAAGGTGGAGTCTTTACCAGAGTTGATGGACTATGCTCAAAGAATTGATGAGAAGAACAAGGTGATAAATAATGGAGGGGGGTGGAATGATAAAGGAGTAAATCGCCCAAGAAGTTATATACCTGCAAGAACGGTAACATGGAATGGGGGGAATAACACAACTGGAGGAAATAACCCAGTTAGAGGAGCTAGTTCAGCTGGAAGTAGCAACTCATCTGTTGAATCTAATAGTCTGAAATATGCTGGTTCCTTCAGAGAAAAAGGCTTCAAGAGGTTAACAGATGCAAAATTTCAAGAAAAATCAAAGAAGGGACTCTGTTTCAGATGTGATGAAAAGTTTGTACCAGGGCGTAAATGCAGGAGCAAGCATCTTTAGGTGTTAATCTTGAATGAAGAAGAGGAGGAAGAAGGGGACAAAGATGGGGGAGGGAGCCGATTAAGAGAAAGCCAAGAAGAAGAGATAGATCTAAGGACATTGCAGTTGTCCATGTATAGCATAACAGGACTGACCTCCAAGAAGTCTATTAAGATGTGGGGAGATATTGAGGGAGAGAAGGTAACTGTTCTGGTGGATTGTGGGGCTTCCCATAATTTCATCTCTTCTGCCTTAGTTCAAAAAAGATCAATTCCAATTACGGAACAACAACCTATACCGTAGAAGTGGGAGACGGGCGAAAGATAAGATGTAGTGGTGTTTGCCAAAAGTTGATATTACAAATTCAGAGTCTTAAGATTCAGCAAGACTTCTTTGTCTTTGAGTTGGGAGGGGTTGATGTGGTGTTAGGAATGGAATGGCTGGCTGAACTGGGAGACATCACAACCAACTTTAAGGATCTCACGTTAAAGTTGCCTACCAGCCAAGGAACCATGGTCTTGAAAGGAGAAACAACCTTGTCTAGATCTGAAGCATCATTTCAGTCAATAATTCGAGCATTACAGGATGAAGGTGAAGGTTTTTTCCTGGAATGCAAAAAGTTAATTCAGGAGCCAGACAGCACAACCAGTATTCCAACGGGAATTCTGAAGATTTTGGAGGAGGCTGAGGTAGTGTTTCAAGAACCCAAAGGGTTACCTCCTTCAAGAAGATATGATCATGCCATAGTGCTGAAGGAAGGAGCCCAAATTCCTAATCTACGCCCTTACAGGTATCCTCATTACCAAAAGAATGAGATTGAAAAATTAGTAAGTGATATGTTGCTATCTGGAGTTATAAGGCCAAGTGTGAGTCCCTATTCTAGTCCCATTATATTGGTTAAAAAGAAAGATGGAGGATGGAGGTTTTGTGTTGATTATAGGGCACTAAATAAGATTACAACACCCAACAAATTCCCAATACCGGTGATTGATGAATTGTTAGATGAGTTGGGTGGTGCCATTATCTTCTCCAAATTGGATCTCAAATCCGGGTATCATCAAATCAAGATGAAAGAAGAAGATATTCCCAAGACTGCTTTTCGAACACATGATGGCCATTATGAATTTGTAGTTATGCCATTTGGCTTAACTAATGCTCCTTCCACATTTCAATCTCTGATGAATGACATTCTAAGGCCATTCTTGAGGAAGTTTGTGCTAGTTTTCTTTGATGACATCCTGATTTACAGCAAGAGTGAGGCGGATCACGAAGAACACCTTAGGGTGGTTCTAAAAACGTTGGAGGAGCATGTACTATTTGCAAACAAGAAGAAATGTTGTTTTGGCCAATTTCAGATTGAATATTTAGGCCATCTAATTTCAGCTCAAGGAGTAGCAACTGATCCAAAGAAATTGGAAGTCATGATGTCTTGGCCAATACCCAGAGATGTGAAGGCACTTAGAAGCTTCCTAGGCCTCATCGGATATTATAGAAGGTTTGTCAGAAATTATGGCAGCATTGCAAGGCCTCTAACTCAGCTCCTTCAGAAGGATGGGTTTAAATGGGATGAAGAGGGTTAGAAAGCTTTTGATCATCTAGAAGTCATAATGACCAAGCTGCCAATCCTAACAGTTCCTGATTTTTCTAAGACCTTCAAGGTGGAAACGGATGCATCCAACAAGGGATTAGGAGCAGTTTTGGTACAGGATGGCAGACCTGTAGCATTTTTGAGTCAAAAACTATCAGACCAGGCCCAAAAAAATAGTCTATGACAGAGAACTAATAGCCATAGTTATGGCTGTGCAAAAATGGAGACATTACTTGATGGGGCGCATTTTGTGGTTCATACTGATCAGAGGAGTTTAAAGTTTTTAACTGATCAGCATTTGCTGAATGACGAGCAACTAAAATGGACCTCTAAATTGATAGGATTTGATTTTGAAATCAAATATAAGCCTGGTTGTGAGAATGGAGTAGCAGATGCTTTATCAAGGAAGATGATGTTTTCAGCTATTTCTGTAGTCTAGTTTCAGGACTTAGAAGATTGGATGAATGAAGTTCAATCTGACCCGAAGTTGAAGAAGGTAATTCAAGACCTTCTACAGAATCCAAACTCTCATCCTGGATTCATGTGGCAGAATGGGAAATTGTTGTATAAGGGAAAATTTATTCTACCTAAGAGGTCTCGAAGGATTTTGTCATTACTTGCTGAATTTCACAGCTCAGCAGTAGGAGGTCACTCAGGTTTCTTCAGGACCTACAAAAGAATAGCTGCTTTGGTATTTTGGGAAGGGATGCGCAAGGATGTGCAACAGTATGTAGCTACATGTACAGTTTGCCAACAAAATAAACATCAAGCTCTAACTCCAGCTGGCCTTCTACAACCATTACCCATTCGAACACAGGTTTGGTTAGATATATCCATGGATTTCCTTGAAGGTCTCCCTAAGACCCAAGGTAAGGACAACATTCTGGTAGTAGTGGATAGATTCACCAAATACGCTCATTTTTTGGCCTTATGTCATCCATATACTGCAAATGATATAGCTGAAGTCTTCCTCAAGGAGATAGTTAGATTACATGGTTTTCCTACTACCATTGTATCTGACCGAGATAAAATTTTTCTTAACCATTTTTGGACTGAACTTTTTACGTTAGCTAGAACAAAACTGAAATTCAGTTCAGCATATCACCCACAGTCAGATCGTCAAACAGAAGCTGTGAATAAATGTTTGGAAACTTATTTGAGATGTTTGTCTAGGAGTAAACCTAAGCAATGGCCTAAGTGGTTAAACTGGGCAGAATTCTGGTTTAACACCAACTATAATGCTTCTACTCGTCTCACTCCATTCAAGACCTTATATGGGCGCGACCCACCACTTCTGTTGAAGGGGACAACTATTCCCACAGCGGTAGAAGAGGTCAACAAAACGACACAGGAGCGAGATACAATTCTGCATGATATGAAGACTAATCTAGTGAAGGCGCAAGATCAGATGAAAAAGTTTTCAGATAAATATAGAAGGGATGTCCAGTTTGAGATTGGTGATTGGGTTTATCTCAAGTTACAGCCTTATCGGCTTCGATCTTTAGCTAAGAAGATGAATGAGAAGCTGCGACCAAGGTTTTATGGACCATATGAAGTGATAAAAAAGGTGGGACATGTAGCTTATCAATTACAACTACCTAATGACAGTAAGTTACATCCTGTTTTTCATGTATCTCTTCTCAAGAAAGCCATTGGCCCAGCTACTTCTCCACAACCTTTGCCTCCTATGTTATCAGAAGAATGGGAATGGGAATTGCTAGTTGAACCCTTGGAAGTATTAGAAGCTCGCAACAGTTCTTCTGGCAATAGTGAAGTTTTGATTAGATGGAAGGACCTTCCAGACTTCAAAGCCACTTGGGAACCATTTGAAGTCATCAAGACACAGTTTCCACAATTTCCCCTTGAGGACAAGGTGAAACTTTTGGGGGGGAGTATTGTTAGGAGCAGACCTCCAATAAAGAAGATGTACGTTAGGCGCAATAAAGGAATAAGTCAGTTACAATAACTGAATAAATAACTGAATAACTAATTCAGTTATGGTTAGCTGTTGGGATGTTTTGTAAATACAGGAAATGAGAGGAGAAAAGGGAGGAAAAAAAGAGTAGGAAAGAATTGGGAGAGGTTAGGCTCTCGAATCCCTAACAAATCTATAAACTCTCTGTTTTTTTTCCTAGGCAATACAATTCACATTTGATTCAGTTCTTACACAAACATAATGGTTTGATCATGCTGTTGTATAAATTATCACTTATGCTGATCAGTTGCTTTATGCAGTTTGAAGAAAAGGATGAATATGTTTGGGCATCTGCTCTCAGCTGTTTGCTGTATTTTGTCCGTAATAAAGGTAAGGTATGGAGAAATAGTTTAGTAGGGCTTGACATAAGGGTGAGAAATAATATCCTTCTCTCCTTGTTTATTCTGTCTTGATCTTCTTTATGTATTTACCTTTCTATACTACGTCATATAGGCGGTTGCATTTGGTTTTTTCTATCTTGATCCTTTTTCTGTATTTACGTTTCTGTACTTTGTTTATTTATTTTTTATCTTTCATTCATTATTTTCTCTCTTGCTATTATCCTTTGGATAATCTTGTGGAGTGGGATTTCTTGCCTGTTTGAAATTTGGACTACAAGAGTCAAAGGCATAGGTGGTTGCGTTATTGGGCCTTTGACTTTGTTTACTTATTTTTTATCTTTCATTCATTATTTTCTCTCTTGCTGTTATCCTTTGGATAATCTTGTGGAGTGGGATTTCTTGCCTGCTGTTTGAAATTGGGAACTATTATAAGAGTCAAGGCATAGGTGGTTGCGTTGTTGGGCCTTTGACTTTGTTTATTTGAAACTTACAAAAGCATCTCTTCTAATTGAAAATTGTCTTCAACACATCGACAACTCCATGGACATGTTATTGTAACTAATTAGTTGTTTGCAGCATTTAGTTAGTTGTTTGCTGCACGCTGAGTTTTCATTGGAGATTACTCTTTCTTATTGAATATTCATTAAGTCATGATACTGACACAACTAACATTTTTGCACCTAACAAGTAAACGATTAATTTATTCCATGACTTTCTAAATTTTATGGAGAAAGAAAATTCAAAAAGAAATTATATGTATTTTACTTTAACCATGTTTTCTGTGCAGTGTTGTGTTAAAATTGCAGACCAGCTTGGGTAAAGTACCTGATTTGGTGACGTATCTCTAGTTTTGTGTTTTTGTATTATTTTTCCTATTCAATTTATATTAAGTGTTCAGTGTTTTTGTTATGACTTAGGCATAGTTATCATAACGGTTTTTGTAATTATTCTGTTACTTGTACCTAGTTTTTACAGGAAAGACGTACTATGGATGTTTGTGTGGTCGTGGAGGCAATGATGGTAGTTTTTTTACATTAGTTTTTTTATTCTGTTATATGTATTATTTGACTTCCTGTTCAACATTAGTTTTTTTATTACCTTTCTTATGTGTTTGTGTGGGAATTGCTTTAGTTTATCTTGTTCATTGAGTACATTGTTCAAGCATTTTGTGTTTTTAAACAAAAGCTATATTGGAGTTATGGAGAAATTTCCTACTCTTCCTCTATTTTTATTTGATGCTGATTCTCGATTGCTATGGTTAAACTGCATTTGTCGATTGAGTATTAAAAATAAAAAATAGTAAGAGTTGAGTATTAAACATAAAATATAGTGAGAGTTAGTTTAAAACGTTTTTTGCTTTTCTCTTTGTTCTGTGTGGGTTCGTTCTTTTTGCTATATGATCATTCTCAACTTGCTATTTTCTTCTGTGAGTTTTGTTTTTTGTTTTCCTTGCTTTCCGTGTCAAGAATTGTTCCAATCTTAAAGGCATTGGTTTCTGGAGTGGAGTAGCATGAGAAAACTTGTTAGAACCGTAAGATTGGTTGAGAATAAAATCTGGAAATGATTAGAACGGTGAAACAATTCAGGATAACTTCATTTTTTATGAGTTTCCTCTCTATTTGATTTCTTGGGAATTAATCAACCAAGCACAAGGATTGAATTGTGATTTGTTTCCTTGCATTGGTGTATGGATTATGTTTCTCTATTTGATTTCATGGGATTTGACCAACCAAGCATATGGACTGAATTATGATCTGTTTCTTTGCATTGGTGTTTGGATTATGTTTCATCCTATATCTCATGAGCATGTTGAGTGATGATTTCTCTTTGTTTTGAGTTTGTCTTGTTGTTTCCATATTCGGTCTTTATGAGCCATTTTATTGTTGAATTACGGGGCTATACAGTAGAGGTAAGACATGCATAGGATGTAGGGTAGGATATTGATAAAACTCCAGGAGATCCTTGAAGCTTTAGGCTTTGTAATCCTTATGTTTTTTGTGACTGCGTGTTTGATGACGGGTGTCTTCTTGAATTTGAATATAATTCTTTATTTGATGACAAAGATCTATCCTATCTGGCTGTTGATCTGCTTGAGTTCATTCCTTTTCAACACGATGCCGGTTCAGGATTAGAAAACATAAATTTGAATGTAATTCTTTATTTGATTACTGAAATATATCAAATATAACTGTTTGATATGGGCTTATGTTTATTCCTTGTCAACACATTAACGGTTGCGGATTAAAATAACATTGCAACGGTCAGGGTAATCTAATTTCTTTGATGAGTTTCCTTTTTATTATTTAATTTCTCTCAAATATAAGGATTCAATTGTGGCAGTAATTGTGGGTGTTTCTAACAGGCATTATCAGACTATTACAGGCCCTGTAACTTGGGGAGGATTTGCCTCGGGATGATTAAATGGGAACTTCTCTTGAATCCTTTCTTTCAGCTACAAGGTCAGTTTTTTTTTTTCATTTCTTACTAATTTGAATTTCTAAAACCTTTGATGAGTACTGGATTCGTAGTCAAATTTCTTAATTTCTCCTTGTGCTTTAATTCAAATCATGCTCATTACAGTTTGTCTTTATTGTCTTGTTCAGCCACTTCATTTTTAGAATACGCATCCTTATTCCACTTGTTTCTTTTTAGACACTAGTACATTCCTAAGTAATTTGGGCTTATCATATCTTTCATCAATTCTTTATTTATCATAAAATTTGATTCTTTTACATGATGCAATTGAAATTATGGAAATGAGAGAATTGTTGATCTTTGTTTTATAGTACTGAGTTATTTTTTTGATTTTCTTAAGTGTGGGAAATTTGGAAGGTCATTTTCTTAGAGATATTTGTTTATTTTATTAATTATTAAGAGCAATGGACAATTTGATTTCAGAACTTAGGCATTGGTTCTTATTCTTAATATTAAGTGGCCCTTTGCTAAAATAAAGTTATTTGGGAGATAAAATTTTAATAGGAGTAGTTTGTTATGTGAGCTTCGAAGTTTTATGAAATTTAAAATTGCATTTATTTAATAAAATAAAAGAAAAGACTTCTTAATAGTAATTTCAATTAGTGTTAGGTTTTAACACAAGTGAATATTTTGTTGAGTCGTTGTTATCAAGATTAACTTGATTTTGATACCAAATTTTTATTAACACAATTTTTTAAAGAAGATTTAGGAGAAATATTTTGTACTCATGAAAAATTATGAATTTTTTATAAGAAAAATAATTATAAACATAAAATTTTAACATTTTGTGTTCTGATGCTAAAATATTTTTAAAATGTTTTTCTAGAAATATTTTAGCAAAATTTTGAGATATTCCTATAAATTTTAGTTTTAATTAATGATGAGATTAACAATCACTACTCCCCAGTAAATGAATTATATAAAGAGAGTGATCTTATGTTTGAATATGACACACATTAGAAACTCTCACACATTGTAAGGACATTGATGGGCTGGTAATCTGGTTCAGTACAAATGAAAAACACATTTGGTTTTATAATCCCTTTTTGTTAAATCTCAACTCGCTTTCTCTGAACATGGTTTAGGTAGCAGGCATATAATCAATGTGTGATTCTTGAATATGTACATGTATCTATAGTTATTGTACTAAATTGTCTCTCTCTCTCGGGGCTTGGGCTTGGGCATGCACCCTCTCTCTCTCTTTGGGCTTGCGCATGCACCCTCTCTCTCTCTGGGCTTGGGCATGCACCCTCTCTCTCTCTGGGCTTGGGCTTGGGCTTGGGCATGCACCCTCTCTCTCCGGGCTTGGGATTGGGCATGCACCCTCTCCCTCTCTTGGGTCTTGGGCTTGGGCTTGCACCCTCTCCCTCTCTCGGGGCTTGGGCTTGGGCTTCACCCTCTCCCTCTCTCGGGGCTTGGACTTGGACTTGCACCTCTCCCTCTCTCGGGGCTTAGGCCTGGGCTTGCACCCTCTCTCTCTCCCCGAGCATGGGCTTGTCATGCACCCTCTCTCTCCCCGGGCTTGGGTTGGGCATGTACCCTCTCTCACTCCCCGAGTTTGGGTTTGGGCATACACCCTCTCTCTCTCTCTCTGAGCTTGGGCTTGGGCACGCACTTTGTCTCTCTCTTCGGGCTTGGGCTTGGGACCACAACCTCTCTCTCTCTCTCCAGGCATGGGCTTGGGATTGCACCCTCTCTCTCTCTGGGCTTGGGCTGGGCATGCACCCTCTCTCTCTCCTCGGGTTGGGGCTGGGCATGCACCCTCTCTCTCTCCCTGGGCTTGGGCTAGGGCATGCACCCTCTCCCTCTCTCAGGGCTTGGGCTTGGGCATACACCCTTTCCCTTTCCCTGGGCTTGGGCTTTCACCCTCTCCCTCTTTCCGGGCTTGGGCTTGGGCTTGCACCATCTCTCTCCAGAAATTTTGTTTCACCACTCCTATAATTACTCAAATTAAATAGTTCAACCAATCAGAAATTTTATCTTCAATATTTACTTGATATACATTATTAAATTTTCAATCTAAAATTTAAAATAAATAAGCACACAAAGTTGAACAAACCTAAACCATAAAACACATTTAATTCAAGCTTGATAATCAAAGTTTCTGAGCAACCCACCAAGACCTAACCATGCATGTGTTCATACATCATCTCTCTAGGCTTGGGCTTGGGCTTGGGCTGGGGCTTGCACCCTCTCTCTCTCCGGGCTTGGGCTTGCACCCTCTCTCTCTCCGGGCTTGGGCTTGGGCATGCACCCTCTCTCTCTCTCCGGACTTGGGCTTGGGCATGCACCCTCTCTCTCTCTCCGGGCTTGGGCTTTGGCATGCACCCTCTCTCTTTCTCCGAGCTTGTGCTTGGGCTTGGGCTTGCACCCTCTCCCTCTCTCTGGGCTTGGGCTTGGGCTTGCACCCTCTCCCTCTCTCGGGGCTGGGGCTTGGGCGACACCCTCTCCCTCTCTCAGGGCTGGGGCTTGGGCGGCGCCCTCTCCCTCTCTCGGGACTGGGGCTTGGGCGGCACCCTCTCCCTCTCTCGGGGCTTGGGCTTGGGCTTTCGCCCTCTCCCTCTTTCTGGGCTAGGGCTTGGGCTTGCACCATCTCTCTCCGGAAATTTTGTTTCACCAATCCTATAATTACTCAAATTAAATAGTTCAACCAATTAAAAATTTTATCTCCAATATTTACTTGATATACATTATTAAATTTTCGATCTAAAATTTAAAATAAATAAGCACACAAACTTGAACAAACCTAAACCATAAAACACATTTAATTCAAGCTTGATAATCAAAGTTTCTGAGCAACCCACCAAGACCTAACCATGCATGTGTTCATACATCATCTCTCTAGGCTTGGGCTTGGGCTTGGGCTGCGGCTTGCACCCTCTCTCTCTCTGGGCTTGGGCTTGGGCATGCACCCTCTCTCTCTCTCCGGACTTGGGCTTGGGCATGCGCCCTCTCTCTCTCTTCGGGCTTGGGCTTGGGCATGCACCCTCTCTCTCTCTCCGGGCTTGAGCTTGGGCTTGCACCGTCTCCCTCTCTCCGGGCTTGGGCTTGGGCTTGCACCCTCTCCCTCTCTCAAGGTTGGGGCTTGGGCGGCACCCTCTCCCTCTCTCGAGACTGGGGCTTGGGCGGCACCCTCTCCCTCTCTCGGGGCTTGGGCTTGGTCTTGCACCCTCTCCCTCTCTCGGGGTGTGGGCTTGGGCTTGCACCCTCTCCCTCTCTTGGGGCTTGGGCTTGGACTTTCACCTCTCCCTCTCATGGGCATGCTTGGGCTTGGGTTGCAGCCTCTTCCTCTCATGGGCGCGCTTGGGTTTGGGCTTGCATCCTCTCCCTCTCTTGGGCTTGGGCTTGGGCTTGAACCCTCGCAATGTCATGCATATCTCCCTTTAGATAGTTGTATCAATATATAAACTTAAAGTATGAGCATTTAAATTCCCTGTATTTACATTTTCTTCAGTGTTGTACACTTCTAACTAAATAAAAACCTTTTATTTATTTTAATCTAAGGATGTTCTTGTCAGTGTCTTGTTTTAAATTTGTAGAGTATTACTTGTTGGCTAACTCATTTGAATATAAAATAGAATTGAAGGTTAATTGTTGTATTCATAGGTGGTACCTGAAGGCTTGATGTACTTGTAAGGTCAAGCAACTGTTGAAATAATCAACTTTTTTAATAATTAGAAAAAGATTCTTTTGTGGTAGTGCTTAGGTATTGGAGTGGGTTTGCATTTGTTTCAATCAGATATCTTGTACTTTATTTCAAAATCTCATATTCGTTCTTCTTAAGTGGATAAAGAAAACGTTTTTATCATCTATTTCTCATGAATGTTCTTAAGATAATAATGTTATCTGGCTGTCTACTTTTTCTGCTTTTCAAACTGTTAGGAGCAGACCTCCAATAAAGATGTATGTTAGGCGCAATAAAGGAATAAGTCAGTTACAATAACTGAATAACTAATTCAGTTATGGTTAGCTGTTGGGATGTTTTGTAAATAGAGGAAATGAGAGGAGAATAGGGAGGAAAAAAAGAGTAGGAAAGAATTGGGAGAGGTTAGGCTCTCGAATCCCTAACAAATCTGTAAACTCTGTTTTTTTTCCTAGGCAATACAATTCTCATTTGATTAAGTTCTTACAACTGGTATCAAAGCTCTCGTATCTTGGGAAAAAGTGTTCATGGTGCAAACAAGGATGGAAGCCAGATTAGACAACTTGGAAAAAGGCTTTGAAAGCCTACTAGAATTGATGCAAAACATCAACAACACGTTACAACAGAAGGATATTCCAACTGGTGATAGCGGCCAAGGGGGAAATGCAAGAGATGGTGACGGCATAAGGAGTGAATCGGGGAAGGATCGGTGGAGGAGATTGGAAATTCCGATTTTTGTTGGGGAAGATGCATATGGGTGGGTCAATCGGGTGGAGAGATACTTTAATTTCAAGGGAGTTACAGAACAAGAACGCCTACAAGCTGTGGTGGTGGCTATGGAGGGAAAAGCTTTGACTTGGTTCCAATGGTGGGAGTTTTGTACGATACCACACATGGGAGGAGTTTCGTACGGCTGTTATAAGAAGATTTCAACCTTCTATGACAGAAAACCCATATGAATTGCTGTTAGATCTTAAACAGGGCTCATCGGTGGAAGATTACAGAGAAAAAATTGAGCTATATGCTGGGCCTCTCAAGGGAATCGACCCAGTCTACTTGAAAGGCATTTTCTTGAATGGGTTGAAGGATGTGATTAAGGCGGAACTGAAATTGTATAAGGTGGAGTCTTTACCAGAGTTGATGGACTATGCTCAAAGAATTGATGAGAAGAACAAGGTGATAAATAATGGAGGGGGTGGAATGATAAAGGAGTAAATCGCCCAAGAAGTTATATACTTGCAAGAACGGTAACATGGAATGGGGGGAATAACACAATTGGAGGAAATAACCCAGTTAGAGGAGCTAGTTTAGCTGGAAGTAGCAACTCATCTGTTGAATCTAATAGTCTGAAATTTGCTGGTTCATTCAGAGAAAAAGGCTTCAAGAGGTTAACAGATGCAAAATTTCAAGAAAAATCAAAGAAGGGACTCTGTTTCAGATGTGATGAAAAGTTTGTACCAGGGCGTAAATGCAGGAGCAAGCATCTTTAGGTGTTAATCTTTAATGAAGAAGAGGAGGAAGAAGGGGACAAAGATGGGGGAGGGAGCCGATTAAGAGAAAGCCAAGAAGAAGAGATAGATCTAAGGACATTGCAGTTGTCCATGTATAGCATAACAGGACTGACCTCCAAGAAGTCTATTAAGATGTGGGGAGATATTGAGGGAGAGAAGGTAACTGTTCTGGTGGATTGTGGGGCTTCCCATAATTTCATCTCTTCTACCTTAGTTTGAAAAAGATCAATTCCAATTACGAAACAACAGCCTATACCGTAGAAGTGGGAGACGGGCGAAAGAAAAGATGTAGTGGTGTTTGCCAAAAGTTGATATTACAAATTCAGAATCTTAAGATTCAGCAAGACTTCTTTGTCTTTGAGTTGGGAGGGGTTGATGTGGTGTTAGGAATGGAATGGCTGGCTGAACTGGGAGACATCACAACCAACTTTAAGGATCTCACGTTAAAGTTGCCTACCAGCCAAGGAACCATGGTCTTGAAAGGAGAAACAACCTTGTCTAGATCTGAAGCATCATTTCAGTCAATAATTCGAGCATTACAGGATGAAGGTGAAGGTTTTTTCTTGGAATGCAAAAAGTTAATTCAGGAGCCAGACAACACAACCAGTATTCCAACGTGAATTCTGAAGATTTTGGAGGAGGCTGAGGTAGTGTTTCAAGAACCCAAAGGGTTACCTCCTTCAAGAAGACATGATCATGCCATAATGATGAAGGAAGGAGCCCAAATTCCTAATCTACGCCCTTACATGTATCCTCACTACCAAAAGAATGAGATTGAAAAATTAGTAAGCGATATGTTGCTATTTGGAGTTATAAGGCCAAGTGTGAGTCCCTATTCTAGTCCCATTATATTGGTTAAAAAGAAAGATGGAGAATGGAGGTTTTGTGTTGATTATAGGGCACTAAATAAGATTACAACCCCGAATAAATTCCCAATACCGGTGATTGATGAATTGTTAGATGAGTTGGGTGGTGCCATTATCTTCTCCAAATTGGATCTCAAATCCGGGTATCATCAAATCAAGATGAAGGAAGAAGATATTCCCAAGACTGCTTTTCAAACACATGATGGCCATTATGAATTTGTAGTTATGCCATTTGGCTTAACTAATGCTCCTTCCACATTTCAATCTCTGATGAATGACATTCTAAGGCCATTCTTGAGGAAGTTTGTGCTAGTTTTCTTTGATGACATCCTGATTTGCAGCAAGAGTGAGGCGGATCACGAAGAACACCTTAGGGTGGTTCTAAAAACGTTGGAGGAGCATGTACTATTTGCAAACAAGAAGAAATGTTGTTTTGGCCAATTTCAGATTGAATATTTAGGCCATCTAATTTCAGCTCAAGGAGTAGCAGCTGATCCAAAGAAATTGGAATTCATGATGTCTTGGCCAATACCCAGAGATGTGAAGGCACTTAGAAGCTTCCTAGGCCTCATCGGATATTATAGAAGGTTTGTCAGAAATTATGGCAGCATTGCAACGCCTCTAACTCAGCTCCTACAGAAGGATGGGTTTAAATGGGATGAAGAGGGTTAGAAAGCTTTTGATCATCTAGAAGTCATAATGACCAAGCTGCCAATCCTAACAGTTCCTGATTTTTCTAAGACCTTCACGGTGGAAACAAATGCATCCAACAAGGGATTAGGAGCCGTTTTGGTACAGGATAGCAGACCTGTAGCATTTTTGAGTCAAAAACTATTAGACCAGGCCCAAAAAAAATAGTCTAAGAGAGAGAACTAATGGCCATAGTTATGGCTGTGCAAAAATGGAGACATTACTTGATGGGGCGTCATTTTGTGGTTCATACTGATTAGAGGAGTTTAAAGTTTTTAACTGATCAGTGTTTGCTAAATGATGAGCAACTAAAATGGACCTCTAAATTGATAGGATTTGATTTTAAAATCAAATAGAAGCCTGGTTGTGAGAATGGAGTAGCAGAT
Source organism: Lablab purpureus (assembly GCA_030347555.1). Classification (NCBI taxonomy): domain Eukaryota; kingdom Viridiplantae; phylum Streptophyta; class Magnoliopsida; order Fabales; family Fabaceae; genus Lablab; species Lablab purpureus. The sequence goes on along the minus strand of CM059258.1, from coordinate 15,613,753 downwards.
GCTTTATCAAGGAAGATGATGTTTTCAACTATTTCTGTAGTCCAGTTTCAGGACTTAGAAGATTGGATGGATGAAGTTCAATCTGACCCGAAGTTGAAGAAGGTAATTCAAGACCTTCTACAGAATCCAAACTCTCATCCTGGATTCATGTGGCAGAATGGGAAATTGCTGTATAGGGGAAAATTTGTTCTACCTAAGAGGTCTCCAAGGATTCTGTCATTACTTGCTGAATTTCACAGCTCAGCAGTAGGAGGTCACTCAGGTTTCTTCAGGACCTACAAAAGAATAGCTGCTTTGGTATTTTGGAAAGGGATGCGCAAGGATGTGCAAGAGTATGTAGCTACATGTACAGTTTGCCAACAAAATAAACATCAAGCTCTGACTCCAGCTGGCCTTCTACAACCATTACCCATTCGAACACAGGTTTGGTCAGATATATCCATGGATTTCCTTGAAGGTCTCCCTAAGACCCAAGGTAAGGACAACATTCTGGTAGTAGTGGATAGATTCACCAAATACGCTCATTTTTTGGCCTTATGTCATCCATATACTGCAAATGGTATAGCTGAAGTCTTCCTCAAGGAGATAGTTAGATTACATGGTTTTCCTACCACCATTGTATCTGACCGAGATAAAATTTTTCTAAACCATTTTTGGACTGAACTTTTTAGGTTAGCTGGAACAAAACTGAAATTCAGTTCAGCATATCACCCACAGTTAGATGGTCAAACAGAAGCTGTGAATAAATGTTTGACGACTTATTTGAGATGTTTGTCTGGGAGTAAACCTAAGCAATGGCCTAAGTGGTTAAGCTGGGCAGAATTCTGGTTTAACACCAACTATAATGCTTCTACTCGTCTCACTCCATTCAAGACCTTATATGGGCGCGACCCACCACTTCTGTTGAAGGGGACAACTATTCCCACAGCAGTAGAAGAGGTCAACAAAACGACACAGGAGTGAGATACAATTCTGCATGATATGAAGACTAATCTGGTGAAGGCACAAGATCAAATGAGAAAGTTTTCAGATAAATATAGAAGGGATGTCCAGTTTGTGATTGGTGATTGGGTTTATCTCAAGTTACAGCCTTATCGGCTTCGATCTTTAACTAAGAAGATGAATGAGAAGCTGCGACCAAGGTTTTATGGACCATATGAAGTGATAAAAAAGGTGGGACAGGTAGCTTATCAATTACAACTACCTAATGACAGTAAGTTACATTCTGTTTTCCATGTATCTCTTCTCAAGAAAGCCATTGGCCCAGCTACTTCTCCACAACCTTTGCCTCCTATGTTATCAGAAGAATGGGAATGGGAATTGCTAGTTGAACCCTTGGAAGTATTAGAAGCTCGCACCAGTTCTTCTGGCAATAGTGAAGTTTTGATTAGATGGAAGGACCTTCCAGACTTCAAAGCCACTTGGGAACCATTTGAAGTCATCAAGACACAGTTTCCACAATTTCCCCTTGAGGACAAGGTGAAACTTTTGGGGGGGAGTATTGTTAGGAGCAGACCTCCAATAAAGAAGATGTACGTTAGGCGCAATAAAGGAATAAGTCAGTTACAATAACTGAATAAATAACTGAATAACTAATTCCGTTATGGTTAGCTGTTGGGATGTTTTGTAAATAGAGGAAATGAGAGGAGAATAGGGAGGAAGAAAAGAGTTGGAAAGAATTGGGAGAGGTTAGGCTCTCGAATCCCTAACAAATCTATAAACTCTCTGTTTTTTTTCCTTGGCAATACAATTCACATTTGATTCAGTTCTTACACAAACATAATGGTTTGATCATGCTGTTGTATAAATTATCACTTATGCTGATCAGTTGCTTTATGCAGTTTGAAGAAAAGGATGAATATGTTTGGGCATATGCTCTCAGCTGTTTGCTGTATTTTGTCCGTAATAGAGGTAAGGTATGGAGAAATAGTTTAGTAGGGCTTGACATAAGGGTGAGAAATAATATCCTTCTCTCCTTGTTTATTCTATCTTGATCTTTTTTATGTATTTACCTTTCTATACTACGTCATATAGGCGGTTGCATTTGGTTTTTTCTATCTTGATCCTTTTTCTGTATTTACGTTTCTGTACTTTGTTTATTTATTTTTTATCTTTCATTCATTATTTTCTCTCTTGCTATTATCCTTTGGATAATCTTGTGGAGTGGGATTTCTTGCCTGTTTGAAATTTGGACTACAAGAGTCAAAGGCATAGGTGGTTGCGTTATTGGGCCTTTGACTTTGTTTACTTATTTTTTATCTTTCATTCATTATTTTCTCTCTTGCTGTTATCCTTTGGATAATCTTGTGGAGTGGGATTTCTTGCCTGCTGTTTGAAATTGGGAACTATTATAAGAGTCAAGGCATAGGTGGTTGCGTTGTTGGGCCTTTGACTTTGTTTATTTGAAACTTACAAAAGCATCTCTTCTAATTGAAAATTGTCTTCAACACATCGACAACTCCATGGACATGTTATTGTAACTAATTAGTTGTTTGCAGCATTTAGTTAGTTGTTTGCTGCACGCTGAGTCTTCATTGGAGATTACTCTTTCTTATTGAATATTCATTTAGTCATGATACTGACACAACTAACATTTTTGCACCTAACAAGTAAACGATTAATTTATTCCATGACTTTCTAAATTTTATGGAGAAAGAAAAATTCAAAAAGAAATTATATGTATTTTACTTTAACCATGTTTTCTATGCAGTGTTGTGTTAAAATTGCAGAACAGCTTGGGTAAAGTACCTGATTTGGTGACGTATCTCTAGTTTTGTGTTTTTGTATTATTTTTCCTATTCAATTTATATTATGTGTTCAATGTATTTGTTATGACTTAGGCATAGTTATCATAACGGTTTTTGTAATTATTCTGTTACTTGTACCTAGTTTTTACAGGAAAGACGTACTATGGATGTTTGTGTGGTCGTGGAGGCAATGATGGTATTGGGCATACACCCTCTCTCTCTCCCCGAGTTTGGGTTTGGGCATACACCCTCTCTCTCTCTCTGAGATTGGGCTTGGGCACGCACTCTGTCTCTCTCTTCGGGCTTGGGCTTGGGCTTGGGACCACAACCTCTCTCTCTCTCCAGGCATGGGCTTAGGATTGCATCCTCTCTCTCTGGGCTTGGGCTGGGCATGCACCCTCTCTCTCTCCCCGGGTTGGGGCTGGGCATGCACCCTCTCTCTCTCCCCGGGCTTGGGCTTGGGCATGCACCCTTTGGCTCTCTCCGGGCTTGGGCTAGGGCATGCACCCTCTCCCTCTCTCGGGGCTTGGGCTTGGGCATACACCCTTTCCCTTTTCCTGGGCTTGGGCTTAGGCTTACACCCTCTTCCTCTCGAGGCTTGGGCTTGGGCTTTCACCCTCTCCCTCTTTCCGGGCTTGGGCTTGGGCTTGCACCATCTCTCTCCGAAAATTTTGTTTCACCAATCCTATAATTACTCAAATTAAATAGTTCAACCAATCAGAAATTTTATCTCCAATATTTACTTGATATACATTATTAAATTGTCAATCTAAAATTTAAAATAAATAGGCACACAAACTTGAACAAACCTAAACCATAAAACACATTTAATTCAAGCTTGATAATCAAAGTTTCCGAGCAACCCACCAAGACCTAACCATGCATGTGTTCATACATCATCTCTCTAAGCTTGGGCATGTGCTTGGGCGTGGGCTGGGGCTTGCACCCTCTCTCTCTCCGGGCTTGGGCTTGGGCATGCACCCTTGCTCTCTCTCCGGACTTGGGTTTGGGCATGCACCCTCTCTCTCTCTCCGGGCTTGGGCTTGGGCATGCACCCTCTCTCTCTCTCCGGACTTGGGCTTGGGCTTGCACCCTCTCCCTCTCTCTGGGCTGGGGCTTGGGCGACACCCTCTCCCTCTCTCGGGACTGGGGCTTGGGCTTGCACCCTCTCCCTCTCTCAGGGCTGGGCTTGGGCGGCGCCCTCTCCCTTTCTCGGGACTGGGGCTTGGGCGGCACCCTCTCCCTCTCTCGGGGCTTGGGCTTGGGCTTTCACCCTCCCTCTTTCCGGGCTAGGGCTTGGGCTTGCACCTTCTCTCTCCGAAAATTTTGTTTCACCAATCCTATAATTACTCAAATTAAATAGTTCAACCAATTAAAAATTTTATCTCCAATATTTACTTGATATACATTATTAAAATTTCGATCTAAAATTTAAAATAAATAAGCACACAAACTTGAACAAACCTAAACCATAAAACACATTTAATTCAAGCTTGATAATCAAAGTATCTGAGCAACCCACCAAGACCTAACCATGCATGTGTTCATACATCATCTCTCTCGGCTTGGGCTTGGGCTTGGGCTTGGGCTGGGGCTTGGGCTTGGGCTGGGGCTTGCACCCTCTCTCTCTCTGGGCTTGGGCTTGAGCATGCACCCTCTCTCTCTCTCCGGACTTGGGCTTGGGCATGCACCCTCTCTCTCTCCGGGCTTAGGCTTGGGCATGCACCCTCTCTCTCTTTGGGCTTGGGCTTGAACCCTCTCCCTCTCTCCGGGCATGGGCTTGGGCTTGCACCCACTCCCTCTCTCAGGGCTGGGGCTTGGGCGGCACCCTCTCCCTCTCTTGGGACTGGGGCTTGGGCGGCACCCTCTCTCTCTCTCGGGGCTTGGGCTTGGGCGGCATCCTCTCCCTCTCTCGGGGCTGGGGCTTGGGCTTGCACCATCCCTCTCCGGAAATTTTGTTTCACCAATCCTATAATTACTCAAATTAAATAGTTCAACCAATTAAAAGTTTTATCTCCAATATTTACTTGATATACATTATTAAATTTTCGATCTAAAATTTAAAATAAATAAGCACACAAACTTGAACAAACCTAAACCATAAAACACATTTAATTCAAGCTTGATAATCAAAGTTTCTGAGCAACCCACCAAGACCTAACCATGCATGTGTTCATACATCATCTCTCTAGGCTTGGGCTTGGGCTGGGGCTTGCACCCTCTCTCTCTCTGGGCTTGGGCTTGGGCATGCACCCTCTCTCTCTCTCCGGACTTGGGCTTGGGCATGCACCCTCTCTCTCTCTCCGGGCTTGGGCTTGGGCATGCACCCTCTCTCTCTCTCCGGGCTTGGGCTTGGTTTTGGGCTTGCACCCTCTCCCTCTCTCCGGGCTTGGGCTTGGGCTTGCACCCTCTCCCTCTCTCAAGGTTGGGGCTTGGGCGGCACCCTCTCCCTCTCTCGGGACTGGGGCTTGGGCGGCACCCTCTCCCTCTCTCGGGGCTTGGGCGGCACCCTCTCCCTCTCTCGGGGCTTGGGCTTGGTCTTGCACCCTCTTCCTCTCTCGGGGCTGGGGCTTGGGCTTGGTCTTACACCGTCTCCCTCTCTCGGGGCTTGGGCTTGGGCTTGCACCCTCTCCCTCTCGGGGCTTGGGCTTGGACTTTCACCTCTCCCTCTCATGGGCATGCTTGGGCTTGGGTTGCAGCCTCTTCCTCTCATGGGCGCGCTTGGGTTTGGGCTTGCATCCTCTCCCTCTCCTGGGCTTGGGCTTGGGCTTGAACCCTCGCACTGTCATGCATATCTCCCTTTAGATAGTTGTATCAATATATAAACTTAAAGTATGAGCATTTAAATTCCCTGTATTTACATGTGCCTCAGTTTGTTCTTCAGTGTTGTACACTTCTAACTAAGTAAAAACCTTTTATTTATTTTAATCTAAGGATGTCCTTGTCAGTGTCTTGTTTTAAATTTGTAGAGTATTACTTATTGGCTAACACTTTGAATATAAAATAGAATTGAAGGTTAATTGTTGTATTCATAGGTGGTACCTGATGTTAGTATATGTTTGTTAGCAGTTTTGTTTTTGAATAAATGGTTAGTTGCTTGACCGAGTTTTTTAGGGAAGAGTAGCTTAATTTTAGCTACTTAGTTGTTAGCAGTTTACACACCCACGCAGATGTGTAGTGGGTTAGTTTTGTTTTGGCCGTTAGCTCTGCTTGGTATAATAATGTATAACTCCATGAAATGAATAACAAATTTTGAAGTGAGTTATCTTTCACAGAAAACTTATCTGTTTTGTTCACAATTTGGTATCAAAGCTCCTTTCCAGGGGCCTGAACCAAAAGAAAAACTCATTAGGAGATTGGGTGAGAGTGAGAGAGCATCTGCAGTGAGGGGTATACACTAGGGTGTGAGAGAGCGCAACACCTATAGAGTACAAAAGTAAGTATTTAGAAATATCCTATAGTCATGGCAGATACCAGCAAGTATGTGCAGCCAGCAATTCCCAAATTCGATGGCCACTATGACCATTGGGCGAATCTGATGGAAAATTTTCTTCGATCAAAGGAGTTTTGGCACTTGGTGGAGCATGGCATTGCTGACGTTTCCAATAAGGTCAATGCATCAGAGGAAGAAATCAAATTAATAGAGGAGCAAAAGTTGAAGGATTTGAAAATAAAGAATTATCTCTATCAAGCTATCGATAGAGAAATTCTAGATACTATTCTGAATGATGATACGTCAAAAAACATTTGGGACTCAATGAAACAAAAATTCCAGGGATCAACTCGAGTTAAACGTGCACAACTGCAAGCATTGCGTAAGGACTTCGAATTGCTGCAAATGAAGGATGGAGAATCAGTGAATTCCTATTTTGCTCGCACCTTGAAGATAGCTAAAAGTATGAAGGCTTGTGGTGAAAACATGCAAGAAAATGTCATAACTGCAAAGATTTTGTGGTCCATGACAACAAAGTTCAATTACGTAGTATGCTCAATTGAAGAATCCAACATGGAAGCTATGACCATAGATGAACTACAGAGTAGTTTACTGGTTCACGAACAGAGGATGTTGCTGGCTGTAGAGGAAGAACAGGTTCTGCAAATCGTGACAGATGAGAAAAGTGGGAGAGGAAGAGGAAGAGGAAGGGGTAGAGGATCCTTTCCCTTCCGAGGCAGAGGTAGAGGAAGACAATCATTCAATAAAGCTGAAGTTGAATGCTATAAATGTCACAAGCTTGGGCACTTTCAATATGAGTGTCCTATGTGGGAGAAGAATGCAAATTATGCTGAAGTTGAGGAAAAGGTGGAACAAGAGGATGAGCTCTTGTTAATGGCTTCCGTAGATCTCAAAGAAGAAAACAAGTGGTTTTTAGACTCTGGGTGTAGCAACCATATGAGTAGTAACAAAGGTTGGTTCTCATATTTGGATGAGAATTTTCATCACACGGTGAGGCTAGGAAATGATACTCGCATTGCTGTTATGGGGAAAGGGAGTGTTCGAATGATGATAAATGGTATCACGCATGTGATATCCCAGGTGTATTATGTTCCCGAACTCAAGAATAATCTCTTGAGTATAGGACAACTTCAGGAAAAGGGCTTGACCATCACAATTCAAAACAACAAGTGTAATGTTGTCCATCCTAAAAGAGGATCAATTATTGAGGTTAGTATGACCAGCAGTCGGATGTTTATTCTAACAGCCACTCGAGCTTCAACTACTTCAGCATGCTTCCAGGCTGGACTGGAGCAGGATTCACAACTGTGGCATAATCGCCTAGGACATTTAAGCTATGATGGCTTAAAAACACTTGTTTCTAAGCAAATAGTGCATGGGCTGCCTGCTATTTCAGTTCCACAAGACTTGTGCACTCACTGCTTGGCTGGAAAACAGCATCGAAATGCCATGTCAAAGAAGAGTCTATGGAGAGCATCAGACAGACTACAACTCGTTCATGCTGATTTGTGTGGACCGATCCAACCTCCATCAAACAGCAATAAGAAATATTTCCTAAGTTTTATTGACGACTTATCACGTAAAACTTGGGTATACTTTCTACATGACAAGGCAGAAACTTTCTCCTTTTTTAAAAGTTTCAAATCCCTGGTGGAAAAGGAGGCTGGAGGAAGTATCATTTGTCTAAGGACAGACAGGGGTGGAGAATTTAATTCCAATGCATTTGAAGAGTTCTGTAAAACTCAAGGCATACGAAGGCAATTAACGACAGCTTACACTCCTCAGCAAAATGGAGTTGCTGAGAGAAAAAACAGAACCATCATGAATATGGTTCGGTCCATGTTGATTGGAAGACACGTTCCGAAAATCTTTTTGCCAGAAGCAACCAAGTGGTGTGTTCATATTCTTAATAGAAGTCCCACAACAGCAGTGCAGGATAAAACTCCTGAAGAAGCATGGAGTGGAGTGAAGCCATCTGTGGATTATTTTAGGGTGTTTGGGTGCATTGCTCATGTCCATACACCAGATCAACTGCGAGTGAAGCTGGATGATAAGAGCAAGAAGTGCGTTCTCCTTGGAGTTAGTGATGAATCAAAGGCATACAGACTATTTGATTCTGTTAAAAACCGGATCATTATCAGCAAAGAGGTTGTATTTGAAGAAGGAAAGTGTTGGAACTGGGAGAAAATTGAAGGCACAAGTCAGTAAGAGAATCTGGACTGAAGTGACAATGCAGCACATGAGAATGATGCAGGAAGCCTGGAACAACAAGCTGTAGAGCAATCTGCAAAATTACCGAGTGCAGGAAATACTGGAACAAATTCTGATGAGCCTTATCTTCCATCCAGTGAAACTATAGTTGAAGGGAGGGCCAGGAGGTATAGAAGAGAACCGGTTTGGATGGCTGATTATGAGAGAGGAGATGGTCTATCAGATAATGAAGACAATGCAATGATGGTGATAGAAGATGATCCTGTAACTTATGAAGAAGCTGTCAAGAGTAAGACATGGAGAGATGCAATGCAGAAGGAGATGGAAGCCATTGAGAAGAACGAAACTTGGGAGCTAACAGATTTGCCAACAGGAGTGAAACCAATAGGAATCAAATGGATATACAAAACCAAACTCAAAGAAAATGGAGAAATTGATAAGTTCAAAGCAAGACTAGTTGCAAAAGGGTATGCACAACAATATGGAGTGGACTATACTGAGGTGTTTGCAGCAGTTGCTAAGATGGACACTATACGCATTTTACTCTCCATATCTGCTCATCACGGCTGGAATATTTATCAACTTGATGTGAAAAGTGCATTTCTTCATGGAGAACTCAAGGAAGAAGTATATGTACAACAACCAATCGGTTTCGTGAAGATAGGTGAAGAAGAAAAGGTTTACAAATTAGGAAAGACATTGTACGGGCTCAAACAAGCACCAAGAGCATGGTACAACAAAATAGAGACATATTTTCTACGCAATGGATTTGAGAAATGTTTGTGTGAACACACACTGTTTACAAAATCCAAGGGAGGTAAAATTCTAATTGTGAGTTTGTATGTTGATGATTTAATATACACTGGAAATGATGAGAGCATGTGTGATGATTTTAGAACTTCTATGATGTTAGAGTTTGATATGACGGATCTAGGGCGGATGAGATATTTTCTTGGAATAGAAATCTTGCAGAATACACATGGAATCTTTGTGTGTCAAAGGAAATATGCTCAAGATGTTTTGTCTCGGTTTGGTATGAAGGATTGCAACGCAGTCAAAAATCCAATTGTGCCAGGAACAAAACTATCAAGAGATGATGCAGGGACCAAAGTGGATGCCACACAATTCAAACAAGTAGTTGGGAGCCTAATGTACTTGACCGCAACACGACCAGATTTGATGTATGCAGTCAGCCTAATTAGCAGATTTATGGCTAATCCTACAGAGACACACTGGTTTGCAGCCAAAAGGATACTAAGGTATTTAAAAGGGACAACGGAGCTTGGTATATACTACAAGAAAGGGGAGAGCACCAATATAGTAGCATATACAGACAGTGATTTTGCTGGAGATATTGATGATAGGAAGAGCACTTCAGGCTTTGTGTTTTTCTTAGGGAGTGGAGCAGTGTCGTGGTCATCTAAAAAACAGCCAGTAGTAACACTATCTACAACAGAAGCGGAATATATAGCTGCTGCCTCTTGTGCATGTCAATGCCTCTAGATGAAGAGAATTATGGAGACTCTCGGTTTTAAAACTCATAATCATACGTTAGTTTTATGTGACAACAACTCAGCCATCCAATTGTCAAAAAATCCAGTTTTACATGGAAGGAGTAAACATATAGATGTAAGGTTTCATTTTTTAAGAGACCTTGTTAAATATGGGAGCATTGAACTGAAACATTGCAGCTCACAGTCTCAAGTCGCAGATATTATGACCAAACCATTAACATTGGAACAGTTTTTAAATCTCAGGAACATGTTGGGTATGATTGAAGTATCAGAAATAAACTAAATGTTTTCCAACATCTAGTTTAAGGGAGGGAATGTTAGTATATGTTTGTTAGCAGTTTTGTTTTTGAATAAATGGTTAGTTGCTTGACCGAGTTTTTTAGGGAAGAGTAGCTTAATTTTAGCTACTTAGTTGTTAGCAGTTTACACACCCACGCAGATGTGTAGTGGGTTAGTTTTGTTTTGGCCATTAGCTCTGCTTGGCTATAATAATGTATAACTCCATGAAATGAATAACAAATTTTGAAGTGAGTTATCTTTCACAGAAAACTTATCTGTTTTGTTCACACCTGAAGGCTTGATGTACTTGTAAGGTCAAGCAACTGTTGAAATAATCAACTTTTTTAATAATTAGAAAAAGATTCTTTTGTGGTAGTGCTTAGGTATTGGAGTGGGTTTGCATTTGTTTCAATCAGATATCTTGTACTTTATTTCAAAATCTCATATTCGTTCTTCTTAAGTGGATAAAGAAAACGTTTTTATCATCTATTTCACATGAATGTTCTTAAGATAATAATGTTATCTGGCTGTCTACTTTTTCTGCTTTTCAAACTGTTAGGAGCAGACCTCCAATAAAGAAGATGTATGTTAGGCGCAATAAAGGAATAAGTCAGTTACAATAACTGAATAACTAATTCAGTTATGGTTAGCTGTTGGGATGTTTTGTAAATAGAGGAAATGAGAGGAGAATAGGGAGGAAAAAAAGAGTAGGAAAGAATTGGGAGAGGTTAGGCTCTCGAATCCCTAACAAATCTGTAAACTCTGTTTTTTTTCCTAGGCGATACAATTCTCATTTGACTCAGTTCTTACAACTGGTATCAAAGCTCTCATATCTTGGGAAAAAGTGTTCATGGTGCAAACAAGGATGGAAGCCAGATTAGACAGCTTGGAAAAAGGCTTTGAAAGCCTACTAGAATTGATGCAAAACATCAACACCACGTTACAACAGAAGGATATTGCAACTGGTGATAGGGGCCAAGGGGGAAATGCAAGAGATGGTGACGGCATAAGGAGTGAATCGGGGAAGGATCGGTGGAGGAGATTGGAAATTCTGATTTTTGTTGGGGAAGATGCATATGGGTGGGTCAATCGGTTGGAGAGATACTTTAATTTCAAGGGAGTTATGGAACAAGAACGCTTACAAGCTGTGGTGGTGGCTATGGAGGGAAAAGCTTTGACTTGGTTCCAATGGTGGGAGTTTTGTACGATACCACACATGGGAGGAGTTTCGTACGGCTGTTATAAGAAGATTTCAACCTTCTATGACAGAAAACCCATATGAATTGCTGTTAGATCTTAAACAGGGCTCATCGGTGGAAGATTACAGAGAAAAATTTGAGCTATATGCTGGGCCTCTCGAGGGAATCGACCCAGTCTACTTGAAAGGCATTTTCTTGAATGGGTTGAAGGATGTGATTAAGGCGGAACTGAAATTGTATACGGTGGAGTCTTTACCAGAGTTGATGGACTATGCTCAAAGAATTGATGAGAAGAACAAGGTGATAAATAATGGAGGGGGTGGAATGATAAAGGAGTAAATCGCCCAAGAAGTTATATACCTGCAAGAACGGTAACATGGAATGGGGGGGATAACACAACTGGAGGAAATAACCCAGTTAGAGGAGCTAGTTCAGCTGGAAGTAGCAACTCATCTGTTGAATCTAATAGTCTGAAATTTGCTGGTCCAACGGGAATTCTGAAGATTTTGGAGGAGGTTGAGGTAGTGTTTCAAGAACCCAAAGGGTTACCTCCTTCAAGAAGACATGATCATGCCATAGTGTTGAAGGAAGGAGCCCAAATTCCTAATCTACGCCCTTACAGGTATCCTCACTACTAAAAGAATGAGATTAAAAAATTAGTAAGTGATATGTTGTTGTCTGGAGTTATAAGGCCAAGTGTGAGTCCCTATTCTAGTCCCATTATATTGGTTAAAAAGAAAGATGGAGGATAGAGGTTTTATGTTGATTATAGGGCACTAAATAAGATTACAACCCCGAATAAATTCCCAATACCGGTGATTGATGAATTGTTAGATGAGTTGGGTGGTGCCATTATCTTCTCCAAATTGGATCTCAAATCCGGGTATCATCAAATCAAGGTGAAAGAAGAAGATATTCCCAAGACTGCTTTTCAAACACATGATGGCCATTATGAATTTGTAGTTATGCCATTTGGCTTAACTAATGCTCCTTCCACATTTCAATCTCTGATGAATGACATTCTAATGCCATTCTTGAGGAAGTTTGTGCTAGTTTTCTTTGATGACATCCTGATTTACAGTAAGAGTGAGGCGGATCACGAAGAACACCTTAGGGTGGTTCTAAAAACGTTGGAGGAGCATGTACTATTTGCAAACAAGAAGAAATGTTGTTTTTGGCCAATTTCAGATTAAATATTTAGGCCATCTAATTTCAGCTCAAGGAGTAGCAGCTGATCCAAAGAAATTGGAAGTCATGATGTCTTGGCCAATACCCATAGATGTGAAGGCACTTAGAAGCTTCCTAGGCCTCATCGGATATTATAGAAGGGTTGTTAGAAATTATGGCAGCATTGCAAGGCCCCTAACTCAGCTCCTACAGAAGGATGGGTTTAAAAGGGATGAAGAGGATTAGAAAGCTTTTGATCATCTAAAAGTCATAATGACCAAGCTGCCAATCCTAACAGTTCCTGCTTTTTCTAAGACCTTCACGGTGGAAACAGATGCATCCAACAAGGGATTAGGAGCAGTTTTGCTACAGGATGGCAGACCTGTAGCATTTTTGAGTCAAAAACTATCAGACCAGGCCCAAAAAAAGTAGTCTATGAGAGAGAACTAATGGCCATAGTTATGGCTGTGCAAAAATGGAGACATTACTTGATGGGGCGTCATTTTGTGGTTTATACTAATCAGAGGAGTTTAAAGTTTTTAACTGATCAGCGTTTGCTAAATGATGAGCAACTAAAATGGACCTCTAAATTGATAGGATTTGATTTTGAAATAAAATATAAGCCTGGTTGTGAGAATGGAGTAGCAGATGCTTTATCAAGGAAGATGATGTTTTCATCTATTTCTGTAGTCTAGTTTCAGGACTTAGAAGATTGGATGGATGAAGTTCAATCTGACCCGAAGTTGAAGAAGGTAATTCAAGACCTTCTACAGAATCCAAACTCTCATCCTGGATTCATGTGGCAGAATGAGAAATTGTTGTATAAGGGAAAATTTATTCTACCTAAGAGGTCTCTAAGGATTCTGTCATTACTTGCTGAATTTCATAGCTAAGCAGTAGGAGGTCACTCAGGTTTCTTCAGGACCTACAAAAGAATAACTGCTTTGGTATTTTGGGAAGGGATGCGCAAGGATGTGCAACAGTATGCAGCTACATGTACGGTTTGCCAACAAAATAAACATCAAGCTCTGACTCCAGCTGGCCTTCTACAACCATTACCCATTCGAACACAGGTTTGGTCAGATATATCCATGGATTTCATTGAAGGTCTCCCTAAGACCCAAGGTAAGGACAACATTCTGGTAGTAGTGGATAGATTCACCAAATACGCTCATTTTTTGGCCTTATGTCATCCATATACTGCAAATGATATAGCTGAAGTCTTCCTCAAGGAGATAGTTAGATTACATGGTTTTCCTACCACCATTGTATCTGACCGAGATAAAATTTTTCTGAACCATTTTTGGACTGAACTTTTTAGGTTAGCTGGAACAAAACTGAAATTCAGTTCAGCATATCACCCACAGTCAGATGGTTAAACAGATGCTGTGAATAAATTTTTGGAGACTTATTTGAGATGTTTGTCTAGGAGTAAACCTAAGCAATGGCCTAAGTGGTTAAGCTGGGTAGATTTCTGGTTTAACACCAACTATAATGCTTCTACTCTCTCACTCCATTCAAGACCTTATATGGGCGCGACCCACCACTTCTGTTGAAGGGGACAACTATTCCCACAACAGTAGAAGAGGTCAACAAAATGACACAGGAGCGAGATACAATTCTGCATGATATGAAGACTAATCTAGTGAAGGCACAAGATCAGATGAGAAAGTTTTCAAATAAATATAGAAGGGATGTCCAGTTTGAGATTGGTGATTGGGTTTATCTCAAGTTACAGCCTTATCGGCTTCGATCTTTAGCTAAGAAGATGAATGAGAAGCTGCGACCAAGGTTTTATGGACCATATGAAGTGATAAAAAAAGGTGGGACAGGTAGCTTATCAATTACAACTCCCTAATGACAGTAAGTTACATCCTGTTTTCCATGTATCTCTTCTCAAGAAAGCCATTGGCCCAGCTACTTCTCCACAACCTTTGCCTCCTATGTTATCAGAAGAATGGGAATGGGAATTGCTAGTTGAACCCTTGGAAGTATTAGAAGCTCGCAACAGTTCTTCTGGCAATAGTGAAGTTTTGATTAGATGGAAGGACCTTCCAGACTTCAAAGCCACTTGGGATTCATTTGAAGTCATCAAAGTTTCCACAATTTCCCCTTGAGGACAAGGTGAAACTTTTGGGGGGAGTATTGTTAGGAGCAGACCTCCAATAAAGAAGATGTATGTTAGGCGCAATAAAGGAATAAGTCACTTACAATAACTAAATAAATAACTGAATAACTAATTCAGTTATGGTTAGCTGTTGGGATGTTTTGTAAATAGAGGAAATGAGAGGAGAATAGGGAGGAAAAAAAGAGTAGGAAAGAATTGGGAGAGGTTAGGCTCTCGAATCCCTAACAAATCTATAAACTCTCTGTTTTTTTTCCTAGGCAATACAATTCACATTTGATTCAGTTCTTACACAAACATAATGGTTTGATTATGCTGTTGTATAAATTATCACTTATGCTGATCAGTTGCTTTATGCAGTCTGAAGAAAAGGATGAATATGTTTGGGCATCTGCTCTCAGTTGTTTGTTGTATTTACCTTTCTATACTTTGTTTATTTATTTTTTATCTTTCATTCATTATTTTCTTTCTTGCTATTATCCTTTGGATAATCTTGTGGAGTGGGATTTCTTGCCTGTTTGAAATTTGGACTACAAGAGTCAAAGGCATAGGTGGTTGCGCTATTGGGCCTTTGACTTTGTTTACTTATTTTTTATCTTTCATTCATTATTTTCTCTCTTGCTGTTATCCTTTGGATAATCTTGTGGAGTGGGATTTCTTGCCTGCTGTTTGAAATTGGGAACTATTATAAGAGTCAAGGCATAGGTGGTTGCGTTGTTGGGCCTTTGACTTTGTTTATTTGAAACTTACAAAAGCATCTCTTCTAATTGAAAATTGTCTTCAACACATCGACAACTCCATGGACATGTTATTGTAACTAATTAGTTGTTTGCAGCATTTAGTTAGTTGTTTGCTGCACGCTGAGTTTTCATTGGAGATTACTCTTTCTTATTGAATATTCATTAAGTCATGATACTGACACAACTAACATTTTTGCACCTAACAAGTAAACGATTAATTTATTCCATGACTTTCTAAATTTTATGGAGAAAGAAAATTCAAAAAGAAATTATATGTATTTTACTTTAACCATGTTTTCTGTGCAGTGTTGTGTTAAAATTGCAGACCAGCTTGGGTAAAGTACCTGATTTGGTGACGTATCTCTAGTTTTGTGTTTTTGTATTATTTTTCCTATTCAATTTATATTAAGTGTTCAGTGTTTTTGTTATGACTTAGGCATAGTTATCATAACGGTTTTTGTAATTATTCTGTTACTTGTACCTAGTTTTTACAGGAAAGACGTACTATGGATGTTTGTGTGGTCGTGGAGGCAATGATGGTAGTTTTTTTACATTAGTTTTTTTATTCTGTTATATGTATTATTTGACTTCCTGTTCAACATTAGTTTTTTTATTACCTTTCTTATGTGTTTGTGTGGGAATTGCTTTAGTTTATCTTGTTCATTGAGTACATTGTTCAAGCATTTTGTGTTTTTAAACAAAAGCTATATTGGAGTTATGGAGAAATTTCCTACTCTTCCTCTATTTTTATTTGATGCTGATTCTTGCTTGCTATGGTTAAACTGCATTTGTCGATTGAGTATTAAAAATAAAAAATAGTAAGAGTTGAGTATTAAACATAAAATATAGTGAGAGTTAGTTTGAAATGTTTTTTACTTTTCTCTTTGTTCTGTGTGTGTTCTTTCTTTTTGCTATATGATCATTCTCAACTTGCTATTTTTTTCTGTGAGTTTTGTTTTTTGTTTTCCTTGCTTTCCGTGTCAAGAATTGTTCCAATCTAAGGCATTGGTTTCTGGAGTGGAGTAGCATGAGAAAACTTGTTAGAATCGTAAGATTGGTTGAGAATAAAATCTGGAAATGATTAGAACGGTGAAACAATTCAGGATAACTTTATTTTTTCTGAGTTTCCTCTCTATTTGATTTCTTGGGAATTAATCAACCAAGCACAAGGATTGAATTGTGATTTGTTTCCTTGCATTGGTGTATGGATTATGTTTCTCTATTTGATTTCATGGGATTTGACCAACCAAGCATATGGACTGAATTATGATTTGTTTCTTTGCATTGGTGTTTGGATTATGTTTCATCCTGTATCTCATGAGCATGTTGAGTGATGATTTCTCTTTGTTTTGAGTTTGTCTTGTTTCCATATTTGGTCTTTATGAGCCATTTTATTCTTGAATTACGGGGCTATACAGTAGAGGTAAGACATGCATAGGATGTAGGGTAGGATATTGATAAAACTCAAGGAGATTCTTGAAGACATGCAAATGATTAAGACAATTTCTAAGATAATTCTTATCAAGAAATCCATGGCAATCAAATAATCATATAATTGACTAACTGAGAGATGCTTAGAAAGCAACCTGTAACAATATAATATTTTAGATTATAAAAATATTAGATTATAAAGATATTTGGTTATAAAAATATTATATCATAAAGATATTATATTATAAAAATATTCAGTTATAAAAATATTAGATTATAAAGATATTTAGTTATAAAGATATTAGATCATAAAGATATTATGTTATAAAAATATTCGGTTATAAAAATATTACATTATAAAGATATTGGATTATAGAGATATTTGATTATACAGATACGAGATTATAAAAATATTATATATTATATTATAAAGTTGTCAGATTATAAAGATAATACAATATAAAAAAAAGAAAAAAAGAAAATGGCTAGTTGGGTAGTTTGTTTTTACATACCTCTATTCTCTCTACCTCTGTTCTCTCTATTCTCTCCATTCTCTATACACTCTCTCTAAGGTTTAGATACTAAAACCCTAACAGTTTCTAGATCTAGAAGAAGCAATAGGAGGCTAATGGTGGAAGGAGTTCTACCTGATCAGTTTTGTGAACGAGTAAATCTAGGTCCGTTTATTCTTAAGAATTCTTTTTTGGAAAGTTTATAGTTTTTGAAAGATTTTTTTCAATGAATTCTCTTTATGAGATGTTATCCAGGATTTAAAAAAAAAATATGAGTTAAGGATTAAGATTACAATTTGTCCATCTGAGCAAGGAACAAACAAAATCCAGGTTATGTAAGTTAATGTTCAAAAATATATAAATTGATATTAAGAACATTAATGTTATATATATATATATAATTAGTATGTTTTGTATATTATTGTTGTATTGAGTGTAATGTGTCAAAAACCTTGATTTTGTATATATCAATATGTGAATATTTAAATATGTGAATATATAAATATGTGAATATAAAAATATGTGAATATAAAAATATGTGAATATATAAATATGTGAATATATAAATATGTTAATATGTGAATATGTAAATATGTAAATATGTGAATATGTGAATATGTAAATATGTGAATATGTAAATATGTGAATATGTAAATATGTGAATATGTAAATATGTGAATATGTAAATATGTGAATATGTAAATATGTGAATATGTAAATATGTGAATATGTAAATATGTGAATATGTAAATATGTGAATATGTAAATATGTGAATATGTAAATATGTGAATATGTAAATATGTGAATATGTGAATATGTAAATATGTGAATATGTAAATATGTGAATATGTAAATATGTGAATATGTAAATATGTGAATATGTAAATATGTGAATATGTAAATATGTGAATATGTAAATATGTGAATATGTAAATATGTGAATATGTAAATATGTGAATATGTAAATATGCAAATATATAAATATGTAAATATGTAAATATGTAAATATGTAAATATCTAAATATGTAAATATATAAATAGGTAAATAGGTAAATATGTAAATATGTAAATATGTAAATATGTAAATATATAAATATGTAAATATATAAATATATAAATATATAAGTATGTAAATATGAAAATATGTAAATATATAAATATCTAAATATCAAAATATATAAATATGTAAATATATAAATAAATAAATATGTAAATATATAAATATGTAAATAGATAAATATTAAATATATAAATATATAAATATATAAATATATATATATATATATAAATATATAAACATGTAAATATATAAACATGTAAATATATAAACATGTAAATATATAAACATATAAATATATAAACATGTAAAGATATAAACATGTAAAGATATAAACATGTAAAGATATAAACAAATAAATACATAAATATGTGAATACATAAATATGTCAATACATAAATATGTGAATACATGAATACATAAATAGGTGAATATGTAAGTATGTAAATATGTGAATATTTAAATATATAAATATGTAAATATGTGAATATATAAATATTTGAATATATAAATATATAAATATTTGAATATATAAATCTGTGAATATATAAATCTGTGCATATATAAACCTGTGCATATATAAATATGTGAATATGTAAATATGTGAATATGTAAATATGTAAATATATAAATATCTCAATATGTAAATATATCAATATGTGAATATATCAATATGTGAATATGTAAATATGTGAATATGTAAATATATAAATATGTAAATATGTAAATACATAAATATAGAAATATGTAAATATATAAATATTTAAATATGTGAATATATAAATATGTGAATATGTAAATATGTGAATATGTAAATATGTGAATATGTAAATATGTGAATATGTGAATATATATATATACATATATGTGAATATATAAATATGTGAATATATAAAGATATAAATATGTGAACATATCAATATGTGAACATATAAATATGTGAATATGTAAATATGTGAATACGTAAATATGTGAATACGTAAATATGTGAATACGTAAATACGTGAATATGTGAATACGTGAATATGTGAATACGTGAATACGTGAATATGTGAGTACATGAATATGTGAATATGTGAATATGTGAATATGTGAATATGTGAATACATGAATATGTGAATATCTAAATATGTGAATATGTAAATATGTGAATATGTAAATATGTGAATATGTAAATATGTAAATATGTAAATATGTGAATATATCAATATGTGAATATGTAAATATGTAAATACATCAATATGTGAATATATCAATATGTGAATATATCAATATGTGAATATGTAAATATGTGAATATGTAAATATGTGAATACATAAATATGTGAATACATAAATATGTGAATATATTAATATGTGAATATATAAATATGTGAATATATAAATATGCGAATATATAAATATGTGAATATATAAGTATACAAATATATAAATATACAAATATATAAATATACAAATATATAAATATACAAATATATAAATATACAAATATGTAAATATATAAATATATATAAATTTTATAAATATTTAAATATTTAAATGTATAAATGTATAAATATTTAAATTATTGACGGACTTTAACCAATGGAATATTTTACCGATGGATTTTATTTCGCACAATGTGGTGTCAACTTTCTGACACCTATCCCACATCGTATGTCATGAGAATAAAAGTAACACATTTATAAGTAACCTCATAATTAATAAAATTTATAGTAATAGTGTACGTAGGGTAAATGATTCACATTCACTAATAACATTACATTATGTAAGATAAACTAACTAAGGTCTTAATTAAAAATAAATAAACAGAAGTAGTTCTATCTCGGTGTCACATATCCTAACAGAGTAGTCTTATGAACACTAAGCTTCATTACTAAAATCACCAACATCAAACGGGAGATCCCCTGCAATAGAAAAGAAAAACACAAGGAAACAAAGAGAGTGAGAAATATCTCACTCAGATTGCGGTGTAAAGACACTGATAGTTTCACACAATAAACAATTAATCAACAATTAATCATATCTAAACAAGAGAAACAAATTAATTTAACTTCAATAGTAATTATCCATAAGCTCAACATATTCATATCATAATTGCATCATATGCGATGCATGTTGTACTTGTATATACACTATGATGATGAATGCATGGGGCACCAAACACATATCACACTTGACCGCAACAGCGACATACAGTGATCTCACGTTATGATCTTACATTATGATCTCACATTATGATGCATGTGGCACCAATATCATATCACACTTGATCGCAATAGCGATACACAATGATCTCACGTTATGATGCATGTTCACATAGGACTTCTTATAGGCTCATACACATTTCCCTTCACATAAGTTCAATGTAGTCAAAATCGAGATTTTACTAGTAAAATCGTAAGATCGTACGATTTTTAGTTCAATTCCGTGTTAGAGTATACTTATAATCGTAATACACTATAATCGGTGAAATCGTAGAGTAAAATCGAAAAAAACGTAGAATCGTAGATTTTAAAGTTTTCAAAATTTAATTTAATTTTAATGGATTTTAATTTCTTTAACATTGAACACTGTTCTTACTTCTTTCAATGGTTTTTAAATGGTTAACGATTAGCACTGTTCCCACTAATTTAGGAGGTAAACAGTTTTTAATGTTTTAATGGTTTTTAATATTTTTTAATGTTTAGTAATATTGTTCCCACTAATTTAGAAAAACAGTTTTTTTTAAAGATTATTTTAATATTTAATTCAGAAGATTGTTTTCACTTTTTTAAACGGTAAACAATTTTAAAACTTTTTAAGTTTAATAAAAATAATTAAAAATTAAAATCTTTCCTTTTCTAAAAATAAAATTAAAACTCGTTCTTCCTTTTCATAACTTTGCTTTGTAGCTCCAGTTCATTGATAAGTTAGATGTCATTTTAACAAAATTTATAAAAAGTAAAATCTACTATCCGTGTTACGATTTACGATTTTGTGAACCCTTCACGATTTTAAATAAAATCTCGATTTTAACTACCTTGCATAAGTTCACATTTACAGTCACAATCACTTAACACGTGACTCTTATCATAATCAATGGATAACACAATATAATAATATTCAATTAACACACATTATCCTTCATTCATCACAAGAATCCTTAAGGTGCTTTAAAGCAATCACAATATTATCAAATTAAGAAATTATATATATTATTTTTCAATTCACATAATAAAGAGCCTACAAGAGTAACTAGGAAACAAACAAAGATGAAAGAAGAAACCCCCTCTTTCAAGAACACACATAAAATAAGGAATTGGGTCAAACAATAAAAATATTATCAAATTAAGAAATTACACATATTATTCTTCAATTCACATCATAAAGACCATACAAGAGTAATTAGGAATCAAACAGAGATGAAAAAGGAAAACTCCTCTTTCAAGAATACATCCAAATTAAGCAATTGGGGGCCAACTCCACTACCCAACAGATATCCCACATCCCAAAGCGAGTTCTCACTCCCTCCTTACCTTGTGGATGTATAGGCGATGCTGCTGATACCCTAAAATTTCCTTCTTGCCCTTCTCCTCTCCCTTGTTAAATAGAGAACAAAGAAGATGAAAATCCCAAATCACAGCTACTGTGCGAATTGAGTATCTCTCTACTCAGACTTCGTATCAACGATCCAATTGGTCAGAATTAGAGCTGTCAAAATAGGCCTGACCCGATGGGCTGGCCCGTATAGCCTATAATTCAGGTCAGGCTAGGCTTAAAAAATTGTGGCCTATATAACAATAGGCTTTTTTTAGCCTGACCCATTTGGCTCGATGTCCATATGGGCCAAGGCCAGGCTGGTCCGTTTATTTTTTATATTAAAATTTTGTTCTTAATTGGTATGTTGTCATACCAAAGAAAGAAACCCTAGTGTCTCAGAGTCTCTGTTTTCTTCTTCATTTCTTCTCTTCCTTTCTCATAAGCTCTTTCATCTCCTCTACTGCACTACTCCTCTAACATCTCAGAAGTCTGTTATGTTGTTTAGTAGGTGCTTAACTCTTTTGGAAGTACTTAATATGTGATCTAAGTTTTTTTTACAAGTTGTTCAAATGTAAACAGTTTTACACACACATTCATGTAAATATATTATATATTTATATTTATATTATTGATAAAAAATTATATTGTAGATATATTGTAATATTTTTTTTAATTTTTAATTAGGCTAAAAATGGCCCGTTGGCCTAACATAGGGCTAGGCCAGGCTAAAAATTGTGGTCCGTTTTAAAATATAGGCCAGGCCAGACTATCAAATTTTCTGAACTTGGGCCGTAGGGCCAGGCCAGGCTAGACCGGGCCGCCCGTTTTGACAGCTCTAGTCAGAATCAAGAACTAGATGTGATGAACCACATGTTAAATTTTCAGCCCGATCCAACAGTGAATGAATGTGAAACAATGATTTTACCGTAGCAGCCCTATAAAAAACGGGAATGATTTTCTCTTCCTATCTCTCAAAGTGTTGGTGTTCTAAATGACCTAAGACTTTGATATTTATTTAAATAAGACCTCATATTCTAAAATTAATTATTTTATAATTACAAAAATCAATATTATATATTGAAATAATAAAAGAAACATATATTAATTACATTAAAAATTCTGAAATTTCCTAAAAATATTTAATTAATCTCATACAAAATTGGGGTGTCACAAACTTTACCGACGAATTTTATTCGCACAATATGACGCCAACTTTACTGACAGATTCTTACCAATGGAGTTTTATCGACGGATCATATTCCATCGGTAATATACTGACGGAACTAAATTCGTCGATAATTAAAAATTACCGACGGAAAATTTTCTGTCGATAAAATTCTGTCGATAATTTACAATTTTCTTGTAGTGGACCATGTATTTGAATAATTTTTTTTCACTCACTCTTTTAATATAATTTGTGTAGTTTGTACTACGTTTATGTATTAAATTGTTTAGATATACGTATGACTACACTCGTCATCTTCTATCTAGTGTTTATTTGTTAAAAATTCTATCTATATTTAATATAATAAAACTAAAGTTTTTTATCTTATTGATTTTACACTATTTCTTAAATAAATTTTAAAATATGTGTATGATCATGTGTCATCTTATATTTTTATTAAAAGTTATTTAATTAAATGTTAAAAATAGTTGTTTAAAAATTATAAATTTTAAATGTATGTATGACCATATACGTCATCTTATATTTTTATTAAAAGTTATTTAAATAAATGTTAAAAATAATTGTTTAAAAATTATACATTTTAAAATATATGTATGACCATATGTGTCGTCTTATATTTTTTTTAAAAGTTATTTAAATAAATGTTTAAAATAGTAGTTTAAAAATTATACATTTAAAATATATGTATGACGACACGCATTATCTTATATTTTATATTTACTTTAAAAATATATTATAATAAATAAATTTTAAAAATAATAATTTAAAACAATAAATAAATTTTAAAAATAATTATTTAAAACTTAAAAAAATTATAAAAATATTTAGACCAAATTATATTTAAAAATATATGTGAGACCACTTGCGTCATCTTATATTCAATATTTAATTATTTAAAAATAACTTGTATAAAATAAGATTTAAATTAAAATTTCTTTTTAAATTTATTGTAGGATTTGTGAATGTATAATCTCTTTCACTATCCCATACTTTAAATAACATGAATTATAAATTTCATAAAAAAATATTAAAATTTCAAAACTAAAATTTCTCAATTCTCACATAATATTTATGGAAAGAACTAATGGAAATATATAAGAGCAAGGTCAATCCTTGTCGAGCCCATATAAATATTTTCTTAAATATTTTCCTACTTGTTTGAAAATAAATAAATAACTAAAAAATAGTTTTTACATATATATTTGCTTGTTTTTAGAAGAAAATAAATATTTGAAGAATTATATATATATTTGCATATTTAATTAAAGGTGCTTAAGATGGACGTCGTAGGGTGCTAACACCATCCCTGCGCGTAATTGACTCCCGAACCCGAACTTGATTTCGAAGGTCATTCCTATTTCAAAGGTTTTTTTACTAATGTAAACTATGGTGGCGGCTCCTTGTTAGACAAAATGGCATTAAGAGGGGGTGAATTGATGCTTTTTAAGATGTCACAAATAAATTTACCCTTTTTAAATGTTCTTGTTTATCTTTACTTAATTTATTTTAATTGAGTGCTTAAGCGGAAATAGTAAATAAAGTAAAGAGATAAGGGAAGAGAAATACACAAAGATTTATACTGGTTCGGGTGTAGTCAACCCTACATCCAGTTTCCAGTCACCTCAATTTGAGAATGACTCCCCAATCACTATCTTTAGAAAATTCAATTACAACCAATATTACAATTGAAACATGCAAAAGAATAAACCTAAAGACTGAACACCTCTCTTGAATCCCACAAGAGATGAAACACCTCCTTTGAAAAACTTCAAAGGATGACAACACACCTCTCTTGATCACACAAGAGATGAAACACCTCCCTTAACAATCACAAGGGATGAAAACTACACCAACTATGGTGTTTACAGGTAATCAAACAATAACAAGAACAGTATCACCTGGAAAGAGAGAATTCAAAATGGTAGCACAAACCGTCAGCTCCTTTCACAAGTGACTTAATAAAAAATTATAGAACAAAGATTGGAAACCTCAATATTTTCGTGCTCAATGTCAGTTCTATGCAGTGTGTATTTTCCTCCTTGATTAGGTTAATTATAAAGAAATTATTTTGAATTAAATTTAAAAAATAATTCAAAAAATAAAATTAATAACTTCAAAAATCAGTTTTAATCCTCTGAATAACTGAAGGAAAATCTTTTTGAAAATATGAGAAGAGGTTTACCTTTTTTTAAAAATCAGTTTATATTTTAAAAAATATTTATTTTTGAAAATCTATTGCACATAATCGATTACGTTATAACATAATCGATTATGTGAGTGCCAAAAATGATATTTTTAGAAATCATGACATAATCGATTATGTTTGCAACGTAATTGATTATAACAAAACTATTTTTCAAAAAAAATGTCATAATCGATTATGTCATGAACATAATCGATTATGTCATGAACATAATAGATTATGTTATGAGCATAATAGATTATGTTATGAGCATAATAGATTATGTTATGAGCATAATAGATTATGTGTGTAAAAACTCAATTTTATTCTTTTTAAATGGTTCACTAGTGAAGGAGTGCTTGATCTGTGTTTTCCTCTTTTGATTTCTCTTATTCCAGAATGATTTGACACTCTAAATTCTTCAGCTTGAGCTCCAATTCTTCATTCAATGATCTTGATTTGGCTTGCTTAAGAATTCATCAAAACTTATACTTTTATCTTCAAAGAGTGTTAACTTTCTCCTCTTTGGTAACATTCCTCTGTTTTTCAAACTTGTTTTCTTATCGTTTCGTCGTGACCCAGTTACAACACAACCCTTGGTAAAATTTGAACTTTTAATGATTTAAATAACAATAGATACATAATCTAGCTATTCAATAATAAACCTATGTTTTTAGAATAGTTTAATGAATTAGAATTATTTAAGCACTATAACACCCCAAGAAATAAAACTTAGATTATAACAAGATTTTTCCAATCATACTATAACTTTTCCATGAAATTTTGTTTGAGAATAAATGTTTTAACTCTGCTAAATCTTTAAATGAATGAAAAGTAATGTGTGGACTAAATTTTTCAATACAATAATCAAAGTATTGTAATAAAAAAGATATAAATTAAATGTTAATAAGATTTTTAATCAGTTAATCATTATATCAAATAAATAATAATTTTTATATATATAAACATATATGATTTATTCACATCTTTTATTAAGATATAATTGAATAAAAATTTAATTTTATAATAATTTTTGATAAATTAATATTATATTTAAATAATAAATTAGATATATGTTTATCTTTAATATTTTTTTTTAAAATTATATGATTTATAATAATATATTATACGTCAAGAAAAATCATAAAAATATGAATTAAAATAAAAAATATTTTAAACATAATAATTTAATTTTTTTTCTCCGTAAATTAAATAAAAGTTTGTGCATTATAAAAATTGATTTTTCTGTATATTGTATTTAAATGAAAAATATAATTAGTTATATAAGATTAAAATAAAAAGATAAATTTAAATTTATTTGATGAATAATAAAAATATATTAATTACATAAAAATTCTTTAAAAATTTTAGCACAAGATTATTTTGTAATATAATCAGTATAGTAAGTTAAATTTAAATACTTTTATTTGATTTTATAAAAAGAAATTTAAAATTTAATGATATAAGTAATACTATTTTTTAAATTAAATTTAAATTTTATTTTATAATTTACAAAATTTATTCATCATTTCTAAAATAACTTAAAAAACTATAAGATATAAAATAAAAAAATAAAATACTATAATAAGAATCATAAATTACATGTCAATTATATTTAAAATGAATTAATCATTCTATTTAATAAATATTAATTTTTTCTTTATATATATATTATTTATTCATATATTTCATCTTATATATAATTTGATAAAATATTAATTATATAATAATTTTAATAACTTAATATATAAATAAAATTAAACATAATTTTATCTTTAATTCTTATATAGTTCATATTTGTACATTTTATTATAAAAATATTCATAAAAATATGAATTAAAATTAATATAAAAATATATTTGAACATAATAATTTAATTTTTTAAAATTAAACAAATATTTTTTACATTATAAAAAAATATTATTTTACATATTTTATTTTAAATAAAAAGTATTACGGTTGTCATATATTCAAAGTTGGTAATAAATAATATAAATGATGTATTAATTTTAAAAATTAGAAGTAAAATTCTAATATTAACAAATATTATAAATATTATATTTATATTTGATTAAAAACTAAGATTTTTATAAACTATTTCCTTCTCTTATCTAGAATTTATTTTATCCTTAAATATATATTGCTATTTTAAGACATAAATTAAATTAAATCATTCAAATCTTTTGATTATATTTACTTTAGATTTATACAAATAATTAATTATTTAAATAAATAGTTTATTTTAAAAATTCAAATAAGATGGAAAATTAATTCTGAAACTAGAAAATTAAATAAACTTAAAAATCATATATAGTAAATTAAAAAAGTTAAAGATTAACATGTAATGAACCATTTTAAAATTAAAGTAAAATGTCAATTGATTTTATTTAAAAAACATTAGTTATCATATAAAAATCCTTTTTACTTAAAATTAAAAAATGTATTTCAAAATAAAATAGTAATAATAATAATAACTTTATTAAACTTTTTATATTATTATCCATAAACATTTTTTTAACTCTAAATAATTACTTAAAATATGAAACTTTATCATATATATGGTCAACTTTAAACAAACTAGTTTTATTAGTTAAAATTACAAACTTTAAAATATAACAAACAATATTATAATATATAATCATATAAAATTTTTACAAAAGAAAAATTGACCTTATCATGATATTAAAAGATCTTAATGTAATATTTCTTTAACAATAATGTGGTGATATCTATAACACTCCAATATTTTAGAATATAAAGATATTAGAATATAAAAATATTGGATTATAAAGATATTTTGTTAAAAGGATATTAAGTTATAAAGATAATCAATTACAAAGATATTATATTATAAATATATTTGGTTATAAAAGTATTAGATTATAAAGATATTTGGTTATAAAAATATTAGATCATAAAGATATTATATTATAAAGATATTTAGTTATAAAAATATTAGATTATAAGGATATTTAGTTATAAAGATATTAGATCATAAAGATATTATGTTCAGTTATAAAAATATTCAGTTATAAAAATATTAGATTATAAAGATATTGGATTATAGAGATATTTGATTATACAAGTATGAGATTATAAAGATATTATATATTATATTATAAAGAAATCAAATTATAAAGATAATACAATATAAAATAAAAAGGGGCTAGTTGGGTAGTTTGTTTTCACATACCTTTATTCTCTCTATCTCTATTCTTTCTATTCTCTTTATTCTCTCTCTACACTCTCTCTAAGGCTTAGATATTGAAATCCTAACGGTCTCTAGATCAAGAAGAAGCAATAGGAGGCTAATAATGTAAGGAGGAGTTCTACCCAATCAGTTTTGTGAATGATTAAGTCTAGGTCCGTTTATTCTTAAGAATTTTCTTTTGGAAGGTTTCTGGTTTTCGAAGATTTTTCTCAATAAATTCTCTTTATGGGGAGATGTTATCCAGGATTTTGAGATAAAAGATGAGCTAAGGATTAAGATTGCAATTTTTCCATCTGAGCAACAAATAAACAAAAATCCAGGTTAGGGAAGTTAATGTTCAAAAATATATAAAATGATATTAAGAAAATTAATGTTATATATATATATAATTAGTATGTTTTGTATATTATTGTTGTATTGAGTGTAATGTGTGAAAAACCTTGTTTTTGTATTGTTTATGATGTTTAAGTTAATATTTGGATGTATGTTGACAGTGGAATGAAAAATTTGTTTGAGGGGTAGAAACGAAAGTTTCTTTCCCTGGAGGGTTTTGGTCTCGATCCTATTCTTGTTTATAAATTTAGATTATTATCTCTAAATAAACTTGAGAAAAATTGATTGGTTATGTATGACCTATGATGTTTTTGTGTGAGGCCGAGTAGAGCCAAGGGTTGGTGCCCATGATCTACCGATATGTGTTGATGAGATGTTTGGTACCCGCGGAAGTACAACTTTATTTGAGGCCGAGTAGAGCCTGGGGTTGGTGCCCATAATCTACTTATGTGTGTTGATGAGATGTTTGGTACCCGGGGAGGTACAACTTGCATTTTAGGTGGTGAGCTACGCTAGAGCGGATTCAATGAGATCCCAGGTTCCACTAGTAGTCCCGGTCACGTAGACTAAGATGCCAGGTGGTGAGGAGCCGATGGGAGATGCTGAAGACCTGCTCTGAGGCTACATTGAGGTAGGCCAGGGCCAGAGTAAGGTTGATAGTAGTCCTACCCTGTGGGTAAGGTGGTCAGAGTGTTATTGTGCAGGTACAGTAGTCGATCACAATGTGACCCACAGGTATTAGTCTCTGAGTTCGGGTATAGTATCCGTGTCTTCCGGAAGATGTTTTCTTTTTAGAACATTTTGAATGTGCATGAAAATGTTGTGGTTATGTGTATTACATGATAATATTATTTGTGTTATTACTTTTGAATTATTAAAGATGCATTAAATTTCAAAGCATTTAAGTATGTTCTATGATAAATGTGCATGAGAATGATGTGATGATGAATATTACATGATACTATTATTTTGTGTTGTTATATTTTTGAATTATTAGCTTACCCTACAATTGCCCGATTGTTTGGCCTGCGATGATCGTGTTTTACTACACAGGAGCAGATATTTTAATAGGTGAGAGGGATGCTTCTGAGTCCCAGGACTAGATTGGAAGATGAAGTAGCAGTTATGTGCATATATTTTTATATGTTTTTATGTCTCAAAAAAGAATTTTGTCCTAGTAGGGATTTTCATTTGTATTGAACACAAATCATATATATATATAATATATTTTTATCATCAGTTAATGCAAGTTACATTTGCACATTGAATGTGATAATAGTAGTAATTTCTTGGGTCGTTACAGTATCCCTATCAAAATACATCTCAACACCAATCTAACAACCTAGAAAATAAAAATAACAACTCTACAATAATATTACAATAATCCGCCTATCAAAATACAAATATATAGTCCTCATAAATATATTAAGACATGTTACACTATATTAACACATCATACAAACCTGCCTTAGATTAAGATCTTCAACCAATATCCAAAAATGTTGGAAAATCTTAGCAAATCACATCGATAACTCACATATTTTTTAATTACATTATTCAAACCCTCACTATGTTGTGTAGTTGTCATATTAGTACAAAAGTCTCTCTGACCATAAACTAATGTTCATTTTTTTTCAAAGAAAAAAGTTTGTTTCAACCAACTGCTATCTTAAAAGATCACACTTCTCAAGCATATTATTCCAAGCAATAATTCTTCGTACTATCATAAATGTAAAGTCTTGAAACTTTCCAAATACAACACTGAGTTTCTTTAATGCATTTTGTTATAAATGTCAAATACAAAGACGATAATATGTATTTGGCCATATCAAAACTATCACTTTTGTAATTGCTACATCTTGGTCGGTCAGAATAATTTGGGTTTTCTTTCTCGATATAACTTTAGCAAAAGTATTAAACAACCACACAGAACAACTTTTTGCAGTCTCATCATATAACTATGCAACACCAAATACGTTTTGTTAATTCCTCTTTCTCTCTTTTTATTTATATTAATTTATATTAAGAATGTGTATGCCTTTTGTAAATATAGTTTCTCAACATATAGAGTAATCCTCTTTTGAATAAGGGGAAATGACAGGCTCTCCAACTCCTGCTCCACACCTCTTCGACCATGCAGTGGCATCCAATGCACGTCCTAAATTTAATGCTTTTGACCTTTGCTTTTTACAGGAAACACAGGATAAAAACTATCTAAAACAATACTTTTTTGTTGATCTATATTTCTTTTTACTCTGTAGTATATAATATTACAATATATATATATATAAGAGCACTAATGATCGTTGTTGCGAGTAAACTGACGAACTGACTCGTGAGTTTGAGGCTCACAACAAGCCGACGCGGTGGTCGGATCGTCGGAGATGTGATGACTAGGAGGTTGGCTGCACCATTAACTTGATGGAAGAAGATGACTTCGTGTGTGCGCCGCCTTCGGCTTAAACACGGCTACGCTTCGCCCTTTTTAACTATCACTAGAATGTTGTCAAATGAAAGAAAATTGCAATTTCTAGTCACTTTCAGTCTAATCCGTATTTATTTAGTTAGTCGGGACTTCTTCTTAGCTTCTTAGCATGTAGTTGATCAACCAGACTAGTTTTCCTGTAGTAGCGCAGGGAGAGTGACCATCAAGACCTTGAATAGGATGTGTCTTTTTTTTTCTTTCCTTTTTAGGAGTACTCTTAAATGTATTATACTCTAGGTTTTCAGTGCCCTAAGGTCCCAATCTCAAATCGAGTTCCACACGCAGAAGTGTTCCTCAATTCTTTTAGTTAGCACCTCTTTTGTTAAACCTTAATAAATTGGGGGTATTTTATCCCAAAAATTTTGGGCCAAAAGACCCTAATATGTATAAAATTGTGCAAAAGAATATTATCATATATTTATACGGTTAAGTTAGTGAGAAATGTAATATTAAAAATTATATAATATAGTGAGAAGTTTTCTGATAGTGTACTGAACCATAAGACCTTGTGAATGTAATATTAAAATTCATATCAGTTGGTTAAAATGTTTAAGATTGACTTAGTAATCAAACTAAGAACATTTTAACTGATTGAAAACATATTTTTAATAAGTTGAAAACAGTTAAAACTTCTTTAAAACATTTCAAAACATTTTAAAAAACAAGATTAAGTCCAAGATTGAATGAGATGCATCTTACCCCAAAACCTATGACACTCCAACACTAAGATAAAATTTTCATTCTTCAAACATCATCATCTTCATCATCAAAGTGGTTGGAGACATCAAATTAACATGAAGTCAAGTCTTCAAGTGCAACACTATTAGCGTCCCTTAGCCCCCTCGACGCTAGTCATGTAGCTTCTAGCCTTTTAGCTCGTTACATGCGAGATCGACGCTAATAGCGAAGTAGCATGTGCTTTTTTCCTTTTGTATGGACTTTTGGACGATGTTATTATTGATTTTTCTTGTAGTGATTATTATTAAAAAGAAACTAAATATAAGCTTTAATTAAAATATTATTTTATTCTCCTAAGAAAGTTGAAATTCTAAATAATTAAAAAATGAAAAATAAAGATGATTAACTCATCAATCACAAGTAACTCTGATGTAGACTTACTTGGAGGGAGAGGGAGTAGATGACGAACTTATTCTTTTTTAATAAGATGAATGTAAATTCTATTTTGTATTATTTTGGATGCGATTCTTGAGACCCGAATACTAAAAAATTTTTGCTTCTACCAATTATTTTATAGTGACCTATAAAATGATGAAATTAGTGACTAATGTAGAGTCTAATTTAGTAAGTGGCTAAAATCTTTATAACTAATGTTAGAAACAAATTTAGATTCTAATTTAGAAACCAATTTAGCCACCATTATATAAAAACCAATTTCATAATATTTTAAGATCAATAGCTAAAAAAATATAGTTTCTACTACAATAAAAATCATTTTAGATATCAATAATTTTTAGTTTATAAAGTAGTTTCTAATTTAGTCACTATAATAACTAATTATTTTTTATTTTTAAATTAATTTATATTCAATGATTTTATTGTTGTAAAAACTTAGGATATGTTTTATCTTTAATCATATGGGTGTAACAAATTTCTTGAAAAAATAAAAGTAAAAATAAAGAAGGTATTTTACTAAGATTTAAAGACTTGGTATTGATAAGAGAAAAAAATATTTTTTTTTGGGTTTTGCAAAGTAACATACATTACAAGCAAACAAATTAAAGTATCAATACAACGAAAATATAAAATTATACAACAATACATTCTCATTCATCATTAATTGTTTTTGCAGGTTTATTCGAAACTACTTATGTTAAAGGAAAAATATGAAACAACAAATTCTATTATAAGATTCATTATTTATCTCCAACTTGTTTAGATTCTAGTGTTTGCAAACTAATATGTGCTTAAAAAATAAGTTCATGGTTAATAAGTTATCATTTGTGATTCACATGCCTTTATTTATTTATTTATGAAAATGTTTGTATTTGTATTGATTTAGCATGTTATAATAAGATTTAAAGGTAATGAGATGTGGATTCTTTGAATTTAGTGATATACATTCTAAATATGGTCATATAAATCATTAAGAAAGTTTGTAACATGATTATGTGATGTGATCTCAATTTATGAAAAATCTCAACCCATGCAAGGAGGAGTCACCACAAGAAAATAAGAAAAGGAAAATATGAAAGAAAAGTTTACAAAGAATTTTGAAGAAAAGGAGGAAGAAAAAAAAGGAGAATGTACAAGAAGCTTGAAGAAGAGAATAAAAATATCAATAGCTCTTGTAATTTCCTTGTAAATAAAAAATAGAGTTAGTTTAGTGTCTTTCTTTGAAATAGAAGTAAGAGGCTACTTGTTTGGACACATGGATAGTATAAAAAACAAGGGCCTTGTTTGGGAAGCTTTGGAGCATCTTCCAAACATGGCCTAACCTTTTAGAATTCCACCCATGTGCATGTAATTTTGTGCTCCCCTCTCTATATAAGGGTGTGAGTCTCATTTGTAACATAACTTTGAAGATTAATTGAGAGCAAAAGCTAATTCTCTTTGAAGTTCAAGAGGTAAGCCTCATTTCTAGAATCTTATCTTGAGTTTTCCATAATTCAAGTGGTGATTGTCCTTGTGCACTTATCTTTCTTTATGAAAGTGGCATGTTCTTCATCTTCTTGTCTTGTTCATCTTTTCCTTTTATTTGTTCTTGGTTTCCTTTCATAGCTGCACCATTCATGGATCATTTCCATCCATTTGCACCGACTAAAATCACTGGAAACAACTTCTAATGCTTCCTATGTCTTATATCTTGAATTTAATCGGTTGAATTGAATTGTTTTTCAATTTCTAAGTGTGCGCCGAATTTGAACCCTAACATTTTGGGAAAAATCTGATTTCATGTTCTTTCATGCAATTTTACATGTTATTTTGATTCCATATGCTTCTACACATGTTTGATAGATCTTACAACACATATAATGCCTCCTAGGCATCCATCCTTATGTTACAAACAATTTGGATGTAAACAATGTTGCAATGTATTTTGTATTTGTATTTTGTACTTTTCTTTAAAATATTTTATCTATTTAATCTTTTTATTGTCTGTACTAAAATGAATAATATTTTAATTATTAATAAAGTAAATGTAGTATATAAAAGCAATTATATATATATATATATATATATATATGTTAAATAAAGACGGCAGTGTAAAAACCAAGAGGGGGGGTGAATTGGATTTTTAATAATATTTTCTCTTCTAAATAAATTTTCAGATTTTGAAATTCTTTCAAAAACTCAGATGTGGATTTTTCTTATCCTTTGATTAACGCGATATGAATTTGCAATTGTTATAATGATCCACAAATAAAAGAGATAGAGAAAGAGAAAGAACACAGAGATTTATACTGGTTCGGATTAAGCCAATCCTACATCCAGTTCTCAATCACCACAAATGCGTGATGATCACCCCACTATCTTTAAATGAAATTACAAACACCAATTCATGCAATAACAAATAAAGATAAAGGAACACCTCCTCAGACACACTAAGGATGAAACACCTCCCCAGACACACTGAGGATGAAACCCACCTCTCTTGACACACAAGAGATGAACACACCTCCCTTAGAACCGATCCAAGGGATGAATTTTCCCGTTTATAAAAAATAGTAAAAGAATACACCTGATAAAAGTGCTGGATAGAAAGCTTAAGCACAATGATCACCACTTTCAAAGACTTTATCAAACTGAAGAGAGCAGGAAAGCGGTTTTGAAAAGCTAAGGCGCAGAAACACTTTGAATATTTTGTGTTTAATCAGATGTGTTTAACCTAAGACATTCTCTTTCATTTTATAATCCGAAAATGCTCCAAAGTTTCCATTCTTAGGTTGATTTGGTATTGATTTCGCAAAAACGACTCATTTAATCGATTATCTAAAAAGCTTAATCGATTATATCATGTTTAAAAACTGGAAAACAAATTTCGTCTGATATAATCGATTAGATTAAGGCCATAATCGATTATATTAACCCATAATCAATATAATCGATTATCAAAAACACTTAATCGATTATTTAGTTCGTTAAACATTTTTTATTCAAATTTTAAGTTAAATAATCGATTATCTATGTATCATAATCGATAAAAAGCGTAGAAAAACGTTTTTGCGAGAAAATACCTTGCTCTCTTGTTTGGGAAGGTCTTGAATGGGATTTATGACTTACTCTTTTTGTCCAACACCCAAAACAGAATCTTCTACTCTTGATCCTTCAGCTCTTGAGAAAATCTTCATCAATCTTCTCTCTTGAAAGCTTTGAATGCTCTTTATGCCTTTCCTTTTCTACAAAGCAGCCTTCCTTTGTGAGATGACACAAGTCTTTAATGTTGATTGAGTCACTCTAAATCTTCATCATCTAAACTTTAGGTCTTCATAAAAAACTGGAGGACTTAAAAAACTCTTGGTCTTGAAATATGCCACCAATATATATATATCCCAAATATAGTCATCTCATATATGCAAACAAAGTGAAGGTTACCACGCGATGTTTGGGAAACACGAGAAGGATTTGAAAACCAATTGTGTGGCTGCAAATACACCAAATGTGCACCAATTTGCCGAAGATTTTTCATGAACTCGAAGTTATACCTTTCATGCTATATTATGTCTTTTTTATGCTCTCCTTCTTTAAAGTTTATTTATTTCAAGTAATTAATCAAGGATAAGATTTTTTTTCGTAAATATTTCAATATTTAGATTTTTTCATGGTTAATGGCTTGTGTGTTGTGTTTTAGAATTAATGTTTAAGTTAACATCCCATCAATAAATCATTTGAAGAGTGTCATTTTCAACATTTTATGAAACCTGCTTTCATTCCTTACTTATAATTATTTCTTCCAAATATAGAATTTATTTAGCAAAATTAGCTCATAAACTATCTAGTAAAATGTTACGTGATGAATTCTTAGTTTAAAAGTTTCAAACTTTAGAAACTAATTCGTAAATATAATTGAAAGTTATGTTTCCGAAAAAAAATATAACTATATATTTATAATTTTAAATTTTAATAAAAATAAACTTTTCAATACTTTTATTTATTTTTCGAAAGTTGTATATATCTTTTCTATTTAAATAAGTTATTTTATTTAAATAAATTTACATAATGAGTATTAAATAAATTCAATTTTTTAATTTTTTAATTTTTTTAATTTAAACTAATGTTTATTTGAATTTTTTTTAATATTTATTGTGTATAATTTTTAAATAATATCATGTAATAAAATATTTATTACTTCAATTCATAATATTAGGCCTTTTTTAATTTGAATTAGATACAAAAATAAAAAGTAATCAAATAAATATTAAAGGTAATATAATAATTAATTATATCTATTATATTAAATTAATAAGTAAAAAATATATTAAAATATAAAAATAATACAAAAAGTTAAATTAAATATATAACTTATAAATTAAAAACTTCTTTAATAAATGATTTAAAATATTTATCAAATTTTTTTCTATTAATAAAATTAGCTAATAAACTGGTTAAATAAACTATTAATTTAACCATATATATCTAAATCATAAATATATTATAGGCAACATATTAATTGTATAGACACTAAACCAAAATATACGGAGTGACAGATCTGAGATTCCGAATATCTGACGGTAATTTTTCTAATAATATTGATTATCATAGTAAAACTATATATATATATATATATATATATATATAT
This sequence comes from Lablab purpureus, assembly GCA_030347555.1. NCBI lineage: Eukaryota > Viridiplantae > Streptophyta > Magnoliopsida > Fabales > Fabaceae > Lablab > Lablab purpureus. The sequence continues at coordinate 15,576,640 of CM059258.1, read as the reverse complement.
ATATATATATATATATATATAAAACATAAATAGTTTTTATATTTTAAAAATTAATTTAATTTTTGTTTGTCAATTTTTTTAAAATTTTCCACGTTTAATTTTAAAATGCATCACTCTTAATTCATATCTTGTTTTAAATCACGTATTAAATAATTTAGAGAAAGAAATGACGAATTTCAAAATTAAAAGACATGAATAAATAATTTTAATGAAAGATTTGTCAAACTTAATTTTTAAAAAAACATATTTTATCATAATGAAAAATATACAACCAAATCCCTCTAAGAATAAAAAAGTACATAAGATAATAAATTTTACTAAAAATATTAAACACTATGATGATAGTGTTTTGTCCATATGATTGGTTCTCATATTGTTAAGATTTTAAAAGTATGTGTAAGTAATTTATCATACAACTAATTTATTTATACTATAATTTATGTAAAATATTCTCATCGGTAAAGGTCATACTTTATGTATGTACTCAATTTTTTGGACCATACTTTTTTTATATGTAACAAAATTTTAAATATTAGACAACATTTTATATATTATCTATGTACATATTAAATTAAATATTTTATTAAATAATATTTTTAATATATATATATTAGATTTTAAAATATGCTTTAATTTTTTTATAATAATTTATATTGTAAAATATAATATATCATATAACTGAATAAATAAATAATTAAATAAAAACCAATAAAATTAATATAAACATTTTATTAAAAACAATGCGGTAAGTAGTCCAATTATATTAAAATAAAAGTTGACAATATTAAAAAGTAAAGTTACAAATATTTAATTTTATTCCTATCATTCAAGAGTTCAGATAATTATAAAAACAGTACAAAAATTCAAGTTGTCTTTTCAATTTCTTTACTTCAGCAATCTTAAATCAAGTTATGTTATTTTAGATAGGAATAAATAACCTAGTTTTGAGGCACCAAATTCTAATAATAATTAGACACACAAACTGCAATCACAAATAAGTGAAACTATAATGAAGACTTGTACACCCGTATTTTTGTCCTGACCGAAGACAAACGAGTAAAAAAATCAGAAGAGAAAAAGCTATATAGCTTTATTTATAAAGATTTTTTAGATATTGTCAACACAAAAGTGGTAGCTTTTAGGACAATAAATGTAAAAAGATTCAAAAGTTGTATTTCAGTTAGAATATTCGTTTTCAAGTTTAGAACAATCCGTATTATTTTTGTAGGCACGTTATGAGGATGAGAATGGTTTTGCTCAGTCTCAAGCTGAGAACAGTCAGTTCCTAGAGCATTTTCGAGAGGCTCATTCTTGAACTGAGAAGAAGCGCGTTTCTGAAACCTGTAAATAGTGATTTGATGTATTGTAACCACACACCACGGAGAATACTATTGTACTATCAACTTGTAGTTCTGAACTTCTTTTTAATAAAGAAAAATCTTGCTTGAAAGGTGTTTTTCTCTTTTCTCTCTTCTTTATCTCTTTGTTGCTTCATTAGTAGAATAGACATAGAGGTAGAATAATATAGAATAGAGTAGGATAAAATAGAATGTGCATGTAAATCATTCATAACAGATACATTAATTAATAGATAATGTTAATAATTCAAAGTAAATTTTTATTTGCTAACGTCATCATAGAGTATCAATATTGGGCATGTTGAGTGCCTAACCCTTTCCAAAATCATTAATCTAAAGAGAGTCAGATTGTCTGATAAGTTGATGTGGCTAATTCTTTAAAAGGAAATCTGAATCCCCCATTGTCGATTTGTGACAAGATCTAAAATGATATCACACAAACTCATATTTTTAAATATTTGCAAAGCACTTATATACATAAAAAAAAATAAAGAAGTCTTTTATTTATGCTATAATCTATGTAAAGAACAAAGGATCTAATAGGAATTTCAAAAAATTTTCCCACAAAAAATATTAATTTGACGTAAGTTTAAAATGTTTTTCAGTAATATATTCCATAGAAAAACTCTTTTCTTTTCTTTTGATCTTTCTTTTCTATTCACCAGTACTAATAAATTCAATAAGTGCCTCATCGAAGGAAATCAAAGTTAAATTATTTCTTCTTCTAGTTCAGCTATCTTTGAGAGATAGTAGGATCAGTGTCTCATACCTATAAAATAATTAGTTACAATGTTAACTTTAAAGAATAATAATTTATCAATAATACAAAAATGAAAACCTCAATAAACTCGTTTCACTTACTAGCAAATTTTTCTTTGAACCTCCTAGAGCCAACAGAAAAAGAGTTGTACTCGGAGAAATAAATTGAATAGACAACCCCTAGCAAACACCATAAAAAATTATATCAGCGTCACTTCAATAATGATATAATTATTTTCATTGTACTTTCCCATCCATCATACATACAACCTCTAGTTGAGAAAAAATAAACTTATTACTTTTGGAAAATAAGAGACTACACGAGATGGTTGGTTGTTTGACAAATCCCAAAGTTTTACCTGTGACATATATTAGCAATTAAAGGAGATAAATTCCAATAACAAACAACAAGAAAAACATTATACACAAAAACAACAAAATTGCTTTCAGTGTTACCATTTTGTCCCACGATCCAGTAGCAAGAAGCTGAAAAAGGTCATGCTATGAAGATTGAATCTCTTATTAATAATTTTTATTTAAACCATGGTTTAGAAGTTTTCAACAATAAACCACAATACATTTAATTTGCTTTATATAATTAATTTTAATTTGATAATAATAAACTTTTTTATTGTTGGTTTTAATCATTATATTGATTAAATAACCATATTTGACTTTGTTTCAAGTAATTCACAACGAATAAGATTTTTTTTCATAAGTATCCTATTATTTAAATTTTTTTCATGATTAATGGCTTCATTGTTGTTGCTTTTATGAAAAATAAAACAAAGAAAAACTCAAAAAAAACAACTTTTTTTTTCGCATTATTACAGAGTTTTGGTCTTACAAAAAGTCCATTGCAAACATTGAATAATGAATTCAAACAAGATACATGACTGTTATTCTAAGAGAAAAATATTCCTAAAGGGACAAAGATGACAACAAATGATTTTAGTCGAACATAATCTTTAAGTCAAATGGGCTTAACAATTCTTCTAGTGACCTTGGTGTGTTGCAGTGGGGTGTTTTTTTCTACACCTTCGTGCCTCCCACCAGCAACCCCCTATATTCCCAAATAACATCTCCACACACCGAATTGAGCTCTCCGTTAGCAAGTAATTAAGGAAAAACTAGGACGCTATATAGGTGCACCAATCAAACAAAATCATAGAACAATTAAATCATACGTCAGTGGTCACGAATAGTACGTTTAACCTTTCACATCTCTACCAGTACAACACAACATAAGGGTCACACAATAATCTAATACTTGTCAAATTATTACATTAATTTTGTTCCCAACATTTTACATTAAAATAGTAGAAGCATTAGTAGCCATAGTTTGCACCAGCATGTCCTGGATTGGAAGGAGGAGACGCATAGACAGAAGCATGGGCAGGATAAGAATTGTATCCTTGGTCTGCAGCAGCTCCACCTGTTTGCGGCTGTGCTGCTGTTCCACCCGCTGCAGCTGCAGCTTCAGCCATAAAACTCTGCACCACATTCATTAATTGTATTGCTTCGTTACCACGCATACTAATCATGAGAGGCAACTGCATGTTTGGTTTAACTTTTTAAAAATAAACGACTGTTTATCTAATTTTAAGCATTACCAGACATGCATTAAATCATAGGATCTATTTGTTTGTTATTAAAAAAATCTGTAAAAATAATTTTCTGTTTTTTCTCCTGCTTTTCTGCATTTTAAAATAAGTGTACTCAAACATGTAAAATTTACTAATAAATAATTACTTTATTAAAAAATACTTTTTTCTTAAAACCAGTTTAAACGACTTATAATACATACAGCAAGATTAGCACCAAACTAAAAAAACCTCCCGATTCTCTTCGTAAACAAAATAAGATAGAAAATGAAATGAGAGAGACTGAATAGGAAGAGAATGGAAGAAAAAAAAATATAAATTAGAAATTTATTCCCAATTTTGTATTATGATACTCCGAGGTTATAGTTTTCCATTTATAGTTATAAAGATTAATCTTGATGAAAATGCAATGAATATTTTGTCCCCTATAAACACTGTAAACAACTTTTAACAAAATAATTTCTTACTACTAATATGATAAAAGTCTAGCTACCGCTGAAAAAATATTTACAAGGCGTGCGGCATCTTACGGATTGAATTTATTTAAAGTTGTTAAAAGACCAAGATCAGATGCATAAGTTGCTGAGCTGTTTGGACTTGAGAAGCAATTCCACTGATTTCAACTAACAAATTAATTTAACTTTAATAGTAATTCATAAGTTCAACATATCCATATCATAATTGCATAGTATGCAAGGCAAGTTGTATCCGTATATATACTATAATGATGAATGCATATGACGCCAATCACATATCACACTTGATTGCAAAAGCGATATACAATGATCTCACATTATAATATATGTGGCACCAATATCATATCACACTTCATCAAAAAAGCGATACACAATGATCTCACGTTATGATACATGTTCACATAGAACTTCTTATACACTCATATACATTTCCCTTTACGTAAGTTCACATTTACAATCACAATCACTTAACATATGACTCTCATAATAATATATATTATTAATAAAATGATTCTTTGAATGTTTAAATGTTTTTTAATAAATAAAATAAAATATTTATATACTTCGATTAATATCTTTATTGATTTTTTTATATTAATATGTTAATGTGATTAAAGATAAAACATTTATTTCAATTTTTTTTATAAAACTGTAATATATTTATTGTATAATTTTATTTTTAAATATATACATTAAAATTATTTATGTTTGTAAAATAAAATCTTAAAAATTCTTATTGATTAATAAAAATATATAAATTATTTTCTAAAATTATTTTTTGCACTAATTTTAGAGATAATAATAATAAAATGAATTATTAGTTTTTATAAATAATTAAAAATATATTAATATAAAAATTATTTTAATATTTTCTTCCAAATTATTTTTTAAAATATTCATTATAATAAGTTAAATATAAATATTTTATTTAATTTCATAAAAATAATTTTAATATTTATGGGTTGTAAGTAATATTTTTTGTATTATTTTTTACAAATATATATTTAAAATTATAAAATATGAAATGAAAATTAATTTTTCTGAAAACAAAGTACAAAATTTTAGTAAAGAATTCATCCAACTCTTAATTAGGATTTTTTCAATTATTTCTCTACACAATATTAACACATTTATACAAACATGTGAAAAATAGGGAAAACACACAAGAAGGGAGGGTTGAATTGTGTTTTAAAACTTTTCACAGTTTTTTGAATATCATCTGAAGACACAAGTTTCATCAAACGATAGATTGGATCAAGAGACAAACAAGATCTATTGCTCAAAAACTATTTTCGCAAACAAAGATTTTTGAGTTAAAATCTCCCATTTTTAAAGCTAGATAAATCAATAATATGGAATTGAAAAGAGATTAGAAGGAAAATGTAACACTCCAAT